>OX453002.1:20872611-22122611 GCA_949699075.1 Asteroscopus sphinx
TTACGCAGAATACAGAGATGTATTCTTAGTTTGTTTATTTGTTTGTCGGTATGAACATAAATGGCGCAGTACTTTCACTAAAGATAAAGGTGCAAGAGCACTAAAATAAAGGTATGTACGTAGGTCAATAGTTTTACAACCAAATTAAAAGGAATATAAGCATCTGAGACAAACGTTAAATTAGTTAGCAACATCGTATAGGTAGTTCAAGTCAAACTTTTCTCCATAATATGTAGTCTATAGCTAGAAATGCATGCAGACTTCACATGTTTGTATGATTATTATAATATGTAGTCTATAGCTAGAAATGCATGCAGACTTCACATGTTTGTATGATTATTATAATATGTAGTCTATAGCTAGAAATGCATGCAGACTTCACATGTTTGTATGATTATTATGATATGTAGTCTATAGCTAGAAATGCATGCAGACTTCACATGTTTGTATGATTATTATAATATGTAGTCTATAGCTAGAAATGCATGCAGACTTCACATGTTTGTATGATTATTATAATATGTAGTCTATAGCTAGAAATGCATGCAGACTTCACATGTTTGTATGATTATTATAATATGTAGTCTATAGCTAGAAATGCATGCAGACTTCACATGTTTGTATGATTATTATGATATGTAGTCTATAGCTAGAAATGCATGCAGACTTCACATGTTTGTATGATTATTATAATATGTAGTCTATAGCTAGAAATGCATGCAGACTTCACATGTTTGTATGATTATTATAATATGTGGTCTATAGCTAGAAATGCATGCAGACTTCACATGTTTGTATGATTATTATAATATGTAGTCTATAGCTAGAAATGCATGCAGACTTCACATGTTTGTATGATTATTATAATATGTAGTCTATAGCTAGAAATGCATGCAGACTTCACATGTTTGTATGATTATTATAATATGTAGTCTATAGCTAGAAATGCATGCAGACTTCACATGTTTGTATGATTATTATAATATGTAGTCTATAGCTAGAAATGCATGCAGACTTCACATGTTTGTATGATTATTATGATATGTAGTCTATAGCTAGAAATGCATGCAGACTTCACATGTTTGTATGATTATTATAATATGTAGTCTATAGCTAGAAATGCATGCAGACTTCACATGTTTGTATGATTATTATAATATGTAGTCTATAGCTAGAAATGCATGCAGACTTCACATGTTTGTATGATTATTATAATATGTAGTCTATAGCTAGAAATGCATGCAGACTTCACATGTTTGTATGATTATTATAATATGTAGTCTATAGCTAGAAATGCATGCAGACTTCACATGTTTGTATGATTATTATAATATGTAGTCTATAGCTAGAAATGCATGCAGACTTCACATGTTTGTATGATTATTATAATATGTAGTCTATAGCTAGAAATGCATGCAGACTTCACATGTTTGTATGATTATTATGATATGTAGTCTATAGCTAGAAATGCATGCAGACTTCACATGTTTGTATGATTATTATAATATGTAGTCTATAGCTAGAAATGCATGCAGACTTCACATGTTTGTATGATTATTATAATATGTGGTCTATAGCTAGAAATGCATGCAGACTTCACATGTTTGTATGATTATTATAATATGTAGTCTATAGCTAGAAATGCATGCAGACTTCACATGTTTGTATGATTATTATAATATGTAGTCTATAGCTAGAAATGCATGCAGACTTCACATGTTTGTATGATTATTATAATATGTAGTCTATAGCTAGAAATGCATGCAGACTTCACATGTTTGTATGATTATTATAATATGTAGTCTATAGCTAGAAATGCATGCAGACTTCACATGTTTGTATGATTATTATAATATGTAGTCTATAGCTAGAAATGCATGCAGACTTCACATGTTTGTATGATTATTATAGTCAACAAGACTTCACTACAAATTCAGCGGGCTCCTGATAATCTTGAGAAAGATGGGACGTAGAAAACACAAATTATGCTGACACACGGACTCATCGTATAATGTACCTAAATCAAAATGTAAATTCTTCACTGGTAACTACTTAATAATTAAATGTTAATACGTAATTACCGGCTTAGACGCGCTTGGAATGCTGACTCCGTAGTCAGAGGAAGAATCGACATCCATTTCGCTAAGGTCACGCGATGGATTCTTAGTGTACCACACGGCGAGATCGTAGGTTAATCTGGCTTCGCGAAGCTTATGCTCCCACATCTAAAAAGTTTTATTCAATGTTTTATTCAATGTTTTATTCAACTGGAACCAACGATATCTATGTTACACTGGAGTGCACTGGAACAAACAGAGTTGTGACAAAAGGTTTTGTTTAATATTGAACCACCAACGAACCTTTAAATTTCCCTGCGTGTTAGGCTCTTTCGAAGATTCAGATAAACTGAATGCGAAATTCGACGACCCCACGTCATCCACCACCACAAATACTAACGACCCATACTCTTTGGGATTGCGTTGACTAGTCTTCGGGAAAGTAACCAGCCTATCAATGAAGAATTTTGGCCTGTAAAAAATTATTAAAGGATAATTCGCAGAGCAAAAACAGTAAACGCATATGTATAATAGCTCTAGCTGTAGGTTTACTATAAGCTGACTGCAAAAAAAAAAAAACAGACCTGAAATACATATTTTATAGTTCATAATTTTTTTATAGTTGAGATATTACCTTATAAGTTTAAAGGGATGAAGACTGGCCTTAGAGAGCTTCTTGCAAATAAGCAATACATCAGTAAGCAGGAAGACGCGCACTTCCATCTGTAAAAGAATTGTTATTATGAAGAAGATTTGTCCCCTCTTTTGATTTCAGACTAATGTTTATGATTTGCGATGCTTGTGCCATTCGCTGGGTGAACACTGCGCTAGAATTCATATGAACTGATTTACGCGGTAATTGTAGCGGGAAAGAACGGACAGCGCGGGCAATTTCTTGTTATTGTCGACAAGGAAAAAAAACCTTATAATAATACTTATGTGATGTGGCGACATTAAAAGCAGCATCCCAAAAAGAATAAACTTCCTATCGTTGCTTAATTCTAACAACGATTTGAACTCTGGTATCTTTTTAGAGACAAGTATTTTTATTTGATGTACTATAATTGTATAACGTAAAATTTTACAATAATAATATACTCGTTACTCTGAATACACACAATTCAAAATCTAAAGAATCCTTTGAATGTGAATTGTGGTAGGAATTTGGGCTACCCGATGTCAGATTTAACATGTTGCAAGAGAGAGATACCATTTTGTAAACGCGGGAGCAGCTTGTTGGTTTTGATTTAAATTTGTATAGGGAGCGCAGTAATAGCTGGAATTATACAAATATTTCTTTGTGTTTAATCTAAACGTAAGACTTCCCAACTAATTTCATACAATTGATAAACAGCTATACCAATATCTACGTATGTATTATAGGTACTAATAGTTAACTAACTAGGTAATTTTATTACTTAATTATTTAGGAAAGCACGGCCATAATTAAAATTAGTATTTAGTTTTAATGGCTAAAATCTATAGTTAGGTCTCATAGATCATTTTATTAGTCCATTAAATCTGAAGTCTGTCATCTAGTGGCATAGAACTAAATCAAAGCTTCTATACTTTCTAAAACGGGATCAGTTGCCTGAAACCCTTCCGCATCTTAAAAGTGTTCCGAGTTGTGGAAGGGTTTACATAAACACGGAAGTGACACGTCCGTGGGAGTCTACGTGACGCTAGCGTAGCGTTCACCACGTCCGCGGGGAGTCTGCGTGACGCTGGCGCAAGAGTACGACTCATCCGCAGCGTATACAGCCTGTGATCCAGTGGTGAAGGGTCCACTTAATACCATTCCTAATACTGCCTTCTCTTTGTAAACTGCAATTAAAAACTAAATAGCACAGACGACTACTGGCATTTTTTGAACAGGCTACCCCATTGTTCATTTTAACCCTTCGCCACTGCTGTGTCTTAATTATATATTTCAAATTTGTATCATTACAGAATGATAAAGTAAATCGTTCGCATGAATTTCGCTTAGTAAAATGTAGTTCATAATTCGCATCCGAGCAATGAGAGGCATAATGCATAGTTAATTATATTATTATGTTTTAGTGCTAAATGCTTTTGTGTATCGTGTCACACAATACGAACACGATTCGTGTGTCTCAGTAAAATATACCTTATTACAAAAAACACACTTTTGTTATCAAATGACTTTACAAAAGGTTGGTCTGACGGATGCATCCGAAAGGTGTTTTTGGATTATTTTGCCAGTGGAATCACTGGCAAAATAATCCATAAACACATTTGTTAAAAGTAAAAATTTAAAAATATTTTATTTTATTTTTATATAGGTATCCTGCTTAAGTGATAAATATTCGCAGTAGATATATGTACCTATAGTTATCGGTAAATAACTTGAACATGCGCGTGTACGATTTAAACGAGTCATTACAGTGGCACCATCTTTGTTCAAGTTATTTGCCGGCTACTATATTTTGTGTATTTTTTAGACATCACTGCAATTAATATTCTTATAGCTATTCTTGCCTCCTTTGCGTTGTCCTTAAACCGCAGGTCTCCCTGGTGTATTAACGTCCGGCTGTGATGGGGAGAGCAGTTCACCATAGAACCCTTGAGGTTTAATTTAGCGTAGAACCGAAAACATTTTTCCAATTCTTCATCTTTAAACTCCTGAAAACGTATTAAAGCGAGTTAGTTGGCTAATATACTTATATTATTTGCTTATTGGGTATTTTATGGGCAAAGCTTATATAGGGATTTTGGTAAAGTATAAGTTCCATAATATTTTTCATGTTTTAAACTCAGACGTTTTAAATTGATATGTTTTATAGTACATTATAATAAAACAAAGTTTAACCTAAGAAGTTATTATGTTTCAATTATTAAGTATTAATAATACTTAATAATACTTAATAATTGTTTTTTTTTTTTTATAGTTTAGTTTTAGTTTTAGTAGTATTTAGTTATTATTATTAATTATTATTGTTTGTTGTAAGTTATTATGTTGTTGTTGTTGTTTATGTGTCAATTTATTAAAACAATTTTAACGAGCCATGTTGTTGTATAGTGAGTAGGTACAAATTAGTTTTTTTTAAATAAAGTGTGATCTTAACTAGACCTGGTGTTTCATTGATTGAGGCTTCACCCATACTGGAAATTATTTTGGGACAGAGCTCTTTTTTGGTGCGGATTTCCTTCTGAAAATATTCACCCTTCGCCACTGAGAGCTATTAAGTTATTTGATATTTTTTTTTTTTTAAGAATAATCGAGATATAAAAAAATACAATGTAAATAAATTGTGTCTACTATCTACAGTAAACATATTTTCATAGTAAAAAAATACGTTCAGTGTTAAATAACATCATATCGGACTACATTTGAAATCAAGAAAATTTAATTAAAGTTGAACACGTGTGAGTGCACCAGTGCGAACACACGTGCTATAGTGATAGAGTATACAACGTGTTATTGGAATAACTGAAAACCTCAGACACCCCATCTAGTTTTCATTATAATAAATTCATATGGAAAGTAATTATTAATTTTTATTTATTATTGTAGAAGATATTTGTAATGTTTGGTATCATGGTTACTCGAATCGATTCATAGTGCTAGATTCATTTACGAACGTGCGACGCTCTCGACGCTACTGTGTCGGGAGGTGAATAATTAGTTAAGTTTTAATAGTATTAGGAAACAAATGTTACCCAAAAGATTTCATCCCAATTTTTTACTGGGTCTCGCGCCACGTCACGACGTGGCGCTTAGCGACGCGTCGTTGTATGAAACTTTTAGACTTGGCATGGTATGAAAAATTTTTTTTGGTAAAAATTAGCCTATGTTAAAAAGTAGTGTAATGGATTCTACTCTCGATTATGAACAAACTAGTTTCAGTTTTTGAGTTAATTTAATAACACGTTGTATAACAGATAGATGCACTCATTATGTGATGCGAACAAATAATGAAAGATATACTTAGTTCACGGCTACTAGGAACACTACACCTACAGTACAGTCGTATGGTAACCAACATAATCATATCCTGTTATTATAAAATTTTAATAATTCATTGACAATTTCCTTCCTTTTGGGGGAGGCCTATGTCCAGCAGTGGACAGTTAAAATGATGATGATGATAGACAATGGGATCGCAAATATCGTTCTTGGGCCAGACTCTAAGACCGACCGCTGAATACATTCGATCTCTATCTTCTTGCTCAAACTTATTATTTTCCGTATTTTCAAATGCTCTGCTTTTAGGTCGAGCCATAGACTTTATAATCATAAATATTCAGGAGACAAACGCATTTAGTTACATGTTTTTGTTTAATTTAATAATAAATACATATTACCTATACAGTTAAAATACTAGCCAAATAAACTACTATAGACTATAGTTTGGTACAGTCGAACGCACTTCAGTGGTAACACTTGAATTACGAAAGCCCCTTAACTGCTTAGAAAATATAAAGACGCTGTCAAGGTCAAACTGTTATCACTGACATACGGTCGACAGTTTGTACAGTACATGAGTAAACAGTAAGATAACAAACATTTAAAAGTCCAAGAATAATAAAGCTATTAGTTTTAGACTATTGGCGAAACTATACTATCATCATCATCATCATTTCAGCCGAAAGACGTCCACTGCTGGAAATTGGCCTCCCCCAAGTAGCTTGGGTTGGCGATCGCAGTTGGTTGGTTAAATACTCGGAGAACGCTGCTGCCCATCCTCTGGTGAATCCCTTAGTCGCCTTTTACGACACCCATGAGAAGATATAGGGTGGTGCAATTCTTTACGTCCGACACCACACGGAACTATACTATCATTATGAATAAAAATGATTACTTATTATTAATCATGTTTTTAAACTTACAATCTCATAAGACTCGATAGAGTTTGATAATTTCTCCAGCTTTTCAAGTTCTTCTCGTTGGCGTATCGAGCGGTTTAAATCCTGAACGTAGTTTTTGGCGCATGTCTCCTAAAAAGCAAATGAGCATACATTTCAAATAACTTCAAATGATACGTTCTCATGTCACTGCTACCATCTCTCTTTTATCCTGATTTCTTAAAAAAAGTCTTCTGTATTCTGATATTTGAAGTGTAAGTAAATTAACATGACGTTAAGTTTTGGGATTCAAGAGAAAGGCAGTTTTTGATCAATTTTTTTTTCGTATTTAGTTTTTAAGATAAATGGGAGCATTTTCCGTTCATCTAGGTAAAAAAATATAAAATAAAAAAGCTTTTAATTAATTCCTTACATTACATAGTTAGGAACCAAACGTTTTTAAAAAATTACAGATTTGAAAATAAAATAGAAGTTGATGTATGTATGTTAGTGTGTTAGTAAAAAACAAAAATCTTATTTTCTATTTTGTTAGTGTTGTGTGTGTGTGTAAGATTTCCTCTACGTAAGGACCGCCTGAGGCGGTAAAAGCCTCCTCCAATTCAGTTAAGTTTATCTAGGTAGTAAGTAGTAACGACAAAAGGTAAGTTTTATTTAGCAATCAATTATTAGAGTAATGTAATGGATCTGATAGGTACAAGCTGGAAGTGGTTAGCCACCAGGGAAGCATGTGACAAAAGAGAGAGCGCCTCTAAGTACTCATCAGTTGTTGAAACAGGGCTGTTAACCATGATTCCTAGCGATTTTGATGTATAAGTAATTTAAAAAGTAGAAATACCATTGCTTGCAGCGAGGTGCGCTCTGGCTGAGTATCAGTGTGAGAAATTAAACGTCGCAAGAGCAGGCTATACTTAGTCAAGCGTTGCATAGGCTTAACCATGATATCTGCTAACTGCAGCCTGTAAGATTAAAACAGAATAAGTTTAGGTTCTCATAGGTAAATTGCTCTTCAAAACAAGTTCTTATAAAAGAGTTGGCAAGATTTAATTCAGCTTAACACATTCTATAACTTACCTATTACATGCCTTCTGGCTGTAACACCAGGTCAAGTAACACATAAAATCTGTGTTGTTTGAAAGTGAACGGAGGTAGTCCAAGGCCTTGGTTTGTTCATTTACGTACTTTTCATACGGGAGGAACATGTCCCGAAAATGCATAAATCCGGGAGCCATGATCTCCGTATTATACCTGTGAAGAATTCTCATGTTAATTATTATAGTAATTTAAATGGTTTTTACATGTCGATGCGACGTCGCATCGCAGAAATATACGAGCTCGCACAACGCTTCGCAAAAACTTGCGACATGATTCGCGTCGTGCTTTCCTGCGATATTATTATATGAATGGTTACCATGGTTACCAGAACTATGGCCAGCAAGACGACTTGTCGCACGAAATCGCATCGCATCGCATCGTAGCAATTCGCGTCGTATTTTTCTGCGTTGCAATTCGCTTCGTGCCAATTCGCACTTTTGTGTTTTGACCTTTAATTATTATGCGAGCCAATTTATTCACTGAAACGTTTAAATCGTCATCATACTGACAAAGTGAGTGCCATCAACTAGGACAGCTTTGATATGTCGCCAAAGTAAAGGTAATTTATCACAATGAAACATTCAAGATTTATGTAGTCTCTTGGTACCTCACAAAGGTGTATTATGTCTTGGTTTTGGTAAAACTGTAGGTATTAAGTATGTTTAATTTCTTTGGGCTACTTTACTGACCTAAATTACATGATTTACATAAAACAGATAAGTTCTACTAATATAACTTACGGAGCCTTTTTTTCATGCGCATCAGCGACCATGGGGTTAATTGTAGTCTCCCAGAAGTAGAGACTCGCATTCAGAACGTCCGGTATGTTGGTGAAGAGTTTCTCTGTATCTATGTCAAGCAGCTTTCCGGCGTCTTGCAGGGCGTGGGCAGTGGCGATAAACACCTGTGGAAGGATTGAAACCGGCTACAATGATATACATATGTTCATAAGTATGGCTTCTATTTATCATTATCGAAGTAAACACACGCGCCACCGATCGCAATAGTTCCCGGTAGTCATACTAATTACTCTAATTAGGTATCTAAGGAATAAGTTATGGGCAGTCTGAAACCCAGTTTGACACTGGTCTGACCTATGAATACCTATTACCTATTGTTACTCTCAGTATTTGAGTTGCGGAGGTCAGATGGCATTCGCCCGAGGCTAGTTTTAGGATAGACCGCGACCTATGGCGCCTACATCCCTATGTTTGATGTGGTACCAGCCATGCGAGCATGGAAGATCAAATTCAAATTAAATTTTTCAGAATGTAGTGTACAATTAAAGTATGATCTTAAATTTTAATGGCCTACATATGGTGTGCAAATATCTGTTTTGTGACTACCATTTTTTTTTGTTCCCAAAAACACATGAGTTTCGATCAAATATCGATAGCATCCATGTTCCTCTGGCACTGCTTACAGAACAGGAGCCGCTCTTCTAATTCTGTATACAACGTGTTATTGAAATAACTGAAAACCTCATTTATAAGTAAGAGTAACTTAAACTAAGATTTGCGTGAAATGCTCCGCTCGTATAGCGTTCTATGGTAAATGCGCGAGCGCAGTGAGCGCGAAATCAGATTTTTGCGAAAATTACGTCTAATTTGTTAATTATTAAATAGAACCCAGTAGATATTTACAATATTCACTAACGGAGAGGAATTGATGATGCTCTTTACGAAAAGTTATGCATTTAGAATTTTAATAAACCCCTAATTAAATTATCTAGGTCACACTGCTACACTGTACACATTAATCATTCGTTTTGGTAACGCTTGCGATGTTCGTCTTTTGGCGTTTGTCTTCCTGTGCTCCGGTCAATCGAATACGACTATGAACCGCAGTCTCAGACCAGTAAGCCTCAATGTTTGATGGTGATCCGTAACACAGGGTTCTCCATAGTACTATAGTATTATATTATCTGTGTCCATAGTACGGACTCCAGTCTCTCACAAAGGAGCTTATACGCACTTATTTGTTACATAATTCTAAGGTACCTATTTATATTATTAAGCCCACCTTTGTGAAGAGAGAAATACAATTTTATTACTATTACCACAGATAATATAATACTCTATTACTATTACTATATTTATTGCACACGTATTAATCGTATCGAAAGATCATACATCGTTCGTTGAACGAGAGTAGACCTCCTGGAGCTTCGCCCGCGCCAAGAGAACCACGTTCGTACAATGGTAAGGTCTAACGCCGATCCAAATTTTAATATTAAAATATTTGGTGAAAATAATAAAATACGTGCTTTTTCTTTTTGTATCACTCAGTATTAAAATATTGAGATATAGCACCACGATGTTGACATTTGACTTAGTAACTACGCAGAATTGACGATTCTTTCAGGAAAATTCTTTTTTTCTTTATTATTTTAACCTACCTGTTTTTTTAATAATGCTTAATGCCTTTACAAAAATTGGGTGGTAAAAAAAAGTCTAAAGTCACCTGTATGTGAAATACTAATATTTTGTTATTATTTTGTTTTTCATGTTTTGTTATTTAAATCATAAAAAGTTAGATACTAAAAATTGTGTTAAGCAAGCAATTCGTTATTTTTGGTGTCAATTCCCGTAAGCTCACCCTGTACGTAAGCTCACCCTGTACGTAAGCTCACCCTGTACGTAAGCTCACCCTGTACGTAAGCTCACCCTGTACGTAAGCTCACCCTGTATGTAAGCTCACCCTGTATGTAAGCTCACCCTGTATGTAAGCTCACCCTGTATGTAAGCTCACCCTGTACGTAAGCTCACCCTGTATGTAAGCTCACCCTGTATGTAAGCTCACTCACCCTGTATGTAAGCTCACCCTGTATGTCAAATGGCGAGTCAATTAATTTTATTTGGAGGGTTGTTTAATTGTTAAACTACACATTAACTTATAATTACGAATAAATAAACATTTGTAATGTAAGATCAATTTTAATCGTTTGAAGAAACAAGTGAGTTGAACTGTGAAATTAAGGCTAGGGCTGTACATTTATTTGGATTAAGTAAAGTTAAGCGACACTCACGATAGCAAGTTGATTTTTAGTTAACATTTTACTGACCTTAATTAGTTTTTAGTGACAAGCGATTGCAAGTATTTAGAATAAAGTTATGTTATCTAATTAGGTTATACTATAACAAAGTGTAAGCCAAACGTAGTTATGTTTTTTTGTGGAGTAGCGCCGAGTAAAGGGGCTCGTGGCTAAGTATTAACCGTGTGGATTGAAAATCACGACTTAAACAAAAAGAGATATAGATCTGCTCTTGACCGCAATCTAGACAGCTTTGTCAAGATGCGGTCGACGATGGAGCGAGCAAACCTATTAGGTGCCGTTTTTTGGGGAAAATCCTCATGGACGCAGTCCGCCCGGGGAAGGTGAAGCCAGTGTCGGACTCTTACCGACTAAAAACCACCACGGTGTTCCTCTACTGACTCTTGGCAGCGGGCGTAGAAAAATCCCGTATTCGCCCAACCATCCCCGCCAAGTCCCAGCGGCCCGCCACTAGTAGGCGAGCCCCTTCTCCCTGTGCGGCACAAACATCTGCCGCAACCTCCTCTTGACTGGCACACGTGGAACACTACGCGCCACCGTCACGGGCCTTGACTGGTCGGGTGGCGGGCCATCCCGATTCTATCGCCCGCAGGCCCACTCATAGGGTGGCTGGAGCTCGGCATATGCCCTCCTACGACGCCCAGGTTGTCTTTTGGAGATGGGGAAAGAGGTCATCGCCTCTCGAACCCTCGCCGCCGCCTCCTTAGCGAGCATCACCTCCTAGCAGAAGGAGACGACGCCTTCCCAAGTGCTCGCATTCTCGACCATAGACATAACCACGGCCAAAAGCGAGAGGTCGCTGCCGCCTACTGCAGTGATGAGATCACCGCGCTGTGCGCCCCAAGCTGGGCACTCCGCCGGAAACTGGCGCTAGCTGCGGTCAGTCCGTGTATGAGTGAGTATTTCTTTACACATACCGATACACTTCCGTGCCTCGAGCATGTTCATCTGTCGGTCTCGGTTTTTACAGGTAGTTGTTACGGGTAGTCAAAAGCACAAAAGTCTGACAACTGGTTTAACCTTAGGATGTCGGCATGACCCAGTAACTGGGTTGCGGAGGTCTGATGGCTGTCGCTCCGTGTATAATACTAATGTTTAGCCTGGAAGCTGACTCCAACATTACTGGAAAAAGGCTCGGAGAAAGAGAAAGAGTAACGAAGTGTAAGCCAAACGTAGTTATCTATGTATTTTTAGCCGAGTAACGTCAAGTAAAGGGAAGGTTAATATTATTTTTTTATTCAACTTTTTATTCGTCCATAAATTACTTTACTGTCCTGTTTGATGACGTTGATACGATATTTTATTTTCACAACGTCACTTTATTAATATTTATAAAGTGTAAACTGTTTTTAAAGTATGCTAAAAAATCATGTTTCATATAGCATGTCTATCATGGCACATATACAACGTGGAGATGACAATACGACAATAAATGAAAACACGGTTATTACTAGTCTGTAGAAGCATTTTAAACACATAAATAAGTTGATTCTCGAAAATAAAAACGAGCATTTTGTACAACATAAATATTAAAATATCGAAATAATAAGTAACACCATTTGTAATAATCTGTAATAATTGAGAAATAGTTTAAAATCATATGGATTCGCACAGGTTTTTGACCTAACAATCTATGCCAGAAAAATGATCCTACATTCAAAAATAATAAAATTATAAATAATTTCCTGTGGCTATCTTTTAACTGGATTTGATTGATTTTTTGTGTACAGTCAGAGAACGTGATACTCTGTACGTGGTTTTATTTAATGTCGTATTGTCATCTCCACTTTGTATAAGTGTGTAACACACTCATCAGATTTCTTCGTTGAATGGCGAAGTGATTGAGTTGAAGTAACAATGCTGATTTTCTATATAATCTTATCTACGTAATACGTTACCATTGAAAACCGGCCGAAATCTCATAATGTCCATGAAAAGCACGCGATCTATTACCGGAGCGGACTAATCCTTATGATAGGGATCGTCGATCGCATCCGTGAAACTTCAATTTTGGATTGGAAATTCTATTATTTTTTGGTCAAACTCTCCTCACGCTATTTTATGAAACATAACTTGCGTAACACGTTCGGGTTACTGAGTTAGTGAGTAAGGTAAGCATTTTCCTAAACCTTATAATAATGATACATCTTTAGTCATTCTGTTCAATAAATGAACGGTTTTGTGCCCTATCACTATCACTCATCCACATCTTAATTTCCTGCTTTATTATCTCTTTCAATGGACAAGGGTTATTATTATTATCGCCCATACAAAAGTTGATACTTGACTGAAGTGTTAATATGTTAGTACATACATAGCTACCTATAGTAAAATGGTAAAGTAAATTCGAGTAGGTAGACTTGTAATCCCTGCAAACATAAAGTCGCATACGTCATTATGTCATTGTGTTCCCTCTTGGCTCTTGTCCTTTATCGCTACTCGTGAAGGGCACGGGAATGCTAGGGAAGTAACCGACGGTGATCGATTTCTTAGAGAGTTCAAGCTACACGATAATCACGACTGCTCATAAGTATTTAGCTTTCTACTAGCAGAATAGGTTGTCATAATTAGCAAACTCGCTAGAGAAAGTTATTAGTGAGTTGTCATCAGTATCCTATCCTGGTATATGCTGATGTTTATTCTTTGATACTCCTAATCATGTGTGCACTCATGAAAGGAATTGGATTCCTAGAATTTTCTAAGTCGGGATTACGCATTAGGTCCCTACTTCTCATCCACCTTATTTTTTTGGTTGTCGTAGAAACTTGAAATTCACGTAATAATAAACCAAAACCAGTTTTAGATAAATCGAATAAAAAGTTCCTCCATATTTTAAATCAGATCTCATTTTATTTATACTTAAATATGCAGGTGTATAAAATCTTAGCAACGCCACCGAGCGGTTCGTTTCGTCCATCGTCGGTGGCGTCGCTCAAAGTAATAATATGATTTTTGTTATAATTTTTCCTGATGAGTTGACTCCTTGAAAAATCTAATTTTCATTCCATAGCGGTCGTGGTCGGAGAAGCGAACTTTGTTAATTACGAAAAAAATATGGTAAGCCTTAATACTTTAAGTAGCTTTAAGTTATCAAACATACCTTCTAAATCTAATATAATAGCGCCAATATTTTATCAAGGAAAATTTTTGTACCTACGCAACGATATATTCGGAATTGTAAATATTACACACTTAGTTACTTACGTAATTGAGAAATATGCTTGAAATTCAATCTTACAAATACCGCATAAATGTTTATTTTTATATTAGGTTTGGTAAAATTCGTTGGTAGTCCCCCGGGGATTTAAATTACGTTCTCGTATGTAAAACAAACTGTGTATTTATCAATCACACATGTGAGGTCGCATCGCTTGTGTAAACCAATATTAGGTACAATGTAACCTTAGACAGGCCACACATGAATGTATTTATTTGTACAGTCACAACACGCGAAAGTTGAGTTACTTGCTTATCATCTTAACTTGGCCGTGTTATACAAATCGGGAAATTTTTTCATGTACGAGTATATCCGACTTTGTCCGATTTGCCAACACGGCCAAATTAAGAATGTTAGCAAGTGGCTCAATACTCCTGTGGTGTGATGATACATGAACATCTATGCTAAAAGCTGCTCATATCATTAGGATTTGGTGTCGCCAGGAAGAAAAACCTAAACGGAGCCTCTCCACGTGTCGGTCGCGGAACGAATCTAGACAAGACAAAGTCATCTCCAATATAGGTACATGTCATGCCACGGCCAATATTCGTCGAAGGGTCAGCACTCGAAGTTGTAACGGAATAAGATTAACGTTTTTTCGAGGTAAAAACCGACAGAAGGATCCAGTTGGGCTGGGCAGTATTTGGTAAACTTCACCGAGTCTTAGATTATCCGGAGAAGAACTGGAGTGACCGACATAGCTTGTAGGATCAGTAAGCTGAAGTGGCAGTGGGTTGGCCATATCTGTCGAAGGACTGATAGCCACTAAAGACGAGTTCTTGAGTGGAGACTGCGAATCGGAAAACGCAGCGTAGTGCACCCCCCAGCCAGGTGGACCGATGAGTTGAAGACGGTAGCCGGGGGAACTGGATGCAGAAGGCAGAAGACCGAGTCTTGTGGTGCAACTTGGAATCCAGCAGTTGACTGCGATAGGCTGAGTTGATTGATTGAGGAAAAAAATAATTTGCCAAGTTACTCATGGTTATCATATAGAGACAAATATAATCCCCAGAGTCAATAATAAAACTGGGTTTGGGTTCCAGCCAAATCAGTTTGAATATTTAGACCAGTTTTCAGAATTACCGGTTTCTGACTTAACATTGTCGTAAGTATTCGTGTGAGGATTTGTCCTACCATCGTTTCCTGCCTTAGGAGAAATGTTATTGCTACGCAGTCACATATGCTTTTGAATCTGTTCTTCGAACACATTATTATTATTTAACAATTCATGCACAGAGAAAGTTGCGTAGAAAAAAATACAAGTACGTCGACCGCACGTCAGTGGAAACAGTTTGACATTGACAGCACTCTGTCATGCTGTCGACTGTACAAAGAAATCGAATTAAAAAAAATGTTCTGGTGCTGGCATTAGATGTCGGGTTGCAACTAATTGGAGATTATAAGGTGATAAGATATGCCGAATACTTAGCTTTGATGGGAAAAACCAGTATAGAGGTTTAGAAATTTGTCAAAATTATCGAGGCAGAAGCTCTAAAGGTACGGCTAAGTATAAGTATATTCTTTCTTTCTACCATTATGGACACGAATAGGTACGCGGGAAGAAGACGTTGACATTTGCATCCAGAACACCTTGCGATGTAGTGCCGCTCTACATAAGGTGCTAGTGTCCAAGCTGACAAGCTTCTCTGTAGAACCATCATAATCCGAATCTGAAGCGGTCATAAGATTAATACGGTACGGATGTGAAGCTTGGACAAATGGACACTGACACGAAAAGAGGATAATAAACTCCTATAAACAAGAGGAGTATCCTACGGAAGATCTAGGGCCCTGTGCAGAGTCCCAATGTCAATGAGTCGCTGAGCCAACGGAGTAGGTACGCAGTTATAAATGTGCATGTTGGCTTTCAAGCACAGACTGTATCATTTTGTTATCAAACCGGTATTCAGTGACTTTTCGAAAACCTTATGGGGTATTATCATAATTCAGCTGCGTGTTCTTAAATAAGTAGGGACTGACATTGCTAACGCCATATACAGGGTGTCAGGGAAACGCTTCCGAAAACGAAGACAGGTGATAGTGCTGGTGATTATTGATACAAAACTACGAAAAAAAATGCGTTTCTTTTTTTTTTTTGCATTTTTCATTATGTATAAGTTTTATTTAACTGCCCAAAGCTGGTTATATATGAAAAAATCTAAAAAAAGAATCGCATTTTTTTTTCGTGGTTTCGTATCAGTAATCACCAGCACCTATCTTCGTTTTCGGAAGCGTTCCCCTTACACCGAGTATAATGGTGTTGATTTTCTTCTTTACAAACAAAACTTATTTTAAGCTATAGCTCTTTTTTACTAATAGTAGATACAAGAAAGGGATAGCAACAATTTTAGTGCTGTCAAATTAGTTTACGTGTTATATTTTTTCGTGTTATAGGGGGCACGTTCCGAGATCACGACTAAACTTGCATGGAAATTTTAATTTAGACTAATTTCACACCTTTAAAATTATTAACTGCCTCGTTGGTCTAGTGGTCGCAAGCGCGACTGCTGAGCGTGAGGTCCTGGGTTCGATTCCCGGGTCGGGCAAAGTGTTATTGGGTTTATTCATTAGGAAATTCTCAGTAGCAGCCCGGAGTTTGGATTTGTGCCCGGTTGATGGCAATAGGCTCGCCCCCTATTACATGGGACTATAACATAACTGGCGAAATGTGTGTGCACTATACACCTCTGCCTACCCCTTCGGGGAAATACAGGGGTGATGTTATGTTATGTGGTGTGTTAAAATTATTGCCATCCCTTTCTTGTATCTAATATGAGTAAAAGAGAGCGATAGATTAAAATAAGTTTAGTTCGTGAAGAAGAGAAACAACACAAATTAATTCTAAACATATCATAATATCCTCCTTTTATTATAGTGAACATTTCGAACATAATTAAAGTAAAAATTTGATTATTATCGACTTTTAGAACGAAGTCAATTTCTAGTAATACGTGGGAATGCCACAATTCAATATTCAGTAGATATAAGCTGTCACTTGAATATATTATGCTCATATAATATTATACAATACATTCAATTTCAATGACGTTTTAATCTTAATAATAGACTAAAATGAGCAATATTCCAATAAATCGGTCTGAATCCGAGATCGGGAAAATTAAATTTTCACAATATGCTCTTAGAAAACTAGCTAATGATTTTGCGAAAGCGCTCAAGTCACTGTCTTCTCTGAGAATTGAGTCAGAATAATTACAATTATTTTGCATTTCATTGGATAAAGCAATGTTTAATATGTACAGTCGATTCGAACAAAGAGATAGTATGCAGGGTCATCAGTTATAGATTAAGTTTTTTCAGGTTATATAGATGTTTTCGAGTTTTATTAAATTATTTGATAAAGTTAAACTTTGATTTATACTTAAAAATACTATTCAAATACATCTATCAATTTTATAAGAAAGTTTCATCTATATAACATATTTTTTATTTTATTTTATAGTATTAGTGTAGTATTGTATTTTATTATTATAAATAAAAATAAAATAAATAATAATAATAAAAAATAATGTATCTAATTTGTACCTCTGATAACCCCATTTACTTTTATTCTCTATCTATTACTTCAGACAATTCAGTAGATAAAGGATATATAAATATAAACTACAGAAAAGCATTACACATAATTACAATTTTACACACCCCCTCATACATTTACACGCACGTACGCACCTCCATACATACTCTCACACAAACACGCACTCACTCCGTCATTTCACTCACTCTCACTAACTCACACTTATATATTTGTTTTTTACTGTTTTCTTTTATTTAAGTTTAGTTATTAAAGCACACTCGGTAAATTTATTGGCATTATAATATTGTAGACTGATAAAATGGAAGAAGGCGCTGAATCCTGACATACAGGTACACCTAGTTTGGGATTCAGAGGCCTCAATAAGTTATTGTAAAATATATTTTGGTCAATAATTTTTTTATTATTTATTATTATTTTCTGCCAAGTTCATTCTTGTCCATCCTAAGGTTGTCTGGAAGAAATCGCTGATCGCGATAAGGCTGCCATTTGTACAATAGTTTAAATTCATATTCAATATAATGTATTTTATGGTGTACAATAAAGCATATATGTATAGATTAATAATATAATTTTATAATATAATATATGCTCATAATGTAATATAATCTATAAATCATCATAATATTGTATAATTTCATCTATGTATTGTATTTGGCTGCCCTGCAAATATCTCTTTGCTCGACTGTCTCTACATTGTACAGTCGAACAATGATAGTCAACTACACTGAACCTTCCTTATAATACGTCCTTAATTGTGGTGACACCAGTACTAAAGTTCCACCCAGTATTTGAGGCTAACCTGAACATAAACAGAGTCGGTTGGAAACTTTGTTTTAAATTATGTCGTGATTATAAACATACGCGATACCTAGTTGAAAGTGCAGTTGTTTACGTTTATAGGATAAATGTTTTGTCACTTTGTAGGTTCCTAGATAAAGCTATAAAGTGTCACAATGTAAGAGTATTGTGATAAATAAAACTCGACATTTGCGTCCGGCCGCAGCTTATGTATGCAACGTGTTATTGAAATAACTGAAAACCTCTTAAGGGGTCATTGTAATCATCAGTATGAACAACTTTTACTATGGAACCAACCCTGAAAAAGCAAAAAAAAACTGCTAATCCCTACAGTTGCGTTCACATAAATCGACAAAATGTAAGGAAGGAACAGTTGTTTTTTTTCGCGATTACAGTGTTGGTCCTATATTAAAAGTTGTTCATACTGATGAGTACAATGACCTCTTAAGGGGTTTTCAGTTATTTCAATAACATGTTGTATACCACAGAGTACAGTAATGTAGTAGCATACGAACAGGTATTCTGATTCGACTGGTGATTGATTGGTTTCATATTTGGTTGGGCTTGATAAATAAATAAATATAATTTCTCCCACTTGCTCGGAAATTGGTTCATTATTCAAAACCACAACAACATCAACAATCGGCTCTTTTCCGTACGCAACGAAATAACAGGCCGGTAATGTCCAACAGGACAATAATAGAAATTGCTGGACACTTTTTATTTTTTAAATTATGCTACCGAGGTTTTTAAGTACACAATTACACAAATTTGGTGTTATTAGGTACAAAATATTTATCACCATACAGGCTGAATGCGGATTTTTTTTTTTCATAACTTTGAAAATAGAGCAAGAACTGCGCGCGGGCGAATTGGTGTGAATGAAAATGCGATACTGTTGAATTAATTTGTGTTGTGTTTCCTCGCAAATGAGAGAAAAGTACTATACAAGTCTCGGCCGAAATAGCAATTAACGGCCTCGTTTAGTTAAAAAGGACTCGGCTTGTGCCTCGTCGTTTTGAAATCACTTGGGAAGTACTCGGCTTCGCCTCGTACTTCCAATATTACTCGGCCGTAAAGTGCTTCATTTCAGGCCTCGACAGTAATGTACTATTTTGGGACATTTTTGACACAGCACCATCTAGTCCCAAACTAAGCAGAGCTTGTGCTATGGGTACTAGACAATGGATATAATACTTATATACTTTTTTTTTTGTAAATACATATTATAATACATAAGCAACACCCAGACCAACACAAACACTTATATTCATCACACAAATATTTGTGTCCTGTGGGAATCGAACCCACGACCTCGTGATCAGCAGTCCGACACTCGAACCACTAGACCACAGAGGTCGTCGTATAAGGAAGAAATATGATTGAAATTAATACTTGCCTGAACTATAGACAGTAAGTGGCGGATGTAATCAGCTTCCGTGCCGATGAGCTCACGTACCACCGCCTGCCGCGCCTCCTCGTGCAGTGGTAGCTCTGTATAAAGAAAATCTGGTTAGCCATATAGCACAGACATAGTAAAAAATATTGTTTACTATGTCTGTGCCATATAGCAAAAAAAGTTATAAATAAAAGTAATTGCAGTCTTTTCTCGTGATGTGTTCAAAAGGGCGTCAAAAATTCCCTGTAATAATTGCAATCGATTTTTGTTAATGCAGTTCATAAATATTACATGAATTAATATAATTTATTGACCGAGTGAAACGAGGTCTCTGAGTTAACGAGGCCACTCAGCACTTTGTCCGTCTGTCTGTCTGTCAAAACCTTATAACTTTCAATCCAAACAATGTAGTTACTTCAAAATCTCACATAATACGTACAACTTTAGGCCAAAGCCGAATATGATATTTAAATGGAAAATTATATTGTCTGGAAGAAATCGCCTTGAGCGATAAGACCGCCCATTGTACATGTGTTCTATATAAGTCATATATGTTGCTATCTTCTTTTGTGTACAATAAAGAGTATTTGTATTATATTGTATATTTATATAAAAATAAATGGAATTTGAGGGGGGCGTCCATACATTCAAAGCGGGGGTAAACAACATTTTCGTTCTACTAATGCATGTGGGTTAATTATTTAAAAAAAAAAAATTACGGAGTAGAAAACTATTTTTAGAAATATTTTACGCAATAAATTAACAATTTGGTGGGCATTCAAAGTCGTTGTTTTTAGACCTATTTTGTCCCGGGGTCTATCTGAAAAACAGCTCCACGTAAAAAGTTGTAACTTATAGAGCATTTCATTATAATACTAAATACTACTACATAGAAATACTAAAACTTATCAATTATCAATAACAAAAAAAGTTATAAGCAATAAAAGCAAAAACATTTTCTCACTAGCACTTTTAGGCCAGTAGCCAGTGTTCGAACTCTGCTGTGCATTCAAGGGTCAATATTCAACAAAAATAAGATTTATGTTTGGAAAAGATACACACAGTACCTACGAATTACACAGTCTTCCAACTGTATATTTTTTATTTGAAAGAAAGAAAAAGAAAGAAAAAAAGACGTGTGGCACTCGGAGACTGCCGCGGTAAAGCTATTGCATAGCTTTTTTATGTAAATACAAAGAGGAGGTGCCCTAACGCCGAAACTCTGAGCAGGCATGAGTCACCAGATTGCGGGGCGAAGAGGGGGATTACGCATGCGCAGTAACGCATGCCATCACAACGTAACAACCAATGCCATCTAGAGGCGATTTGCAGAACTAAAGAGACAAGCGTGATATTTCAAAAAGTCATTAAAAGTTCTGCTATTCATCGATAGATGGCAAAACTAAAAAGTATCACCGCTGTGCCGGTCGGAGTGGGGGGTGTTAGGTTATTTTCGTTACGGAATTTCTGGATTCGGTCTCCACGCTCAAGGCCCGCGATAGAAGCTATGCAATAGCTTAAGCGTAGTAACGCCGATATAACCAATGCCACCTAGAGGCGATTTGCAGAACTAAAGAGACAAGCGTGATATTTCAAAAAGTCATTAAAGGTTCTGCTATTCATCGATAGATGGCAAAACTAAAATGTATCACCGCTGTGCAGGTCGGAGTGGGGGGTGTTAGGTTATTTTAGTTACGGAATTTCTGGATTCGGTCTCCACGCTCAAGGCCCGCGATAGAAGCTATGCAATAGCTTAAAATGGTTTACTGTCCCAATTAACGGCACGCAACATTTAAATAACAGTGAAACAGAAACACAAACAGGTAACTAGCAGATGGGTATACAAAAAAAAGTAAAACAAAAAACACAAAGAATATAAAGAAAGTACAGTCGACATAAAATATAAGGAAAGTACAGTCGACCGCATGACACCTGAGTTAGAAAACTGCCCTTACTGCTTACGGAATAAAGGCGCTGCCAACGTCAAACTGTTACCACTGACTTGCGGTCGACTGCACCTAAAACGACTTAATAAAAATATAATAAATCTCCGTTAATTCTTGAAACATTATTAGTATTATTACATATTATTTATTTGAGAGAAATGTGTCGATTTAGTTCGTCAAAACGGTTATAGCGAGGTCTCCGAATAGTTTATTTAAAGTTAGGAAGATTTACAGTCAAACAAAGAACTTTAACATGGTAAAAATAGATAATCCTGTGCCATTTACAAGTCTTCACAAGTAGAGTATATATTCATAAAAAGAGTATACTATTCTTATTAAGATATAGGTACAGTAAAAACATACCCAACCATAATTTAACAAAATTGCCTAAATGTAATTTCGTTAGCGCTTCTCAGATAGGATGTTAAGAGCTTCAGTGCTCAATGAATCCGGATAAGCACCCCATTTTCCAAAAGACATTTAATTTTATTAATTTTATCTTTACTTAACTGAAATTTTAATCAAATATGAAAATTTTAATCAAATTTAGTTTTCTTACGTTTATTTGATCGGATACTAGCACGTTATTGTCAAGAAAGGATTTCAGATGATTAGGTAAGTAGGTACTCCTAAATTAAAGTGAAACTTGCGGTTTATTTCAATATTCTTCTAAAAGTGCGATGCATAAACATTCTCAATCAATATAAAACGGCACGTAAAGGTTAAGAAATCCTACTTATTTAAAAAAACTTGCCATTTGTTAGTCATACTCGCGTAGTAAGGGTTCCGTACCACCCATCGACCTGATACCCCGTAGAAACTGATTTAATTTAACAGCGTTCATCAAAAGACATCAACGCGCCGCCGTCGCGCCGCCGTCGCGCCGCCGCCGTGCGCCATAACGTGCACCTTTAGTGAAATATGAATATATGCATCTCTTTCTTACGCAGGTACCACCACATAAGTCTGTGTTTACCTTATTTTTATGATTTTTTGTTAAACTATATTAGTAATATAGTTTATAATTACCTACACCAAGTTTGACGCTTTTATGTATTTCTGAAGATAGAACAGGGAATAAAAATCGTTGAAAAATGCATTTAATTGAGGTTTCTTGTATGAGGACCCACTCTGGTTTTAGGCTTTTTTATTTTTATCAACCGACGAAAAAAAGGAGGTTCTCAATTCGACGCGTATATATATATATATATTTAATTTTTTTTTTGTGATTGATGCAATGTATAGTTGTCATCCTACGATAAATCTATATTTATTATTATTTCTACGTACATATTGGTAAAGGTGTCAAAAAGTCGTACCAAAAACGATTTTAATAAACTCCTTGTAATTGAATAGAAATATGTATCTAAAAGTATACGTAGACAATAATACCGATAACAGTTTAACGATATAATAAATCTCTACAAAATTGAGGTTACAATGTAAAATTCACCATTTTTTTTCATGGAAGTATATATAAGTATATTTTTTCATGTAAGTGTATATGTGTGTATGAAAAGTATGTTTAGCAATATTATAAATTAGAGGCTACACTTTTCTCATTATTTCTGCGTAAAAATTGTGGAGTTACGTCAAGAAAAATGCACACAAAAACATAACATGCCTTTCAGTCTTATTTCTGAAATGAAAGGGTTTGCGGGTTTTTCTGCTTGGATGAGTTACACTTAAGCTATCACCATTGTGAAATAAAAGTATGACAAATATATTTAAAATGTTAGTTTGCGATGATAATTGCAATTTTTTACGATTACGTCTGAAGTTAGACAATCTATGGTATCATATATTTATGGATGCCATTGCCATAGTACCTAAAGGTGGGCACTGACGATGCATTCATTCGCCGTTTACGTTAACGTCGTTTTAATGATTACATCCAAAAAAGCTTGACTTGGTCTAAAAATAACATACGTTTTCAACATACACGTACAGGTTTTGGAATGTTGGGCACATTCGGGCTTTTGGATGCATTGTCAGTGGCAACCTTAACACATTCTGTGTTTTTTTTTACTGGCTATCTATTACCGTTACAAAGATACAGTCCTGTAACGGACAGACGGACGGACGGACGGACGGCGTCGGCAGAGTAATAGGATGCCGTTGGCACGCTTCTAGTACCGAACCCTAAAAACATGCATGAATATTAAAGCCTTCATTAAGATGTCGCTGTAAAATAACAGAACTCATAAAATTTATTGCAATAAAGGAAGACCGTTTGTAATTATTATTGTTTGTCAATTTTATCGTTTCCTTCGAGACGCTCGCTGAAGATTCTGTTAATTTTATTGGCACTATATATCGATGACGTCGTAAAATCCTGAGTGGTTAACGAGAACTTAATGTCGGTCGAAAATAAATAAATACCTTCTGGTGCTTGACTACTTTTATTTATAGCTAACTGCGCAATAAACACTGTGCAGAACTTCAAGAAAAACTATTCGTTTTATCATCTAGCTGCCCATGGTTACTTAGTAAGACTTTGCTACTTCACGTCTTAAAGAACAATTAGAAATAAAAATCTTATATTTCGAGTGTGTATTTAAAAGCAGTGGGTGTAATTTTATCTCTGCAATTCTATCCACAATTGAATCTACAATTATTTTGAGATAAATTTAAATAACGGATATTTTATCAGGATAGATTCCAATCGATAGAATTAAAATTGTATTGATCAATCTTGAGTTACAGCTAGTTACTTATATTAGAAAGTAGATCATCGGTTTCGACTAACATATAAATGCGAATGTGTGTTTGTTGGTTTGTTCCTCTTTCAAGCAGCAAAAGAGCAACGGATTGACGTAATTTTTTGCATAGAGATAGTTAATGGGCCAGAAAATGTATTGGTACAGTATTTTATTTTATTATTAAATTATGTATCTAATTGTACCTCTGACAACCCCATTTTCTGTCCAGTTCATTCTTGTCCATTCTAGGTTATTATTAGGTATTCAAGGTTGCCTGGAAAAATCCCTGATCGCTAAGGCCGCCATTTGTAAAATAGTTTAAATGCATATTCAATGAAATGTATTTTATGGTGTACAATAAAGCGTATATAAATAATAAATAAAGTGACATGAATACAAAAAAAAGTTTTTTCACAATTTGCGTCAAATGGACATACAAAATTGTAAGTATACATTCTAAAATAAAGAACTACGGGGGCGTAGATATACTGTACACATTTAATGTATATGTTACGGATCATGCTAGAAATATGAGTAAACCTACGATTACCTACCCGGGATTATTTAGGGTAAAGTTCTAAAAAATTTAAACATCGCCATTTACCCGAATACACCTTTTTTGCCGTGGGGAAATCCTCATGGACTGGCCAGTGTCGGACTCTTACCAACTAAAACCACCACCGTGTTCCTTCAACTACCTTAGCCGGGGGCGTGGGAACTGGGAACCCGTGAGTATTCACACAACCACCCCCGAAAGGTCCTGGCCCGCAACAAGCAGGTGAGCCCCTTCACCCCGTGCGGCCTAACGTTGGCCGCACCCTCCTAGGTGGCGCACACGGAACACTGCACGCCACCTCACCTCACGGGCCTTTACCAGCAATGCCAGCTGCGCCAACTACGCCAGCTGTGTCAGCTACGCGTCTACCTAAAACCAGCTGTTATGTTAAGGTAGTTTGTGATTCACCAGCACGTGGGTCGCGTAATTTTGTTTTTGATATTTTTGTTTTAGGAAAAATATTTCAATTTATTTCTTCAGAAAATAATAAATTTATTACACATTTAGTTAACCTGACTTAGGGCGCGGTCTCATTGAGAAATATTAAGTATAAGATAGTGAGCTATTAACTATTAGATAGTTGGCTATTAAACTATAAGCCAATCGTGGTCACATTCATTGGTGAGCTAAGCGGTGCGTAACTATAAAACAGGAGCGGTGAGTAACTATCACCATCATCATCAACCCAGCCTATCGCAGTCCACTGCTGGACATAAGTGAGTGGTGAGTAACTATAAAACAGTTAAATAAAATATCGTAGTTATGTCCATAGACGTCAAACTGCGAGAGAGTAGATACTGCACTAGTCGCAACAGCTGAGCTGGAATTTTAGTAGTTAATAATGTGACCCGAAAACTAGTAAACTATTATATTGCCATTTCTGTCTAACCTTGTAGATCAAATTTTAGTTTAGCTCTTCTTGAAATACAAAATAGCTCCTAGCTACTAGTTAATAAATAAATAAATAAATAAAATAAAATAACGTTTATTAGCAACCAAATATGTTTCATAACAATGAAGCTCTGTCTCCGAACTAGGTGACAACCTGTATCTCAGGAAACAGTGCCTTCCCTAAAACTAAGCTCTAAGTTTTATATTCGGTAAGAAGTAGGTACATTGCTTTTCATTGTTCCTTAATAATTGTTGTTAGAAGTAGGTAATATAATAAAAAAAACTAAAAAAAAAAACTAAATTGGTGGCGGTTACTACTAAGCCATGAGTGTATGTGTATTGTGTAGTTGATGTAAGAGTGTATTGTGTGGGTGAGTGGTGTGCTGTTGATTTAGCTTATATATATATATATATTAATAGCTTGAGAACTTGGGACCACGCCCTTAGTGTTGGTTTCTGAGTTGATAATTCATACTTATTCATATACGAATACGGTTTTTACGAAAAAATCATACTCAAATGAAACTTGTCTTTGTGTATCTATATTGCTAAATTATCCTCCACTCGTAAAACTGCTGCCGAACTGCGTAACTCACTCGCGATCGTAATCAATAGGATTTCAATGTTCATTGCTCCGTGTGTTTTGACAATTCATCTTATCGACAACTACGTACCACGCAATGAATATTGCTGTCATTTCAAAATGAAAGCTAATGTCAATGTGAATGCATTACACAAATACCCCACTGGTCCAATGTTTCAATGGTAAAGTGAAAACAAAAATTATCAATCCTACCAAGAGTTTTGGAACGAACTTCCTTATGTAGGCTTGCGATAGGTGTGAATCAGGAGGAAAAGTAGCGTCACGCAATGATTTGCGTTATACGCGTAGAGTAGATTGAATACATAGACTTGTTGAGTTGGGGTGCATTTAAAGAGCCTCCACGAGTGACGATATTTAATTGATCGTGCGGTGCACCCTGTGCAGTCAGCCACGCTACCAACCTGCTGACTGGCTAATCTTTACACCACGACATGAGCTATTATCATTATGTAGCTCATGTGGACACGACAGAAGAAGAAGATAGAGTTGTCAGCTGACCTCACCTTGAAGCTCCATTTGGTGGCTAACGTTAAACTTATAGCTAACTATTAAATAAAACATACAAAAAAACATGTTTTACTGGGGACCGAACCTGGGCCCTGAGGTATTTTAGTCAGACGCAAGATGTTTCCTGCCGTCTATGCTTGAATTATAGTTGCAAAATTTAGCATTATAATGATACGGTCAAAAAGTATGAATTATAAGGATAACTTCGTTTCTGACGGAGACGGGGTCCCCTGACCGCACACTTTTTTATTTTTTCAAGTAGGTACCTACTTAATTATTTTAGCTTCACCCGGTCAGTAGTGGGTGTCCCTTCAAATTAACTAAATGTGTTAGTATTTTGAAATAGAATAAAACTTTTTAACAAAAAATTGAACTGACGAAAACAGAAACTGAAAAGCGAAAAATAACTAATTATGAGTCGGCGCCAAACAAACTTTTTACAAGCAACGTGCATGCAAGTTGCAAGTGGCCCAGCGGAGAACGAATTTTTAGAAAGTTATTGTTTATCGTTGAAAATTTCACGTTGTATTTGATGTTACGTTGTTTTTATTATTTATTTAAAGTAATTTAATGATCTTCGTTGATTGTTTGTTTGGCGCCGACTCATAATTAGTTATTTTTCGCTTTTCAGTTTCTGTTTTCGTCGGTTCAATTTTTTGTTAAAAAGTTTCATTTTTCATTTTTTTGTGGTTAAAATCTAACTCCTGGTCTCCATTATGTCGTAGTGTCTAGAACTATATTTATGTGTGTCAAGTTTCAACAGAATCAGTTAACAGGTAAGAATTCAGTGGGTGAACAAACACTCAACCCCTGTTTTACTACCCTCAGGGGTGGATTTTGATTTTGAAATTTAAATGGGACCAACTTCGAGATATACCCTATCCATTAAAAAAAGAATCATTAAAATCGGACCACTCTGTAAAAAGTAATGCGTGGTCAAACATAAAAAAAAAAAAAAAAAAAAAAAAAAATACGCGTCTAATTGAGAACCTCCTCCTTTGTTTTCGTCGGTTAAAAAAGGTGAAAAATTTTATCAAAAATAATCGTAATTAATTTTTTTATGGCGACCCACGTGGTTCAGAATCACAGACCACCTGAGATGTAATGCCTTTTTATATTTTTCGAACTTTACATTCTAAGTTTACCGGATAAACCTAGGTTAACTCGCTCTTCTAACCGTAACATTTCAAATTAATAACTCGACTGTAAACATAAGCGCTTCGAGAATAGGTGGTAGTGGTACCCATATAAAATGTCCACAGCTGAAAATATTTTATAAAGTTTTTTTGCTAGTTAAATGAAAATGTCCCTTTTTATTACTTTTCATATTAACGAAAAATTTGAACTGTATTCAGCGTTCGTTGCCACGAAGTTACGGGTGAACTGCGTTGACCACGAGATTTTGGAATGACAGAAAATATAATTATTTTAATAAATTTTAGTTATTTTTACATGAAGTCGAATTTTTTTACAATACTCAATAAGAATCAGAATATTAAAATTAATTATCAATCATAATAAGGTAGAAACCGGTCAAGTGTGATTTCAGCCCACGAATGGGAATTCTGTATCATAATTGTATTTTAATTTAAATATATTATCATTTGTTTTGAACAATATTTGTGACATAAACATGGTAAACAACCGGCTCGTATTTTGTGAGGGATCTATATTATGCAAAGTGGTGCAGAGTGTTCCTTCAGAGTGGATCTCATTACGTACCTACGTTTCATTTCCATAAGGATCCACAACGTTCCACAACTTATGTAGTCCACTAATACAAAATAGAAGATTTTTTTTTTTTAATTTTTTTTTTTATAGTATAGGATGGCGAAACGAGCTAAAGGCCCACTTGATGTTAAGCGGTTACCTTTGCCCATGACAACTTCAATACCACCTAGGCTGTTGCCTAAATGTTGCAATGCAACTTTGCGACGTTGCAAATGCAAGTCGGTTCGCCAAACTGAGACATGAAGATGGATATTTTTTTTGTATGGTCAGGCCTAGCCAAGTTACAAACGTTTCGTATCGAATCTCTTTCTATGATCGTTGACGTCTTGACGTAACAGATTTTAGCCTATGTCTGCACTAAGAGGTGGCTAGCTTACTACTGAACATCTGTGGATCTTCACAAAGGAAGAATTTTGGCCGAATGGTGTCATGTGGTGTACCAGCGATTCCGAGGTCGGATACCCAACACCGCGCGACACACGACGCCGATTTTGTTAAATTATAATGTTTGGTAAATTATTTTAATTTAGTAAATTATAATGTTTGGTTCATGGCGTAAAGAAGTCAAGATCAACTCATGAGAAGTTTAATGTGCATTTTTACGTAGATCTTACATGGATTCCACTCAGGTTTTCTTTTGAAAACTGCTGCAGATTTTCATCAATTTTTTTACGTAAAAATGCCTAGTGTCTCGTTACAAAAACCAAACACGTTTGTTTACTTCGCTAAACGCTAGGTGACAAGCGAAGGCACCAAGCAAGCAGTACGGCCGGGTGCTATAATAATTCTAGAACGTCCGTTTCTCTTCGCTACTCACCAGGTTCACCCGTTCAGAGCGGACATAACCTTAGCGTTCTGACTACATCACTTCTACGTTGAGATATGTCATTCCCATACATTTTGTTTGTTTTCTATTAGCGTTGAAGATTGTAGATTGTCAACTTGACTTGGTCTATTATGATGAGCTACCGATGATAAGCTTACACTACAGCTGTTATTGACAAAGATCATGAAATATTAAATTGAATTATTATATTTATATTCGCTGGCAGCGGACTACCACGAGTCCGCTATACTCATCACTCCTAGGGTGGCTGGAGGTCGGTGCACGCCCTTTCTCCTGCGGCGCCTGGTCCATCCCCTGTGGGTGGTGAGAGAGGTCGTCGCTTCTCGAACGCTTTCCGACGCCTCCTTCGAGAGCATCACCTTCTCGCAGAAGGTGACGGCACCTTCCCGAGCGCACTCGATACTCAATTTTTTATTGCATTCCATATTGTATTTAATATAAACAGGTGGTAGGCTTAAGAATAAGATCTAAATATGGACCCTGTCGGGCACAGCAACGGCGTGGTCACGGCGCGGTTCTACATGGCCCATGCTGGGCTTTTCACCGGTGTGTGCTACGCCTTGTCCTCAAGGCAGGTACTTACCTACTTATACCTATAAGGTGTATAAAATAGAGACTGTTATTTGTGATTTATTAAAAAATAGGTTTTTTTCTAGTGATGGGCCACATAAGGGTTTTACCGAATACGAATTATTCGCCAAATGTTCGGTTAAAAGTTTACTGAACCAAATATTCAGCAGGATTTGGAGATTTTGGCGCGCTTTATCATGCATTGCTAAAATTATAGTCTGTGCTTGTTGAGCGCGTTGAAGCGCGCGATTCTTCCGCCGGCTGACGCCGCTACTCTCTGTAGTATATTACTGTACTCTGTGGCCGCTACCCCCGTACAAAACATTGACACGTGCGTTTTTTTTTTCTGTGTAAAATTCTTAAAACTGTATGTATCTCTTTAGGTAGGCAGAATAAATGATAAGACACACTTAATATAGAAACAATTCTATAATTTTATTACTTCATACAAGCATAGAGGCAACTTTTTAATGCAAGATTATTCCGTAGAATGTTCAGCATTTCTGCCGAATAATTAATCGGCCTTTTACGAATGTTCGGTAAACCTGTCGAATATGCCGAATACCGAACATAAAACGAATATTCAGTCCATCCCTAGTTTTATACCAACACTGTTTCGAATTCTGGCGGTCAGTGTATTTTCCCCCTAGTAACTTTTTTTTTTGTTTATTTTAGACTGTAGTTACCATTTTATCTGTTTTGAATATGCACGTCTGGAACTGTATAGGATGATTTATTTTTACAGGTCGGTGGGAAGAAATATAAAAACTGAGAGCTAGTGAATTTTATTTTAAGGAACCACGTTATCGATTTTAGAGTTATGAAAAATTGCATTCCAGGATAAAAAAAAACAGATACAAAGCGCAGAAATTAAAACCAGTAATTTTCCTTGAAAAAATATTGAGTCTATCATAATAATTGAATCCCATGTCTACAATGAGTGCGAAAATATTTTCATTTATTTGAAAGTCTCTTGAAAAATGAGAAAATGCTTAAAAATAAAACGATGCCCTTATTCTTTTCTACGTTGTAATTTACCCCATAACCCCAGTAATCGATACTGAACTATTTTTAAGTCACATCTACGACCTATCACTGACCTATTATCTCTGTGCTAAAGTTCAAGTCAAGTATAAGAACAAAAAAACATTCTAAAAGCGTAACCAACCAGGTACCGTTATGTCGTCAGGGTTGACTCTTTAGCAAGTGTTTCGTTTTACCAATTTCAGCACGGTACGCTAATACATATAAAAATGAATATGCCAGGTGTTCCGGCCGAAGAGCGGATTTCCGCTACCTAAGTTGTTATTTATAGACGCTTAATTGTATTTGTCGGGGACTGAGTTTCGGGCCAAATGTTGGGCGCGCTCCACAAAACTAATCTCGTGTTTCTATATAATACGTTTTATTTGAAAACTATATTATGTATCAGACGACTTATAAGAGTATTCTACGGACGTTTTTAATCATACCCATAAACTGTTAGATGCTCGTATAGTAGACGGGATACTGAACCGAATCCTAAGTAGTTATTTGTGAAATTGAATTAAAGGAAACTCGTACTTATACATATGTACCTATGTATATTTTATTGTATCAGACAGGCACATTCTGTAGCTTTGTATGACAAAATGAGCTGCGATTTAATTTAAATTGGAAATGTATTAACCTCACGCACACGTTGAAGTAAAGAAAGATTGTAAGCTATCGACTTACTAAAACTAAACAAATTGCCGTTAGGTGGCGTGATAGCTAGCAATCAGTGTTAAAACTGTAATTATTGAAAGTCACCTTTTGGCTATAATCATGGTAACAAGCATGCTCACAAGCTTTAATTTGGAAACATTTGTAAGGTGCGGGTCAACTACTAGGCTCTTTTGACCCTTGACGTTTGTTTAAGTAGGTATACAGACACAATCGTTTTAGTGGTTTCTAGCGCGGTCGTCTTTGGTTCGATGATTCGCTGGTAGGACAAAGTGTACTGTTTTATAATGATTTCATTGTCTGGTAAACGGCATGTACCAGTACACCTCAGCGTATTAGGAGCCGTATTACAAAATACGCACGAAATCTGCGTTTTAAGCTACTTTTTTTGGCGTCGTAGATATCAGTAATAGAGGTGTTTTTTTTTTTGAATATGCTAGTTTTTTTCATGCCATAGGTACAACATTGTATAGAATTGTCATTTATTGCGTCGAAGACTAACAATAATCATTTTTCCCCGCCGCCACGTTGGTTAAACACTAAGAAGCGGTATTTTAACGTCCTGGATCTCAGTTATCTTTTACTATAAACTGTTTACAAATAGATAATTATATTCGGAATATGTTCCCATTGATTCAAAATTTACAACTTATTTTTTAAAAAAACCAGTCCAGCTAAATTACCACTACTTATTTTCTACCCAGAAAATGAGTAGTGAGTTTACATGTACATTTACCATTAATTACACTGTATTAAACTGCTAATGTACAACTAGTGTTTAATATTGCGAACTACAAGCGATAATTAAGGGTTTCACAAGTGTGCGTGGTTGTGCCGCGAGCCTACCCTGAGCTTTATCGCATGAATAGCTAGTACCTACATACCTGCTTCTGTCTGGAGATCTTTAAATAAAGCGAATGAAGTGCAAAATAAATCTGCATTTAGTTAAGCATCGAACTATATAGGATATTACTGAAATCATCTACTTTTATGTAAACTTTTGACGTAGAGCCGTTTTTCAGATAAACCCTGAGAGAAAATATGTCCACCATATTGTTGAATGATATATTTATTTGGGCTAAAATTTGTACCGATTGGGTCCCGAAAAACGTACAACGGCATCGCGGCAGACCCAGGCGAAGGTGGCGGGACGAGCTGGACTCGTATAGAAAAGACTGGTCCACACTTGCACTTGACCGGAAAGAGTGGAATAAGGAAAGGGAGGCCTTTGCCCTGCAGTGGGACAATATAAGATGGAAATAATAATAATATTTATTTGCAAGAACGTAGGTAACATTTGGTTCGTCTAAGGTTAAAATTGTAATATATAAGTCTATGTTGGGTATCGACATTTCAGCCTAATAAAAATCTAAATAATAATAAATAAATTGAAAAAAAAAAAGAATTAATTCGTTTTAATATATTTAATTGTTAATCTACGTGGGACACTCAGAAAGTTTTGCGAAACTAAAAAAAATTGTTCTATACGTATATATATTTTTATCAAATCTTTTCAAAGTACTTTCCACCAGCCTCTATACAAAGATTCATGCGCCTAAACCAGTTTTCAAAACACTTTTTCCAGTCCGCCGCTTTTTTTTCACTGTTTTTCAGTGCTAGCACGTTTTCTTCGGTAACAGCCGTCAAAGGGCGACCGCTTCTTTCGTCATCCCCCAAAGTTGGTCGACCGCGCTTGAATTCGTTATACCAACGATACACGGTTGCCTTGGAAGGGCCTTCATCCATGAATGCCATTTGAAGTCTATCGTACGATTCATCCGGTTTCAGGCGACACTTGAAATCGTATAAAATCATAGCTCTAAAATGTTCCCGGCGCAGATCCATATTTCAGTGAGACACAATACTTTGAATTAACTCGCAAAAAATGTGGAGGGAAATTTTGAAATTGGAACTTACTTATTTTTACTTATAAATAATCATATTTTCGAAAAACATTATAACTGGCCAGTCTCCCATATATAAAAACTTTTTTTCGCAATACTTTCTGAGGGGCCTGGTATATGACCTTGAATATATACAAAAATAGTTTTATACTTTGTTAAAAAAGTTATTTTTAAATTTGAGGGGTTTATTCAGAATGGATCCCTCAATTTAGTTTTTTCAATTTCAAATGTCTTTTCGGCTATGGGCTAATTTTTTACGTATGATGTGAGATTTTCAAGTGATTATTTAGAAACATAATGTTGATTTAATTTTGTGTCCTCGTCATCGCGTGCATCAAAACGATTTTAACTAATAAAAAAATTACGGTAGACTAAACGATTTTTTTAAATACCTGTGAAGACGCTTGTCGTCTTAGGCTTATATTCAGAGCCCAATCTAAGCCTTACTGTGGGTTTGCACCAAAAAACATTTAAAATGTACCTAATGTCTCGAAACTTGTCATATGAAACTAATGTCACAACTTGTTTGTTACGTTCGCACTGCAGAAAAATGGGTAAATTCTTTGACAGATTTCAAGATTTGTTGTTGGCTGTGTTTGCACTGACTAAAAACTTATACATTGACATGTTTGTCTATATAATGTCTCGCAACTTGTATAAATCTCGTCTTTTGTGTTTTCCAATGAGGTCGGTAAACATGTATGGCCGAAAGCAGATACTTTGAAGTGTATCGAAATTTATTGTGAAACATGTCAATAGACTATGAAATGTCAAACAAGTTTCGTTTCAACAAGTTGTGTGATAATGCGAACGCGATTCGATACATGGACAGAAAACTGACTTTTCAACATGTTTTTATGTGAATGTTTTGTCAGTGCAAACTCACAGTTAGTCTTCCTGCGACCACGAACGCTGCAAAGCTTTCGAAATGTCAGGGAAACCAATTTAAATAATATACGCGGTTTAATCAAACTTGTTTTATTATAATGTATAGTGAGCGCGAAAACCTAAGAAATTATTATGATTATTTAGAATTATTAATTATTAGATTCGCAGGAGAACGAAAGTGACCGACATAGCCCGAAGAATTGCCAAGCATAAGTGGCAGTGGGCGGGGCACATTGCTCGCAGAACAGAAAGCCGATGGGGCAGTAAAGTTCTAAAGTTCTGGAGTGGCGACCGCGTACTGGAAGGCGCAGCGTGGGTAGGCCCCCCACAAGGTGGACCGACGACCTGGTGAAGGTCGTGGGAATCCGCTGGATGCGGAAGGCGCAGGACCGGTCGTTGTGTCGATGCTTGGGGGAGGCCTATGTCCAGCAGTGAACGTCTTTCGGCTGAAATGGTGATGATGATGATGATGATTTAGAATTAATAAAACAATGTTTAACCGGATTACATCGCGTATATTATTAAATTGGTTTTCCTGACGTTTCGAAAGCTTTGCAGCGTTCGTGGTCGCAGGAAGACTAAGATGACAAGCGTCTTTACAGATATTTCTAAAAACATATTTTAATCTACCGTATAATTTTTATTAATTAAAATCGTTTCGATGCACGCAGTAATCACTCACAATGTCATTGTCTTTTACAGTGTTGCGTGCTGTTTGGAACTTGATTATTTTTAGAACTGGGTGGCAGCTGCCAACCATCTTCTCTATTAAAATTAGGGTGTTTTTTAATTTCAATAGCCTCACGGAGCATTCTAGGTACATATCGGTTTTCCTTCGCCAGGACTTGTGGTTTATCAAATCGAAGAAAATGGTTGGGTTTGTCTAGGGCGTGTAATCTGGTTAAACTTTGGTTTATTATAATGTGTAGTGATCGCGAAAACCTAAGAAATTATTATTTAGAAGTTATGAATTCCAATGCTGAGCGGCCGAGTTAATACCGCGTTCACATGAGTCAATTTTAGTAGTTCAACGGCTTAATCGAAAGCGATTTGAACCGTCTGAACAGACTTTCAATCAAATTGAAGCAACAAAAAATAAAAGCTTTCCATTTTTTTGCTGAACTACACATGTTGATCAATTAAAATCGAACTTGCTTCGCTCGGTCAGTTTATTATTATTATAACGCCTCATTCAACAATGTACAAAAACAAAAGATCAGAAGCTACAATTCCAATATAATCGACGAGCAAGTAAGGATTGGTTGGATTTAATATTTGCTTGAAACTTAACCCAAAGAAAGTGATGTAAGTACCTATTAGTTAATACACATTTTTAAAGATCTCATTTTTAATTCTGTTAGTTCTACACCCATTTTGCTCATGATCCTTTCTTACCAAGTTGGCAAGAACTGAGACTGTGAGTACTATGTTCACTTCAACTCTGAGTGCGAGATCTATACATGAGTTTATATTGTAGACATAGTCAGTACTTGAATTCCTATCACAAGAAGATAATATGCGAATTCAGATGAAATAATAACATACCTAACATCAAGGTGGGGAACCAATCCTTGTGTCCCTTGAGATACTTGACCAGTCTAGTATAAAGGGTTCCATCGGTGCTTTTTATTTTTACCCGATAAATTCTTACAATATGCTATGTATTTGGCAATAAGCTGATGTTTGCATAGCGCATAGGCCGCGTTTGAGGAGAAGTTTTTTGTTTTCTAGAACGACGTTTAGCTTTTATGCTAAGACCGCAATACGAGGTTACTGAGCCCCTGGTGCCAGGGCACACGGGTGAATAACAGTTCCAAATATAACGAATGGACTGGTAAAACTTGAAACTGACCACTATTTGGCGGGTACAAACGTAGCGGTTTCTGCTTTATGTAATAGATACTGTTATAAACGTCCAATATATGTATATTATCTGTGATGTTATAGTGCTAAAAGTGAGTTGCTGTTCTAAGTAAAGATTTCAGTTCGTCATTTAAGAGGAAATGCAGGCAGAGAGACTTTTAAAATTAGGTATTTGAAGAAATCATTGCTGTCTCCTTGCGAGCGCTTGTCCTCAAATAAGTGCGATAAGGTCAAATGCAGCTCTGACTGAATATCCTAAGTAAAAAAGTCATCATTCGAGGTTTGGCTCTCGAATATTTTCTCATTCGAAACTGGACCAATTTAAAAGATATTTCATAAACTGGATAAGAAGAATATGTACTGTGTTGCTGTTTTTAACACGCCTTTATTAGGTCGACCTGTATGTAGCTAACTATGTAATGGAATCTAAGGTAACTAATTTAACCATCTTCCAAGGGTCGTAGCGTAATGAAAATTGGCACCTGTATGTAGTTCTGATGACAATACAATAATATGGTACTGTCGAACTGATCTGATGATGGAGCCGGAAGATATGAACTGGAACTTCATGTTGGAAAATCGTAACAAAGCTGTTTTGGATTTCTTAGAAAAGTCTTGTAATGAACTTTGACCACGATTAGGTTTCAAGGTCTGATGATGAAGTCCGAAGATAGGCACTGGCATTCCATGATGGAATATCGTATCATAGTCGTGTTTGCACTTGTGAGAAAGGCCACGTAATGAACTTTGAACACGATCAGGTTTCAAGGTTATAACAAACCTATTATATATTGAATAGTGTAAATATTGACATAGGTGCCTATAAAATGTATATAGACCTGTACATGAAGCGTGTTTTTCTAGTGTTTTAAACTATTAATTTATTCCTTTTTCATTAGTAGTTGTCAAATTTATACACTAGTCCTCTATAGACAGCGGTCTAAATTATACCTAGTCAGTAAAAAATCTCAAAATTGCCTATTTTTTATTTTGCTTCTAGAAATAATTTATCAACAAAAACGAACACAATGGACTTAGAAAAAGCTGATATTTATTTTACTGTAAAAAATCAATGCTCTAGCTAAAGTCTAGGGTTATTAACCAGAAAGAAAACAGTTGAGAGCGTTTGTGTGGAGAAAAGGCCACCCGCATTTCCTCTTATGTTTCATCGTCAGAGCATGTAGAGGCTTCGAAATAAAATTATGGAAGAAACGATTAGGATATTTTAAAATATAGCAAAATATCCACCCAGACCAGCTACACGCTGCAAAATTAGGGTGTAACTAAACCGAAAATAATATGTTCAGTTGCAGCCAATTACAGTTTTCAAACATACAATACACAAGATTACGTCTTATACGAACGCACACACACTTGTAAGTTAGGGGTGCTCGCCGCTCGTAATACCGACTGGGTTTCTAGCGCTTTTCAGAGATGGCATGCTTGTATAGCGACTGGCGATTGAGATCCATAGCAATCTTGCAGTCTTGCCGGCAAACTGTGGGTGGGTGCGGGGTCTGGGCGAAGAATCTTGAATTGGCGGGGGGTGGTGAGTGGCCGTTCTGTACGTTAGTACTATTAGATGTTCTGTGCTAAAACTAAAACAAATTTAAATATATATTTTTTTTATCTTTTTTTTTCTGTGCCTTCCGCATCCAGCGGATTCCCGCGACCTTCACCAGGTCGTCGGTCCACCTTGTGGGGGGCCTACCCACGCTGCGCCTTCCAGTACGCGGTCGCCACTCCAGAACTTTACTGCCCCATCGGCCATCCGTTCTGCGAGCAATGTGCCCCGCCCACTGCCACTTAAGTTTGATAATTCTTCGGGCTATGTCGGTTACTTTCGTTCTCCTGCGAATCTCCTCATTTCTGATTCGATCACGCAGGGACACTCCGAGCATAGCCCTCTCCATTGCCCTTTGAGTGACTTTGAGCCTTCTTATCAGGCCCATTGTGAGCGACCACGTTTCAGTACCGTAAGTAATTACTGGCAACACACACTGGTCAAAGACTTTCGTCTTGAGACACTGCGGTATTTTGGACGAGAAGATATTGCGTAGCTTCCCGAACGCTGCCCAACCGAGTCGGATTCGACGATTGACCTCTTTCTCGAAGTTGGACTTACCTAGCTGGACAGTTTGTCCTAGGTATACATAATCGTCAACAACTTCGAGTGTAGATTCTCCGATGTTTACGGGAATGGGTGCTATATGGGAATTCAACATAACCTTTGTCTTGTCCATATTCATTTTAAGACCGGTCGTTGTGGCGATGTTTGGGGGAGGCCTATGTCCAGCAGTGGACGTCTTTCGGCTGAAATGATGATGATGATGATCTTTTTTTTTCTAGGGCTTTAAGTCCACCTATGTACACATGTTGCATGAAGTTTAACTAAATAAAGAAATAAATTTTGTTCACCAAATAGTCAAATGGAAAACTTTTTTAGTACCTAACACAACGGGAAGCATAATTCTAAGGTAAATAATCAGGTTCAGTAAACAAATCTACAAAACAGCAGCACGTCAGTTAAAATAATGAGTACAGGTAATAATTTACCTAAGCAGAGTGCCCTTGATAAAATAGAAGAAATAAATTATGTACTATCCATTTCCGTCGAGTACCAAATGTGATGATTGATGAGAAAAGGCCGCTGTGAGCGGGGGACAGATTGCTCCAAGCAGCTGCGGCCCGCGAGCCTCCCTGTTTTATGATGGGTATCTACTGTTTCAAATGTACTGTGTCAGTTAGAAGCCCTATAACATAGGTAACCGATGTCGTAGAAGTGGTGTTCTCCTTGGTTTGGTAGGATAGGTGTCGGTGGCGGCGCGGTGCGGTTTCGATTCGGCGGCGGCATCGCGTGCCAGACGCTTCGCGTGTCACTAATCAGCGTGATCGATGCGAACGCACAAATATTGTTCATTTCAAAATAACTTGAAATCACCAATTACAGTTTAAGGTTTCATTTTTTTTTCTTTTGCCGCAATCTTAATTTGTTCTACTCTTACAAGGTAAAAGAAAATAAAACAGTTCTTTTATCTTACAAACTGAAGTCGTACTTGTATTGTTGTTGTTTTGAGTTGTATGTTAAACAAAATTAAACATATTTGTAGGTATGTATGTACTACGTATAGGCAGTGGTGGATCCAGGATTTTGATTTCGGGGGGCTTGACCCAGCTGAGGGTAGGCTTTATCAAGATAAACAGTAAACTATAACTGAACTAGATTAAGTAAGGATAAGTGATGAAAATTTTTCTGTAGGTAGTGTAGTAATAAAAAAGTATGCGTTTGGGGGGGGCTTGAGCCCCTTAGCCCCCCCTGGATCCGCCATTGCGTATAGGTATAAATATTTTTATTGGGTATCAAGCCGATAGCCGCGTAAAGTTCATATCATATTTTCCCGTGGGAGTCGTAAGAACCGACTAAAACATTAAATTAAATGGTGGATGAGCAGCAGCATATCTCTGTATAATAATGATACCTTACGTTTGCGAGGGTCAAAGAGCCGCTAACCCGAACGCGGGTTCTAGTTATAGACCGGAAAAATGCTGTTTACAAATCTGCACATTAAAGATTACAACATACCCAAAAGGTTTTATAAAAGGATCACAAGAAAAAGTAATGTGCTTAAAACTTGATTGGACTTGTAAATGGATTCGAAATACCAATACTATTCTAAATATTACTAACAAGTTGTTTATTTATCGACTATCTACAGAAAATTAACCCTGTGACGCTTCTAAATGTTTTCAATTTAGAAATGACATTATTTATCTTCCATTTACTCGAAATTGTCAAATGACCGAAGTAAGATTCAGGAATATTTCGTAGGAGCCAAGAGTGGCTTTTAAAAGATTTGAATGAGGACGCTGCGTTTCAATCTTCTGAAATCTGGGTGGAAATAATTAAACAACTCGTTTAAATACGATTAAACTTTTGGCATTATGTCAATTATATTGCCCTGATTAAGTCAACATCAGTGCAGTAAAAAAGTGAATATTACATAACAACTTAATATAACATCACGCCTGTATTTCCCCGAAGGGTTAGGCAGATAGTACACCCACATTTCGCCAGTTATGTTTAGTCTCATGTAAAAGGGGGCGAGCCTATTGCCATTGACCGGGCACAAATCCAGAGTCCGGGCTGCTACTAAGAATTTCCTAATGAAACCACCCAATATCACTTTGCCCGACCCGGGAATTGAACCCGGGACCTCACGCTCAGCAGCCGCAAAAGTGAATATTGGCGACATGAATTATGAGTGTACCCTAGCCGAGTGGAGGATTCATTACAAAAATCACATCGCTATGTGCCCCACTCACGTCACTGGTCGGCACTAAATTACTGCATGTTCGGTTCTATTTCCACCGTGGCGTCGGTCGCAGCGAACTCATTTATCGTAAGGGTTTAATACCTTCGGGTAATTAAGAACATGTGTTCTCATTACGTGATTAAAAAGTAAAATAATATTTTGGAAATTTATCTTCAAAAATAAAAGTTTTGAATTTTCAGTTAATCAACTTATTTTACCAACTTCATCAAATATCTTTAACAAAAGCTTTATCTGACAAATCTACTCACTTTCATAACTGAAATGGACTTAAATAATAACCTCAATAATAAGTATAAGTCAAGGTAATAAATATTTGTGGTAATAATTTTTGTATCAATTTAAATCTGCAGATATTTATACAAATTACTTAGAATTACTAGTAGAGTCACCGTGAAAGTTTCACGGTGAAACACGAGCTTATGCTTTTAAACAACGGGTTATTCTCATCCAACATTTATTACAGTAACAGAAATGTCATAATTTGCTGCCACTCTTACGCCTCCGCTTGGCCAAGCCGGACCGCATAAAGCCAATATCTGTGTATGAGCAAGTGCTGAATACAGTCATTGCCAACCACTCTTTGACAAAAAATCGTACAAATTTGTTTTGTGTAGCGCCTTAGCTGATTGCTTTTTAATTGAGTTTAGTTCCATCTTTGAAATATTAATAGACAGATCAAACAATCATGTTGCTCTCAAAACTCACTTTTCTAAAGCTGCGCCCTGAACCATGATTGTCCTCTAGAAAATTATATACGATATTTTGGAGGCATCATAATTAAGGCGCCTGCTCTCAAGCAGATTTGCTTAATGTCCTAAAACGTCACAAAGTTATTATATAAATATTATTGTAAATCGATTAGTATGTATTAGAAACCACATATTTTTGTATCTTAAGTTTATTTTGGTAAACAGCACACATATAATATATGGGATGATTGAGTTGATTCATTACAGATGTAGTTCACAAAAAAATCATAACATCCTTAACAGTCAGTCCGCATTATTTTGTGACTCAGCGCCTTCAGCACTTAAATAGTTGATTCGTAATTCAGATACTGTCCACACAAAAAATCTAAACATCGTTAAAAATGTAGACGCGTTATGTTGCGACTCAACTCCTTCAGCTCTGGCTCAAATACAGATATTGGTTTTACGCGGCCAGGCCGAGCCAGTCTAAGCCAAGCCGAGCCAACCCTTTGCACATTACCGCGACAAAGCGCGGTGGCTCTCTACAAATACAATTTAAATAAGTCGTGTCAGAAGCCTTTGCGTTGGTAAATGGGAGCTATATTTCTTTTTGTGTGTCAAAAGTATTCTTGAGTCATCTAATTTCTGTTCCCTGGTTTTTCCGAGAAAATGCTTTTCGGCTTTAAATCACCCTGTCATAATGTGGGGTTATTATGGCTATCAGTCATCTTAAACAATAAACTATCGTTTGGCGGAGGCGCGCCTCGGGAGGACTGTGGAGTAGGTACCTATTTATTTCCCTGATATCACTCTATTCCTTGTATATCTACGTTCAACTTTTGATTTAAATATTTGGATTAGTATCCTACTTTTTAGAAAATTATTGAGTAGTTATGTTTGTATTAAAACAAAAGGGTATTACGGAACCCTTAAATTATAATTGCATAAATAGCTTTAAAGCCGTAAATCGTTTTAATATATGGCTCAGTTACAAAGTTATTTGCAGTTAAATTTTCTCGTAGTGTCGAATCAGTTTCAACCTTCATCACGTTCGTAGACGTACCTACCTACCTACATAAGAAAACGGCGTGACATTCATGAATATTACATTCTGCTATAATAAGTTGTATACTCGTACAAAATGGTAAGTGACTCGTATGTATACACTTTATTAGTTTCAGGATCACTTTGGTTCGTCAGACTGACGAATATTATTTTCGTGACAAGAAAACAATACACTATCGGACAACCTTTACAATAAATCTAAGAAGATCCACGACATTCACATTATTCTATTCATTCATATTAGTTGAAAGTTTGAAAATTGAATGTTATGACCGAGAGGAGCTTAATATAATATTTTGTTCAGTACATAGAAATCTAAATAATAATTGGTAATAGAAATGCTATCTTTTAATACAGGATCGGCGGTTTTTCGCTACCAACACATAAATACGTAATTACGCACTCTATGTTTCTACCATTTAATGCAAAATAAACTAATTCAAAAAATATTCCGCTGTTAGATATGCTGCAAAATACAATTTCAGTGATTCTGCGTCCAAAACAGCACTGATGATTAAGCAAACGGGTCGTGCGCACTGGTGTCCTATGAGACACCTGTACGTGGCGACAAGTTCACGTGCCTTACCACTTCTATTACCATATTATTTAGATTTCTATTGTTCAGTACGATAACAGTTGGAGGTTTATCATTAGAAATAATAGATTTGTTGATGAAAACAAAATTCAAAACTACGATAATTTTATTAATAATCACTGTTTGGATTATTAAAATGTAAATAATTTAACTTGGGAGAGGCCTATGTCCAGCAGTGGACTGCGATAGGCTGAGTTGAAAAAAAAAAAAAAAAATAATAATGGTTTTACTTGGTACTTATAGTGCAATGCATGCATGCATATTTAATGTAGTATCTATTCAAATAAGAATGGCAGATCGAGACATCTCAATACGATTTCATATTTGCACCTAGAAGCGTGGGCTTAAATGTGTGGAGTCAGTCGGAGTAAAACCTTTTATGACTCTTTTTATGTATATTCCCAAAGATAGCATTTTCGAGTAATTTTTTGTTTTATTTCAGCTAGTGATTCCCTAGTGATTCGTATAAAATATGATAATGCGCAAACACGGTGTATCTATACGATGATAAATCTGTGCATATACAGTCAGAAAACTTTCCGGTGAACCACTACAAAGGCTAAAATCGCTTGCGCTCAGTGTTAGACGGCAGCCGTAGGTACGTGTAATGTAGCAGAATTCGTTCAAGGGAATTTGTCGACAAAGTGTATCACCGGGAAGCATCGTGACCGTACAGTCAACCACACGTCATTGGTAACACTTGAATTACGAAAGCCTGTTACCTACCACTGACGTGAGCCTGGTGTTACCACTGTACGTACAGTATACCACATTCTAAAGATTTCCCTAAGATAACTTGTGTCAGACTCTTTACCAAAGACTAGAAATTTTCAGTACTTCCATTGTGTAATGTACTCGATAGCATATGCTAGTAGGTCACGGTGTAGAGGCCATTAATCGCGGCCCGCCCGGCAACTGTATGCTTCGCTCCAAGATCTATGGATACTTTTTCAGAGTTATAGTCAATCAGATAGTATTGTTGCCTATTTGTTATTCTACTTCAAGAGATATTTTTATTTGAGTATGTGATATAATAGTATAATTTTATGTCTGAAATAGTAATTTATAATATGATTAAAAATTCCTGAGAACGTATAGGTACGTTAATGATTTATTTTGACCATTTACCTTTCGGCAATGTTAGAAAGTAATAATAATATTTACGTAAGTAAAGTGCAAATAAAGTCTTCTCGATTATCAAATGACATCATTATATCACCATAGCTAAGTTAAAATGTTCGTCAGCAAGTTCACTAAACCAAAACAATCTCGTATTCAATCAGATTACTTCAAATTCGATCCCGATCTCCAGAATTTCGGCGAAGTTTTTTTAATACCGAAGTTGGAGCATTAATGCATAAAATATGGTGGTTTTGTATTTGTTTAGAATACACTGTTTATATATACTGTATATGTTACATTTGTTTGTTATATGTATACGAAATAGTACCTCGTAATTATTTATTGTTGGTGAGTTTGTTGGGTACGAGTAGAGTATTTTTTATGTGTATTGAAAATCAAAAGGCTTCTTAAAAAGTAGGATTTTTTTTTTGTGTAATAAAAATGTTCCAAATGAATAACATAACATATCAGATATGTTCGGCCAGCTTTAAGGAATTAGTCGCTACACTCGCTACAGATACGAAAGCGCACGTACGTACACTAAAAAACGCTCACTTTTGGCACTTTACTTCTACAACTATCTATAACTACAGCGAACTATAATTTACAGAGTCAATAGTTTCTGTTTAAACTACAGTACCTGTACTTCAATAGTTAAAAACAAATTTTCGATAAATGATGTACTCAGCGAGTAATATTTTTTTTACTGATTGAAGCGCCAGTTAGCTCTTAGCCTTAAGGAGAATGTGAATAAACATAAAACTTTTTAACAAAAAATTTAACCGACGAAAACAGAAACTGAAAAGCGAAAAATAACTAATTATGAGTCGGCGCCAAACAAACTTTTATCAAGCAACGTGCATGCAAGTTGCAAGTGGCCGAGCGGAGAACGAGTTTTTGGAAAGTTAATGTTTATCGTTGAAAATTTCACGTTGTATTTCATGTTACATTGTTTTTATTATTTATATAAGTAATTTAATGATAATAACTTCTTAGGTTTTCGCGATCACTACACATTATAATAAAACAAAGTTTAACCGGATTAAATCGCTTATATTATTTAAATTGGTTTCCCTGACGTTTCGAAAGCTGTGCAGCATTTCGTGGTCGCAGGTAGACTAAGATGACAAGCGTCTTTACAAATATTTCAAAAAAAAAAAATTTAATCTACCGTACAATATAATTTTTTTTTTTTTTTTTTGAAATATTTGTAAAGACGCTTGTCATCTTAGTCTACCTGCGACCACGAAATGCTGCAAAGCTTTCGAAACGTCAGGGAAACCAATTTAAATAATATACGCGATTTAATCCGGTTAAACTTTGTTTTATTAATTTAATGATCTTCGTTGATTGTTTGTTTGGCGCCGACTCATAATTAGTTATTTTTCGCTTTTCAGTTTCTGTTTTCGTCGGTTCAATTTTTTGTTTAAAAGTTTAATTTAAAAAAAAAATGTGGTTTAATCTAACTCCAGGCCTCCATTATGTTGTAGTGTCTAGAAATATATTTGTGGGCCAAGTTTCAACACAATCGGTTAACAGGTAAGAATTCAGTGGGTGAACAAGCACTCATCCCCTGTTTTCCTACCTTGTTTGTTTTTGTTTTTTTTTTTGGATTTTGATTTCGAAATTTAAATGGGACCAACTTCGAGATATACCCTATCGATTACAAAAAGAATCATCAAAATCGGGCCACTCTGTAAAAAGTTATGCGTGGTAATACATAAAAAAAATAAAATAATAATATATAAATATATATACGCGTCGAATTGAGAACCTCCTCCTTTTTTTCGTCGGTTAAAAATTGCCGTTAGTGAAGAGCAAAAAATCCAAAAAGCAAGAATCAGAAACCCTTATTGACCAGATGCATGTATGGGTTGCGATGTCAGCACGAGAAATAATCGCCCCGATTTTTTGAAGACAAAATAATTGTTTTTGCAAAATTCTCGCACGCATAAGGCACGGTGCAGTTCCAAAAAACGTTCCATTTCCTAAAAGCCAGCTTCGATAAGCAGTAGATCGGTACGTAGTATCGGTCGATACCGATACTCGTTCCGTGCACCTTAGAGATTAAAGATACTTTCTATTGAGACTATACTTTCTTTGTACCGTAAAACGGGGTGAATAAAAATGCAGGAGTGAATATGGACAAAAGTGGACAAGGATTTTAACATTGAAATAATATAGTTTGTTACCCACAAAAACGTTAGAATGTTTACCAAATTATGGCAGAACATTTTCTAAGTATTTGTGGGTAAGAAACTATATAATAATAAATACTTTATTTACGGACAACATAATCCAATACAAAACTATGTTAGTAACAATGAGTCTTATAAACTATGTTAGTACTTATATTCTACTACGGACAAGGTGGTTTTTAGGGTTCCGTACCCAAAGGGTACAAACGGGACCCTATTACTCTCGCTACGCTGTCCGTCCGTCCGTCCGTCTGTCTGACACAGGGCTGTATCTTTATAACGGTAATACATAACCAGTTGAAATTTTCACAGAAAATGTGTTGCTATGAGGTGTATCACGACAAATACTAAAAACAAAAAAAGTCTAAAACAAAAGGTGGTCCCCATACAAGAAACCTCGAAAAACATGCATTTTTTTCAACGTTTTTGTTCCTGTTCTATCTTCAAAACGGTAATACATACCAGCGTCAAACTTGGTATGATTATAGTGCATATCTAGTTTATCAACAAATACTAAAAACAGGACAAACATAGACATATACATAGACATATAGACATATGTGTGTGTGACCTACGGAAGAAAGAGATGCAAAAATTCACATTTCGCGTACGTTCGTTGATGACTTTTGATAAACCCTCGTAAATCAAATCAGTTTCTATGGGGTATCAGGTCGATGGGTGGTACGGAACCCTTACTGCGTGAGCCCGACTCACACTTGGCTGGTTTTTAATATGATGCCGCACTAAAGGGCTCTCATCATGCCTGTCAGTAATAACTTTCAAGAGGCTGTTGCCGATGCCCCGCAATCTAGTGAGCAAAGACGCATTCTTTATGCGCACGACCGCTGAGAAACTGTCTGGTCTGGCTTGCGCAAATATATTTGATGCACTACAGTAACGTGGCAGCCGCAACAGCGCCCTGAAAGCATTGTTATAGGACTCGCAACGCATCGGCTGCTCGTTTGGTACAGTTAATCCATAGGGCACTCGAGTACAGCGATGTGCAGTATGCTTTAATAAGTATGATTTTGACCACATCTGTACATTGAGCAAACCTACGGGCAAACATGTATTATTTCAATGTAAAAATCCTTGCCCACTTTTGTCCCTATTCACTTCTGCATCCCTATTCACCCTGTTTTACCCGGTATTTGAATTATATTAGGATGTGAAATTACAGCAAATATTGCGTCTGACCCGGAGTAAACGTGTGGTACTGCTGAGTCAATACATATGCGTGTACTCGCAATCCGTATTCGACGACTGGACAGATTCGCCTCACATTTAAAAGATTTATTATAATTGTGCTTCGAAAAGTAAACACACGTTAAAAGTTCGTTATTTTCTGCATTATAAGTACCTGTCATGCTAATCCAGATACATGATACTCCTTTACCTAAATCTAAGCTCTATTTTATTACACGTCTTATTGTTAGTAATACTTACGTTGATATTCCACGAACTCTTCCAAGTTCGAAGGCTTTTCGGCCCACTGCAGATACTCGAAGGCTTCGTCAGGGATGTTGGCAATTGAGAACCCCTTCAGGTCTGGTACCCCGTTCCTCGAGTATTCAGCAAGTAGATCCGACAGCTCCAGATTATTCTACAAAACAGGAGCATATTATCAAAAGGCACTATCTTGGGAACTTAATAATCACATGTGTAGCCTACTAAATACATATTGTAGGGTGTGGTAAAGTTGAAAGTTGTGTCTATATGTTCAATTTGATTGGGGAAATCCAATTCTAAGTTGAAGCGTATTTGTGTGCTGTGTCTATAGTTTCTGTAGCAGAGCAGTATCTGGGTCACAGGGTATGCTGGTAGTGGATAGCTGGCTGGCTGGAAAACGTCAGTCATTATTCGTGCCATGCATGAAGCTAATGCAATATCCATGTATGCAGCTGTTACTGTAGTAATAAAAGTTGCAGCTGGAAAGTTCGTTCAAGGTAAATTAGAAACGATTACTGTAAATTTTGTAAAAGACCTAGCTGCATGACTCGCTGCTCGCTAATGCTGTCTGTATGATATAATCTTTTATTGCTTCTGCAAGGTTACTGATTAGATCAATCGTGTTGTTATTTATCGTTTCGGCTACTCAGGCGTTTAAAGCATAAAAACTTCATAGAACTATTATTATTTCTATTTTCTAGTATGATTATTAAATAACATCTCTCTATCGCTTTAAGGTTTGCTGTTAGAAAACTCATTTCTGAGTTAAGCTCGCCGATGTACATAAACTTTCCTACTATAAAATCAATGTGAATATGTGTGTACAATAAATAATAAGAATAAGAATAACTTAGCGGTCTAATTTAGATGACGGTATATAGAACGAGAAGTTTCCAATAATCATAAGATTCAACTCTCAACTCCAAACTTACGAATAATCAGTAACTAATGCTTACCGACAACCTAATCAATAAAATAGTTTTTTATAACTATTTGTGTATGATAAACTAATGTTTCATTTCCGTTAAACGAACATAGTATAAACGATTACACCTATTGACAAAAAAAAAAAAAAATGGAACAAACTTATTGCAATACTCAATTAAATATCATTATCACATTATATATCATTGGATCATCTAACTACTAGAAGTTTTTAAACTTTCGCGAATTTCACTCATATTGAACTATATTTACGGGACTTGTCGCGCACAATAAAATCAAAACATACAATACAACAATCACATGAGACTTTCCATCTTCATGTCTCAGTTTGGCGAACCGACTTGCGGTACCATTTAGGCAACAGCCTAGGTAGTATTGCAGTTGTTATGGGCAAAGATAACCACTTAACATCAGGTGGGCCTTTCACACGTTTCGCCATCCTACACTATAAAAAAAATAAAAAAAATATATCAAACATTTTGACTAACCTCGACGTTTCGGCCAAGATACATTGGCCGTGGTCACGAGCAGACTGAATGTTACTTTCGGCCAATGTAACTTGGCCGAAACGTCGAGGTTAGTCAAAATGTTTGTTATGTTTTGATTTTATTGTGCGCGACAAGTCCCGTAAATATAGTTCAATATCTAACTACTACGTACTGAAGAACTTTGATTAAACTAAAAAAACATTAACACGTAACTACACACACATTTAAACACTTTACATTAACAAAAGCACATCTCATAAACATGCAGCGCATTATGGTCAGCCACAGAAATCAGTGGTCGACAGACTTGATCATACGGCGGCAAGTCTCCTCGTGAAGAATAGTGTGTGAAAATGTGAGCGCTAAGGTTATTAAAATAAGATTTAAAATCCTTCAAAAATCCTTAACTATGCCGCCCCGTTGGTAAGCGCCAACCATTAAATAGTTTATGGAAGGTTTAGTTTAGTTTTAAAATTAGAAGAGCTAACATAATACCTACGTATTGTTTGCAGGTAACACAAGGTATATTTCATTAACACCAGACTTCAACAGGCCAATCTTAACCTTTTTAACGCATGGGCTCGCTGGGATTGAGCCCAGGGCCCCGCGACCTATGGGGCCCCCAAATACCTGCAATAATTTTTTGTCAGTAGAAGATTAACAATTACCCAGTTATTATTTCGCAAAAAACCCCAGAAAAATCACCTCTTGTATCAGTTTTTTTTTTTATGTTAGCATCACATTACTTTGTAACCTTTTTAAAATAATAAAAATATAACTATACCTATTTTTGTTAAAGAAGATGTAGCGGCAAAGATTAAAGGCATGTTAAGATGGTTTGGGCATATAGAGAGGATAGACGAGAGGAGATTGACGAAACAAGATACGAAGCGAGTGTGGGTGGAAGAGTTGGAGGGGGACGACCTCGGCTAACGTATTGCAACCAAATCGCGGTTGTTCTCAAAAAACGTCAAGTTAAGAGTATTCTAAGCCGACAAGAAGGCATGACGAGGTTAATGAAAGTATATGAAGCGAAAGTTGTGACGGGATTTTAGCCTACCATCAGATCTCGGATCTATTTCCTTCTAAATACATAGTCTCTGCCTACCCTAATTGGAAACAGGCGTGATAATATATATGTATGTATTATTGTTGTTGTCCATTCCGGTTGATGAACCTAATTTCTATTAAAGGTTAAACAAATCCTAAATTGCCCCCTCTTGGCTAAAGACGGCCCTAGTCATCAAACGAGGTGTCTCTACGTCTCAATCTTATCAAATACTGTCACCCTTAGACATCGGTACGCGTCTACGAATTAAAAAGACGTTTCGATATATTTATTGGCTTTCATAAGGTAGAAAGTTCCAGTTTGTTATAAAATAAAGGTAGAGACTTTCCATGTAACTTACGGCTACAAAATATATTTTCATAAGATGCGAACTCAGGGATTTCCTGCAATATTTGTTCCATATTTTCAAATAGTCACTAGCAAACGGGGCGAATCCAATAAGTGACACGGAAATCAGTACTGAATGATTTGTGCGAGCTCATATTGATTTGAGATTATGCCTATAAACGTGTTACGTATTTGAGAGATAAACATAGTTCAACTGACAAAATAGGTTTTAGCTTTTAAATAATTATACAAGCAAATATTTTTGGGACATTTTTACACAGCGCCATCTAGTCCCAAACTAAGCTGAGCTTGAGCTATGGGTACTAGACAATAGATATAATACTTATATACTTTTTTTTTTTTTTTTGTTGTACAATAAATACTTATAATACATAAGAAACACCCAGACCAACACAAACATTTATGTTCATCACACAAATATTTGTGTCCTGTGGGAATTGAACCCACGACCTCGTGATTAGCCTCCATCCGCCATCTAGTCCCAAACTAAGCTGAGCTTGTGCTATGGGTACTAGACAATAGATATAATACTTATAAACTTTTCTTATTTTTTTGTAAAATAAATACTTATAATACATAAGAAACACCCAGACCAACACAAACATTTATGTTCATCACACAAATATTTGTGTTCTGTGGGAATTGAACCCACGACCTCGTGATTAGCCTCAGTGATCAGCAGTCCGACCCTCGAACCGCACAGACGTCGTTTTTGTTTCGTGTCTTTCAAGTAAACAATAGGCCCTACATGAAGTTATACATTTTTGTCGTTTACATAACAAAATGCGGCTTCAATTGTTGGGAGCTCAGAGTTGGGAGAAACCGCTTCATTGTTTTTTTTCAAGGGCTGACATAAAAGGGCGTCTTTTTCATAATATATTTAAAAAATCCGGTCCGTGTGACACTTAGCGGTGCCCCACCGCTCAGTAGCCCCTACCTTCCGTGCTTCCAAGGACAAAGCGGGGGCGATCCTTCAGAAGTTATTTAATATCGAGAGCCTATGCCAAACAAGCTCGACTTTCTTCAGACCGCTACGGACAGATAAAGATAAAGATATTTATTCGCAAGGATATGGTACAGAAGATGTTAAATATACATGTTTTTACACATTAGGTGTCCAGCAAATCCACCTTTAGTAGGCATGCGAATTTTTGTACACATATTTTTAGTGCTTTATTAGCGTAATCATAATATGCAAAAAAAAAAAAAAAACTCCAGCTCTATACATTACAAAAGCTTATGTAATTAAGAAAAGCATTATTTTAACATTTATTATTTTCATATATTTATGAAAATTAAATTAGTATATTTATAATTCATATGTTACATTTTGGAATCCATAAATTCATTCATTGTATAAAAACATTTTTCAATCAACCATGTTTTAAGTTTTGTTTTAAATAGGCGTAGTGGTAGAGTTTCGTCTCTTCTATACCCATGAAACACTTTCATCCCTTTACCAAAATTTACTACAGTTTACCAACTAAAGAAACTAAACTTTTATATTTTTATTATTTTAGTTATACATATAATAATATACATAAGTACATGTTTACACCGCCAACTACCTGCTACATTTTCTTGTGCATTTCAAGTCCATCAAATGGTTGTCTGTAAGAAATTGCTTTATGCGATAAGACCCCCCAATTATTAGTACTGTGCTCATGATTGTTGTAACTTTATTTTTATTTTTATCGTGTGCAAACAATAAAGTATACTCTATTTATCTACCTATCTAAGGGCTCAGTCATAGAATAGTTTTTTATTTTGATAGATAGGTGTTTAAATCCTGAAACTTTATTTTAAAGCGTGCATAAGCGTCAACCAACACACACACGATACTCTTAGCATCGGCGATCAGTGATTTTGAGGCTGCATCGCGTTATGGTAGTGCTTTACTGCTTTCGACCACGGTGTCAAAACCGCGAGATTTAGCGATTCTATCGATATTGCATCAAGTGGTTGAGGAGTGAAGTCATATTATTATGATTTCTGTGGTTGAAGTAACAGTTGCTGCATCTGGCTTCACAAACTAACGATTAAATACAATCGCAGTATCGAGCTTCCGAAAAGCGATCAAGTCGTCGATCGTGTCACCTTTAGTACAGTCTACCGCATGTCAGTGGTAACAGTTTGACCTTGACAACGTCTTTATTTCGTAAGCAGTAAAGGCGGTTTTCGTAATTCAAGTGTTACCACTGACGTGCGGTCGACTGTACGGACAAAATGATGGTTTAATAGGGTTAATCGTGTTCCACTTTCTAATAAATTGAAACAGATTCTCTCATGGCTTGTAGATGAAATTATAGATTAATAAAAAGATGGAATACTTTATTCTAGATCTTTGTGCATTTTATAAAATTATGCCACGAATTCACTGGATATGGGAAGCACAGGACCGGTCGTTGTGGCGATGCTTGAAGGAGGCCTATGTCCAGCAGTGGACGTCTTTAGGCTGAAATTATGGTGATGATGTCATATTTGATGATGTCACGCTTTGCTTAGTTTGGATCGTGAAATTTCTAAACCAATTATGTTTAAAGTGAAGTAAACCAAGAAAAAACGTCACCGTTAACTTGCTACTTCATTAGCGCGCAGCTATACTTCTGCAGTCTCGAACATACACACACACATCTCTACACGCGCTTATTCTATCTGCGCTAGAAAATGTGTAGAAGCTTCGCTTCTGTCAGGTGTTTCCCGGTTTCACACGTTTTTACCGATTTTTTACTTTATGTATGAGCCACCTACCAAATTATGTAGTAAAACATAATCATGAATGTGATATTAAAGATGACTAAAATAATAATAACAAAAAAAATAAAAATATTATATAATATTGATATTATTATAATCATCTTTAATATCACATTTGGATATAGATTTTCAGTTGAATTACTCCAACTATTTGAATGTTTTGAAATTCATTCCGGTAACCAACCCACATGTAATGCAAATATTCATTGGGCTTCAATTTCATTCGGCGAATACAAAAAATATTTTATTTTATACGCATATTGCAGTAATTTAAATTCACTAGTTTCATGAAAATTATCTTGTTGCATATGTGAATGTGTAAATCATTCAGTCGCAACTATAAATCACGTTGAAAGTATCCAAGTTCTTGGCCACTTAAACTATTCGTAGCGGGTAACGTAGCACCGTAGCTCCAGCTACGGCGTAGCTAACGATAATAAATGCCATACTATTTACGTTTCCTCGTTAAGTCTGCGTCTGTTTGTGAATGGATTGTATGAAAAGAATGAACTAAATGGAGAAATAAATCGCAATATGCTTGATACTAGTGTTATTTCCATGGAGAACAGTTCTTTTCTTCGTGGTTATTTCATTGTAAATAATGTTAGAGTAAATTACTTTTAACTTTATTTTCTATTTACTATATAAATATGTTTACTTTGTACATTCCTTGGCAAGTATATGAGTACATAAAAATATAGGTATTATATTCAGTGAAATAATAATGAGAAAAGAGATGTGTTGTGTGTAAGCTTACTCAAAGATTGATATGGTTTATTAGAGATTTAAAAAGTTGTCACACTGACGTCTGAGAATAAAAATTTAATTAACAAAAACAAAAAACTCGACTGCGTCTAAAAATAACAGAAAAGATATAAACAAGACTTATCAACACGCAGTCGGAGGCTACGTTGTTTTTGGTCATGAATTACATAATAGTTCATAGGTAGCCTCCGCCTGCGTGTTGATAAGTCTTGTTTATATCTTTTCTGTTATTTTTAGACGCAGTCGGGTTTTTTGTTTTTGTTAATTAAATTTTTTATTTGATTTTTTTTATTTTTGTCATGTTTTATTTATCATACTATTAATGTTTTTTTTTTGAAAAGTCAAATTCATTTTTAAAGTTGAATATTTTGTTGTTTTTTAGCATTTCTCATTCCAAATTACATTTAAACATATAAGTTGTATATATTTTCGTAAACCATTTAGAAAACCCTTTATTTTGATACCCCACTCGATAGGTTTTGAGCAAAAAAAAAATTTTTAAGTCACATAAAATGGCTCCAAAAAGCGGCCATTTTGATTTTTATAATTTTGATATACCCTGTGTCACTCTCACAATTAAGACGAATCCAACGACACCTCTCAAGCTAAGATCCATCAAGCCGTTTAGGCTACAGAGCGTGCCAAAGAAATATACATACATACATACATACACTCGAAAAACATAACCCTCCTTCTGGCGCAGTCGGGTAAAAATATTGGCACTTAAGTTTACACGAGTTTAGTTACTAATGCTTCGTAAAATTGTAACATCTGACTAATTAGTGTTTAGTATTAGTGAAACTGAAATTGTTAGTGTAAAAAAGACGATGCCATTTACTAACGGACTTGCAGCGCTAATGCACACGAGCTTAGTACACACGGCTACACATCAAGCTGTACATTTCCAGTATAAGCTGACCTCGCATTGTATAGGTTTTCCATACAACGCGAGGTCAGCCTTTACTGGATTTGTACAGCTTGATGTGTAGCCGTGTGTACTAATGCAAGTACTAAGCTCGTGTAAATTAGGCTTAATGTACTGGGCGACGAAGGCAATTTTGGAGTTTTTGGGAAATTCATCTTCGTACATTACCTATTTAAATTTCCAGTTCCATCATTGTATCTACTTGGCAACATAATGTAATTTTTAACTAAATAGTAAATTAAATTAAGTAATGTTTCATTTGCCATACGTTGATTATGAACGCTGCAAAATAGGGACAATTATTAAAACTTTAGAGTGAGTTTTCGTTAAATACTAAATGGTTTATTGAAATTATAATAATATCCGCTGTTTGGATAGCATGTTAATTTGATTAGTTTTGTAGCGTAATACATATATTAACTAAATTGTTTAGTACGTTACAAGTTGATGATAATATTTTGATCATTTATAAATAAGTTAGGATATAAATTGGGGAATCAATAATTATTAATATATATGTGTGTGCGTTAATGCATTAAAATAATAAATATGTTATTAACGTTTTTCATAATCCTAATATTTCCTTTCAAAATGATATCTATAAAATGGATCGGAGTTGAAGGGAAAATCATGAAAAATTATACCGATAAGCGGACTTCTTTGAAGTTATAAAATGAATTAGCACTTTAGCTGAATATTGCTGTTGATTCTCTTTTTCTCCAACATAACTTATTTTGACCTATTCATATATTTTTCTAATTGAAAACCAAAAAGAGTTGATTGAGTTGGTTGAATTTTTGAACTGTCAAATTAGTTTACGTGTACGTGTTTCTTCGTATTTTATTTACCACTGACACAAACAGAGAGGTGACATTTTTTTAAACTATAAAGTAACTTTAATATACGTTATATTTAATTACAATCTAGCCATGAGGCTACTTAAGTAACTTAATTTTAACCTAAATTGCTATGTAAAAATGTTCTAAGAATGCGTCCAATAACTTTTCTTAGTTTCAGTTAAGAGGAAGACACTTTGTGTTCTTTATAATCAGCACTTATCACTACATGTTGACATATAAAAGGGTGTTATGTGTTCTACCTGTGTATCTGTCTGTGGCATCGTAGCTCCCAAACGGATGAACCGATTTTAATTTAGTTTGAAAGAATGAATGATTGAATGGGTTTTTTTTAATTTACATTTTTAATCAGGCCATTCCGAGATCATGACTAAACTCGACTTATTTACAGCACCAAAATTGTTGCCATCTCTTTCTTGTATTCACTATTAATAAAAGAGAGCGATAGTTTAAAATAAGTTTAGCCTGTGAACAAGAGAATCAATACCAGTGTAGAGAAGTTGAAAATTAGTGATAAAATGAGTAAAGTTCCCTCATCTTACACTGAAAATAATATTTAACCAAACTGGAGTTTGAAAAAAACGAGTGTGCTTTAGAAGCACACGACTGAAGTAAAACTTCACTAACTTATATCTCCCTCAATACTATTTCAATGAGAACAATGGTATGGCGGCGCGGCGCGCGTCTGCTCTGCCGGCGCTGAGTCGCGTGGACGGCCGTCGCGCGCGCTTCGTTCCCCGCGTCCCGCACTATCCCCTCCGTTCGGCTCACTTTTTGTAACGCATTCGCCAGCTTACCCCCAAGTCAAGCGTGCCTAAAGAAGTTTTACTTCAAAAATTTTGGTAAGGCAATTTTATTAAAGTTAATTTGATTTAACAGAACTGTTTACGTTTAAACAAAAAAAATTTGGTTACGTGTTACCTAAGTTTTGTCGTCACCTTTTTTGAGTTACAGGTGGATAAAATTTTGGCTACATGTAACAAACGTTTTTTTTAGTGTACGGGGATTGAGTATACATGGTTACAATTCAGATGAAAACTATAATTTTCTTTTTTAACCAAAGGAATAATATTGAACGCGGTATATCTCTACTTGATTTTGAATCCATAATATTGAGTAAATACAAGATGTTTCTTTTGATTGATAGAGTTTGCTTGTTCAGTATTTTGTGAGCTGTTCATGGCTATAATGTAAATAGTTTGCTCCGAACTTTGACCTTCTCGTCTTGGCCTTTACCTACATATGACATTTGGCTTATAAACGCAACATATCAAACAGGTCTGTAATAAGAACGCACAACAAATGTGCCAGCTAGTCTCCTTCGAGAATAGGCAAGACAAGGAAATCGACCGTCGCGTCGAAAACGCCTGGAAGAGCTACTGGTCCATGAAGACTCTCATGAAGGGTGACCTTCCTTTATCATTAAAGCGCAAACTTATCGACATGTGTATCCTGCCTATACTAACTTATGGCGCTCAGACATGGTCCTTAACTGAAGCTCAGAAGTCCAAACTTAAGATTTGCCAAAGGGCTATGGAGCGTAGTATATTAAAAATAAGACTCAATGATCGGATTCGTAAACCACGATACGCTCCGTAGTTACGTGGTTCTCGTGGTAAGTTCATTGGGTACGAAATAAATAAATAAATAAATATTTTTGGGACATTTTTACACAGCACCATCTAGTCCCAAACTAAGCAGAGCTTGTAATATGGGTACCAGACAATGAATATAATACTTATATACTTTTTTTTTTTTTTGTAAATACATACTTATAATATATAAGAAACACCCAGACCAACACAAACACTCATGTCACATCACACAAATATTTGTGTCCTGTGGGAATCGAACTCGACCTCGTGATCAGCACCCGAACCACCAGACCACAGAGGTCGTCATTGATCAACATTTCACTTGCAAAAGCAGTTTTGTCTACAGTTTTGTCTACAACACGTCACAGCATACGCGCGATAATATATGAATTTACTTTTTGTAAACAGAAGTTGCAAAGAAACCGAGTATCGGCTGAAGCCGTTTACAAAATAAATGTTTTCGGGGCAAGATACATTTTTAAGCAAACCTTTTACCTTTGCAAACAGTTATTCGGGAGACGCGATAAGCGCACCATTTCTCAAATGAAAAGCGTGGTGCTAGCAGTCATGCGTCTATTGACATTTAGAATAATGACTTCTCATAAACATTAATGTAATGCGTTTAGATATTATAATGCGTATAACATTTACTGAGCCCACGCCTTTTGCCGAAAGGTATTTTTATTTGAGTATTTTACTTTGTGTAAGACCTATTATGTGTACCTATGCATATTTCTGATTGTAGGTGCTTATGGTGGCAAAATACTTTTCTCCCACTTGCTCGGAAACTGCTTTAATATTTAAAAAAAAATACATCAATCAAAAAAATGTTTTACAGTTTTTGTAGTATTTTAGAAAATGTTAAAATTTAGTTAGAGTTTAAAAACGATGGCTGTTTAACACCTAAATTTAACAATTTTATACGATTACAATTCCATATTCAATCCGATATGTAAAGTTTACAATTAACGACTCTCATGGCGGCAAATAACTAACAACATGCCGTAATGCAAAACAGTAATGCATTGCTGTGTTCCGATGTGAACGGTACGGGTGCCGGTGAAAGTACAATCACACGAGACAGCTGTCTAGATTGCGGTCAAGAGCAGATCTATACTTATATCATAAAAAAAAAAACATGAGACTTTCCATTTTTATGTCTCAGTTTGGCGAACCAACTTGCGGTATCATTTAGGCAACAGCCTAGGTGGTATTGCAGTTTTTATGAATTCTTTAGCTTGTTTCGCCATCCTTTAATATAAAAAAACATCAACCTTATAGTTAGTAGAAACGTAGGTATATTAAGCAACCAAAAATATTTGCCTTTAAGCCATTAACGCGTAGGTAAATCGCATTTCCACACGATCAGCTCATGAGCCCATTGTTTACTTAAAGCTTATTATATCAAACACCAATTTATCAGCCTCTCTCTATAAGCCTTTGTTTTCGAGCGCATTGTTCAGATTTCACAGAATGTTCGTAAATACCGATTGCACCTATTCTTCCTTCATTTTAAAGTAAAGTAAAGTCAACTTTATTGATTCTGATTGAGTGGTTACAATCAGTCCATTTTGGGCAAACAATAATTTTTAGGGTAGGCAATATTATTAGTTATGTCAAATCTAAGAATGCATTATGGGTAGTAATGTCTGAAACAAACATATTTTATTTTATTTTTATTTATTATTATAATAATAAATAAATATAATCAATATGTTTAAGCATTTAAATAAAGGAATAAATAAATAAAATTTTACATTCAAAAAAATCCTTAATTATATAGAAAGGTTTTTTGTTAGCTTTTTTTTTAACTGTACAGGAAATAATCTTAAGGGTAATTCTCTTAGAGTCTGGGGTATTTTGTTATAAACTTTAATACACTTACTTTATGAAGAAAAAGTGTCCCAACCTAACATTTTCCGTCACGGCCCCCATAACAAACATCAAACAACGACCCCGATCGTTCACCCTTCTTTGTTATTTGCCTATTTACCAAATAACGGACCTACGAGACTCCAGCCAACACGGTGTGAACTGATTCACTGTCGTAATACAGTAGGAAATATTGTGTTTACTCGTTTTGAAAAATAAACCAAGTCTCAACTTTTAATGTAATAAATTTAATAAGTTAGGTGGGCTCAATAGTTTTGTATTTAGGTACCGGTACAAAAATTTGGAATAGACAACCTATGAAGTCTCTAGAATAGACTAATCTTTGATAATATCGATTCCTAGTGAAAAAGGAATCTGATCGCTGAAACAACTTTTAATTTAAACTCACAACAAAATGCTTAACTATAAAAGTTCTAGCTTGACTGTTGTCACAGCCTGTGTCCAATATAACTCACTACTTTTCCTGCTTTTAAAATAAACTTGAAGTGCATATGAAATTTTGTTTTGGATACCGTACTCAAAATCAAAACAATGACTAATAATGCCTTCCTGAGACCACGAACGCTGCAAAGTTTACGAAACGTCTTAAATAAATATACGCGATGTAATCCGGTTAAACTCGTTCTATTATAATGTGTAGTGATCGCGAAAATATAAGAAATTATAAAGAAACAATAAAACAGTAAAAAAAACAATATTAGGCCCACTGCACACCATCATAATTGAAGACACGGCAAAAAAATAGTAAAGTATTCATAAAACGTATAAAAAAACACGACCATGCCGGCTGCAAGCAAATATATCAATAAGCAGTTTGAAGCACGAGCTCTTGACCCACTGATGCCCAGGACAAGATTATGACTCTAAAATTGTTCCTTCTGTAGTGTCTTTTAATTTAATTATGTAAACCAATATCAATGTATAGCAAGCTAGTATAAAGATTTTTAGAGAAAAGTAAATAGTGTGCGAAAATACAATCATAATATCGGCCTTGGGACAGTGTTCACAAATAAGGCAAAGGAATATTTTTGATAATTGAACGTGCCGCCATATTGCCACACCACGGTGTGTGTGGAGTATGCTATGAGGTGGCAGGTTGCCAGCTATCGGGCATGTAAAAGCTGGGTATAAGTTGGAAACGAACACGGTTTCAATGAACGCTTTTAAAAGACGGGCACCTGTCAAGGCAACTATATTGTTTCCTCGAAATTTTTAATTTACGTGAATCCATCAACCGCACCCGCCTTCGAGCATTTTGTTACATACTTTACTCATGTTTCAAGTTTACTATCATAGCTAAGAAATATGAACTACGTGCACACAGAACATTGCATGCATTTCTACTGAAACAAACTTGAACTTTGAAGTTCATCAATATAGAATCTGTGTTGTTATCACTTTACGTACGAGTTAAGTACGGAATAATAAACAGAGTGCCTAGTGCGAGTTTGAAACTTACGTATACGCGATCGACTGCGTCGACTTGCATTCGTAAATTAGTAGTGCCTTCGGAAATGAGGACGAACTACTGATTTACGCACCAAAGTCGACGCATTCGGTAGCGTGTTCGATATCGAAACGTTAGTCTCAGTCTCGGAATCAGCACTCAGATGGAGTGGTAATCTAAAGAAAAAACCCTAAACGCAACATACTCCGTGAGCTACTAAGGCATTCACGGCTCATGCAGTGTAACAGCGTGACTGTAGAAGGAACACATGGTCTTGCGTGACATTTGCTCTTTTTTTATCCGTTCTACTGTCAAACGTGTTTCATCGCTTGTGTTGGTCTTTACTTACAAGTTACAAGCGAGACTACAAGCATTCTACATGTAGTTTACTTGTACTTACAGCCAGGGCCCCGGGGCTTGAGCCACCAGGTGCGTGGGCACCACTGTGGCCGCCACCGCCAACAGCCCCGGTGCCACCACCAGAAGCTCCAGCTCCTGACGACCCTCCTGAGCACCCCGCCAAGGGCCCGACCCCTGCCGACCCTGCCGACCATCCGCCTGATGGTGCTGACCCTGCGGACCCTGCTGACCGGCCGCTGCCGCGTCCCCCTACAGGGGAATGCGAGCCGGACATGTCGTCGTGGTGGTGATTTCGCGCGTGGATACGTTTTGTCTTTTACTTTAAGCAAATGGTGACAAAACTAATTTTTGTCTAATGTTTCTTTCGGCTCAGACCTGTGCACAATACAAAACACCTTTAAACGTTTGTTAATTTATTTTGATAATACGTCATGACTCATGACTCAAGGGTCGCAGTTTTACAAGTGCTTATTGATATTATTTGTATAGGTATAAGCTATAATTTGCGTGCTTCATTGTTATCACCTCCGTTTTACCTCTTCTTTTTCTAATGATATATAATTACTTTGCAGATTGAATAAAGAAAACAATATTTTATAAAAAAAACTATTATTATTGTTCTTTATCTTTCTATATCTTTATCTATTCTTTAGACACAAATCATTCATACAAGTAAATTGTTCCTTTATTCTAGGGTGTAAGCATTTAATAGTCAAACAAATGATTTGTCAAATCATTCAGGATACCATATCAGAGTATTGATAATATTGAAGAAAAAATAAATTGCTCATCGACATATTTCGAGTAGGTTAACAAAATAATAGTAAGTAAATAAAAAAATAAAACTGCCTATATGTGTAAAAGGGGCCATGTTCGATATAAAGGAAGGTCAGAATTGTATTGGACTAGATCCTATTGGGTGGCAAGTTCTATGGTTAAGATACCTTAAATCATAGCTGCTGGAATGTACAGTTGACCGCACGTCAGTGGTAATAGTTTGACCTTGACAGCGTCTTTATTTGGTAAGCGGTAAGGATGGTTTTCGTAATTCAAGTATTACCACTGACGTGTAAATTCCAGCAGCTATGATTTAAGGAATCTTAACCATAGAACGTTCTTCACTTATTTTAACAGAAAGTTTGTTAGGATTTTAGCTACTAGACATATAAAACTTTGATATGTAAAACCTGCCAATATTTGCATATATCATATAACCGTTGAAACTTAAGCTATGAAAACTTGCCAAGCTACATAAACATACAATTAAAAAAAATCTTTGACACTTGCGGCGTCAGACCTTAGAATAAACTTAATAAATAACATAGAATAAAGCCATATTTATGTAACTTTTATTATGTACAAGCTTTTATCCCCGACTCCCGTGCCTTCCGGCCACGTGGTTCGATAGCTCAGTTCCATTAATCGAACGACGAGGAATTTTAAATCCTTTTGGTGCGATCCTATAGTCGAACCACCAGGACATACATTTTACAAGTATGTGTGGTTCGATTGATCGAACGACGAGGATTTTCAAGTCCTTGTAATACGATCGGTCGAACGACGAGGATTTTCAAGTCCTTGTGTTACGATCGGTCGAACGACGCGGACTTCTTAATCCTTGTCGTGCGATTCTATATATATACATAGTCGAACTACGAAGTAAGTGATAAAATTCAACTTCCATTTGTGACTTATTATCATTCAATCAATCAACTCAGCCTATCGCAGTCCACTGCTGGACATAGGCCTCTCCCAAGTTGCGCCACAACGCTCGGTCTTCTGCCTTCCGCATCCAGTCCCCCCCAGCCACGTTCTTTAGGTCGTCGGTCCACCTGGCAGGGAGGCGCCCTACGCTGCGTTTGCCGATACGCGGTCTCCACTCAAGGACTGGTCTGCTCCAACGGCCATCGCTCCTTCGACAGACATGGCCAGCCCACTGCCACTTCAGCTTACTGATCCTATAAGCTCTGTCGGTCACTCCGGTTCTTGTCCGGATAATCTCGTTACGGATTTTATCCTTCAAATAAACTCCAAGCATAGCACGCTCCATAGCTCGCTGAGCGACTTTAAATTTGTGGACTAGCCCAACTAACAGTGTCCACGTCTCGGCACCGTAAGTCATGGTTGGCAGGACGCACTGGTTGAAGACCTTTGTCTTCAAACTTTGCGGTATAGGCGACGAGAAGACTCGGCGAAGTTTGCCAAATGCTGCCCAGCCCAGACGGATCCTTCTGTTGGCTTCTTTCTCGAAGTTGTATCTACCAAGCTGAATTGCCTAAGTTGTGTCTACCAAGCTGAATTGCCTGCCCTAGGTAGACGTATTCCGTTACAACTTCGAGTTACCCTTCGATGAATATTGGCCTCGGCATGACATGCATATTGAACATGACTTTAGTCTTGTCCAGATTCATGGCGAGACCAACACGTCGAGAGGCTCCGTTTAAGCTGTGCAGCATTTCGCCCAGTTGTTCCAGCGACTCAGCCATTACAACGATGTCATCGGCAAAACGGAGATGTGAGATGTTCTCGCCGTTAACGTTGATACCCTGTCCAGTCCAGTCCAGCGTCTTGAAGACGTCCTCCAACTCGTTAGTGAACAATTTCGGGGATATTACATCCCCTTGTCTCACCCCTCTGCGCAGTTGAATTGGCTTCGTCTTTTGGTCCTGGAGCTGAACAGTCATGGTAGCAGCGTTGTATAGGCATCTCAGCATCTCTATATACCGCTCATCAATGTGACATCGCTGAAGAGCATCCAGAACTGCCCAAGTTTCGATAGAGTCGAAGGCCTTCTCGTAGTCCACGAATGCCATACACAGCGGCTGATTGCACTCTTCAGTCTTCTGTATGATCTGCCGAACAGTATGGATGTGGTCTACGGTGCTGTAGCCTTTTCGAAACCCAGCTTGCTCTGGTGGCTGGAATTCGTCGAGTCTTCCGGCGAGACGATTCGTGATGACCCTCGAGAACAGCTTAATTATTGTAAATGAACTTTTTAGCCATTTTCTTCGTTCAGTTATTTTAAACCGAAATTATTTTTTATACGTTATTGGATAATACACCGCTTAACATCAGGTGGGCCTTTAGCTCGTTTCGCCATCCTTTACTACAAAAAAAAACAAGATCGCATGTTGAACTAATTATTAGAACCTAAACTCACTTCTTGATACAGCTTGTTATCAGAACTATGAATAAAAATATTAACGTATAAAAATGAATTATGGTTATTTTAAACTGAACGAAGAAAATTGCAAAAAATATATTTTATAAGTTATTGACTAATGATGACAAATCACAAATGGTAGTTGAATTTTATCACTTTCCTCGTAGTTTGACTATGTATAGAATCGCACGACAAGGATTCAGAAGTCCGCATCGTTCGACCGATCGTAATATAAGGACCTGGGAAATCCTCGTCGTTCGATCAATCGTACCACGCCTACTTGGAAAATGTCAATCCGCATGGTTCGACTTTGGAATCGGACGACAAGGATTCACAAATCCGCATCGTTCGATTGATCGCACCATAAGGATTTAAAATTCCTCGTCGTTCGATTAATCGAACTGTGCGATCGAACCATGTGGCCGGAAGGCTCCCGTGGGACTTTATGCCACAGGAACTGTGTATTTTTTCGGGATAAAAGTAGCTTATGTCACTGTCCGGTCCATGAAAAAAATCACTTCGCTCTATTGTTCCGTTGCTGTTGCTGCCGTGAAAGAAGGACAAACTAACACACTTGCATTTGTAATATTAGTAGGATCTGCGTCTAAGATCAGTGACCAAAGATGGGCTCTTCTGTTGCTATACTATTCAACTTTACTCACTGAATATTATTTTTTACTCTGGATTGATTTTTTAAATTAGTTACCCCCAGTTTCTGAAAGGCTGATCAATTTGATCTGTTGTCAAATCTCATGTCAGCTCCTGTGATTGGCCAGCAAAAATGTTAACAACCAATAGCAACACTTGACCTGAGATTTGACAGCTGATTTGTAAATTTTTGCGATGACCAGCCTTTCGGAAACTTTCGGAAATTTTATTTTATACCTTTTAGAATTGGGGGTTTACACGGTTGACGCATCGGCCTATTATTTTCTGTTCTGAAATTGGCTGCACACACACTACCGTATGCCTAGATATACTCGTAGCACACGGCTGGTGCGTTGGCCTTTTCTTTTCCGAACTTGACTGTATACACTGCCATGTGTCTAGATTAAATGGTGTTATGGGTGAACACACACGTTTTGGAATAAACCGTACGTTCATCCACGTTACAATATAACGGTATTGTAGAGTATTTATCCTCACTGGAATTTCTTAGTTTCTCGGTGAAATTTACGAGCCTGCGATGTTAATTGTTCATCGTATATTGGCGAAACTCATTATTACGAACAGTCTGTTTATTTTATTTGGCCATAAATGTCTTGTTTTGTAATTTGGAACAAAGTAAGTGGGAATAGTAATACAATAATGAATAAATGAAGTAGAATAGACTGTTTTAGTGTTTTTTACTTAATTTACAAAATGTCGGAATTTCTAGTGTTTTATAAAATACCAGACTCTTCTTACGGGCGAAGCCGTGTATTGAAATAAAACTACTTTTGGATAAAGTAGCTTACTAATAGTGAAATAATTATTAAAATTGGTTCAGAAGCTTCAGAGTTTATCAATTACAAACAAATACATATTCCTTCTTTATAATATTAGTATATGTAGATGTGTGCTCTGGTGCTGTTTAATAAAATTAGTGAATTAACAGTGCCCATGCGGCTTATTTAATTGCGTGAAATGTTAACCCCATAAGTATTGAATTTCAAGAAAACCTTTCCTAATACGCTTCTACACTATATGTATAAGGTGGTTACGTTCCTTTCATGTTTGCAGAACCAGCGGTTTAAGCTTTGATCTCTCCGTCAGTCAGACCTACTTTTTTATATAAATTAGAATATTAAATTATACAAATAATTATGTAAGTCATCTTTACCAATGCAAATAGTCTTTAGATAAGAAAATGAGGCGGTAACCTTGATATTTAACCCAAACACGGTGACGGTGACCCGTTTGTGACTGCGATGAACACAGGCTATCTTGAATCACTCGCGTAAAAGCTATAACTCGTGAATGATTTAATGACGCATTAGGTAAATTAAACAGCGATTTCCGGGTCGAAGGTCACACATCCACGAGTTTTGCTAAACGTAGTGTACATGTTTGTTTTAAGCATTTTGCTTTTTGATTTCTGCGCGCATAAATATTTATAACATAACATAACATCACGCCTGTATTTCCCCGAAAGGGTAGGCAGAGGTGTAATAGTACACCCACATTTCGCCAGTTATGTTCTAGTCCCATGTAATAGGGGGCGAGCCTACTGCCACTGACCGGGCACAAATCCAGACTCCGGGCTGCTACTGAGAATTTCCTAATGAAAAAATATTTATTGTATTACTTAATGGATTTCCTTATCAATAATAGCGAATCTTACTATAACTTGGACGAGGGATTTTTCTACGATAGTCTAAGTTGACAGCTTGTGCTTAGTTTGTTGTCATTTTATAGAAAATGTTTATTCCATAATATTTTTTTGAAACTAAGTTCCTTAAGGGGGCTTGCGGTACGTGTGATTCGGGAGAAAATGTAGCGTAACGTCAGGCTACGATTTGCGTTGTACACATAGAGTATATTGAATCTTTGGACATAAGAGTTGTCAGCTGACCTCACCTTAAAGCTCCATCTGGTGGGTAACGTCACAGTTACAGCTTACTATTAAATAACACATACAAAAAGACGTTTTACTAGGGATCGAACCTGGGCCCTGTGGTATCTCAGTCCGACGCATCATGTTTCCTGTCATCTTATGCTTGCATCATAGTTGCAACCGGTCAAAAAAGGATAACTTCGTTACTGACGGGGGTCAATTCAATTCAATTAAATTCAAAACTTTATTGCTGAACAAAGTAGGCACATAAATATACATTGCAAGATGTTGAGTGAATGTGCAGCTCACTATGTTCTACCAATTAAGGCATGCAAAATTATATTATAGTAGACAAATTATAATGATTATGGATGAATACAAACAAAAAAAAAGTATAACAAACGAATAAACGTAACGTTTTTTTTTGTTTTAAGAGCGTCTTATTATTATGTAAAATGCGACATCTACAATTATTAGTATAAGGTTCGCAGTGACACGAGTGTTATAAAAATTGGAGCGTCAACAATGTTTATCAACATCCTGGCATGTGTAGGTACCTATGTGGCGACTGCTCCCCGATTTAAATCTTACTTCTGTATAATGGTGCTACACAGGTGGTTCGCCATTTGTTCATGTTTCACCCTTATTAATTGGAGCCACGTAGGCGACATCAATTTCATCAACCCTTTATCACTCCAATAGCAATGAATTTCGGCTTTGAGCTTCAATTGTAGAACTGGATTTTGCTAATTTAGTAAATGGATTGATAGCCATGTTGCATATCAGATAAGGGGTCGGCCTATTATGTTGATTATTTAACACAAAATATGAACCCTTTAAAATTATCAGCAGGGAGTATTAGTATACTGTCAAATAATTAATCAATGAGATACAAAAGTTGGTCTAAATTATATGTTACTAAACTGACGATGCTGATGATGATGATGAAACTGGCGATGCTGAAACGTGGACATGGACAGTTGGGTTAGTCCACAAATTCACAAACAAGCGAGCTATAGAGCGAGCTATGCTTGGAGTTTCTTTGAAGGATAAAATCCGTAACGAGATTATCCGGAGAAGAACCAGTGTGACCGACATGGCTTCTATGATCAGTAAGCTGAAGTGGCAGTGGGCTGGCCATGTCTGTCGAAGGACGGATAGCCACTGGAGCAGACGAGACCTTGAGTGGAGACCGCGAATCGGCAAACGCAGCGTAGGGCGCCCTCCCGTCATATGGACCGATGACCTGAAGAAGGTGGCTGGGGGGGAAACTGACGATACGTTAACTTGCTAATTAGCGCAGTTATTTATAATCACCTAGAGCTATGTGGTTTGAGTATCTACATCCGTAAATTTCACGCAGGCGTGTTACAACATGTTTATTATTTAATTATTTTCCTTAATTTCAACAAGGTCGTGCCGATTATGGTAAGGTTTAAAGTAATGAGAGTCGCACTTCTGAATGTAGTAGAGATCTGTAGATGTAATACCTACTAGGAACAATATTTAAGTGTTTATTATTTTAAGCTTAGCTTATGTGAGATTGATTTTTGAGTATAGCTAACAGTAGTTAATGGCATAAGTTGAAGTGTCTGAGGCCCTTTTGGGCTACTTGAAGTACATTTTGTTGAGTTAGTCAGGGCTAGTGAATTTTGTATGGGCACTGAGATGGATGCATTTGGGTTGAACGATATTCCAAAAGTTAGAGACTTACAACACCGACTTTTTATATGTTTTGTTAGGGCTACGTATACTTGTAAAAAACATTCAGGCCCTTTGGAACCAAAGCCACCTTTTTTTTTCTTTTGGTATGAGGCATCGATCTTGATACGATTACCGTAAGGCTAGAAACTACAAACGCCCATACGGTACATACCACAGCCAGTGACGAACAAAAACAACAATGTGCCTACATGAAAGCGACATTACGATTACGAGTTACTTATTTTGTATTTACGCGTATAGGTATGCTAAATACTTAAAATAAAATGCAATCGATTTTGTGTAGTCTTTTGTAAGCATCGTTGCACGCTCGGCCGCTGTGGAGTAAACCACAGAGTACATTTGTATATACTGTAAACCGCGAAAAAACATCACCGTTAAATGGAACACGCTTTCTATCCTCGCTTGCAAATTCGTAGAGCCTTCGATTCTGTCAAGCGTCCCCCGACACCACCCGTTTTTTATTAATTTTATAAAAGTCAGTGGTGCTGGGTGCATATAAAAAATTAATCAAGCTTAGTGATTTATACAAAATACACGTTTTTTATTCTGACTCTTTAACCGCTATAGTTTATGAACATCGGCACGTCCAGAGCCTTTTTTATGTTACACTAAGACATTCCTATCCGACGAGTTAAAAAAACCGGCAAAGTGCGAATCATACTCACGCAGTAATGGTTCCATACCACCCATTGACATGATACCCCATAGAAACTGATTTAATTTACAAGAGTTCATCAAAATACATCAATGCAAAGTGCGCGAAATAAGAATTTTTGCATCTCTTTCATACGCAGGTACCACCACATATGTCTATATTGGCCCTATTTTTAGTATTTGTCGCTAAACTACATAGTACGTACTGTAATCAGACTAAGTTTGACGCTGGTATGTATTACCGTTTTGAAGATAGAGCAGGAACAAAAACGTTGAAAAAAATGCATGTTTTTCGAGGTATCTTGTATGGTTTCGCCTTTTTTTATTTTTAGTATTTTTCGTGATAGGGGTCATAGCAACACATGTTTTGAGAACATTTCAACCGGCTCCCTATTATTGTTCAAAAGATACAGTCCTGTACAGACAGACGGACGGACAGATAGATAGCGTAGCGAGAGTAATAGAGATCCCTTTTGGCGCCCTTTGGGTACGGCACTCTAAAAATAATACTCCAAGGTCGAATTTACATAACATATACAATATGCATATACAATATGCATATACAATATGCATATACTAACGTGTTTGACTCCAGCAGGCGTAGCATGACCACTGTTGACAAGAGATTTGTCTACGGAAGAATAGATAAAGGTGGGCACTGACGATGTATCCATTCGGACGTCGCCGTCGTTTTAATGACTACTTTTAAAAAAGCATGACTTGTTCTAAAAATAACATACGTTTTTAATTCACGGACAGATTTTGGAATGCGGCCACACCATTCGGACCTTTGGATGCATCGTCAGTGGCACCTAAAACTACTTTGTATAGAACTTTATCTGTCATTTTGTGTTTTCTTTCGTAGACAAAACGCTTGTCTACAGTGATCATGCTACGCATGCTAAAAGGTGTTTTCTAATTCTTTGCATAATTTGTATTGTTGGATTTGTATCGGATATTTAGTTAATCCTCAACTCCTAGAACCTACATGACCTACAATGAAAACTGTCTTTCTAATACGATTTCAAGTTTTTTAAGTACCTACCTACCTAGTTTTTTTATTGTTAGTACTGTGCTCGTGTTTGTTACAACTTTGGTTTTATTTTTATGTTCTACAAACAATACTGTATATGTCCGCGCGTAGCTCAAGGTTTCATCAGGATTCATCACGAAATAAATTTCTCATTACTCCAAATGATGTATTTTCCGATTATTACAAGAACTGACCAGAAGAAGAAGTTTTACAACAAGAATGACAGCCCGCGCAACGCACAGTGTCTCCATCTTGATATTGCTGCAATCAAATAGACCCAACGGAGTCACTAAATACATTTTAGTTTATAAATGAACACTAAAATAATTAACCAGTCGTCGTGATAAAACTAATATTAATTTAGATAATATCTAAATATTATATAAACCAACAAATCGTGCCAGATATTAAAATATGAAACAATATAAAGCGGAATTATCAGAACCACAAAATTAAATTAACAACATTTAAATTAATCATTTCATTAATCTAATTAGAATATTCGAATTATAATTATCATAATATTAACATTATTTACAACATTAATTTAATTAATACGGATCATCAAATATTAAACTTTGCTAAACAAAAAGGTATCTTCTTTGATCTTTGATGATCTTTGCAAATTACAACAAATACAACTTTGATGATCTTTGCAAAGTTCAACAAATACAACAGCAAACTACATAGCAAATTCTAGAAATAAAGGATATTTATTTCAAAATACTTTATAATCTAATTAAAAGTAATTCATTGTATAAACTAGTTACCTCAAAATGGCAATAGATTGCGTTGTAAGCATCGATATTCGATATAGCATAGACATTAATTGGTCTGAGTCCGAGTATAAATTAATATTTTAATGTTATAAGCTATGGAAAGCTATATTACTCTCAAATTACACTAGAGGGCGCAATGTTCAACCAACGCCAGGAAGAAACATTCAATACTGACCAGTAATAAAGATTAATATATTAAGTTCTGTCAAAAAAGTGTAAACAAAATTGATGGCAACACTAGCGCGCCCATATATACTATACTATACTATACTATATACTGTACATATACCATACATACATACCATACCTATGCCATATATATATATATATACTATACTATATACTGAACATATACCATACATACATACCATACCTATGCCATATATATATATACTATACTATACTATATTATACTTTACTAGAAAGTATATAAAGTATGCAAACAATAAAGTATACTCTATCTGGGATTCCTCAAAGTGAAAATGTGTACACGTTGTACTACAATAAGGAAAAGTTGTGAATTCAGGGTAACTCAATTTCATTTTAGATATTTTGATTTTGTTTTAGCCTTGTTCTCACTGAATATTTTACAAGGCTCGTTGTTAAAAAAAAGACGAAAATAATAAACAATATATATTTTTAAGGTTTGCTGTAAGAAAACTCATTTTTGAGTTAAGCTCGCCGATGTACATAAGCTTTCCTATTGTAATATTAATGTGAATTTGTGTGTACAATAAAGTATAATATAATATAATATAAGACTGAAAATATACAAATGACTGAAATAACTGAAAACCTATTTAGGGGTCATTGTACTCATAAGTATGAACAACTTTTGCTATGGGGCCAACCTTGAAATCGCGAAAAAAAATCTGCTGTTCCCCTACATTTGTGTTCACATAAATCGACAAAATGATTACAATTGACAATATTTTAACACGTTGTATATTAATGTTTGAAGCGTTTAATAATTTTAGGTACAATATAGAATTATGTGGTCGCCCGTACAAAATTAAGTCAGTCAGTATGTGTCAGTATCAGTAGCCTTCTAACGTGAAATGTGGCTTATTATAATGGCTCCACAATAGTCCTACTAACAATTATATAATTTAACTGGATATTCACTCTCAAATTGAATCCTTGGGAATTAGTATTTGTTTGTCCGCAACCAATACTCTGGAGCGGCGGTCGGGTCATTTGTCAACGTCACCGGATTTCACTTCACTATAACAATAATAACACAGTCAGTCAGAGTCAGGTTTATTTGAATAAATAATAATAATTTAGGCAGAATCATCTCATTAGTATTTTATCTATGACTATAATATATATGTTGTTGTTGTGTTGTTGTTATTTGTCTTTTATTATATATGTTTAGTATTTTTATTGTATGTTAAATATTTATAACTAAGTATGTATTTTAGTTGTAATTTATTTCTCATCTTGTTTTGTGTCGTGAATCAATATTGCACCTGCCTTGTCATCTCTGTATCACACTAAGGTTGACTGGGAGAGAATGTCTAAGACATTAACTCCGCCTAGTACACATGTTGCATGAAGTTTAAATAAATAAATATTATATAAATAAATATTTTGGTACATTTTTTTACACAGCACCATCTAGTCCCAAACTAAGCAGACCTTGTGCTGTGAGTACTAGCCAATGAATATTATACTTATATACTTATTTTTTGTACATAAGAAACACCCAGACCAATACAAACACTTATGTTCATCACATAAATATTTGTGTCCTGTGGGAATCGAACCCACGGCCTCGTGAACAGCACTCGGACCACTAGACCACAGACGTCAATACAAATGCATGAATACAATAATCCTTGTAGGTATAGAAAACTTATTTGTTGTATCCTGGTAAAATACCAAGATCAATTAAGAATTGCCTATTATACAGGAGCTTGCATGGTGGGCGGAGGAAAGAGGCCCGAAAATGGGCCGCGCTGGATAGGTCACGAATGCGGTGCACAGCAGTTTTCGCAGCTCACCCACCCTAGGCGAGTATCACCCATTTTAGTGGGTGCGAGAGTATGACCACACCGCGCCGTCTTCCTTCCCGGTTGGTATGAAATGTAATAGGATTTTCTCTGCTTAAAAAAGGACTCGTGAAGATGACGATAAAACTTAATTTGTCCAAGTTTCAACCTTTGTGCTTACGTAGTCGCTAGACAGCTTACGTCAAAAGCTGAAGTACTAAGCAGTAATAAGTTTGTTAATAAATGAATCAGAAAACTCCTTCAATTATTGCGTGATGGCGTATTATGCAACACACAGATTTGACATCTACCACACAGGTTCTACCGGCGGTGGTAGATGTCAAATCTGTGATGTAACCAAAGACTTTGTATAACTGACGGATGTAACATAATCTTCTTTACTTCTTTATTTTGTACACTAATTACTAGATTTTCTTGAAGATTATTGAAAGCTAAGAGTTAACTATATTCTCTGTCACATTAAACAATAATATACGCTTTTAACAAAACAGACGTGTCCAAAACTATCGCTGTAAGATAACGAAGGGCACAAAACTTATAAATGTGATGAAAAACTATCAATATATTAAATGCTAGCTGATTACCGTGACTTCGCTACCATTTTTTCTTCATATGAACTCGACCACTCCTATTCACCACTTTAAAAATGGAATTTCACAAATCTAAATCAAAATGAAAATCCCCACCTCTTGGGTAACTCATGGAATATTTCCTTCTAATTTCAAATCTCTAGGTCCACCGGTATGGGCCGTGCTTTGTCTGCCAGTCCGTCACGGCACTATTTTATAGGAATAAGAAAATTAGGTACCTACTCGTAAAGTTATGTAATAGAACATTACTGTCCAGGCCAGAAATAAAGCAATTGAAATTGACGGCCGAGTAATATTGGAAGGACGAGGCGAAGCAGAGTACTTCCGAAGTGATTTCTTCCAGCCGAGTCCTTTTTAACTAAACCAGGCTGTTAATTGCTATTTCGGTCGAAACTTGTATAGTACTTTTCTCTCATTTGCGAGGAAACAATACACAAATTAATTCAACAGTATCTAATTTTCATTCACGCCAATTCGTCCGCGCGTGGTTTTTGATCTATTTTCAAACTTATGAAAAACAAAATGCTCATTCAGCCTTTCAAATAATAAATAAAGTGTACCTAAAAACACCTAATTTATGTGTGTACTTATAAAACCTCGCTATCATAATTTAAAAAAAATGTCCTGTTATTTTTATTATTGTCGTGTTGGAATTTGCTGGCGTGTTATTTCATTGCGTACAGAAAAGAGCCGATTGATGTATTCTTTATTTTAAATAATTAACGTATTTCCGAGCAAGTAGGAGAAAAATACTTTATCAAACTATGTTGATATTTGTTTTAACAATTTAAAACCAAGAAGTTGCATGACTGATTTAGTTTCTATACTATCTGTATAGCGTGTTCCAAGATAAGTAGATTCAAGGGTCCATGATAGTGTATGTTAGGATTTGTAAATTACTAAAATCATATAACTATTATATTCACAGATTGAGTTGTTAATCTTTCTGGAATGACCTTTAACGGCCAAATTAATATCCAATCTATCCACGATTTGCCCTACTAGAGATAGGAATTTGACATAAGTTCCATACTAAATGTGTCAAAATTCTTTCTCTAGTAGGGTAAATCGTAGATAGATTGGATATTAATTTTGGCCGTTAGTCGGTATTGCTAATCCACCTGCATAGTCTTTTACTTTCTTTAATCTAGCTACCAATATCAGACACTATTGACTTACGGTTAAGGAAAACATTGTGAAGAAACCCGAACCGAATGGTTCGAGACTGTCTACAAACTCAAAGAATAAGCGTGGTGATCCATGCTCACCCCTACTCTCATCATCAACTCAGCCTATTGCAGTCCACTGCTAGACATGGCCTCTCCATTCCTACCCTGCATTGTTATAATTACAGACTTAGTTATAATTATAACACAGGTGTATAAGTATTATTTTCTGTCGTTTTCACACTTTTCACCTTCGTTTTCTTTGGCTATGGCTCTATTTATTGCCCAGTTTTGTATTTACAAAATGATATAAAAAATTAGTCGGATATCTTTCTTAACTCCCGATACAAATAAAGAGGTGTTATGTGTTTAACGTGTGTTTCTGTATCAGTCTGTGGCATCGTAGCTCCTAAATGGATGAACCGATTATGATTTAGTGTTTTTTGTTTGAAAGGTGACTTGATTGAGAGTGTACTTAGCTATGTTCAAGAAAATCTGTTCAGTCATTTGAAGATCATCAGCTCTTTTCTAGTTGATGAACGGATCGATTTGAAATGGGCAGGGAATTCGGGACAGGTCTAATCGATTCGAAATTTAGTATCATGTACTTCAATCATATTGCAAGAACATGGTAACCTTAACCTGATGTTGTAGCATCACCTGGAATCTGCAGGATACCCAACTCCTAATCAATTTACAGCAGAGGAATCGTGTTTGGGCTTATTGGAATGGTTTCAATTAACAGGTTATAGATAGATGGTGTTCAGGGTCTGATGATGGAGCAGGATAGAGAAATGAGGATAAATTGGTGAGGGTCTAAGCCACTTTCACTCGTTCAATTGATATGACATTTTGGTATACGATGTGGCAAATTAGTGTATAAATGTGGAAAGTGAATAAAATAATAAATGGGCGAATGGGTTGTTTTGGGGTTTTTTTTAAAATCACTTTTTATAAACACAATGCTTATTGGTTTGTTACATGAATACCGGACAGCTGCGTTAGTAATTACTAAATTGATTTGATTGATATCTATAAAATTCATAATTCTGAAGTTTAAAGTGATTTGTAAGTATGTATTGTGCTTAATTTATTATTAACTAGCTGTGCCCGCGACTACGTCCGCGTAGATGTCGAAAAATAACATCGTGTCTATGAACACAATGTCTTCAAATATATACATATAAGCGCCTACACAGACGATTACACTATTTACCGACCATACTATATTTTGTTTTTACAACCAACCGGCTAAGGTGATGGAATTTTATGGAATTAGCCCTAAACTCCCTCATTCTGAGAAGACGCTCGTGCCCAGCAGTGGGAAGTAATTGGGCTGATTATATTAAGTTATTCTATAACACTAACCACATCTCTTCTTATGCTGAGAAGAGGCCCGTGTCCAGCAGTGGGACTGTAATGGGCTGGTAATGTTATGTTATTCTATAATACTAATAATATCCAGTTCATTAACTCTTCTCATTTTGAGAAGAGGGCCATACCCAGCAGCGGGACGGTAATGGGTTGACTATGTTATGTTATTCTATATTTTCTAGTTTCTTAACTCTTCTCGTTCCGAGAAGAGGTCCTTGCCCAGCAGTGGGGCAGTAGGTAATGAGCTGATTATGTTATGATAATTTATTACACTAACAATATCCAGTTCCTTAACTCTTCTCATTCCAAGAAGAGGGCCATGCCCAGCAGCGGGACAGTGATGGGCTATGTTATGTTATTCTATATTTTCTATAATACTAATAGAATCCAGTTGTATTTTTAGGAACCTGCAACCAACCAACAATCATGACCTCTACTTTGTATGCAACTTAATACAATAGAGGGGTCAAGCTGTATCGCTGGATCTACTCAACCGATTCAGATAAAACATACCCTATATTTTAAGTTAGACTAATACCAATACAAATGCTAAGTTTCATTACGATCCGTTCAGCCGTTTTCACGTGATGAGGTAACAAACAGAAAGACAGACAGACAGACAGACAGACATAAATTTTTTAAACGATTGATTCGTGTTCTATAGCTTATTTTTAGTCCCCCTAGCCGGTTTTCGCGAAAAAAAACTCAATGTACAGACTTTTCGACCTTTACAGTTTTATTATAGTATAATAAATAATAATAATAATATAATAATAATAAATTATAGTATAATAATATAGAAGATATAAGTTGTTATAACAATTCTACATAAGGTTTTCGTCCCAGCGGTGCTCTAGGGTATTATCGATTGGCTGGGTGAAATTTCACCCATCAGTGCCTGAGAGGTAAATCTCAGTACAAAAACGAACCATTCCTGAACAAAAAAATGCTCTTGCTACAGATATGAAAAAGTGAGTGAATTCGTGTATCTCAGTAATGCAGGCACTTACTCAAAAAAACTCCGCTCGAAAAAACATGGAGGAACACATGGACGAATAAAACAAGGCGTACGGAATCTCGCTAAACAATAAGTGAAGCATCCACAGAAAGACGGGTCGCTTAAAAGAAAGAAAAAATATTTTTGCCACAACAAGTAATCCAAACATTTGAGTCCAAATTCGAGGCTGTTATTTTTATCGTTTTGAAGATGTTAGACATAAAAAATACATACAATAAACTCAATCATTTGAGTCCAAACTTTGGATCTGTTTTCTACCATATCAGAATATCGACATTGAGAGAAAACCATTTAGACCATGCAAGTTTCTTGTATCAAAAATGGCAATACTTGAACGCAAATCGCGTGCAATAAATACCATTCAAGTATTGAAAGCAACTGTTTGCATGTGGTCGATAAACACTATCTTGAATCCTAGTCGTGTACACGTATTGACAAATAATTATTGCAACGTCTATTTACTAACACCACGAAGATTCTTGAACACTTACTTGTACCAATTTTTAATGAGTATTGCAAGATTTACGCAAATTTTTCATTCAATATTGAACGTTCTTCACAATCACAAGTGGGGCTATTGTGCTGTTTACACTAGTGACAGTTTCGAATCCAACTTGCCTCTCCAGAGCTAGAATGTTACACAGTGTTTTGATGATGCAGGTTAATTATTGCTTTAAGTTTAACGTATGCTACACGCAAGAAACTTGCATCGTGTAAATGGGCCTTAACTACCGACGTCGCCATCACCCTTGGTAGGCGAAGAAGTCTAGAGCACGATAAGCTCCATCATTTCATTCCAAACTTAATGGTCCAATCTCTTACCGTTCCACTATAGTGACATAAAAGAAAGACTTGTTTCCAGTCATAACATTTATTAAAAATACATGGTGTTTGATACTATAAGGGATGACTTATGCTACACCGTAACGGAACCGAGGCGGGCGCGAGCCGTGCCCCGTACTAGGCACTTCATGAAAATATTATACATCGCTTGCTGTAGCTAGAACTGCTTTCCGTTTTGCGTCTATGCTCGCACCCGCCTCGGTCCCATCACGGTGTAGAAAAAAAAAGGTGTATAAATCAACCTTTAAACGTTTTTAAAAACCGCATCAAGATCGGTTAAGCCCATACGAAGATAAATTTTATGGTAATCAAAATTTTTAAACAATCGCTAACAAAACTTTTCAATGAATATCTCCTCTTTGCTACCTATGTGTACAATACGAAAACAGAAAGTAATTTATGATCACTCTAAGCGCATACCCATACTTAAACCGTATGGATAAATTAACAATATAAAATCTAGTTTGAAGTAAAAAATCAATATTGTACCAGGCCCCTCAGAAAGTATTGCGAAAAAAAGTTTTTATATATGGGAGACTGGCCAGTTATAATGTTTTTCGAAAATATGATTATTTATAAGTAAAAATAAGTAAGTTCCGATTTCAAAATTTCCCTCCACATTTTTTGCGAGTTAATTCAAAGTATTGTGTCTCACTGAAATATGGATCTGCGCCGGGAACATTTTAGAGCTATGATTTTATACGATTTCAAGTGTCGCCTGAAACCGGATGAATCGTACGATAGACTTCAAATGGCATTCGTGGATGAAGGCCCTTCCAAGGCAACCGCGTATCGTTGGTATAACGAATTCAAGCGCGGTCGACCAACTTTGGGGGATGACGAAAGAAGCGGTCGCCCTTTGACGGCTGTTACCGAAGAAAACGTGCTAGCAGTGAAAAATTTAATCCAAGACAATAGGCGAATTACATATCAGGAGATTCAACACATATTGAAGATTGGATCGGGAAGCGTTCACGAGATTCTACACAGCCATCTTCGCGTGAGGAGGATAGTATCACGCTGGGTGCCGCACAACCTCACCGATGCTGAGAAGCAGGCCCGGGTGGAATGGTGCCGTGATATGCTTAACAAATTTGAAGCAGGCTCGTCTCGGCGTGTTTACGACATCGTTACAGGTGATGAGTCCTGGATTTATCAATACGACCCAGAAACCAAGCGCCAGTCGACTGTTTGGGTGTTTCAAAATGAGCCAACGCCTACCAAAGTGAAGCGATCTAGAAGCGGGGGTAAGATTTTGATCGCTAGCTTTTTTAATTTGACTGGCCACTTGGTATCAATTCCCTTACGGGATCAAAGAAGCATTAATGCCGAATGGTATACTACCAAATGTTTGCCAGAAGTTTTCTCTGTTATAAGCAACAAGCGACCAAACACAGGGCTCCGCGGGCTACTGCTCCACCACGACAATGCACCTGCGCACACCGCACTCAAAACGAGGGACTTCCTGGACAGCACGCCAGTCAAACTCCTGGGTCACCCTCCTTACAGCCCTGATCTAGCACCGTGTGACTTCTTTTTATTCCCAAAAATAAAAAATCTGCTCAAAGGGATACAATTTTCGTCGCCGGAAGATGCGCTGGCTGCGTTCGAGCAGGCTGTAAACGAGGTGTCTGCGGCGGACTGGAAAAAGTGTTTTGAAAACTGGTTTAGGCGCATGAATCTTTGTATAGAGGCTGGTGGAAAGTACTTTGAAAAGATTTGATAAAAATATATGTACGTATAGAACAATTTTTTTTAGTTTCGCAAAACTTTCTGAGTGTCCCACGTATAGTTGCCTACCTACTAGGATTTTTCATTTTCGTATTTTTTTTTCTACCGACATTTGTTTACAACGTACATACATATGTAAAAAATAATTTTTGGAGGAACACTGACTCCCAAGTCACAGGTAATAACCTAGTTTGGGAGCCAGGGAACCTTTTTATTGTTTGTGAAAAAATTTGTATGATGAATAAATAATTTAATTTTTTTAATTTAATTAACACAATAAATTGGACGAATCTTTTATTTTTCTTATTAGTGTTTATTTTCCCGTAGTCTCCAATGCGCACCTTAATTAATACTTTTGTACGGGATCTCCTGTGACGTTGATTACGCAGACGTTAATATAAGATCCATTTGGAGCCAGTTGACTGTTGAGGCCATAAGATATTTGACAGGCGGCGTGATACTCCGTGACAGCTTGAATTATGGGCCTAAACAGTACATTATATTGGTTTGCAGTGTTTGGACTATGAATGTAATGGCACACTAAGAACGTTAATATAATTCTATATTCAAGCCCCTTACGTTAGACAAAGGGAATCAAAGTTAGTTTCATAAACGTTTGTATTTCGTTTTATGTTAATGTTCTATGTAACGATGAGAACGGTGTGAAAACAAGCGTCGATTGCCAAGTTGCGTGCACAGTTTACGGTATCGACGATGAATAGATGAACTTTAAATTACGTCTATGTATCTGTGACCTACTAAAGTCGATATCTTTGCAGTTCGGCGGCCTGAGAAGGTTCAGGTGAGTCATGAATAAATTTCCATCGGCTCAAGAAAACATGACAAGCCTCAGCACAAGAAACAGGTTTAATCAACTTGATTAAATCGAGTTTTATTAGCTATGGTTTCAACAAGTATCATAATAATCCTTAACAAATTTAAGACATACGTTTGTATTTTATACAAAGTCAATTCATCATCATCATCATAATTTCAGCTAAAAAACGTCCACTGCTGGACATATGCCTCCCCCAAGCATCGCCACAACGACCGGTCCTGCGCTTTTCGCATCTAGCGGATTCCCGCGACCTTCACCAGGACTGCCTCGTTGGTCTAGTGGTTGCAAGTGCGACTGCTGAGCGTGGGGTCCTGGTTTCAATTCCCGGGTCGGGCAAAGTGTTATTGGGTTTTTTCATTAGAAAATTCTCAGTAGCAGCCCGGAGTCTGGATTTGTGCCCGGTCAAGGGCAATAGGCTCGCCCCCTATTGCATGGGACTATAACATAACTGGCGAAATGTGGGTGTATTATTACACCTGTGCCTACCCCTTCGGGGAAATACAGGCGTGATGTTATGTTATGTTGTTATGTTCACCAGGTTGTCCGTCCAACTCGTCAGAACAACCTACCCACGCTGCGCCTTCCAGTACGCGGTCGCCACTCTTGAACTTTACTGCCACATCGGCCATCCGTTCTGCGAGCAATGTGCCCCGCCCACTGCCACTGGTAATTCTTCGGACTATGTCGGTTAATTTCGTTCTCCTGCGAATCTCCTCATTTCTGATTCAATCACGCAGGGGCACTCCGAGCATTGCCCTCACCATAACAAAAAAAAAACAATCAACAAAGTTGACAAAGTCAATTAAAGATTTTTATTTATTTATTGCTACTACTACACAACATATTCGTGGCAAAATACTTCTTCGCACTAATCAAAATAACCTAGGAAAGCGAACAAGCACCATTTGCAACAAGAAATTACAGACGACTTTTGCATACGCAATGTACCTATTTATTGGCTATTAAATCAATAAATAGGCTTTTAAATTAAATCATTTATTTTAATAAAATGCAGCAAATACAGGTGGTAAGGGTATTAGGTACTTAGATTACTTTTACACATGAACCACTTCCCTTTATGGCATACAAAATATTCCATATAAAACAGTGTTGTACAAAGCAAACGAGGAATGCTTTAGTGACGGTCGTAAATAGCTGCTATCTTTTTTGGTAGGTATAATGATATATGATTATAGTCGGTGCTTTGAGGAGTAAAGGAATGAAAGTTGATATGAGTAAGACAAACGTTATGGTTTTTGAAAACGAAGAATTTATGACAAAGTGAAATATTCTGATAGGTGACGAAAAGGTGCAACAACTTTATGAGTTTCGGTGTCTGGATCTATGTTTGATTCTATGGATCTATGTATGCCTCGGAGAGCATGTAAAGCCGTCGGTCCTGCGCCTGATTTCTCTCCGGTCGTGTCGAATTGCCGTCCCATCGGATTATGAGAGTGAGGGAATAAAGAGTGCACCTGTGTTTGCGCACACACTTGTGCACTATAATATGTCCCGCGCAGATGGCTAGTCTCCATTGAGATTGGCCGCCGTGACCGAAATTCAGCCGGGAGGACATTATTACTATGTTTAAAAGAGATGGGAAACATGTGAAGAAGATCATCATTGAAGGGAAAGTGAGTGCTGGTGAATGTGGTGAACAGCCGCAGTGTCCGAATGGCATGGCTGCCACGGCTGGTTATTGTTTTTTTGTTGGTGCCGACACTTATGTATGGTTAGTGAATGTTGGGTATTTGCAGTAGAAACATGAAAGCAGATTAAATGCAGTAGAGATGACAGCTTTGAAGTAAATTGTTGTGTAACTTTGAGGGATAGAGTGAAGAATAGCGTGATAAGGGGGGTGTTATGGACTGCAAAACATCAACGACAACCACAAATCTCATGGCGGATACATTATGAGCGGCCCCTGGATGCGGAAGGCAGGGGACCAAGTGTTGTGGCGCAACTTGGGAGAGGCCTATATCCAGCAGTGGACTGCGATAGACCGAGTTGATGATAACTATATACCCAGAAACTATCCCATTCTTCCCTTAAATCACCAAACTATTATTGAAATGTTACAGAGGACGCCAGCAGTTATAACGTGACTGGCAATATATCTTTATGTGTTCCAGCTCTTAGTCAAGGCTTTTGTCAACGCACTCTTAAATGCAAAATTAACTTACTTTAGTAGGTAAAGTTGTAAACAACGGTGACGATTATTTAAACCGAAAGTTATTATTACCAATCTTTGTATTATTTATTTACTTTATGTATGTACCTACACTCAGAAAAACTATACCACAACTAAAACTGTAAGTATTTGGAATGTATATTTCAGAAATCGCCCTTACCGACGTTGTTTTACTTATTATGGCAGCACAGACATAGTAAAAAATATAGACGAAGTGCTACGAACAATCATAGAAAAGCCAAAAAAAAACTGTGCTCCTTCGTGTACAACCACCGCTCACACAGACACACACACACACCATGCCCCTGAAGGAAATTTTCTTTGGCGATGCTTACTGGTACTGGACGATGCCGCGATATATGTACTGAAGAGGGGTGAGCACGATTTGAGGTGCATGTGTGTGCGTGAGCGCTGGTTGTACACGAAGGAGCACGGTTTTTTGGCTTCACTATGATTTTTCGCAGCACTTCGTCTATATTTTTTACTATGTCTGTGTATGGCAGTTAACAGTATGCGTAGTCGTTGTGTTCATGTTACGTGTCGAATACCGATGGTTCTTTATTAAAGGCGATGATTCGATAAAATGTACTGGAGGGTCTTAAAGACAAAGAATAAAAACTGCCGCCTCGAAGAGATTGACGCGAACTGATAAATTATAACGTTGTCGTCGCCTCGATCAGAGTTAGCTTTGGAGAGCTTGATCCGATACCCATTAATTATATAACAACTTGACTTATTTTCATTTGAAAATAATATCTACTGATTCTTAAAATGTAACAACACCTAACATAATTCGCCTGTATTCCCCGAAGGGTTAAGAAGAGGTGTTATAATGCACACGAATTTCGCCAGTTATGTTATAAGTCTCGTGTAATAGGGGTACATTATTAAATTTATTCTTATAAAATGCAGTATCAGGTTTTTGTATATTTTAAATGGCTTCGACAAAAATAAATTCTATAATTGCTGGTACTCATACAAGTAGACGGCTGACATTCATCCGACGGCAAAGTGATTTTGCTTTTAAGTAGACGCTTCGTCGAATTATTGAATTAATAAGACTCCTAAAAGCTTGTTTCATTATTTCTTTATTTATTTAAGGAATGGAAGACTTATAACTACATAAACCAATCCTCGTAAGGCACAACCTAAATTTAGGAAGATATAAATGACGACCCAATGTACTAAAAATAGGTGCACGTAGTTGCGGCCCAGACTTAAATTTGCTAAAATATACCTAAATCGGCCTAACGACCTAAGACAGGGACATAAAATGCAAATTAAGCCAAAAGAGATGTTCGTTCGTCGGGCCGATAATTGATCATTTAACAAGCTTGCTTGGGGGCCTGAATGACAACTGACCGGTGTACTTAAAGTAGGTGGTTGGGCCTTACGAGGTTAAATAAAAAAACAAATATAAAAATTAATTAACAAAAACAAAAAACCCGACTGCGTCTAAAAATAACAGAAAAGATATCAACAAGACTTATCAACACGCAGTCGGAGGCTACGTATGTTTTTGGTCATGAATTATGTACATAATAGTTCATAGGTAGCCTCCGCCTGCGTGTTGATAAGTCTTGTTGATATATTTTCTGTTATTTTTAGACGCAGTCGGGTTTTTTGTTTTTGTTAATTAATTTTTTTATTCGAATTTTTTTAGTTTTGTCATGATTTATTTATCATAATATTAATGTTTTTTTTGAAAAGTCAAATTAATTTTTAACGTTGAATATTTTGTTGTTTTTTAGCATTTCTCATTCCAAATTACATTTAAATATATAAGTTGTATATATTTTCGTAAACCATTTATAAAACCCTTTATTTTGATACCCCATTCGATAGGTTTTGAGCAAAAAATATATTTTGAAGTCACATAAAATGGCTCCAAAAAGCGGCCATTTTGATTTTTATAATTTTGATATACCCAGTGTCACTTTCACAATTAAGACAAATCCAACGACACCTCTCAAGCTAAGATCCATCAAGCCGTTTAGGCTTCAGAGCGTGCCAAAGAAATATACATACATACATACATACACTCGAAAAACATAACCCTCCTTCTGGCGCAGTCGGGTAAATAGACAACAGAAAGCCAAGTCTTCTCTTGTGGAAACTATTAATAATATTTTTATTTTTTTATAGTATAGGATGGCGAAACGAGCTAAAGGCCCACCTGATGTTAAGCGGTTACCTTTGCCCATGACAACTTCAATACCACCTAGGCTGTTGCCTAAATGGTACCGCAAGTCGGTTCGCCAAACTGAGACATGAAGATGGAAAGTCATATAAATATTGTAATAACTAAGCGGTTCCACCAGAAACTTTGAATAAGTTAGTAGTAGAGCTCCTTGAGAAAGAGCTCGTCCGGGGAAGAACTACCACCGGACCTATTTCTGCCACCAAGCAGTGATGCTTGCATTACTATGTTCCGGTGCGAAGGGCACAGGTGCTGGTGAAATTACAACCACATGAGACTTTCCATCTTCATGTCTTAGTTAAGCGAACGCGATTTGCAGTACAAATCCCATCATCAACAACATCCAACAACATCATCATCATAATCGGCAACATCCCTTATGTGGTATTGCAGTTGTTATGGACAAAGGTAGCCACTTAAAACAGGTGGGCTTTACACTCCTTTCGCCATACTATACCATAAACAATAAAACTCTCTTCGTGTAAACTAGAGCCTCATCAGCCCTTTCGTTTCGGGTTTCAATTTAAAAAATCCTGCTACATAATTTAAGGCTCTGTACAACGTTTCAAGTTTTAAAACCCCAGTGGCTTGAGGTGAACGTTGTCTGTCGGTCAGTCAAACAGTTAGTCAGGAAACTGTTGCTTGGTTAACAAAGCCGATCCAGTTGTGCGCTTATTTTCAAATATTCCCCCGTATCCTAAACTTTTACGTAACGGCTAATATATGAAAACGCAATTATTTAATGTCAATAAAAAGTGGTATTAAATTTAAATTACGTATTTTATGGTCTGAGGGGTGCTCGTGCTCGTTTTCGCGAAACCTGCCGTTTCGTAATATTATTTTCATCTTCAAAGCATATCAAAGCAGGATTTTTACTTACGTCCAATAATAATATGGCATTGTGTGCAATTACATGTCAAAAGACAGTTTAGTTAAATTAAATAATAAACTAAAATGAATATAGTAATATAATTGTTTTTTTTTAAATTTTATTTAAATTTTAATTTATAAGGTAATTGATATATTTATTATTAAATTCAATTTTGTTATTTTTGTTTTTATTTTTATTTTTATATTTTTACTGATTACTAGCATAGTTTTTAAGTATTACTAACAAAAATATGGATCCATTGTCTGAAATAAACAATAAATAAAATTAAAATAAAACCTTGACGCACCATATTTGAATGTTTACTCCTTAAATTGAACAATTCAGCGAGTGACGATATTCAAGTCAGCCCCGCTACCAACCTGCTGACTGGCTAGTTTTTTTCCCACGGCATGAGCTATTTATCATTATGTAGCTCATGTCGACACGATAGAAGAAGAAGTGAGAAGAAATATTTTTTACTAGATTAATAGTCTTTAGGGCCTTTTTGTGTTTTTATGTTAATTTGGTTCTTGTTCTTAACAGCCGAACAACTTTTCAAATGATTTCCTCGTCCAAAATTTTTGATAATCATATTTAACGAGAACCACATCCCACTGGCCACTCAAAACCTTATATATGTAAAAAGTTAAATCCAAATGATAATAAAAACAGGCGCGCATTATTAGTTATACTCGTTTTTTTATGAAATCACATCACACTAAATGCGAAATATTGTGAGTGTGTGTGCATGTTTGTTACTTTTTCAGGCTGTAACGGCTAAACGGATTTAGGTGAAATTTGGCACATAGATAGGCCATAACCCGGATTAACCTAAGCGCTACTTTTTATTCCGGGAAGATAAACAGTTTCTGAGAGATGCGCTATAAATGACAAACACGCGGGCGACGCCGCGGGCGCCCTCTTGTAAGCTATATATTTTTACAATAGTGTGAATAAAACTCAGTAACAAACGTTTAATGGAAATTAGTTATCTGCGTAAATATAGAACTTGGTTTAAATGTAGGCATGCAAATGATATCTCAAGAAATCGCGTGTCTGGCATCGTGCGTAAAATTGGAGGTCTTGTTAATGAAACACCTTGGCCCGAATCAATATAAACCCTGATTTTATCGCTAACCACAAAACTTCATTTCATGAGCCCTGGCCGAGTTGGCTGCCAGAAAATGTGTATTACGAAAAGTTTCTGCAATAAAATACACGTTTTATACACAATTTAATAATAAAACAAACTTATTCAACTTCATTTAAAGTTTAATAAACTTTAGTTGATAGGGAATATTTTTAAAAAAGCACATGAAAATGTTCATTAAGTCCTTACATTTTCAGAAAATGCTTACCAATTTCTTCTCCAGGTCAATAATTGAAAAGTTTCAAAATTTTTACAAAAAAAAAACACAAATAGTCCGCAAACTGCGGAAAATCCTCAAAAAGCACGAGGCTATGTAACTTGCGGAGAGGGAAACCAGTTCACTTTAAACGATATTTTAATGAATACTAATTTGTAAATGATAATCCATATTTGTTTAGGAAATATAAAGTGTTTGCAAATATTCGCGTGTCGATTAAGACTGCTCGGTGGCCACGGGTGCCTGCGAGCGCTCCTAGACGTACACTGAAGGCTCTGAAACTCCAAAGATAGAAGCTCGGTCCGAGGTTCCAGCGCCCCCCACCTCGACCCCCGCGCTTACCTTCGCCCACTTACACGATTTTTGCAGTTGAAAATAATTTCCTTCATTTAATAACCAGGATATTTTTTATTAAATATAAAAACAGAAAACGTTTTTTTTAATAGAAACGTTTAAAAGTAAATATAATATTCTTATAGTTTTGCATTCAATTTATCCGGTGGTCTTCAAGGCTCGAGTGAATAGGTTTTTGCTGGGCAAGCGTGAACCATCGTCGACCACCTCATAGCTTAACATCAGGTGAGGTGGCCGTGAAACTCAAGCCCGTTAAGAACAAAATAAAAAAACAATTTATCATTAAAATATTAGGAATTTTCAATATTTAGACTTTAATTTTTGCAACTATAAAACAACATTACTCTCCTTCTGAGGCAGTCGGGTAAAAATATGGACTCTTTCTACAAAATTATCTGTGACAAAAATGAACTTATGATAAATATTCATGTCTGTCACTATCGAAGAGTGGCCGGCCGGTCCAAAGCTACACGTAGACCCGCTACGGCCGCTACGACCCGCTACGGCCGCTACGACCTACTACGATCCGCTACATTACAAAAAACGTTCTTCCTATGAATTTTAAGTAGCTTACATCGTCTGCTTCGTATGAATGTATAGCCTGGCCGTTTTTGTTTTTACAGAGCTTACATTTTTAAACAGTTAATATATTTCAGTAAAGTTATCGTCGGAAATCTTCCTTAACGGATTTTATATAGTGTACTATGTATTATATAGAATCGACAGAAAATTGTCTGATTATTTTTTGGACATTGAAAATATATGCAGTGTTTTTCTATCGATCTAATTTGTTCGTGTTTGACCTCTTTTGGGCTAAGATAGAGCAGTTGAAATGAAACATTGAATCCAGTCGGGCAGAGTTCGTGCTTCACGCGATTACCTCATAAACAAACTTCGATTTGACGTCAAAACATCGAACATAACTATTTTAGCGATACTTACAAATTGGCAATGAATTTCTACGTCAGACATCGTACAAGTTAATGGATCCTGTTTTTAACAGTTTAACGGTGTCACTTAATAGATTTTAAAAGTAAGTTTGTTTCAGTTATAGTCAACAGTTTCAAGATTCTTTTACCGGCGGGTGAAAGGATCAAAGTAAGACATTTTTAAACTCTTTTTTCACACTTTTAGGATTCTGCAACAAATGTATTCTGTGAACGTTAACAATGCTTTGTTTAATTTTGAGTTGTAAAGCTTTTTGTTTTGTTCTAAATATTTAAAAAGTAGGGTTAGCGTAGGGGTACTAACCGCAGGCAGTCGCATCCTTCTGTGAGGATGCGATGTGTTATCTCAAAGAAGGAAGTGGCGGAGCGGATCAGGGAAGAAGACTCCTTCTCTGATCCAATCCGCCGCAGGCTTTACGCCGAACTGATGCCGCCTTAACAGAGGTCAGCGGGCGATAGACTGGGGTAACGTCGTCCGCATTGCACGGCCTTTGAGTTGTGATGATGTCCCAAGTGTGCCTGGACATCACCTAAGGAGCGTCATTACAGGAAGAGACACGCGAAAATGAGCCGCGCTGGATGGGTCGTGAATGCCATGCATTGCAGTTCTCGCGGCTCATCCACCAAGGCGAGAGTAGGTACACGGCGGAGTTTTTAGTGGGTGCAAGCCCCACATAACCACATTACCTCACCGGGTGGCGTGACATGCGATAGGCATTTTCTCCGCATCGAAAAAAAAGGTATTAACCGGACTTATTAAAAGGGCAGTAAGCTAAGTAATAACTGCGTGTGTCGCAAGATCTATGAGGTTATGCTGCGCTAGCCACGGTCAGTCCTTAGATGGGTGACCGTTTCGTTTCGCAATGAGACCCCTCCGGGCCTTGGAGAGCACGTTAAAGGCACGCGTCAACCTATTGATATCGTACGCATCACATTAACGACGCATCACGGCGTGCTATTGGCCAAATGTCTTTAGAATTTACGGAGATTTATTTTATTTTTATTAAGTCGTTTTAGCCGAAAGACGTCCACTGCTGGACATAGGCCTCCCCAAAGCATCGCCACAACGACCGGTCCTGCGCTTTCCGCATCCAGCAGTGGACGTCTTTCGGCTGAAATGATGATGACGATGAAATCGTTTTATGTGCGGTCGACCGCACGTCAGTGGTAACAGTTTGACGTTGACAGTGCCTTTAACTCGTAAGCAGTAAGGGTGGTTTTCTGACTCAGGTGTCGCCACTGTCATGCGGTCGACTGTACTTTCCTTATATGTTTCGTGTTTTTTTGTTTTACCTTCTTTGTATACCTACCCACCTGCTAGTTACCTGTTTGTGTTTCTGTTGCACTGTTATTTAAATGTTGCGCGCCGTTAACTGAGACAATAAACCATTTTACTTTTTTCTTTCTTTCATTAAACGAATCCGTATAGTGTAGTGCGTCCACCTATCCACAGCTTACGGAATGCCGACGAATTTCTATGTGCAATCGGATTTTCAATATTTACATTCTGATGCCGATGACGTAATCTGCATTTTTTAATACAGTGCGATCCGTCCGATGCATACGATAACGATAGGTCTACGCGTACCTTAAGCCCCGGTTACCATACGAATATCTATGACAGTCGTTACGGGTAGTCAGAAGACCAAAAGTCTGACAACTTTTCTAACCTTAGGATGTCATAATTACCCAGTAACTGAGTTGCAGCGTCTGATGGCAGTCACTCCGTGTAAAATACTAATGTTCAGCCGCATCTGGTTAGACTGGAAGCCAACCCCAACAATTGGGAAAAGCAATGGAGAAAGCAAGCGAATTACCTCAGAGTTCTCCGGTATGAGTTGTTTTCTTCTGATGGAGGACTCATGGTACCGCGGGTCTTCACCGGACACCGCGCGTTGGTATGACAGACGCCTGCCTTTCGAGTCCGTCTTCGGTCCAGACAAATTGTTCTCTGGTATCGCGGAGAAGTCCTGGTACGAGTGGCCTACGTTCAGCTCTCTGCTTTTCTCATCTTGGATGACACGCCTTAAGTAATTCGTGAGCCCTTCGCTTGCTAACCACGTAACTCTGAAATATTACAAACAAAATAATTTTATGATTATTAATCTCATATTGAAATAAAAGAACTTAGATTTTTGAAGTAAAACTTCTTGACGCACGCTTGACTTGGGGAGTAAGCTGGTGAATGCGTTACGAAAAGTGAGGCGAACGGAGGGGGTAGTGCGGGACGCGGGGAACGAGGCGCGCGCGACGGCCGGCCACGTGACTCAGCGCCAGCGCCGGCAGAGCAGACGCGCCGCCATTCCTTTGTTCTTATCGAAATAGTATTGAGGGAGAATATAAGATAGTGAAGTTTTACTTCAGTCGTGTGGTCTAAAGCATACCAGTTTTTTATTCATAGTGAATACTCATTCGGAGAAGTGTTTCATCAATCTGATTGAAAGAGCTTCACTTTTTTTTGTTTGTATTACAATACATAGAAATGTAAAGAAAATATTTAAACGTTCTTAGAATTTCTTTGTGCTCGCAATAACTACGTAACCACGCATATAAAATTACTAAAATAGATCGTAAAATAATAATTTCAGTATAAAGATTCTACTTATTTCACGCCTACATCGAAAACATAAAATGAAAATTAAACTCTCTTAAGGTGATTGCTGACCTGTGTGTATTTTTGCGAATTTTAGTTCTATTTCACGTTATACATTGATCGGAATATGATTCGTGTCAATAATAACAATATATCTACTGAATAATACTAATAAAAACACTAACCTAGCTCTATAAGCTTATATTAATTTATTAATTATATTAATTTACCATCAAATTATCGATTATTATTTATTTATCGAGCTTATAGAGCTAGGTTAATGTTTTCTATACACAAAATGGATGGTTTTATTAATACATGTCTTAACATCTCAATCTGTACTTAAAGCATAGGTATATTTCGGGTCTGCTTCACAGAGTACATAATATATGTTACATAGTTTAATGTTCAGTGGCTTATTGCATCGTAACTTAGATGCATTCGCCGACGAAATTCCAACCCTGGCGGAACGATAGTCTGCTGGATGAAATTAAATGTTTTTAAATGGTAAAGCAGTTCCTTCAAAAACTTTTACTTGATGAGGGCATAAAGTGTTGCAATATGTTTATATAATATTAAGATTGTGCATAGTTAGATCGTAGTAGTATTGTAGCGATTTAAGTTATATGGTGCATTACAAGTCGCGATAGCAGTAAGATTGATGCTTTCGAGATGTGGTGTTGGCAAAGACTACTTCGGATACCATGGACCACCATGAGAACTAATGAGTCCATACTGGAGGAGCTCAAAATCGTCAAACGACTATCTGTCGCGTCGTGGCCGGTGTGGGTGGCTCGGGCAGGAGACTCGCAGGGTCGAGGGTTCGGTGGCTTGGCACACGGTGACACGGAAGTAGGAGGAGAACAGGAACTACAGGAACAGAACTCAGGAACAACAGGAACTAGTGGTACAGGAACTGCAGGAACTAGTGGTATGGAGGTATGGAACTCCTCTGAGGTATGAGGGCACAGAGGGCCAGTAGTACGGAGGGCCGGAGGAGTGGTAAATCAACTCCGACTGTAAGATGACTGAGCTGCTGCTATGTCCATGCAGCGAGCTCGGGCTGGATTCAGGAAATCAGGTAGGTAGGTGGTAGGTCGGCACAGACACAATAAAAACACAACAAAGGACGTTTTTGGAATACTGTATCTCACTCAACTGGTAAATTGATACATTGACTATTGTTAATAAAATAATATAATGATTATAAGACACAGTCACAGACACATGAGTGTCTTTCAGCGTACAATATAGAACTGGATAAGTGAAATAATATAAAAAAACTGTAATGGTCGGACACGTCCATGCCCGGCCAAGGCTGCGATATGAGTCTCTTGTTTTTAATAAAAATAGAAAATTATAGAAGAATTTAAAATTTTGAATTTGGATAGGTAATGTTTTAATAGAGTGGCCAGGAAGTCGAAATAAGGTGGTGAGCAGCGTAACGAGTTTAGCCTCGTTACACTACCCGGGTGGGCCGGTGTAAAACAATCTCTTAGAAGATTTTTTTACAAAGTTAATAAGAAAAATACAAATATAATAATATCAAAATAAATATTAATGGATGAGGTGAGTGAGTTATATATATATACATAAAAATACCCCTAAATCCCTGAACAATAATATTATTAATACGTGGGACACTCAGAAAGTTTTGCGAAACTAAAAAAAATTGTTCTATACGTACATATATTTTTATCAAATCTTTTCAAAGTACTTTCCACCAGCCTCTATACAAAGATTCATGCGCCTAAACCAGTTTTCAAAACACTTTTTCCAGTCCGCCGCAGACACCTCGTTTACAGCCTGCTCGAACGCAGCCAGCGCATCTTCCGGCGACGAAAATTGTATCCCTTTGAGCTGATTTTTTATTTTTGGGAATAAAAAGAAGTCACACGGTGCTAGATCAGGGCTGTAAGGAGGGTGACCCAGGAGTTTGACTGGCGTGCTGTCCAGGAAGTCCCTCGTTTTGAGTGCGGTGTGCGCAGGTGCATTGTCGTGGTGGAGCAGTAGCCCGCGGAGCCCTGTGTTTGGTCGCTTGTTGCTTATAACAGAGAAAACTTCTGGCAAACATTTGGTAGTATACCATTCGGCATTAATGCTTCTTTGATCCCGTAAGGGAATTGATACCAAGTGGCCAGTCAAATTAAAAAAGCTAGCGATCAAAATCTTACCCCCGCTTCTAGATCGCTTCACTTTGGTAGGCGTTGGCTCATTTTGAAACACCCAAACAGTCGACTGGCGCTTGGTTTCTGGGTCGTATTGATAAATCCAGGACTCATCACCTGTAACGATGTCGTAAACACGCCGAGACGAGCCTGCTTCAAATTTGTTAAGCATATCACGGCACCATTCCACCCGGGCCTGCTTCTGAGCATCGGTGAGGTTGTGCGGCACCCAGCGTGATACTATCCTCCTCACGCGAAGATGGCTGTGTAGAATCTCGTGAACGCTTCCCGATCCAATCTTCAATATGTGTTGAATCTCCTGATATGTAATTCGCCTATTGTCTTGGATTAAATTTTTCACTGCTAGCACGTTTTCTTCGGTAACAGCCGTCAAAGGGCGACCGCTTCTTTCGTCATCCCCCAAAGTTGGTCGACCGCGCTTGAATTCGTTATACCAACGATACACGGTTGCCTTGGAAGGGCCTTCATCCATGAATGCCATTTGAAGTCTATCGTACGATTCATCCGGTTTCAGGCGACACTTGAAATCGTATAAAATCATAGCTCTAAAATGTTCCCGGCGCAGATCCATATTTCAGTGAGACACAATACTTTGAATTAACTCGCAAAAAATGTGGAGGGAAATTTTGAAATTGGAACTTACTTATTTTTACTTATAAATAATCATATTTTCGAAAAACATTATAACTGGCCAGTCTCCCATATATAAAAACTTTTTTTCGCAATACTTTCTGAGGGGCCTGGTACCTATAAATTTTGAGGTTCTGAAGGAAGACTTGGTACAGATTCATGCATCATCACTCAAAATTATTCATACATCATCACTCAAAATTCTTGCATACGGAGAGAGATATGGTACACATTTATAGGTGACACATACTCGTCAAGAAATCCTTCTGTTAAAAATGACTTAAGGCTTATTTATTTAAATTAGGTGTCGTCGCCCGCACCTTTAGAAAACCCGATTGTATTTTTTTTACGAGTTCTCACACCTCGACATATAAGGCTTATTTTTATCGAGTTATGCACCGCTCGAACACATAAGGCTTATTTATGTAGAGTTGTGCACCGCTCGAAACCTACAATAGAGACTATGAGTCTAAAACCATCTAAGGTAAAGTAGAAAAATAATAATAATAATATAATATAATAGTAGTAGAGAAGAAGTATAGATAGACGAAGAATAGAAGAGTAGAAGAAAGAAGGATAGAATAGAAGGATAGAATAGAAGAATAGAATAGAAGGATAGAATAGAAGGATAGAAATATTTACGTATTAATACGTGGGACACTCAGAAAGTTTTGCGAAACTAAAAAAAAATGTTCTATACGTACATATATTTTTATCAAATCTTTTCAAAGTACTTTCCACCAGCCTCTATACAAAGATTCATGCGCCTAAACCAGTTTTCAAAACACTTTTTCCAGTCCGCCGCAGACACCTCGTTTACAGCCTGCTCGAACGCAGCCAGCGCATCTTCCGGCGACGAAAATTGTATCCCTTTGAGCTGATTTTTTATTTTTGGGAATAAAAAGAAGTCACACGGTGCTAGATCAGGGCTGTAAGGAGGGTGACCCAGGAGTTTGACTGGCGTGCTGTCCAGGAAGTCCCTCGTTTTGAGTGCGGTGTGCGCAGGTGCATTGTCGTGGTGGAGCAGTAGCCCGCGGAGCCCTGTGTTTGGTCGCTTGTTGCTTATAACAGAGAAAACTTCTGGCAAACATTTGGTAGTATACCATTCGGCATTAATGCTTCTTTGATCCCGTAAGGGAATTGATACCAAGTGGCCAGTCAAATTAAAAAAGCTAGCGATCAAAATCTTACCCCCGCTTCTAGATCGCTTCACTTTGGTAGGCGTTGGCTCATTTTGAAACACCCAAACAGTCGACTGGCGCTTGGTTTCTGGGTCGTATTGATAAATCCAGGACTCATCACCTGTAACGATGTCGTAAACACGCCGAGACGAGCCTGCTTCAAATTTGTTAAGCATATCACGGCACCATTCCACCCGGGCCTGCTTCTGAGCATCGGTGAGGTTGTGCGGCACTCAGCGTGATACTATCCTCCTCACGCGAAGATGGCTGTGTAGAATCTCGTGAACGCTTCCCGATCCAATCTTCAATATGTGTTGAATCTCCTGATATGTAATTCGCCTATTGTCTTGGATTAAATTTTTCACTGCTAGCACGTTTTCTTCGGTAACAGCCGTCAAAGGGCGACCGCTTCTTTCGTCATCCCCCAAAGTTGGTCGACCGCGCTTGAATTCGTTATACCAACGATACACGGTTGCCTTGGAAGGGCCTTCATCCATGAATGCCATTTGAAGTCTATCGTACGATTCATCCGGTTTCAGGCGACACTTGAAATCGTATAAAATCATAGCTCTAAAATGTTCCCGGCGCAGATCCATATTTCAGTGAGACACAATACTTTGAATTAACTCGCAAAAAATGTGGAGGGAAATTTTGAAATTGGAACTTACTTATTTTTACTTATAAATAATCATATTTTCGAAAAACATTATAACTGGCCAGTCTCCCATATATAAAAACTTTTTTTCGCAATACTTTCTGAGGGGCCTGGTACATATTATAATACAATTTTATAATATAATTGCCAAAATAAATACCAAGGTTAATGTGATGAGTGATAATAAATATATATTTATAAAAAGAGTATTTAGTTTGAATTTAAAAATAAATTGACTTATATCGCATTTGAAGTATTGGAACCTTTTTGGTTAAAGAAGAATAAAAAATGTAATTTTCGGAATATGAAAATTTTATTGACACTAGTTAAATGTGTCAATAAAATTTTTCAAAATAAATGTCACAGATTAATGATATATGCACTAGTATGATTGAAGAATTGAATAATATGGTGTGAATAGTGATTGTAATGTGTGCTCCGCAACAGTACACCAGAGTCGGTCTCGAAGACCTATGGATATACCGTTGGGAGTATGTGGCAGTACCAAGTGGAAGGATATTCTCCTTCGACGAGGATGTGTTATCTTCCAGCGACTTTTGGTAATCCAACCCAAGTTTTCTCAAGTTGGATTTAAACCTCCAGTGCCTTCAGTGGGTGTAGTTGCTGTTGAGCAACCGGTGCGGTATTTTTGTATGTAAATGCAGTATGTTTATTGCTTTGTATACTGTATAGTTTTGTATGGAGTTATGTTTGTATATTTGTATTAAATGTCTGATTAAAATGTGTGTAATTTTTTTGTAATGATGAATTTATAACAAACTGGTATAAAAAAGAAATCAAGAAATTTATGGGTTATAAAACAGGTGAAAATGATAAGTTAAATGATGGCCAAATAAGAATAATACAAAAGATTATGTTGTCGCCCGGTGACTTTTAGAATTTTGAGAAAAAATAAATGGTGGGTGATTATAAAAAAACAAAGAAAATAAATATATCACAATAAAATAATCAAAATACAGTTGGGCGCCAGTGTCGCGTCGTGGCCGGTGTGGGTGGCTCGGGCAGGAGACTCGCAGGGTCGAGGGTTCGGTGGCTTGGCACACGGTGACACGGAAGTAGGAGGAGAACAGGAACTACAGGAACAGAACTCAGGAACAACAGGAACTAGTGGTACAGGAACTGCAGGAACTAGTGGTATGGAGGTATGGAACTCCTCTGAGGTATGAGGGCACAGAGGGCCAGTAGTACGGAGGGCCGGAGGAGTGGTAAATCAACTCCGACTGTAAGATGACTGAGCTGCTGCTATGTCCATGCAGCGAGCTCGGGCTGGATTCAGGAAATCAGGTAGGTAGGTGGTAGGTCGGCACAGACACAATAAAAACACAACAAAGGACGTTTTTGGAATACTGTATCTCACTCAACTGGTAAATTGATACATTGACTATTGTTAATAAAATAATATAATGATTATAAGACACAGTCACAGACACATGAGTGTCTTTCAGCGTACAATATAGAACTGGATAAGTGAAATAATATAAAAAAACTGTAATGGTCGGACACGTCCATGCCCGGCCAAGGCTGCGATATGAGTCTCTTGTTTTTAATAAAAATAGAAAATTATAGAAGAATTTAAAATTTTGAATTTGGATAGGTAATGTTTTAATAGAGTGGCCAGGAAGTCGAAATAAGGTGGTGAGCAGCGTAACGAGTTTAGCCTCGTTACACTACCCGGGTGGGCCGGTGTAAAACAATCTCTTAGAAGATTTTTTTACAAAGTTAATAAGAAAAATACAAATATAATAATATCAAAATAAATATTAATGGATGAGGTGAGTGAGTTATATATATATACATAAAAATACCCCTAAATCCCTGAACAATAATATTATTAATACCTATAAATTTTGAGGTTCTGAAGGAAGACTTGGTACAGATTCATGCATCATCACTCAAAATTATTCATACATCATCACTCAAAATTCTTGCATACGGAGAGAGATATGGTACACATTTATAGGTGACACATACTCGTCAAGAAATCCTTCTGTTAAAAATGACTTAAGGCTTATTTATTTAAATTAGGTGTCGTCGCCCGCACCTTTAGAAAACCCGATTGTATTTTTTTTACGAGTTCTCACACCTCGACATATAAGGCTTATTTTTATCGAGTTATGCACCGCTCGAACACATAAGGCTTATTTATGTAGAGTTGTGCACCGCTCGAAACCTACAATAGAGACTATGAGTCTAAAACCATCTAAGGTAAAGTAGAAAAATAATAATAATAATATAATATAATAGTAGTAGAGAAGAAGTATAGATAGACGAAGAATAGAAGAGTAGAAGAAAGAAGGATAGAATAGAAGGATAGAATAGAAGAATAGAATAGAAGGATAGAATAGAAGGATAGAAATATTTACGTATTAATACGTGGGACACTCAGAAAGTTTTGCGAAACTAAAAAAAAATGTTCTATACGTACATATATTTTTATCAAATCTTTTCAAAGTACTTTCCACCAGCCTCTATACAAAGATTCATGCGCCTAAACCAGTTTTCAAAACACTTTTTCCAGTCCGCCGCAGACACCTCGTTTACAGCCTGCTCGAACGCAGCCAGCGCATCTTCCGGCGACGAAAATTGTATCCCTTTGAGCTGATTTTTTATTTTTGGGAATAAAAAGAAGTCACACGGTGCTAGATCAGGGCTGTAAGGAGGGTGACCCAGGAGTTTGACTGGCGTGCTGTCCAGGAAGTCCCTCGTTTTGAGTGCGGTGTGCGCAGGTGCATTGTCGTGGTGGAGCAGTAGCCCGCGGAGCCCTGTGTTTGGTCGCTTGTTGCTTATAACAGAGAAAACTTCTGGCAAACATTTGGTAGTATACCATTCGGCATTAATGCTTCTTTGATCCCGTAAGGGAATTGATACCAAGTGGCCAGTCAAATTAAAAAAGCTAGCGATCAAAATCTTACCCCCGCTTCTAGATCGCTTCACTTTGGTAGGCGTTGGCTCATTTTGAAACACCCAAACAGTCGACTGGCGCTTGGTTTCTGGGTCGTATTGATAAATCCAGGACTCATCACCTGTAACGATGTCGTAAACACGCCGAGACGAGCCTGCTTCAAATTTGTTAAGCATATCACGGCACCATTCCACCCGGGCCTGCTTCTGAGCATCGGTGAGGTTGTGCGGCACTCAGCGTGATACTATCCTCCTCACGCGAAGATGGCTGTGTAGAATCTCGTGAACGCTTCCCGATCCAATCTTCAATATGTGTTGAATCTCCTGATATGTAATTCGCCTATTGTCTTGGATTAAATTTTTCACTGCTAGCACGTTTTCTTCGGTAACAGCCGTCAAAGGGCGACCGCTTCTTTCGTCATCCCCCAAAGTTGGTCGACCGCGCTTGAATTCGTTATACCAACGATACACGGTTGCCTTGGAAGGGCCTTCATCCATGAATGCCATTTGAAGTCTATCGTACGATTCATCCGGTTTCAGGCGACACTTGAAATCGTATAAAATCATAGCTCTAAAATGTTCCCGGCGCAGATCCATATTTCAGTGAGACACAATACTTTGAATTAACTCGCAAAAAATGTGGAGGGAAATTTTGAAATTGGAACTTACTTATTTTTACTTATAAATAATCATATTTTCGAAAAACATTATAACTGGCCAGTATCCCATATATAAAAACTTTTTTTCGCAATACTTTCTGAGGGGCCTGGTACATATTATAATACAATTTTATAATATAATTGCCAAAATAAATACCAAGGTTAATGTGATGAGTGATAATAAATATATATTTATAAAAAGAGTATTTAGTTTGAATTTAAAAATAAATTGACTTATATCGCATTTGAAGTATTGGAACCTTTTTGGTTAAAGAAGAATAAAAAATGTAATTTTCGGAATATGAAAATTTTATTGACACTAGTTAAATGTGTCAATAAAATTTTTCAAAATAAATGTCACAGATTAATGATATATGTACTAGTATGATTGAAGAATTGAATAATATGGTGTGAATAGTGATTGTAATGTGTGCTCCGCAACAGTACACCAGAGTCGGTCTCGAAGACCTATGGATATACCGTTGGGAGTATGTGGCAGTACCAAGTGGAAGGATATTCTCCTTCGACGAGGATGTGTTATCTTCCAGCGACTTTTGGTAATCCAACCCAAGTTTTCTCAAGTTGGATTTAAACCTCCAGTGCCTTCAGTGGGTGTAGTTGCTGTTGAGCAACCGGTGCGGTATTTTTGTATGTAAATGCAGTATGTTTATTGCTTTGTATACTGTATAGTTTTGTATGGAGTTATGTTTGTATATTTGTATTAAATGTCTGATTAAAATGTGTGTAATTTTTTTGTAATGATGAATTTATAACAAACTGGTATAAAAAAGAAATCAAGAAATTTATGGGTTATAAAACAGGTGAAAATGATAAGTTAAATGATGGCCAAATAAGAATAATACAAAAGATTATGTTGTCGCCCGGTGACTTTTAGAATTTTGAGAAAAAATAAATGGTGGGTGATTATAAAAAAACAAAGAAAATAAATATATCACAATAAAATAATCAAAATACAGTTGGGCGCCAGTGTCGCGTCGTGGCCGGTGTGGGTGGCTCGGGCAGGAGACTCGCAGGGTCGAGGGTTCGGTGGCTTGGCACACGGTGACACGGAAGTAGGAGGAGAACAGGAACTACAGGAACAGAACTCAGGAACAACAGGAACTAGTGGTACAGGAACTGCAGGAACTAGTGGTATGGAGGTATGGAACTCCTCTGAGGTATGAGGGCACAGAGGGCCAGTAGTACGGAGGGCCGGAGGAGTGGTAAATCAACTCCGACTGTAAGATGACTGAGCTGCTGCTATGTCCATGCAGCGAGCTCGGGCTGGATTCAGGAAATCAGGTAGGTAGGTGGTAGGTCGGCACAGACACAATAAAAACACAACAAAGGACGTTTTTGGAATACTGTATCTCACTCAACTGGTAAATTGATACATTGACTATTGTTAATAAAATAATATAATGATTATAAGACACAGTCACAGACACATGAGTGTCTTTCAGCGTACAATATAGAACTGGATAAGTGAAATAATATAAAAAAACTGTAATGGTCGGACACGTCCATGCCCGGCCAAGGCTGCGATATGAGTCTCTTGTTTTTAATAAAAATAGAAAATTATAGAAGAATTTAAAATTTTGAATTTGGATAGGTAATGTTTTAATAGAGTGGCCAGGAAGTCGAAATAAGGTGGTGAGCAGCGTAACGAGTTTAGCCTCGTTACACTACCCGGGTGGGCCGGTGTAAAACAATCTCTTAGAAGATTTTTTTACAAAGTTAATAAGAAAAATACAAATATAATAATATCAAAATAAATATTAATGGATGAGGTGAGTGAGTTATATATATATACATAAAAATACCCCTAAATCCCTGAACAATAATATTATTAATACCTATAAATTTTGAGGTTCTGAAGGAAGACTTGGTACAGATTCATGCATCATCACTCAAAATTATTCATACATCATCACTCAAAATTCTTGCATACGGAGAGAGATATGGTACACATTTATAGGTGACACATACTCGTCAAGAAATCCTTCTGTTAAAAATGACTTAAGGCTTATTTATTTAAATTAGGTGTCGTCGCCCGCACCTTTAGAAAACCCGATTGTATTTTTTTTACGAGTTCTCACACCTCGACATATAAGGCTTATTTTTATCGAGTTATGCACCGCTCGAACACATAAGGCTTATTTATGTAGAGTTGTGCACCGCTCGAAACCTACAATAGAGACTATGAGTCTAAAACCATCTAAGGTAAAGTAGAAAAATAATAATAATAATATAATATAATAGTAGTAGAGAAGAAGTATAGATAGACGAAGAATAGAAGAGTAGAAGAAAGAAGGATAGAATAGAAGGATAGAATAGAAGAATAGAATAGAAGGATAGAATAGAAGGATAGAAATATTTACGTATTAATACGTGGGACACTCAGAAAGTTTTGCGAAACTAAAAAAAAATGTTCTATACGTACATATATTTTTATCAAATCTTTTCAAAGTACTTTCCACCAGCCTCTATACAAAGATTCATGCGCCTAAACCAGTTTTCAAAACACTTTTTCCAGTCCGCCGCAGACACCTCGTTTACAGCCTGCTCGAACGCAGCCAGCGCATCTTCCGGCGACGAAAATTGTATCCCTTTGAGCTGATTTTTTATTTTTGGGAATAAAAAGAAGTCACACGGTGCTAGATCAGGGCTGTAAGGAGGGTGACCCAGGAGTTTGACTGGCGTGCTGTCCAGGAAGTCCCTCGTTTTGAGTGCGGTGTGCGCAGGTGCATTGTCGTGGTGGAGCAGTAGCCCGCGGAGCCCTGTGTTTGGTCGCTTGTTGCTTATAACAGAGAAAACTTCTGGCAAACATTTGGTAGTATACCATTCGGCATTAATGCTTCTTTGATCCCGTAAGGGAATTGATACCAAGTGGCCAGTCAAATTAAAAAAGCTAGCGATCAAAATCTTACCCCCGCTTCTAGATCGCTTCACTTTGGTAGGCGTTGGCTCATTTTGAAACACCCAAACAGTCGACTGGCGCTTGGTTTCTGGGTCGTATTGATAAATCCAGGACTCATCACCTGTAACGATGTCGTAAACACGCCGAGACGAGCCTGCTTCAAATTTGTTAAGCATATCACGGCACCATTCCACCCGGGCCTGCTTCTGAGCATCGGTGAGGTTGTGCGGCACTCAGCGTGATACTATCCTCCTCACGCGAAGATGGCTGTGTAGAATCTCGTGAACGCTTCCCGATCCAATCTTCAATATGTGTTGAATCTCCTGATATGTAATTCGCCTATTGTCTTGGATTAAATTTTTCACTGCTAGCACGTTTTCTTCGGTAACAGCCGTCAAAGGGCGACCGCTTCTTTCGTCATCCCCCAAAGTTGGTCGACCGCGCTTGAATTCGTTATACCAACGATACACGGTTGCCTTGGAAGGGCCTTCATCCATGAATGCCATTTGAAATCTATCGTACGATTCATCCGGTTTCAGGCGACACTTGAAATCGTATAAAATCATAGCTCTAAAATGTTCCCGGCGCAGATCCATATTTCAGTGAGACACAATACTTTGAATTAACTCGCAAAAAATGTGGAGGGAAATTTTGAAATTGGAACTTACTTATTTTTACTTATAAATAATCATATTTTCGAAAAACATTATAACTGGCCAGTCTCCCATATATAAAAACTTTTTTTCGCAATACTTTCTGAGGGGCCTGGTACATATTATAATACAATTTTATAATATAATTGCCAAAATAAATACCAAGGTTAATGTGATGAGTGATAATAAATATATATTTATAAAAAGAGTATTTAGTTTGAATTTAAAAATAAATTGACTTATATCGCATTTGAAGTATTGGAACCTTTTTGGTTAAAGAAGAATAAAAAATGTAATTTTCGGAATATGAAAATTTTATTGACACTAGTTAAATGTGTCAATAAAATTTTTCAAAATAAATGTCACAGATTAATGATATATGTACTAGTATGATTGAAGAATTGAATAATATGGTGTGAATAGTGATTGTAATGTGTGCTCCGCAACAGTACACCAGAGTCGGTCTCGAAGACCTATGGATATACCGTTGGGAGTATGTGGCAGTACCAAGTGGAAGGATATTCTCCTTCGACGAGGATGTGTTATCTTCCAGCGACTTTTGGTAATCCAACCCAAGTTTTCTCAAGTTGGATTTAAACCTCCAGTGCCTTCAGTGGGTGTAGTTGCTGTTGAGCAACCGGTGCGGTATTTTTGTATGTAAATGCAGTATGTTTATTGCTTTGTATACTGTATAGTTTTGTATGGAGTTATGTTTGTATATTTGTATTAAATGTCTGATTAAAATGTGTGTAATTTTTTTGTAATGATGAATTTATAACAAACTGGTATAAAAAAGAAATCAAGAAATTTATGGGTTATAAAACAGGTGAAAATGATAAGTTAAATGATGGCCAAATAAGAATAATACAAAAGATTATGTTGTCGCCCGGTGACTTTTAGAATTTTGAGAAAAAATAAATGGTGGGTGATTATAAAAAAACAAAGAAAATAAATATATCACAATAAAATAATCAAAATACAGTTGGGCGCCAGTGTCGCGTCGTGGCCGGTGTGGGTGGCTCGGGCAGGAGACTCGCAGGGTCGAGGGTTCGGTGGCTTGGCACACGGTGACACGGAAGTAGGAGGAGAACAGGAACTACAGGAACAGAACTCAGGAACAACAGGAACTAGTGGTACAGGAACTGCAGGAACTAGTGGTATGGAGGTATGGAACTCCTCTGAGGTATGAGGGCACAGAGGGCCAGTAGTACGGAGGGCCGGAGGAGTGGTAAATCAACTCCGACTGTAAGATGACTGAGCTGCTGCTATGTCCATGCAGCGAGCTCGGGCTGGATTCAGGAAATCAGGTAGGTAGGTGGTAGGTCGGCACAGACACAATAAAAACACAACAAAGGACGTTTTTGGAATACTGTATCTCACTCAACTGGTAAATTGATACATTGACTATTGTTAATAAAATAATATAATGATTATAAGACACAGTCACAGACACATGAGTGTCTTTCAGCGTACAATATAGAACTGGATAAGTGAAATAATATAAAAAAACTGTAATGGTCGGACACGTCCATGCCCGGCCAAGGCTGCGATATGAGTCTCTTGTTTTTAATAAAAATAGAAAATTATAGAAGAATTTAAAATTTTGAATTTGGATAGGTAATGTTTTAATAGAGTGGCCAGGAAGTCGAAATAAGGTGGTGAGCAGCGTAACGAGTTTAGCCTCGTTACATATCTACAATATGCCAGGAACGTGCCCTCAGCCTTTTCGGACATATTATGCGATCACCTAGGCATTGTCTGGAAAGGCTCACAATGGGTCGGATAGAAGGAAAGTGCGCTCAAGGTAGAGCACCGGCAAGATGGTCAGACGCGATTAAGAGGGCTGTCAGAGGCAGCATTTACCGAGGGGTCCACACAGCGGAAGACCGCATAGCTTGGAAACGAGTCGTATGTTTTCGCGATCCTCAGCAGTGAGGGAACGACGAAGAAGTTATATAAAAGGAACAATGGGACTGGCATGTTCTTGTTGTAGATAAAAAAAGGTTAAGTAGAAGTAACTTAGTAAGTAGTCTCCTAATACCGGCATTATTTGCTTAAAAGGAGGCTCCAATCACCAACTAATGTTTCCTGTATCTTGTTGATGAAATAAACCTTTTTTGTATTTTGTATTTGTAACTTATTTTATTATTTTTAACGCATTTACGCATGCGAAGCGAAATCTAACGATTTTTGAATTTTTTCATTTTTTTTCGATACAGGAGTCGCAGGTTCGAATCCTGCTCGTGAGCGATTTTTTCTTTCCACAAATTAAATCGTTAGCAGTAACTTTATGAACATAGCCCCACCAACAAGATTATTTTGGCGCGATCGATAAATTCCGGTGATAGGTTAAAATCAGGAGGTAAAAGTTTAGTATTCTTATCGAAGTATTAATAATTCAATACCTTTTCGGGTTTAACACGGATATTGGGACGTTACAAACTCTTTTTATATATAACTTGAGTATCTATCTATAGAATAGCAGTGATAACATAGCTGTTGAACGCTTGAGGGTCTGAGTCCGAAACTGGCCCGCAACTCTGAATTTTCGTCAAAAAGTCAAAAAAGCATTAACGATGACGGAAAACATCGTTAGGAAATCTGTACACCTGAGTATGCTCCATATAGTTTTCGTTGGTGTATGTAGTCCACCAACCCGCACTAGGCCAGCGTGGTGGACTAAGGCCTGAATGTCCTGAATCCTTCTTATTCTGTGAAGAAGCCCGTGCCCAGCTGTGGGACAGTAATAGGCTGATGATGATGTACCTATGTTGAAATAAAACTCATTTTGAACATAACGATGATAATTGTACACACGGCGACCTATCAAGCAAGCTATACATTTCCAGTATAATACTGACCTCGCTTTATATAGGCTTTCTGTGCTATGAGAAGTCAGCTTATACTGGAAATGTATAGCTTGTTATATAGCCGTGCATACCAGTAGGCCAATTCAAGCAACTAAATTTGTTATTATTAATTTATATTATTAAGCATTTATATTGAAGAAGAATGTTTGCATGTCAGTGGAACTGCTTACATTTAAATACCCTAAACTAAGATATTTGCATGTCAATAATTTGACTAAATTTGTAGGAACTAATTCTATGTAATGTAGGTACCAACTTTAATGCGAATAAATGAATTTTAAAGAGGCTAGGCTCCCAAAATGAGGTGACTTTTTCAAAACATATGCTGAGTGGAACACATGCTTGATGAATGTCAAATTTAGATATATGTTTTTTTGAACCTTTGTCCATCGTTTGACTAGACAGTTACATAATTAGTTGATTTTTGTTCGATACTTTTATTTTTTGAAAATCATGCGTTTTTAGAGATTTTTCGAATATTTATCCTTTATTATGTAACTTAGCTATATAAAATATATGCAAATAGGACGATAATAAAGTTTATTAAATACTAGCTTGAGGAAATTTGTATAGATTGTTTAGTATTCTTGTAATAAAAAGAAAACTGTTTTGAGATTTACGACATTTACTTCCGTGGTAAAACACGCGAGAATGATTTTCTCGAAAATGAGTTCTATTGCAACTCGCATAAAATTGACGAGAGCGGCCCGCAGTTACGGTGTGTAAGGGGAGTGCGAGGGTGGGAATTACGTTTTGGGAGCGTCCTCTTAAGTTTCGATCAAAAAAATGCTTTTCGTATTCTCTTACCTACGGCAATCGCTGTTAGAAACGAACTGCAGCGACATTGCAAATTGATCGGTGCGTCATGAAATACGTGAATTAGGGCCCCTGACCGGTCTTATATTGACAAACATTAACCGAGTCACAAGTCCGCGGTTTTGATATTATGCTTTGCCATGTAAACTCATATAGTCGAAAGACAATACCAAATATAACGGGTGGCTCGCCTTAGCTTTTACTAGCAGACTATAAGTAGTTTCGCCCCGAGAAATGCAAATAAGCCCCTTGAAACCTTCCTTAGCTTTGAAATACTCAAAATAGCTCTAAGAGAAATTAAGGTGCTACGGCAGTGTAAATAAAAATATAATTTTGCTCAAGCGAGTAATAAGCAAGGATTAGTCTTCAGTTAAAAATATTGCACGTAAGGAAAAGAGTAGATATAAAAACCAAAGTAGGTACTCCAAACGCTCAATACTACTTGAGTGAAAAAGATAAGGGAAGCTCGTTTTTGTAATGTAAGCAATTATCTAGCTTTTAATAAATTTTTTGTAATAATAATCTCAGGAAACCGCTAGCTATGATTTTTTATCATATAACCAGATTAAAGTACATGTTCTGGGCGACGCCATATAACAAGTAATTATATTTATGAGAGTTTTTCCAATTGTCGAAATTCGACCGTAATTCATAAAAATGTTATGATTGAAATATGCCGAAAAAATATCCATTTCCAATTTTTTTCTTGATGACACTAAAGCATGTCAATAGCTACAAAAAAAAAAAGTAAATAAAATCGGTTGACAAACAGAGGAGAAAAAGATGCTGAACTGTTTTATGTATAGATTATATATTTATTTATTATATTCTTTATTGTACATTACACCAAACGAAAACAAAGACAATAGTTTACAGAAAGATTAAGTAAGTACAATGGGCGGTCTTATCACACAAGGCAATCTCTTCCAGACAACCTTTGGATGTACTAGAAGAATGAGAACCGATCGTGGGTAGGTACGGTGTAAAAGTAGGTACGTTTCGTACATGATATACCTACTTAAATATAATAATATAAAGTACATAGAATTTACTTAAATATGTATGAGAAATATTTATCATATATTATACTAATAAATACAAATATAAAGTGTAGTAGTTGAGCAATTTCAAGAAGTAGTGAAACAGATTGACAAGTAGTGTTCCTTTACTATTTTTTTAAAAAGCTGTAGTGATTGTGCACGCCTCACAGCGTAGTGTGTGTGTTGTGTAGTGGTAATGCATTCCACAGGCGAGCAGCTTGTAGAGTGAAGGATTTATCAAAAAAGGTGGTGGAATGCAAGAGCATATTTATTATGTAGTTTATAATTTATTATCGTAATTATGTTTATATTTAGTATGTTTTTAATGTCATACACTGTCTACGTTTTTCTTTTTATCCTTCTCTCATGTCGCAGGTCTGCTGCAAGGAGATAAGCAGTACCTTAGTGCTCAAGTGTCTGTTTTTATGTTATGCTTCAAGATCTTAGCAATGCAAGCCTTGAGGTTGGACTGAAGATGAACATGTCGAAGACCAAGATCATGACTAACAGTACACCGAGAAAAATACAAGTAGATGGGGAGTCAACACAACACGTCCAGGAATATCTTTACTTGGGCCAAGTAGTCTCCTCTTCCAGACGAGACAATACAAAGAAGTTGCTAGATGCACAGAAAACGCCTGGAAGAGTTACTGGTCCATGAAGGTGCTGTTCAAATGGGACTAACCATTGCCTCTGAAGCGTAAGCTCATGGACATGTGTATTCTTCCCGTCTTAACTTATGGAGCACAGACTTGGTCACTTGGACTTGGACTAACATCCAGAAGTTCAAATTCAAGGTCTGCCAACGAGCTATGGAGCGCAGTATAAATTAACAGATCGTGTTCGAAACACTGTACTGCGCTCTAAAACACAAATAGCAGACCTGGCTCAAAAGGCTGCCAAGCTGAAATGGGACTGGGCAGGACATTTCTGCCGCATGCTTGACGTACGGTGGGCCAAATGGCTAATGGAGGGAGCCCTTTGCCCAGGAGTGGGACATCACAGGCTCATAATAATATAAATATTGTAAAATGTGTTGTGTTTACATAATTAAATAAATAAGTATAATTGTTAGCATTTTGATCAAATCAAGAAAAAAATACGTGTTCCTAAAACGTTTAGTGATACCATGTTCAAAGATGCTTGGAAGCATTTAATAAGAAACAATATGTTATGGCATATTAGACTTTAATGCAAGCGAGTAGGTATATAATCCGTTTCCAATTAGTTATTTAGTTCACCTGGGTCGTGGTTAGTTAGGTTTTTATTAGATAAACAGGCATGTGGCGATGCTTGGGGGAGGCCTATGTCCAGCAGTGGACGTCTTTCGGCTGAAATGATGATGATGATGATGAAACAGGCACCAGAGAGTGGGCAGCAGCAGCAGCGTTCTCTGAGTATTTATTTAACCAACTGCGATCACCAACCCGCCTGCCAAGCGTGGCGATTATGGTACATCCCCTCCTTTTGGGGGAGGCCTATGTCCAGTAGTAAACGTCTTTCGTAGCTGAAATGATGATGATGATGAAACAGACAGCAGTGTATTCTGTTAACGTCTATGTATTATGTACTACAAGACTACTGTCACACTGACCTTATTTAATAACTAAATGCATAACATTTAATAGTACCTACCTAATGTAATCAATCTCATTTGATTTAGTTTTTTTTCATAATTTTTCACTTATTTTGCTATGATTTTTATAAGTTTGTTTCATTCTTATGTAATTTCAGATCTGTATTTTGCGTTGTTGTTTATACACTAATTTGTAATTTTTTATTTAAAATGATGTAGTTGTCTCAAAGAGAGGTTGTCTATAATTATTACAATACTAAGATAGTTCATATTTTTACTATTAAAAGTGTATACATATTTTAATGTTGAAGATCCATAATGTAATAAAAAGGCAGGGTTGCAGTGGACAATGTAATTATTACGAGTAAAGCTTTTTTGTAAGCTTTAGAGTAGCCGTTGCATTGTCAACGGTCTCGTAATTTTCGTATTTTTTCCCTTACAAAGTAAATCAACAAACATGAAAACTTATGAACCCACCCATGTGTGTTCCTACACCGTTCTTCTAAGCCTTTGTAACTTCGCAAACCGCGCTCTCGAGTGAGTGTTTCACTGCTTCGAATTAAAGGTTATTTTCACTAAGCATACCAGCGCTGCAGCCGCGAATCATATTAAGAATGTGGGTATAATGTCGTAGGACAATCAGAAAAACCGTTTCTTTGCGAAAATACTAGGACGATTTGAAAGAACCTGATAGTTGGATATATTGCTATAAGGCACGTCTCAGGGGAGACTTCTGTCTCCCTGAAGACCTTCCCGATGCGACTACAAATGGCGGCACGGGACTACCGCTTGCCACCGTCATCCCTGAGGTCACCCAGTGGACGCCCAAAGCCCCCACTTTAGACGGCCGTGATCGATTCGTCATCCTATCGACTCTGCATATTCTCCATAGGACCTACTATTATTTATTCTATGATAGGACCAACTTTTTGGAACCGTGCAACTAGATTCATAATTAACGTTTTGAAAGTGCATGTAAATGCTTATTCTAAATAAAAACTTTTGACATTGACTTTGACGTTTATAATTTACAGGTACGCAACCATTTTCGACGATTCAGGAGTGGCACGTTTAATATTATTTTCATTTCTGAACTTGACATTTCGCGCGGCTTACAAGCGCCAGGAGTAAAGCCATAATGTCAGATATTATGACTTCAAACAAAGAGTGCATTTATATTGTTTGAAACTTGCTACTACTGTTTTAATATAAAATAACATAATCCTGTGAAAAAATATAGGTAGTCCTTAGTGAGAACGCTAAATTTTAAATTAATGTTTTTCTTTTCAAGTACATTTTACTTGATAAACTATATAGTTTATTATCAATTTTTTGAATATTTAAAAAGGAAGAAAAAAAAATGCCCTGCCATAAACATGCAACATTGTAATAAAATTTAAATAAAACAAAATCACAGTAAAAACATACTCATGAAAACCTAATAGGACAACTGTAGGAACGCCACCGCCGTAACCGCTAAAACGAGGTTCGCACTCAGCATGATGCCGTGTTGCAGCGTAAGCCACAACAGAGAACTGGTTTTCAATGGGAACCCCAATCTAATTAAAATGTAATAAATTTGATTTTAATGCAACTCCCACTCAAAACAAAAGAGGTTTTTAAAATAAGCTGGGGCCTTACTCCCGACTGGATCGAGTTCTTTATCAATCGAATTTGAATTCGAGTTAGTGTCAATTCGTACTGCATTCCTCTAGGAATTGACATTAGCTCGATTTGGTTTAGATCTCGAACCAGTCGGGAGTAAAGCCCCTGTATTACTTTTGGGATATACTTTTTAACAATGATTAGGTACCTACTTGCAAGTAAATTCCTACTATTGCGGTACATAGTTCTTTTTTCAGCATTGTGTAATGGTAGGGTATATAATATACAGGACGTTCCATCAAACTGCGTAAATCAAAGTAGGTACTTTCAATATTAGAAATATGAAATTTGAATTCATTATATACTTTAAATTAAGAAATTCTGCATTTACAGATTGTTTAAAAATCTCTTGCCTCGACCGAGAATCGAACTAGTACAATAACGAAGAAGTACCATCCTGTTGTTGAAGAAATTTGGTTCTCATGAATGACCCTTTTAATTCGTAGGTCAAAAATCAATATTATTTTTTCAGTTCATGGTAGCTCGATCCCGGGCTAGGGAAATAACATAACATAACATCTCGCCTGTATTGTCCCGAAGCAGAAGGGTAGCAGAGGTGTATTTTCCCACATTTCGCCAGTTATAAGTCCCATGTAATAGGGGGCGAGCCTATTGCCATTAAGCGGGCACAAATCCAGACTCCGGAAAGTGCTAGGGAAATACACTTTTGAGAAGTCTTTGAATGCAGTACTACTTGCTTATAAAAATAATATGAGGTCTTCTTTGACTAAAATTTCCTGTTTTCAATATTTGTAGTACATATCCTCTATCTGGAATTGCGATTTATTTATTTATTTATTATTAATAATACACCAACAGTTATAAACATCAGACATTATCTTATTCTAATATTACAGGTACATTATCCGATGCTTAAACAAATTAAAGGCGTACATAACATTCATAGGAGCTGTTTTATCATTATGCTTACCCGGTCAAAAATAAAAATAAAGTTTTTAAAAGAAGTACAAAAATAAACGGAACCTTGTTATAAAAACTAAAAACTAAAAATACGACAGCGTTTTCTGCAAAATTAAACTAAACAATAATTTATAAGACGATTAAGTAAAACTTACAAGCAGGATGTTATACAATAAAAATAAAATAAAAATAAAGAGAAACAATGTCATGAAGTTACACGAAAATTTTCAAATATGATTTTTCGAATGCCACCCAAGGTGTCATGAAATATATCTAATTTAGAACTATGATGATGATTGAGTGTGTTAAATTGACTGAAAATTCGATTAAGAGGACCGTGTGTACCAATATTTGTGCGACAGAATGGAAGGCAAAAAGTTTTGGTTACGGCGGAACGGGGTACATTACGGGGAACTGTTAAGGGAATTTGTGCTAAAAGTTGGCTGCAGTCGATTTTACCATTGAGAATTTTATACAAAAATATAGTATCATGCATTATGCGACGGTTACGCAGCGATGTCATTTTAAAGAACGATAGCCGGTGGTCGTAAGGACATCTGTGGGATATACCATGGGTATTAAAAGCCAGGGAGCGTGTGAATGAACGTTGTATACGTTCAATACGCTGAGAATGAACGGTATAGGAAGGACTCCACACTGTACAAGCATATTCTAAATTGCTTCTAACCAATGTTTTGTATAGAAGTAGCTTGGTTTGAGGTCGCTTAAAACCGTTAGAGTTGCGTTTAAGAAAGCCGAGCATCTGAGCTGACTTTTTTACTATTGAGTCAATATGGGATGTGAACCGCAGTTTGCTATCAATGATAATTCCTAGGTCTTTAACTTCACAAAGTGATTCCAATTTTTTACCCTGCAGCTTGAAGTCAAATGTTAAGGGATTTTTTTTCCTAGTAAATGTAATGTGATTACATTTGGAGACGTTAAGGATCATACCATTATTAATACACCAGAGGTTAATATTCTTTAGGTCGTTTTGAATGTGTGTCATATCTTCGTAAGTTTCGACAGTTCTATAGATTTTAAGATCATCAGCGTACATGGAGAACTTGCAGTATTGAATATTAGAGGTGAGGTCATTGATAAATATGAGAAAAAGTATGGGACCAAGATGAGACCCTTGCGGAACTCCTGAAGTAGCATAATAAGAGCGAGATTCAAATCCTCCCACTGCAACCAACTGAGATCGTTTTGACAGATAAGACTCCAGCCATCGCAACAAAGCTCCACCAATACCAATTAGTTCCAGTTTTCTTACTAACAGAGAGTGATCAACTTTATCAAAAGCACTGCTTAGATCTGTATAAATGGCATCCACCTGACGTCCACTATCAAGTTCTCGTGAAAGATCGTTTAAGTATGTTACCAAGTTAGTTTCAGTGGAACGACCATACATGAACCCATGTTGATGTGTTGAGATACATGAATTAGCGTGGAGCGAAATAGCTGGACATACAAGGGATTCAAATATCTTAGGGAAACAGGAAAGAATTGATATCGGTCGATAGTTTTTAACATCTGAATTGTCACCTTTCTTATGCACGGGGACAATCCTGGCTTTTTTCCATTCTTCTGGAAAAACACCCCATTTTAAAGAGCAGTTAAATAAAATACGTAAGGGTAGTGATAGCACGGGCCCACAACGTTTTATAAAAACTGGAGGAATATTGTCAGGACCAGCACCCTTAAATATATCAAGCTTTTTTATTTTATTACATATGTCTATTTCATTAAAATGAAGTAGAGAGATATATGAGTTATAATTAGTAATGGAAGTTTCAACTGGTGTCAATTGTTGGCTATTACTATAGAAAACCGATGAAAAATGGGTGGCAAAGGTATCTGCAATTTGAGCCCCAGTAGCGACAACGGTATTGTTAAGATGGACTGATGATGGGATAGTAGTTCTACCTTTTCGTTTATCTTTAATATAACGCCAGAACTGCTTAGGGTTTTTAGATATATTAGATTCTATCCTTGTTTTGTACTCACTAAGATTTTTCTGTAATAATAATTGACAATGGCCTCTCAAGACTTCAAATTCATATTTATCCCTAGGATTATGAAATTTTTTATATCTTATTCTACATTTGTTTTTTTCTGACAAAAGTTTTATAAGTGTAAAACTAAACCAAGGGGGGTATTTGGACCTTTTGGGCACGTGTTTAGGGACGAATTTTACAACAATATTAGTAAGAATCTCATAAAATTTAGATACCATTATATTTATATCTTTCATATCACTGAACAACTCTAACCAGTTCGTATTTTTTAGCTCTAAAATTATGTTTTTATAGTCTGCTTTAAAAAAATTAAAGTCAGCCCTGTGTTTAGGGCGTAGGTATTTAGTATCAACAAAGGGTACATTTAAGAGCAACGGAGGATGTTTTCGATCAAGGCGACTCAGTAATTGGGGAGCATTTTCTACGTAACATAGTGGCAGATTACTTAAAATTAAGTCTAATATTTTGTCATCCTCATTAAGAATACTATTAAACTGAGAGAGGTTATTCAGTGACATAAAGTCAACCAAGGAATGTCCCAAATTGTTGTGGTAATTTACAGGAAGAGTATAATAACTGTCGCCTTGTTTAAGCCATCCTATAGAACTCAAGTTAAAGTCGCCTAATATAATAACATCGTCCTCAAAGTTTACAATATGGTTAACATTGTCAAGAAATTTAATTAAGGATTCTTGTTTGACTGGCGGTGGTAGGTAAACGACACATAAAGCAATAGTTTTAACAACATTATTCAGACTGATTTCGATTTTGATCCACATGTCTTCTAAGTCACTTTCCCAATTAAATACCCTTACTGATGGCAAGTTAGAAGAAACCGCAATTAAAACACCACCGCCATCCAATTTGGAACCCTTAGAACATAAACGGTCTCTTCTATAAACATTGTATCGAGAGTCAATGAATTCACTATTATGTATATTAGAATTTAGCCAAGTTTCAGTAAAAACGATAATATTGTAATTACATAATAATATATTAGAGTATACATCATTAGTTTTAGTTCGTATACCACGAATATTTTGATAATATATGTCTAGCATTATGAATTAAAAATTAAGTAAAAATAGTTGCTAGGACACTAAATAAAACTACAAAACTATTTAGTCAAGAGGTCTAGACTATTATTGTTTCGAATAAAAATGGATTGTCCGTATTCGTCCTTTTTAACATATATACGTCCATTTCGAATCCAAACGAACTTGTATGATAAGTCTTTAGCTTTTTTACGAGTAGCTGCGTGCAAAGCTTTGCCAGACGGTGTCAAATGTTCAGCTACGTAGACGGGGGTGTTAGGACCAGAGAAGCCAAGATGGAGAGAGCCTAGTTTGTCATTAGGGGTTTTCCTGTTGTATGTTGCCACAGCAGCCAGTAAAGCATCACGTAATCGCGGTGTACGCATTTTCACTATGACAGTACGAGGTCTGTTGCTAACGTTATTTAATTTTGCAACTCTGGTGACGTGCAAAATATCATCATCTACAATCGGTAATCCTACCGTTTTTGCAAGTTGAATGGTAATATTACTCAGAATCTCATTACGATTTTCAGGAATTCCGTTAACTTCCAAGTTACTTTCCCTCATATGTTGTTCCATTATAGTCATTTTGGTTTTGAGCTCAATAACTGTAGATTCTAAGGCTTCGTTGCTTTTTTCGAGATGTTTTATGGCAGCCGATTTTTCTTGCACTTGGCATTTAACTTCCTCATACTTGTTATTAAAAAATGCGATAGAGTTTTTGATAGATGACATTTCTGCTTTTATGTCGGCAAATTCCTGTGATATAATCTCTTGCATGCTTAGTTTAAATGTAGTTTTTATTTCTTGGTTAATAACCTCACGGATGGTTTCTGTGACAGTAGAATATATTTCTCTCCTAATAAACTCACGAATGTTGTCATGGTTATTAGCGAATCCAGAGTCAACTTCAAAGTTGTTGGGTGTCTGACCTTTGTTTTTATTTCTAATCGTTACATTAAGGAAATCTTCGTTATTAGTAGCATCATCTGATATAGTAGAACTCGGGGAGGGAACGGGCACGTTAGAGATGTTCGAATTAGAAAGCTTGGGCTCCTTGTTACGGCACGCAGTACAAATCCAGTTAAGTTTATTCTCTGACGTCATTGAAGAATATCGTTTGAAGGAGACGTTAACACAGGATAAATCATAGTGGTTATCGCATGTAGAACATCTCATAAATGTTCTGTTTTGTAAAGGGTTCTGGCACTTAGCACATCGAGTAGGCGTCATCGTTAGGGATTTATTTTATGTTGTAGTAATAAGCTGTTACATATGTGATTTTCATGCAGGACAGAAGTAAAGGCCTTTAGTTAGTCACTCACCGCAGTTGAAGCACCATAACCATTGCGATGGGACATCCTGTATAGTTGATCCCTGTTTCATGTTCGGATTTTGAATAAAGATATACTACTTGGTGCTTCATATACGTTGCCATCGCGAAAAATCTTAAGAAATACCGATATGAGTTTGTAAATGAAAGCATCGATATAAAACCGATGGATTTTTCGAGCTTTTACCGAGTTTGGCACGTGTTAGGATATAAAACATGGCATATGTAAATAAGTATGATTGTGTTAAAAACAAATTAAATAAACGATTGTAAAATCTTTTTTTTCACAAAGGTTACCTTTGCGAAAAAAAGATTTTACAATCGTTAAACTGGTTCAGACATTAATATAATTATTATAGTTTGAAGTGTTTCAATAATTTACTATAAAACTGCAATGGTTTTATGAATGCATAATAAACACCTTTGTAACATTTACCATGTTGCTGTGTAAATTGATTGATTGATTTATTTATTTGCAAAATATGGGTACATCAAGTTATTAATTAATAATATAAAGTCCTTATCCACATTTAACCATTTACGGTATGCAAATATTAATTACAATACAAATTATTAACAAATTAATCTTAATTCAATTAAAATTAAATTAAATATTTTTACAACAATGATTTAAAATAACGTACGTATGTAAATTAGGAGTAAAAAAACAATATTAATTATACCAATTTCAGATTACAACAATTAGGGCTACAATATTTACTTGTTACGTATAGGGTCAAATATTTTTCATTTTTAATGGACCAATAAAAAAATCTCCTATCAAGAGTCAATAAACTTGTCATCTAAAAATTCACTCAGTGAATAGTAACATTTTACCAGCTCCTTCACGTTCTTTTTGAATAGACGTATATTCTCAATGTTGTGTATCCTTGTCGGCAACTTAATATAAAACCGGCCAAGTGTGAGTCGGATTCACGCAGTAAGGGTTCCGTACCACCCATCGACCTGATACTCCATAAAAACTGATTTAATTTACGAGAGTTTATCAAAAGACATCAACGCACAGTGCGCGAATATGAATTTTTGCATGTCTTTCTTACGCAGGTACTGCCACATATGTCTATGTTTGTCTTATTTTTAGTATTTGTTGCTAAACTACATAATATGCACTATAATCTGACCAAGTTTGACGCTGGTATATATTACGGTTTTGAAGATAGAGCAAAAACAAAAACGTTGAAAAAAATGCATGTTTATTGAGGTTTCTTGTATGGGGACCCCCTACCTTTTGTTGTTTTTAGTATTTGTCGTGATACACCTCATAGCAACAAATATTCTGAGAAAATTTCAACCGGTTACCTATTACCGTTCAAAAGATACAACCCTGTGACAGACAGACGGACGGACGTACGGACGGACGGACGGACAGCGTAGCGAGAGTAATAGGGTCCCGTTTGTCACCCTTCGGGTACGGAACCCTAAAAAGACGTGTGGCACTCGGAGACTGCCGCGGTAAAGCTATTGCATAGCATTTTTTTATGTAAATACAAAGAGGACCTCCTCTAACGCCGAAACTCTAAGCAGGCATGAGTCACCAGATTGCGGGGTGAAGAGGGGGATTACGCATGCGCAGTAACGCCGATACAACCAATGCCACCTAGAGGCGATTTGCAGAACTAAAGAGACAAGCGTGATATTTCAAAAAGTCATTAAAAGTTCTGCTATTCATCGATAGATGGCAAAACTAAAAAGTATCACCGCTGTGCCAGTCAGAGTGGGGGGTGTTAGGTTATTTTCGTTACGGAATTTCTGGATTCGGTCTCCACGCTCAAGGCCCGCGATAGAAGCTATGCAATAGCTTAATAACCGTGGTTTACAAAATACAATATTATGCTGTAAGGATGTTTTACTAGGAACTATCCATAGTTCCGTGTGGTGCCGGTCGTAAAGAATAGCACCACCCTCTCTCTTCTCATGGGTGTCGTAAAAGGCGACTAAGGGATTCATCAGAGGGGGGGCAGTAGCATTTTCTGAGTATTTAAAAACCCAACTGCGATCGCCAACCCGCCTGCCAAGCGTGGCGATTATGGCATATTCCCCCCCCCCCCCTTGGAGGAGGCCTTTGTCCAGCAGTGGACGTCTTTGGGCTGAAATGATGATCATGAAATGATGATCCATAGTTTGCCAACATGACGATATCTCGTTGTTTTTTCAAACAGTTGAATGTTCTGCTTTGTGAATATAGCACATTCCAAAACCAAACACTTTACTGAGTGGATGTCAGTAAAAGACCAATATACACAAAAAAAAGCGAAAACAGTGAAATTGGGGATGAAACAGAACAATATGGACTTTCACAATAATTACCTGGTAATCGTAGGTTTTACTGGAAAGTCTTAAGATTTACCGTAGTTCAAGCTTTTACAGTAACTTGTACATTTCAGCTGCAAATAATAGCTAGCAAATATTTGAATTTAAATTTTTCAAGATTTAACGCAGTCTTTTAAAAACAAGATCATTTGTATTTTTCCTAAAGAATGTCAATCAGGTGCCATGAAGTCGAATGAGCGATAACCCTTTCCCTAAACCTTTAGGACAGATCATTTGACGGACGGACAGCGCCGTGACGCCAATAGGGTTCAGGTAGGAGCTTTTCGAATTATTTAAAAAGGAATGGCTTGGACAATGGGTTGAAGTCAGGTAACGACTCGAGATGTTGTATAGTACACACCAATCTTTACGGCATGGCCCTTATGTTCTGAACACGTGACGTATTTCTGCTCAATAAAAATTTAAAGTGCGCGGGTGTCAATCGGGGTGCGGGGCGCTGCGCAGCGCTAACTTCACAGCCGCCATAAAGATTCGCGAGTACTATACCAAGACTTTAAATCTTTAACTATAAAATATCATCATCAGCCCATTTCTATCCTACTGCTGGGAACGGGCTTTAAATATAATTGATGAAAATTGTTCACCTGTTAGCCCTGGATTTCCTGTGGTTCTGCCCGTGCGCCGAATCCAGACCAGAGCTCATAGATATAGCGCGGTTCAGCATAGCCTCTTGAACGTAAGCTTCATTCAGACCTAGAGAACAAAATATAACATGAGTTTGAATTATGTCGAGAAAGAGAGCTTGATGCAGTTCTCAATCAAGACATAATAAAAATACAATACAATACAAAACTACTATAATCATGCATAGCCATCAGCTCATTTCGGCCACTGCTGAGCATAGGCCTCTTTCAGAACGAGAAGGGTTGAGGTCTTACTCCACCAGGCTGACCTGCAGGCGTAGTATGACACAGAAAATACAAAATGACAGATAAAGTTCTATACAATGTAGTTTGGCCTGTTCTTCCGTAGACAAATCTCTTGTCTACAGTGGTCATGCTACGCCTGCTGGTGAGGGTTAGCGGACTACACATACCACCGAAAACATGTAAATTTAAAAATGTATGTTATGATCAATGGAAATAATATTTTAATAAGCGTTCATTGAATATGGTAAAAAACCACTTAAGGGGAATGTAGCAGCCAAGTGGCACCCCCATCAGTGCAAATGCCAATAGTGGCCGTTTTTTGCACTTTTTCTATCTACAACTACATCGAACTATATTTTACAGAGTTAATAGTTTCTGATTAAACTACAGCACCTGCACTTCAATCGTGAAAAGTGAATTTTCGATAAATGATATATTCAGCGACAGTGGCGGCTATCCCTTAAGTGCACTCGTGCGCTGCAATACCAGTTCATAAATTCATAATACCTTTAAAAAGAATAACAAAATGTCTAAAACATCAATATTACGTACCTACTTTATACTTACGAATAGTAATGAAGTAACGATAAATCACTTTAATCTCTAAACTGAAGAAGTTAAAACTTATTTTCGTTCGAACAAAAAAGTCCCGTGCGCTTCGCGGAGCGCACGCAGAGCGCTCATACAACTTGTATGAAATACGAGCTACATTACCTGGCGCGTGAGACAGAAGATAATTAGTACATTTACAATGAAGTAACTAGCGTAGATTCGTGCGCCGCACGGTCCCTACGATTTCCGAGATTGACCGATTGTTGACGAACGAGGGCGTGGGAGCGTTGCCCTCTCATTGTTATAGTTCCCGCGCTCGTTTAAATTTCTTCTTGTCTAATATTTAGTGTGTTTACGTTACTGTAAGTGTGAATTCTGTAAAAATGAGCATTAACTTTAATATTGATTACTATAGTGGTAGAATTTATTAAAAGCAATAATAAAACTTTTCAAAACAAAGTGGGAATAAAAGAATTAGCTGAACCGCCTATGCTATTGAATTAATCAATAAAAAGCATTGCTTGTGTAGATTTCTTTTGTTTTCTTTGCACATTTTTGGTGGACAGTCGATTTGGACGGAAACTGGTACCAAATATTTTTATTGTATTTTAAATCATAACACTAAATTAAACAGTACAGTGCACCACTGGTTCTCTCAGGCAACAGCCGCCACTGTTCAGCGAGAAATATTTTTTTACTGATGGGGTAGCCACTTGGCTGCTACATTCCCCTTAAGTCAAGTGCGAGTCGGAATTAAATTTTCCATACAAGTTTAGTCGTGATCTCGGAACGTGCCCACTAAAATACAAAGAAGTGGAACAAGTAAACAAATTTGACAGCACAAAAATTGTTGCGATCCCTTTCTTGCATCTACTATTAGTAAAAGAGAGCGATAGTTTAAAACGAGTTTAGTTTGTGAACAAGAGAATCGACACAAATGTCAGCCTCGTGTAGGGTTACAGCTCATAGATTCAGATTCGTACATATTCCATGCAAAAATGTTTGCTTTATGATGAAGAAAATATCTTCACCCAACTGCGAGGAGTGTGGTGTGGAGTTGTTGTCAAAGTAATTTTAGCATTACCGTGGAATAAGCAATTATATTAAAATGCACGTTAAAAATAACATCTAAATCTAAATTTTTGAATTGTTTACTATTTGAAAAATAACCCTACATAATTTAAACATGACTCGGTGCACAATTATAACATAACATAACATCACGCCTCTATTTCCCCGAAGGGGTAGGCAGAGGTGTATAGTACACTCACATTCCGCCAGTTATGTTATAGTCCCATGTAATAGGGGGCGAGCCTATTGCCATTAATCGGGCACAAATCCATACTCCGGACTGCTACTGAGAATTTCTTAATTTTGGGGTGCATCAAAACAGCCTCCACGAGTGATGATATTTAATTGATTGTCCGGCGCACCCTGGGCAGTCAGCCCCGCTACCAACCTGCTGACTGGCTAATCTTTTCCCCACGGCATGAGCTATTATCATTATGTAGCTCATGTCGACACGATAGAAGAAGAAGAATGAAAAAACACAATAACACTTTGCCCGACCCGGGAATCGAACCCAGGACCCCACGCTCAGCAGTTGCGCTTGCGACCACTAGACTAACGAGGCAGTCAGCAGATAAAGAACCGTTTGCTTGATCACCAGTGCTGTTTTGGACGCGGAATCAATAAAATTAGGTTTAATATATTTTGCATTGAATGCTAGAAACATGGTGGGCTTAATTTTGTTTTATATGTTGTTAGCGGCAAACCGGCGACACGCATTCCGATATTAAAAGAGAGTAGATAACATTTCTATTAAATTATTATATTTAGACTTCTATGCAGGTAGGTATGTCGTCGTCTTTTAGCACGTTCTATTTGCATCAATAAACCTTGCTGTCAGCGTGTGGTCATTGTGTCACGTCACCAGCGCTGACCTGTGGGTAGTACCAAGCAAATATTCCGGAGATTCAAGCCTATATGCAGTGTTCTGCAAACGCAATATGCAGATCGATACGGGTGGGCGTACTACCGCATATCTGAATAAACAATGTAATGGAGATTAATTACTTGGAAATCAGTTTCAAATTTTTCTGTGTTTATACAACGTGTTATTGAAATAACTGAAAACCTCTTAAGGGGTCATTCTACTCATCAGAATGAACAACTTTTACTATGGGACTAACCAATGGGAAAAAACAGCTGTTCTGGTTCATTTGTGTTCACTTAAATCGACAAAATGTAGGAGTCAGCTGATTTTATTTCCCGCGATTTCAGGGTTGGTCTAATAGTAAAAGTTGTTGATACTGATGAGTATAATAACCCCTTAAGAGGTTTTCAGTTATTTCAATGACACGTTGTATTTGACAGGTTATCAATCCAATCGTTATTCAGGTGTATTACAACATAACACATCGACGTGGTAGATTTTCATAATTTGACTACCACCCAAGTAAAAAATAAAGACTAAGTGCTGAGAACAATCATAGAGAAGCCAACGAAATCGTGCTTCTCCAAGTACAAACCTCCTGTCACGCACACACACACCAACTGCTTCGGATTTAATGATTCCGAAGTCAAATTACTGTCGACACTCGACATTTTTTGTAGTTTGGAATTGGAATGTAAATAAAATAAAATTATCACATCGATTTGCAGTATTCGCGCCTTTTTTTGTGTATGCTCGTGGTGGTTAGTTCGATTATTGAATAAGTTTTTTTCAGGTCTTTATGGTAAAAGTTTTCATACGATTTTTTTGTCGAGATTCCATATTTAAATCACATTATTGATTGAAAAGTGAGTTATTATTAATAAAAAATAAAATTCAGTCAATATTATTGCCCGGCTGGACTATACGGCTTTAATGACTTATTTAATGTTACGATTTACATATCATAATATAATTGGACATATCGAGCGGGCGGTGTGAAAAATAAGGTGAAAGCCGTGAAAATATATAAACTGCAAACTGCGTTACGCGCAAGTCGCAACGCAACAGCGTTGTCTTGTACTATAATCGCATTATAATATCTTGGCTTTATATTATTATATCCGGATGCATCGCTGCACGTGTCAGTCGCTCGCCGTTGACGAAATCACATTTTTCCGTGGAGAACGAACTTATAACAAACAAACGAGCAATACCCATCGGAGGACATTCAAAATTAAGTTATAATTCAAAATCTATACATATCAAAGGCTTTGTCCTGAATGACTGACGGATCAACGCAGAGCCTAAACCGCTGATCGTAGAGACCTGAAACTTGGAGGGTGTGTTCTTTGTATGACGTAGGCATCCGATAAGAAAGGATTTTCCGAAATTCTACCCCTAAGGGGGTGAAAAGGGAGAGCAAAGTTTGTATGGGACAACGTGATTCCTTGGTCTAATCTACTTCAAATTTTGCATAAACCTTTTTTAACAGAATTGATGGAAGATGTGTTTCGTATTTTGTTGAAATTCATCCCCTAACGGGGTTAAAAAGGGTTAATTAGTTATTTTGGCGGTGATTTGCTTCGAAGTTGATATCAATCACAGACCTACATCAATACTTCTTAGTGCTTTTGATTTAAATTATATTTTATTTTGAGATTTTGACACATGTTTGAAAACTCAATCCGATTTTATTCAAAAAAGGTTGAACTCACTTAAAAACATAAGGCAAGCTCCACACGTTGGCCCTAACGTTGGGACGAGTGTTGGCCTGTAATCATGCCTATGGACACTTTAATATTATTGAGTGCAGAAGAGCTGAACTGTCAATTAAAATAACACAATAATTAAACAATGGACGTCGTTTTTGAAAAATGTTTTGACTAACAAAATAATATCGTTGTTATTTGTTAATTGTTTATTAAAGATTTTTTATAAAAATTCTATAACTATTGCGTTGATGACATTTTCAAGACGCGGTGACCGTAGGAACAGCTCATTCGATTCACGTTACTGCATGAGTGCTGCGTCAAGACTGAGCAAACCGCCAACGTGTGGGCGCATCGCCAACGTTGGCGCTTAATTCCTTTGATAAAACCGACACGCGACGGCTAACTGCCAATACTCGCCCCAAAGTTTGGGCCAACTCCATTTTCCCGATCCACACGTTGGCGAATAGTGTTGGCGCCAACGTTCAGGCCAACGTGTGGAGCCGGGGTAGCTGCCAATGCTCGACCCAACGATCGGGCCAACTACAATTTCCCGATGCACACGTTGGCGCCAACTTTCGGGCCTACGTGTGGAGCCGGGGTAAGCAAATACTCTTTAAAATTGGAAGGTCTCTAAAAATATCTGTGTTTGATTTGTCGTGTATAATAATACTTATAGTTTTCTTTTAGTTTGTCTTAGAAGTTTAATTTAGTGTGTATTGTTTTTCGCAATTTTATTCCTAGAGATTCCCCTAACACCATCGAATTACTCCTTTGAATTCAAGAGAGTGCAGTTTCCCATCAAAGTCTGCTTCTCAATAACTATAAACAAAGCTCAAGGTCAAACTCTTAAGGTAACGGGAATAGTCTTGAGGGAAAGCTGCTTCTCTCACGGCCAGTTGTATGTGGCATGCCCCAGAGTAAGCGCACAGAGTAGCCTGGTATTCTAGCTCCCGAAGGAAAAACAAAAAATATTGTTTACAAATAAATACTGCGGTAGGTGTAGTATTTCGATTTCGTTGTAAAAAGATAATATCATAATATCCCCGTGGTAACTTTCACCAGCCTAGTGGTTGAACGCTTGCCTTCCATGCAGGAGGGTGTGAGTTCGATCCCGGCCCGCACCTCTGACTTTTCGAATTCATGTGCGGATTTATATTCGATTATCACTTGCTTTAACGGTGAAGGAAAACATCGTGAGGAAACCTGCACACACTCTCCATACAGTTCTCAATTGGTATGTGTAGTCCGCCAACCCGCACTAGGCCAGCGTGGTGGACTAAGGCCTTAGCCTTCTCGTACTGAGAAGAGGCCCGTGCCCAGCAGTGGGTCAGTAATGGTCTGGTTTGTTTGTAAACTTTCACCAAATCAAAGGCCGAGCTTCGTGCTCACAAAATATAACGAAATTCCATTTTATTTTCATGTTTATTTAACATTTAAATCCCTACACTATAATAAAGATTGTTATATTTTATAAGTATTTGAACATAATAATTACAAAATTTAATAACGTAAAAAACCAACAAAAAATCCTATTAGAACCATTTTCGACTTCTACGCGGACGAAGTCGCGAGCAAAAGCTAGTTAAGTTATAATAGTTAATATTTAAGTCTATTTTAAAGAAGATGCACGTGAATAAAGTCTGTTATTATGGTTAGTACTATAAATTTATTATTAGAATTATACGTTATTAAGATAATGTTTATTTCTCGCCACAATAGATAATAGTAAGTACATTACTGTCGAGGCGTGAAATAAAGCAATCGACGTCTGAATAATATTGGAAGGACGAGGCGATGCCGAGTACCTCCGTAGTGATTTTAAAAGTCGACTTTTTAACTAAACGAGGCCGTTAATTGCTATTTCGGCATAGACTTGTATAGTACTTTTCTCTTATTTGCGAAGAAACAATACACAAATTAATTCAACAGTATAAATATAAGATGGAATTTTAACGCCTTTAAAACTCAGGCGTGTCTTTTCACCGCTAAACGGAGTCCATTCCACCTGGCTCTTACTTTCCAAAGTACACCCATTAGCATCGCTGACCACCTAGACCTTCTTGGCATGGAGTTGACAACTAACCTCAACTTCGGCACCACAATCGAGGCAAAGGCTCAAACTGCGGCCAAAAAGTTGGGCATTCTTAACAAGGTGAAGCGATACTTCACTCCTGAACAGCTTTTCACTTTATATAAAGCTCAAGTCCGATCGTGTATGGAGTATTGCAGTCACTTATGGGATGGCTCCGCCAAATACCAGCTTGCGGCTCTTGACTCGATTCAACGCAGAGCTGAGAGGCTAATTGGTGATGAACTGCTAGCAAAATCTAAGCTACAAAGCTTACCCCATAGACGCACAGTTGCTTGTTTGTCGGTGTTCTACAGGCTGTACTTTGGAGAGTGTGCGCACGAGCTCCATGAGCTTATTCCGCCATCTCCTTTCTTTCATCGGACTACACGACGCACTGCAGGATATCATCCACATTTGGTAGAAATCCCTCCTATCAGGACCAAGCGCTTTGAGAACTCTTTCATAATGCGCACAGCCAAGTTGTGGAATTCACTGCCGGCATCTGTATTTTCAGGCACTTATAACCCTAACGCCTTTAAAGCTGGAGTGAATCGGCACCTAATAGGTTTGCTCGCTCCATCGTCGACCACATCCTGACAAAGCTGTCTAGATTGCGGTCAAGAGCAGATCTATTTATCAAAAAAAAAAAAAAAAAAAGTATCTAATTTTAATTCGCGGCAATTCGTCCACACGCCGTTGTTGTTCTATTTTCAAACTTTTGTAAAAAAAATACGCATTCAGCTATTATAATGATAAAACATCGTATACCTAAAAATCATGTAAGGGTGTACTTAAAAAAACCGCGCTAGCATAATTTAAAAAAAAACTGTCCAGCAATTTCTATTATTGTCGTGTTGGAAATTACTGGCTTGTTATTTTGTTGCGTAAGGAAAAGAGCCGATTGATGTTTTTTTTTTTAAAGTAATGAATCAACCGAGCAAGTGGAACAAAATCTTGTTATTGTTTTTTGATAAATAACTTTTTTTAATTACCTTTATTCACGTATTCCCGAAAGGGTTAGCGCAAAGTCAATGTTCTGTTGTACACACAAGTTCCAGACACAATTACAGCAAAAGAAAAAAAAATTAGCTAATAAAATTAAGACTGTTTTTTTTGGAACTCATTCCCAGGACTCCGACGCTCTGACGACGTACTGACGTCACGAGATGTTTCTTCAGTTACCAATAGATAGTGTAAAGGATACAGAAGAAAAATCTATTTTCTCCGAATAAAACTAGCTTAGGCTAGGCTAGTGAATGTCATTTATTACGAAAGTGTATCATAAAACATGACGGATATTGGAATTAGTACTTCATCTTTCAGTATCTTTTTTATAGAAATCCACATGAATTACCATCTGATCTCGTACAAAGTTCCGTGCAAACGTGGACCTTCGAGATGTTTCTTCAGACATGAAAAATGTATTCATCTGATGAAAAACCCTGCACAGTTCACCGAAATAAATAAAAATAATTCCAACTTACGAAGTACCTATTAATAACTTTACCTCGTCATTAAAATTTATATGTCAGTGTCAGTAAGCGTCCTTGAATAAACGGAGCTTGCCGTCAAGCCCTCGTTCGTCATCTTGCCTAGCTTCACTTTCACAACTCACTCGCATAAAGTCTGCCAAGTCTGTTAATGACAAAAGCGTCCCTCCCTCCACGTTTCGCACTCTTTCGCGAATAGTTCCTTTGTTAACCCTTAAGCGTTTGTAAGTCTTATTGTAGAATGCTGTGAACATTTACCTTGTTACTTTCTCTTTATAATATTTATATTACAAGCTTTTATTTAACTTTTTATACTTATGAAAGTGGATATTAGGATATTACTATTATTTGTTCAATGGTATTACAGACTTGTGCAAATAAATAGTAAATATATCAGAATCTTTATGCAACTTCATTCGTAGTTAGAATATTCAGCGGACGTCTGTTCGCCTTTACTTCTTGTATCGGAAAGAAATTCTCTCACATAGTTTTATATTTAGAAGCCAGAAAAAAAACAAATTTCATAATTGACGCAAAAATAAAAAAAAATAAACAGCCGAGCGGTTAAGTAAAATTCCTTATTTTCTAAGGTATTTTCCTTGGCTACAACCTGTACCTATAGTGTACCCAGCTGTGATGACTTTTTCAGCATTGTCAAAAAGAGCCGTTTGTAATTAAATGTCTTGAAAAGTATCTGAAAGTTTTATTAGACCTGCATGATATAAGTGAGTGTTGTTTAAGTTAACATTTAATTAACTAATAAAAGATGAACGAATGCCTGAAATTGAGGAACTCATGGGAATGTTCTCCGGAACTGTTTCACTATTAAACAGGTATGCGTTGCATCCAGTTTTTTTTATAGTAATCATGCTAATTGTACCTACTTGTAACAGGGAATCGATTACTATAATCGTAGGAAAACATAAAAATACACGCTTATTGGAAGCAATGGGGCATCTCTAGTATTTGGACGCAACGCAAAGAGCTAATTGGGTATTTGCCGAAATTCAGTAGCGAGTTTGTTATACCCATGTATTTCGGGCTAAATATCTCATTAATGCCAGAATAGATTGGAACGTAAAACGCTTCATCCGGATAATCTTTGAATGTTATAGGCAGGTATGCTCTATGTGTGTTACTGTAGATAAGGGATACTGGCAATACAAAATGAGCAAATCTCACCTATTTCACTACTGAATATTCAATTCCATCAGGCGTCAAACCTTGGAACAAAATATTCCAAGGCGGATTACATAAAATATAACCTATGCCTTCTCTGTGCATGCAGTAAGATTATGGAACACACTCCCGCCCAACATTCGGAATTCTCAATCTATATCTGTCTTCAAAAGACGTGTTAAAGAGACCTTTCCTCTTAATTTCTCATTGCATATCACTGTTGCATATTTATATAATATTTTCCTGTACATAGTTTATATGTATTTATTTAAGTATCTATTGCTTTATTAGAACTAATTTTAAGTTTCTTATCTTTATACACACTGTTGTCTACATTTCTTACTTATTTCTCCTCTCGCAGGTCTGCTGGTAGAAATTTATTTGAAATAAGCAGTACCTTTGTAGTAAATACTTTTAATGCTAATCCTTTCCTATGTTATTGTGTCTACATAAATTATAAATAAATAAATAAGTGTTTATATTATAACATAATAATTATCTCAATTGTGTTGTAAGACAATATTAAAACAGTAGGTATTAATATTTCCGTTATTGCGAAAGCTTCACCATTTTATGGCATAAAATATAATTTTATAGCATATGTGTCCTTTCAACGTCCATCATCATCATCATTTCAGCCGAAAGACGTTCACTGCTGGACATAGGCCTCCCCAAAGCATCGCCACAACGACCGGTCCTGCGCTTTCTGAATCCAGCGGATTCCCACGACCTTCACCAGGTCCACCTTGTGGGGGGCCTACCTACGCTGCGCCTTCACTGGAAGTCACGCGGTCGCCACTCCAGAACTTTGAACGTTAATATTGTAATACTTACTGTTTATGCTGTGTGAAGAAGAATCTCCTAGGGTTTGACTGCCAGTAAGTGCGGGTCGGCTACCGGCAAGACTATCGCCTTCGCTCTGCGGGTCGGGCAGGGTCCGCTCGCTCTGGGTCATTGACAGGCTGGACGCGCTCCGAGCTGGCGTCGGTGATGATTGCAGGCTCGTCATACTTCCCTGAAGCTCCTCCTTAAATATCATATCAACAAATCAACGTTGCAAACTTACTTTATTGTGCTTTTTCATAACAATAATACATCAGTATCATACAATTCTCCCTCATCGTACTCCTTTGATGAGAACAAATTGAAGGGCAGCAAAAGGCTGATATGAATGGAACGGGCTCATCTGCTGACGAATCAAACGACCTTTACGGAGGCCTATGTTGATGAAATTACGGTACAACAATAAAAGATTCACGGAAATAGTATCTACCTCTCGGAAATCGAGGCGCCCTCTCAACGTAATGCGAAACACTATATGAATAAGAGTTGAGTTTGTTGAAATATTATATAAAAATATTATAACCGGGATGTTGCTGGCTTGTTTGTAATTTTTATATGCTACGTAACCTAAGTGGGTAAGTTGTTTTAACGTGTATTTTAGCAGCAACAAAAGTGAGGTTTTTAAATATGCTGTTTGTTGTTTTCGTTTTAGTGACTCAGGCGGCTCGTGGCTAAGTAGCAACCACGCAGACCACGCTGATAGTATTATCTTCGAGGTTTACACTTGCCGCGGTGTGACCGTGGTTGGATGACCATTTCCTTGTACATCCCTCGTGCCTCAGAGCAGAGGGCACGTAAAGCTGTTGCTCCCGGTTGCTTTACGAATATCTATGGTTATGGGTAGTCAGGAACCTGAAATTCTGACAACTGGTCTAACCTCCGGATGTCAGTATTACCCAGTAACTCGGTTGCGGGGGTCTGATGGTAGTCGCTCCGTGTAAAATACTGATGTTCAGACGCATCTGGTTAGACTGGAAGCCGACCCCAACATAGTTGGGAAAAGGCGAGGAGGATGAGATGTTTGTTGTTTTTGTTTTTAGGGTTCCGTAGTTCCTACGAGGAACCCTTATAGTTTCGTCATGTACGTCCTTCTGTCCGTCTGTTCGTCTGTCCGTCTGTCCTAATCCTTTACAACTTAATAACTTCTACAGTTATAAACATAAGTAAATGAAATTTCGTTAAAAAATACTCTAGACAATTCTAGTTTCTCTATTTTAAAAGAATAAAAAAAATCGTGGTAACGTATGTTAGGGGTGGCGCCCATACCTACAAGTGAAATGGGAATAAAATATTTCTTTTCGCTCCCCCCCCTCGTGCGGAGGTATTCCTCTCCTTACTCGTGGTAGGTCTACTAAAATGAAGGTAATGTTTCATACATAACTTTTTTATCAGGTGTACCATTTGCGAAATATAGCCCACCAAAGTGGCTTGCAATGTCCCCCCCCCCTGCCATTTCTGAACTATGCAACGTAGAGACTTATAATCTTCCACATTGATAGACCTTGGTAAAAACTCTCTTTCAAAATTATTTTGAGTATAATGTGATTATAAATTTTCGTGTTATAGAAAGAAAACTGCAAAATACTTAAGACGTCCTAGTTCTAAGGTCATTGACCTCTGAGAAAAATTATCTTAGCAAAGAATGCTCCTTTAGTTACTTTCTATTTAAAAAATCATAAAAAGTACCTATGTGTTATTTTGTGATGACACACTTCTACATGGCGCTATAGCGTATAGGCGTAGCGCCATCTAGCGCTACTAACAACACGCTCTGAGTCGCCAATGCTGCCGTCTATTGCAAAAACTAAAATAGCCTTGATTAATATTCGACTTGATTCGTTTGTAATTACACCTACTTTTAAATAACCCTATAATACTGACATGCTCTTGTCCTGTTTTCATAATTTATACTTATTTCGACAGACACCGACATGAAATATGACACAATCATGTCTCGAATCACTATCACTTCAATCAACTCAGCATATCGCAGTCCACTGCTGGACATAGGCGTCTACCAGGTTGCGCCACAACACTCGGTCCTCTGCCTTCCTCATCACACTATCACTTACTAAATCAAAAATATTATTTAAGCTTAAAGCTTATACTATCCTGCTTAATATTATAAATACTAAAGAATGGATATTTGTTTGTTCGTCCTTCAATCACGCTGAAAGGGCGGAACGGATTTACATGAAATTTGGCAACAGATAGACCATAACTCGGATTAACATATAGATTTTTTCACCCAGAAAAAAAACAGTCCAGTCCAGTTCCAAAGGGATGCGCAATAACGTCTTTCTGTGATAAACCGAATTATACGCGAGCAGAACCGCGGGCAAAGGCTATTAGTTACCAAATAATAAACAAATTGTTTACGAGACATACACAGACAAATACAAAATATAGACGAAGTGCTGCGAACAACCATAGTGAAGCCAACCAAAACCGTGCTCCTTCATGCACAACCAGTGCTCACCCACACACATGCACCGTAAACCGTGCTCACCCCTCTCAGTTCACATGTCGCGGCATCTTCCAGTAAGCATCGCGAAAACAAATATCCTTCAGGTGCATGGTGTGTACGTGAGCACTGGTTGTACATGAAGGAGCACGGTTATAGTTGGCTTCACTATGGTTGTTCGCAGCACTTAGTCTGTATTTTTTACTGTCTGTGACGTAGGATTAGCAATGTCAACAATGCCCAATCAAAGTTGGGCAAAGTAGTTACGCAAATAAATGAAATCATTCAACAGTGCCGTCACTCGGGCAGTGTTGTCTGTTTATAATACCCATTACTAACCTAATTCATGTTTTCGGGCTTTGCCTAGAGGGCTTGTGCAATGTCGACAATGCCTGGGCAGTGCTGACTCTGCAACCTTAACTGAAAAAATGATTTGTGTCGAGTAGCACATATTTTAACTGCTAGTAACATAAAAAACCGGTCAAGAGCATGTCGGGCCATGCTCAGTATTAAAGGGTTCCTTAAGTAGGTCTAATTACAAACGAATCAAATCGGTTATTAATCATTACTATTTTAGTTTTTGCAAACAGCGCCACCTAGTGCTAAATTTAAGAAGCTAAATTTAAGAAGTGTGTCATATCAATATAACACAAAGTTTCTAATTGTGATTTTTTAAAATAAAAAGTAACTAAAGGAGCATTATCCTTAGTCCATAGCCGTCTCCATTAGTTTTTAGCGGTGGGCGATTATGAATGATTGGCATAATCGAATTACTTTGTAATACTAATGTTGATAATCGATTATGAAATTAGTAACTAATTTATTTTCATAATCGAATGACGTTACTAATTTGTACTACTAATCCTATTTAAAAAACTTTTTACTACAGGATTAGTAGTAAAAATTAATACTTGAACTTTTTACTACAAAGTAGGGTCACTCGAGTTTTTTGAACTACTAATTTGAACTACTAATCCTGTTGTAAAAAGTGGCTATTTTGGTGGAGTCATTTAACAGTAAGTTTACTTATTAAGATTTTTGTTATTGATAGATTTCTATTAAATCAACAAAACGAGTCAACTAAATTTTAATTTAGTGTACCTACCCGACCGACCATCGTATTTCACTCGTTCTGCTCTGCGTTGACTCACGATCACGATTACTAACTAAATTAGTAACTACTAATTGCTATAATCGAGACATCTTCATAATCGAATGATTTCATTAGTATATCTCATAATCGCCCACCGCTATTATTTTTGTTCTTCTTTTAAGTGAATCAAGGGCTGGCGGACCTTAACACAGGCTCCCCACCGTGTATCCCCACGTTGTCGTCGTGGTGGGGCTTGCGTGTCTCAGTGATCTTTGGGGCAATGCCGGTAGAGTCACTCATGCCGGAATGGTCCAAAGGGAGAGACCAGACCAAGAGGGATACGAGGAGGAGTCCATTAAGGACTGCCGTGAGGGACAGGCCGTCCGAGCAATTGGACGGTGTGCGTTTCGCTCCTTGTAGTATCCATGGAGTGAATTCGGGGAGGGTACAGTCACTGGGGGATAGGGTCTGTTCGCTCCTGGTATGTATCTGTCATCAGATACGACCGTGGATGTGAACTAGTGACTGGGGGAATTGGATAGGTTCCTGGAAGTAGGGTACTAAAAGCAGAGAGGAGAGGTAGGGGCGACGGGTTTGCTAGTCAGCAGTGGCTGGCTAGCAGACAAGGTCTGATGCAGACCACCGTTCAGCCCGACCCGTAACCCGCATTGAGAGGACCGGGGGTCCTGCCTGCAGGGCCACGGGGAGACAACCCCTTAAAAAATCCTGTACGGGGACCCCACCCCGTTAAATAAAGGCAAAGCTGTGATCAGCAATACATGATGGCGACTCGCAAAAATATATTACCCCAGGAGGGTACCGGCTGCTCAGCAGCCGGAGAATCCCTCACTGAACCCAGTTCAGTCTGCCCCTCGTATTCTGGGGGGGGCACCGACCGCCTACCGTCCAGTTTGGACGCATTGAGCCAGGGAGGCTCACGTTCTCGTGGTGTGGAGTCACTGGGATCTTTTCTCAGCACATCTGCACCACCGGAACCCACACAGCAGATTGTCGCCGATCACTCCTCTAATTCCCGTAGAAGCGAAGGCCAAAAACGGCCACGTGAACCGACTGTGAGCGATATGTTGCCGCCTTCAAAAGTGCCTTTGAAGGCGACGACCTCTAGGGGCAGAGGGTCACGCCGTGGCAGAAGAGGTCGTTCTGCACGATCTAGTACGCCACACGGCTCGTGTACCGATGAGAGCGAGTCGGATTGCCCGAGTGTGTCGTTGGCGTGCCTTACGAGCACTGACGCGAGTGACGTGGAGGAAGTGGGGCCGTTGGTCAGTGCCAAAATAACTTCTGCCTCTACGGGTGGGGAGAGATCTGCTGGCTCAGCAGAGGCCCTGGAGAAGACGGCTCTTCAGGACATTGATGTGGTTTTGGACACCGCAAGAAAGTCCAAAAACCTTAAGGGCCAATGCCAACGTGCCATCAGAGAGGCAGCGGAGCGCGTCAGAATGGCGATAGAGGAGCTCACCAGTAGAAGCTCCAACGAAGAGACTCGGAGGCTGCAGCTTGAGAACGACCGATTGCGGAAAGACGTTGGAGCCCTTCGCAAAGAGATGGAGGCTCTTCGGGAGGAGGTTCACTCTAAGTGGTCGCAGCCGAGTGGGCCACCACCACAGCCGCAGCCAGTGTCCATCAGTCAATCTTCAGCCCCGGAGAAGTCCTCAGAAGACGTACTGATGCGTTCCATTGTCTCCCAGATTGGGAAATTGATTGATGCTCGTTTCGCGGGGATTGAAGATCGCCTTCTGCCAGCGAAAAACATCCGCCCACCATTAGCCGCGGACCTTAGGGGTGTGGCTGGAAGTAACAGCGCTGGGAGAAGATCCAAACGGCCTTCCATGGCCTCTCAGGAGGCATCGCAATCAGCTGGATTACAGCAATCAACACCACTTTCAAGTGGGTCCGCAGCTGCTGCGCAGGTTCCCGACCCGGATCCATCGACGTCTGGCCGGGATGGTTGGCAGACTGTCGTCAAAGGGAAAAGGAGAAGGGAGAAAAGGAAAAATGCTTCCACAAAGGACACCGCTAAGCAGGGAGATGGGGCTTCATCCGGGCCACATAAAAGGAGAAGGAAGCGCAGACGTCGGTTGCCAACATCAGCTGCTGTAGTCTTAACGCTGCGGCCTGAAGCAGCGAATAGAGGCCTAACGTACGCGTCTGTGATGGCGAAAGCCAGACAAAGTGTGAACCTGGTGGAGCTCGGTATCACTGATATCAGGTTCCGCCAGGCCGCAACCGGGGCTCGTCTGTTGGAGTTCCCGGGGGCTGATAGCACTGCAGGAGCAGATCGCATTGCAGAGAAGCTGCGGTTAGTCTTTTCTGAGGACGTCAAGGTCTCCAGACCCACGAAGGCCGCTGAATTGCGCATTAGCGGCCTTGACGACTCCGTCACTGGCCCGGATGTACAGGAGGCAATTGGTAGAAAGGCCGGCTGTCCCACAGACTCAGTCCGAGTTGGGCCAATCCGCCTTGGCACAGGAGGTGTTGGCTCTGCCTGGGTCCAGTGCCCGGTTGCGGTGGCGAAGGTATTGGCCGATGCTGGCCGACTCCTCGTTGGCTGGAGTTCTGCCAGGGTCCAGATCCTGGAGGCTCGGCCCATGAGGTGCTTTGGCTGTCTGGGAATGGGGCACGCACGTCAAATGTGCTCTTCTGACGTTGACTTCAGTGGGCTATGTTTCCGTTGCGGTAAGCCAGGGCATCTGGCTGCGGTATGCTCTGCTGACCCCCACTGTCCAGTATGCGAAGCGGCAAAGTTACCTGCAAACCATCTCGTCGGAGGGAAGGACTGCAAGCCCCCAGTCCGCCCCAAACAAAAGAGAGGCATGACAGCTTCGTCCTTGGCCGCTTCCAGTGTGGTGCGATCAGAGCCGTCGCAGGAGGAGACAATGATTGCGGACTGACTATGGACCCAGACCGTAATCATTGCCTACTCCAGACGAACCTGAACCACTGTGCTGGCGCGCAGGACCTGCTGCTGCAAACCATGGCAGAGTGGTCAATTGGCGTGGCTGTGGTGGGAGAGCCATACTTCGTTCTTCCCCGCCCTAACTGGGCAGGTGACTTGGACAGCTCTGTTGCCATCATCGGCACCACGGCGCCCCTCTCGGTCAGACAGAGGGGTTCTGGTTATGTTGCGGCCACCTGGGGGGATGTTATACTCTTCGGAGTGTATTTCTCCCCAAACAGGAACTTGGCCGAGTTTGAAATCTTCCTCGACCAACTAGGGGCCTCGGTTCGGCGGATGACGCCGGGCCACATTATGGTCGTGGGAGATTTTAACGCGAAATCCACAGCGTGGGGGTCGCCTAGGACAGATGTCAGAGGAGAGGCAGTCGAAGAGTGGGCGGCAGCTACAGGCCTCTGTCTCTTGAATACTGGTACTGCAAATACGTGCGTCCGACGGCAGGGGGGGTCAATAGTTGACCTCTCGTTTGCTAACCCTGCCGTCGCTGCACGTGTTCGGGACTGGCGGGTCCTTGAGAATGTGGAGACCCTGTCCGACCATTTATACATACGTATGGATGTCTCCACTTCACGGGGCCTTGGAGTGGCTTTGCGCTCTGGTGCTCGACAATTCCCGCGGTGGGCGATGAACCGGCTCGACAGGGACTTATTAGAAGAGGCAGCCATTGTTTAGGCGTGGTTGTCCTCACCACCTCCCACTGAGGGGGTCGATGTCGAGGCTGAGCGCTTTCGCGATGCCATGACAGCTATTTGTGACACAGCCATGCCCCGCACGCGGAAGCGGCCCCCAAAAAGAGAAGTTTATTGGTGGTCTCGGGAGTTGGCGGACCTGCGTGAGGCTTGTATTGTTGCCCGTAGAATATACTCGCAGGTCCGCAGATTACGCCACGGCAACCAGGAGCTGGAGACTCAGCTCTATGAGTCCTACCGAGTTTCCAGGGAGGCTCTACTGTCGGCAATCGATCAAGCGAAGAAGCAGTCAAGGGGCGAAGTGCTGGATAGCCTGAACCGTGACCCTTGGGGGCGCCCGTATCGTGCAGCGCGGAATAAACTCCGCGCCCGAGGCCCCCCACTGACGGAAACTCTTAGGCCTCAGCTTCTTACCCAAGTCGTGGAGGCCCTTTTTCCTGACCGATTAGATTTCCCGTCCCCGGTTATGGCTCTTACAGAAGGCGACCAGGACGTAGAGTCTGAGTCTCCTCCTTTGATCTCAGATGCAGAGATGGGGGCTGTGATTCTGCGAGCGCGGACCAAAAGAACTGCCCCAGGACCAGATGGTGTGCCTGCGAAGGTGCTGGCCTTGTCGTTGGGCTGGGCGATGGAAGACAGGCTTAGGGAGCTTTTCAATGCCTGTCTGACGTCGAGGCAGTTTCCTAGGCCCTGGAAAGAGGGGCGTTTGGTGCTGCTGCAGAAAGCTGGACGGCCCCCGGAGTTTCCCTCGGCGTACAGGCCGATACTTTTGCTGGACGAGGCGGGGAAGATGCTAGAGAAGATTCTCGCTAACCGCATCGTCCGGCACCTAGATACGGTTGGCCCAAATTTGTCGGACGCCCAATACGGTTTCCGGGCAGGGCGTTCAACCATGGACGCCATTGTACGCCTAAAGGTCGAGTCGAAGGATGTGATTGCACAAGGGGGGGTTCTGTTGGCGGTGTCACTTGACATCGCCAACGCGTTTAATACTCTGCCATTCAGTTGCATCGGAGAGGCGCTTCGTTTTCACGGGGTGCCCTTGTACCTGCGGCAGCTGGTGGCAGACTATTTGAGGGGGCGGTGCGTCACTTATCAGGGACGCGATGGCCAAGTCGTGCGTAGGTCCATCACATGCGGCGTTCCACAGGGGTCGGTTTTGGGACCACTTCTGTGGAACGTGGGTTATGATTGGGCCTTACGTGGTGACCTCTCCCCCGGGCAGGGCGTCATATGTTACGCTGACGACACCCTCGTCACAGCTCGGGGGGAAAACTTTGAGGAAGCAGCACGCTTGGTCACTGAGGGCGCGTCCTTCGTAATTGGCCGTATTAGAGCCCTGGGTCTTAGGGTGGCTCTCGAGAAAACGGAGGCCCTGGTATTTCATGCGCCCCGACGCCGTCCACCGGCTGGCGCCCACATCACTATTGGGGGTGCCAGCGTATCGATTCGGACGCGTATGAAGTATCTGGGCCTGGTCTTGGACCGAAGGTGGAATTTCGGCGAGCACTTTGTACAACTTGCCCCGAAGCTGATTGGTGCAGCGTCCGCCCTTAGCCGGCTGTTGCCGAATCTAGGCGGACCAAGCGCAACCTGCCGACGGCTCTATACGGGTGGGCGGAGTCCCTGAATGCCCAAAACAAGGCTCTGCTGCGGAGACCGCAGAGAGTCATGGCAGTCAGGGTCGTCCGTGGATACCGCACAATATCTGCGGAAGCGGCGTGCGTACTTGCGGGTACCCCCCCGTGGGACTTGTAGGCCCTATTGCTTGCCGAAATTTACCAAAAAGGAGTGGACCGCCAGGCCGAAAGTGGTGGACGCCCGTTGCCTGAAGTCGTTAAGACGTGGCGCAGAGAGGCACAAGCTGTCGTACTGGAGCAGTGGAGGGAGAGGCTGGAGACGCCTAGTGCCGAGCACTGGACCGTGGGGGCTATCCAGCCGATTCTCGAGGAGTGGGTGCGGAGGCGACACGGGACGTTGTCCTTCCGTCTGGTGCAGGTTTTGTCGGGGCATGGATGCTTCGGCAGATACCTGCACAAAGTGGCGAGACGGGAGGCTACTCCCGTTTGCCACCAGTGTGGCTGCAGTGATGACACGGCCTTTCATACCCTGGCGCACTGTCCTGCTTGGGCGGTGCAGCGCCTTGCTCTCACTGCAGCAGTTGGAGGAGACCTCTCACTGCCGGCCGTGGTCAGGGCCATGGCTGACAGTGGGGGGGCCTGGGATGCAGTCGCGTCCTTCTGTGAGGATGTCATCTCGCAGAAGGAAGCGGCGGAGCGGGTCAGGGAGGAAGACTACCTCGCTGATCCGATCCGCCGCAAGAAGACGGGACGGCGCAGGCGGCTTTACAACGACCTGATGCCGCCCTAAGAAAGGCCAGCGGGTGATAGATTGGGGAGTCTATCATCCGCATTGCACGGCCCTCGAGCTGCAGTGATGTCCCAAGTGTGCCCGGACATCGCTAAAAGAGAGTTAAAGTTAAAGGTGGAAGGCCCTGAAATGGGCCGCGCTGGATGGGTCGCGAATGCCATGCAATGCAGTTCTCGTGGCCCATCCACTCACTGGCCGACTCGTGGCCCACACACAAAAAAAAAAAAAAAAAAAGGCTACTTTGTAACCTAGCTAGGACGCCAGTTCTACTTTTGTATTTGTTACTACTATTGAAGATCGATCCCTAGCTCATACTGTATTTTTGTAACAGACTGTACCACATTTTATGAAATAAATAAATATGATTATTTGCTAAAATCATTTTTCTCTAAGGTCAATGACCTGTGAACTAGGACGTCTTAAGTATTTTTCAGTTTCCTCACTATAACTCAAATATTTATATTCACATTATACTCGAAATAATTTTAAAAGAGAGTTTTTATAAAGGTCTATCAATGTGGAAGACTATAAGTTTCTACGTTGCATAGTTTAAAATTTTCATCCCCATTTCACATGTATGGGCGCCACCCCTAAAATACGTTATAAAGATTTTTTTATTCTTTTAAAATTGAGATCTATATCTAAACCATTTTTTAACAAAATTTAATTAACTTATGTTTATAACTGTAGAAGTTATTAAGCTGTAAAGGATTAGGACAGACGGACAGACGAACAGACGGACATGACGAAACTATAAGGGTTCCTTGTAGGACTACGGAACCCTAAAAAGGTGACTAATAAACTGACGCTACTAGTAGCTAACTAGTTTGAGATGTGGGAGCAAATCAATTTAGCAATTTTAACATAAATTTGGGGTGCATTAAAAGAGCCTCCACGAGTGACGATACATAATTGATCGTTAGGCGCACCCTGGGCAGTCAGCCCCGCTTCCAACCTGCTGACTGGCTAATCTTTTTAAATTAAATTAAAATTTATTTATTTCGGGCTTCTGAACCCATAAACCACATAGAATAAATAAAAATTAAAACACATACAAAATAAATTGAAATAAAAATTTACACAATTCAAAAATTATTAAAAAATTTAAATTTACATACATCGAAAATAATTTAAAAATTAAATATACACACATGAAAAATAACTGATAGTTTACCCTAGGCCCGCCCACAACTGATTGTGGAGTTGCATCCAGTGGGCGAACATCGGGCTGTCCCACCTATCAGCCAGCACGCCCAGGATGATGTTGGAGCTGCCGCACGCATTTTTTCCCACGGCATGAGCTATTATCATTATGTAGCTCATGTCGACACGATAGAAGAAGACCAAAATATCCTAGCTGGAAATAAATATTTACCAAATAACCACGGATTACAAATAGCTGACTTTGATATTACCTTGCTAGTATATTTTCTATCCTACTAATATTATAAATGTGAATGTTTGTGAAGATGGTTGCATGTTTCTTACTCGATTACGTTGAACTGCTGGCTAATCTTTTTCCCACGGCATGAGCTATTATCATTATGTAGCTCATGTCGATACGATAGAAGAAGAACATAAATTTGGTTCCTAATAATTAAAATTTGGCAATTTTTGAAGTCGCATAACTAGTCTGTTATTTTTGAAGTAAAATTTCTTTACGCACGCTTGACTTGGGGAGTAAGCTGGTGAATGTTTTTTTTTATTTTTATTGTATAGGATGGCGAAACGAGCTCAAGGTCCACCTGATGTGAAGCGGTTACCTTTGCCCATAACAACTGCAATACCACCTAGGCTGTTGCCTAAATTGTAATGTTACGAAAGTGTTACGAAAAGTGAGGCGAACGGAGGGGGTAATGCGGGACGCGGCGAACGAGGCGCACGCGACCCACGATACAGCGCCGGCAGATGCGTGCCGCGCCGCCATCGCCATTCCTTTGTTCTCATTGAAATAGTATTGAGGGAGATATAAGTTAGTTAACTTTTACTTCAGTCGTGTGCTCTAAAGCACACTCGTTTTTTTTTTCAGTGTGCCGACTTTTCCCCGTTACCTACATAAGAAAGATCAAAAAGATAAGATAAGGTATAAGATGCATTTTATTAGCTGATGAGGTCCTTTTAAGGGAAAATGTACTCATTATAACGAAAAACCTTTTCCTATGGCAGCAACCCTTAAATCACGAAAAATAAAACAACTGTTCCATAAATATCGAGCGACATCGATGTCTTTGTATGGAACTAGATTTTTTGCGATTTCAGGGAAGTTTTCATAGTAAAGGTTATTCGTTATGTTGAGTATATTTTACCCCTTGACGAACCTCATCTAATAATATTAGACTTTCTTCAAAATGTAACAAAAAAAGACACAAGACCTGCAGCAGCAGTTTGTTCAGAATAACTAGGAGAATCGATTGCTATGGTTTTTATGCCATGATAAATAAAAAGAACAGAAATATTAGTCCTGTGAAATTGGTCCACGTGTTACCTACTACTCCCACTAGTTTTCAACTTGAATTTAGTTGCCATTACCACTAGCATCACCATAGGTCGTGAGGCCATAGTCTAATTCAACAGTGACAGTTCTAAATATTTTCTGTCCTTTTTCAATGACGTTTGTAAGAAAGAGGGTTTAGTGAGGTGAGAGTGGACATTGACCTAACTTACAACTCGAGGTTACAAAGTTATAAACGATATCGCTGGGTTATCGTTAGGTTAGGTATCGTGTCGGGGTGCCTCAAGTTCCCGAGCTCAATGCGCTCGCTTTTAGACTTTGGCCCGTATTACAGAAGGTTCCTCAAGTATAGTTTAAACTTTAATCACCTGATCACTACTTGAGGATAGAATCGTTACTTGAGTATCGGTCTTATTCCAATACGGTAATTATAAACATTAATTCAATAACATAACACACACGAATTTGACCTGAAATTGAATAGAAATCTCTACTCAAGCGTAGTCTGGACCACACTAGAGTGATTACAGATCAAATCTCTGCTCAAATACCGATACAGGTGACAGTATAAAATAAAGCTAAAGTCAGCTGAACTATGATCAATAAATCTATGCTTGAGGAATGTTCTAAAATTAAATCTCAACTCAAAAATAGTTTTAAACAGTGATCAACGCTTTAGTATCGTTTTGTAATACGGACCTTAGTGTAGTTTTTGTGTTGCCATCCGCTAGTAAAATATATCTACTATCATTAACTTCTTGCTTTTCTTTTAAATGGAGGGGTCTAAATTATTTTTGCTGCTCTTATATCAGTGTAATTTGATGCTGGTTAGAATTATCTCTAAACGAAAGGGTGCCTACGGGACCCTATTACTCTCGCGACGCTGTCCGACCATCCGTCCGTCTGTCTGTCACAAGGCTGTATCTTTGTAACGGTAATAGATAACCAGTTGAAATTTTTGAACCAGTTGAATATGTGTTACTATGGTGCCTATCACGACAAATACTAAAAACTAAAACAGTCTTAAATCAAAGGGGTCCCCATACAAGAAACCTCTAAAAAAAATCATATTTTCAACGTGTTTTTTTCATGCTCTACCTTTAGTTAATATATACCAGCGTCAAACTTGGTCTGATTATAGTGCATACTATCTAGTTTAGCAACAAATACTAAAAATAGGGCAAACATAGACATATGTGGTGGTACCTGCGTAAGAAACATAACATCACGCCTGTATTTCCCCGAAGGGGTAGGCAGAGGTGTAATAGTACACCCACATTTCGCCAGTTATGTTATAGTCCCATGTAATAGGGGGCGAGCCTATTGCCATTGACCGGGCACAAATCCAGACTCCAGGCTGCTACTAAGAATTTCCTAATGAAAAAACCCAATAACACTTTGCCCGACCCGGGAATTGAACCCAGGACCCCAAGCTCAGCAGTCGCGCTTGCAACCACTAGACCAAAGAGGCAAAAATTCATATTTCGCGCACGGTTCATTGATGTCTTTTGATGAACTCTCGTAAATTATTAGTTACTATGGGGTATTATATCGAAGGGTGGTACCCTTACTGCGTGAGTTCGACTCGCACTTGGCTGGTTTTTTTATATTTTTAGATAAATTTAGATTTTTTTATTTCTTGGCACAAACTTTTACTTATCCTACTAATATTATAAATCTTACTAATATTCTATGTGAACTTTTGTTAATATGTTTGGATATATGGATGTTTGATACTCAATTACGCTGTTCCGTTCAGAACTTACTGACATTTTTACACAGCACCATATAGTCCCAAACTAAGCAGAGCTTGTGCTATGGGTACTAGACAATGGATATAATACTTATATTATTTTTTTTGTAAATACATACTTATAATACATAAGCAACACCCAGACCAACACAAACACTAATGTTCATCACAAAAATATTTGTGTCCTGTGGGAATCGAACCCACGACCTCGTGATCAGCAGTCCGACACTCGAACCACTAGACCACAGAGGTCGGTTAATTAAAGGTTGTTAAATTGTTTTATTATTTTATTAACGTGCGATCTAAGCTTTTTTAGGATTTTTAGGTACCTACGGCTTCCCTTCTGAAAATATTCACCCTTCGCCGCTGTAAGCGTACATAAAAACCGGCCAAGAGCATGTCGGGCCATGCTCAGTATTATAGGGTTCCTTAAGTAGGTGTAATTACAAACGAATCAAATCGAATATTAATCATGGCTATTTTAGTTTTTGCAATAATCGGCAGCATTCGCGACTCAGAGCGTGTTGTTAGTAGCGCCATCTAGCGATAAATTCAAGAAGCCAAATTAAAGAAGCGTGTCATTTCAAAGTTACTTTTTGTGATTTTTTCAAATAGAATGTAGCTAAAGGAGCATTATTTGCTATGATAATTTTTCTCTAAGGTCAATGACCTTTGAACTAGGACGTTTTAAGTATTTTTCTGTTTTCTCCCTATAACTCAAAAAAATATAATCACATTATACTCGAAATAATTTTAAAAGAGAGTTTTCACAAAGGTCTATGAATGTGGATGATTATAAGTTTCTACATTGCATAGTTTAGAAATGGCAGGGGGGGGGACACATTGCAAGCCACTTTGGCGGGCTATATTTCGCAGATGGTACACCTGATAAAAAAGTGGTGTATCAAACATTACCTTCATTTTAGTAGACCTATTCAATGATACCCCACATGAGGGGGTGCAGCGAAAAAATTTTTTTTTTCCCCATTTCACATGTATGGACGCCACCCCTAAAACACGGAAAAACTCTTTTTTTATTCTTTTAAAATTGAGATCTATATGTAGACTATTTTTTAACAAAATTTCATTTACTTATGTTTATAACTGTAGAAGTTATTAAGCTGTAAAGGATTAGGACAGACGGACAGACGGACAGACGGACAGACGGACAGACGGACAGACGGACGGACATGACGAAACTATAAGGGTTCCTTGTAGGACTTCGGAACCCTAAAAAGTGCGCAAATCCAGTCTCATTTTGTACAAGATTATAAAATACTTGTACAGCTAAAATATGGGTAAAAATTTATGTACCTAACTACGACAGTACGGGCAGGTAGGTATGCGCCTACGTTCATGCGTTGTACACAGGATTTATGAGACTTTTTGCTTAATACAAGATAACACTTACTTGATGATTGTGGAGTGGTTCCCCGTAATCTCCATTACATGCGATGTTCTCATTTAATGACTGAAGAGACACAGACATAGATCCTCTCCTCTGAATTGATTGACTTCTACTTATAGATTGCCGTTTAAATATTTCTGTTGTGTTTTTCAAGAAGCTATCCATTTTTTTCCTAAAAAATGAGGATTTCCTCTCTAATGGAGATTTCCCAATTGAATTCAGATCCAATTCAGACTGTGACAGGCCCCCGCGTCTAGATAGCATAGTCTGGTCCAGAGATAGTTTTCTGTCACGAGCCTTCACATATGAACATTCGCTCGAGGCCGTTAAATCGATCTTGACGTCTGGAACTGGATTGTTTTGTTTATCGTCATCATTAATTAGCAAGAAATCTGATAATCCTTCTGGAACACTGATGGATTCATGAATCTGTGCGTTAACTGAACTATTGTTTTCATTAAACTCGATAATTAGTTCTTTATCCGGCTCATTACTTTTATTTACAGATTCATCGGATTTGTTTTCATTTGTTTCTACGCTACTGTTGTTGACGACGACATCTGGATTTGTCGCACACGGGGGCTCCGATATATTTGGCTCTTCAGTATTCTGCTCACCCCCAAAAATGTCTTCATTATCGTTAAAATCTTTATTTTGCATCACTTTACTGCCTTTTGGGGCTTTTATTCGCATACTACTATTCATTTTAACTGTCCGTAAAATCTCTTTAATTTTAAGATTTTCTTTTATCGTCTTTACGTCAGTTATAAACAAAGTAGATTGATCTTTGTCAACATACTTCATTGGCTTTTCCTTTTTAGACTTTTGTCTAAATCTATCCATTTTAACACACTACACTGCACTCACTAGTTTCACAGAAACACTTCGGATAACAGAATCAGTGTCACAACATTTTGCCGACAGAAATATTTATCAGCACGTAACTAGCGCACTACGTTACACCTGTACAAACCATTTAATCATGGTGATGGCGGTAACGATAACAATATGTCGACGAAATCGAAACGGCATCGAGCCGCAAACACATAAAAGTGGTCACAGGGCTGCCACTCGCACACTTGCTGGCGTACAAAGCATTAATGTATTGATTTCATTATTCTTTTATTAATTAATTGTTTCACTCGGAGTAGTCCGTGGCCAAGTTGAACGATGTCATTACGAAAAGAACGACGTCATTAAAATTTAATAAAAGTAAACACATTCCGTCCGGCCTCTTGTTTGATTAGTTACATGTATGTCTTCAACCGTAGTATCACCTCAACGATATCTTGAGGCTAGTGATAATCTTCGATAAAGTATCACGTATCTGTAAGTATACATTTTTGTTTTTATCTTTAGTCAATGTTGAACATATACCGAGCAGTGTGTCGAGTCTTCTGCACTTATATCGTTGCGGTCGCCTAGTAAACATAGTTATTACACATAATACATACATTTTTCAGTATGGCACCGCACCTTATCAGTATGGAAGAAGCAAATATTTATTTTATGAATATTTACGTGTACATTCGGTTCTTTAACCACTCGTACAAAAATAGGTACCTATTGTAATTTGGTGAAGTATGATAATAAATTGATAAGATCATTATGGTTGTCGTATCTAATCATAGTTTTCATTACAATATATTAGAGATGTTGCAAGAACTTGACTGTTTGATGTTGACGCATAAAAAATTACGGTTTAAACTCAGACGGTACGGTACGGTTTAAAAGATTTTTTTAGTTTAATGGCAAGTCTTATATAAATATTATTTAAAATAGTAAACTTTATTCAAAGGGGACTTTTTTTTAGGAATAAATACCGCATTCAATGATTTTTAAAGGGCCTGTAAAGTTTAAATTGCTAAGTAGGTACTAAGTACTTTATGTTAGGCTAGACTGCAACTGGCTTATATAGAAACAAATTACAATATAAATCTGAAGGTCGAAAACGTTATAAATACAGGGTGTCAGGGAAACGCTTCCGAAAACGAAGACAGGTGACAGTGCTGGTGATTACTGATACGAAACCACGAAAAAAATTCTAAAAGATTCTTTTTATAGATTTTTTCATATTTTTTTTGCATTTTTCATTATGTATGAGTTTTATTTAACTGCCCAAAGCTGGTTATGTATGAAAAATGCAAAAAAATATATAAAAAAAAAAACTAAAAAAGTATTGCATTTTTTTTTCGTGGCATCGTATCAGTAATCACCAGAACCTATCTTCGTTTTCGGAAGCGTTCCCCTTACACCCAGTATAGTTCCAAGCTAACCTCAATTCTTTAAACCTCTTTTATTTAAATTACGAACGTTTTTAATTACGATACTTGACCTTGAGCTGTGGTCACATTCTTTCTAGTAATCTGGGACTCGTATGGATGAATTGTTTTATAAAATTTTATTATTGATTCATTTGCACAGGTGATTTCGATGAGCTCACTACTGAACATATACATATCATAGTTTTGAAAATTATATAATATTTCATATGCTATACAACGTTACTATTCCATTAATGCCATTTTGTATTAAATTTTCACGGTTTTGTAGGCTTCACTATGACTGTTCGCAGCACTTCGCCTAAATTTTTTACTATGTCTGTGCATGTAAGTAAGTAATAATTATTAATAACTCTAACTAAAGATGAAGCGCTCCCCTTTGCTGCCAGCCGCCACCACCTAATTTTGATTAATCTTCCAAATTATAACACCAAAAAAGATGCTGTCAAGGGTAAAATATATCTCCATTAAATACCTGTGATGATAAAATGATTTATTTTAAAGAGGATTAATAGTTTATTACTAATAATTTCATCTAAACATCTCATACCTAATTATTTTTATATCTTTTGTAAACGTAAAAGCATTGATCGTTGCTTATACATAAAAGCTAGCAATAGAATAGAATGTCTTTATTTGCAAGGAATAGGTACACACACGTAGGTAGGGTAGGGTAGGGTAGGTGGGGTAGGTATACGTCGACGGGGTGCTGGCCAGAAAACCTCCACGTGTGCCTGACGGCTGCTTGTCCTTCTGGACACGTCTGGAGGGATCGGCAGTTGTTTGGCCGGTGTATCCTGGGCACGGGCAATAAAATCCTGCCGAGGGATTAACCTTCGGGGGATTTTATTGCCTGTGGTGAATATTCTGGCGCGGGAGGGGCCCGTTCTGGGTCAGTAGAGTTGCTCCACGTGTCCCTCTGATATCAGCAGAGGGCACAGTGGAGGAGCAGGGGCGGGCCCGGTGTGCACTCACCCTGCCACTGGGCAGGCAGCGGGGGGACTGTCTTTCCCTGCCCCCGTCGATCTCGTAACCCCAGGAGTGCCCGCTGAGTAGTGTTCTCGCGCCTCTTGGGACTGAGGGTCTTGGCTTCACCGCCCGGACCACGAGGAAGAAAACCTCTATAAAAAATTACGGGAGGTAGGGCCTGCGAGCAGCAGACTCGGGGTAGTCTGCTGCCCGACCAGCAGCTGGCGTAGCTGGCACAGCCGGCGTAGTTGACGCAGCTGGTAAAGGCCCATGAGGTGAGGTGGCGTGCAGTGTTCCGTGTGCGCCACCAAGGGCGCGACTTTATATTTATAATGGTTAGGTTTAGGTTGCAAGCGCGACTTCTGAGCGTGGGGTCCTGGGTTCGATTCCCGGGTCGGGCAAAGTGTTATTGGGTTTTTTCATTAGGAAATTCTCAGTAGCAGACTGGAGTCTGGATTTGTGCCCAGTCAATGGCAATAGGCTCGCCCCCTATTACATGGGACTATAACATAACTGGCGAAATGTGGGTGTACTATTACACCTCTGCCTACCCCTACGGGGAAATACAGGCATGATGGCGTGATGTTATGTTATGTTTATATTTATAAATTATACACATAAGCAATCAGTATATATCTGTTGGTGAAAACTGAAGTACTAAGTACTTATTAGATTTAGATCCATTTAGTACTTACCCAGATTAGCGTGTAATAACAGACAGACAGACGTTGTAGGGGACTTTGTTGTGTGTAGTGACGATGATGATGAGGATGATTTACAGTAATATATAGCATAGCTTCGAATGAAACAAGAATCCCTTAGTTTAGCATGTTCTGTAACAAGGCTAGACTCGTTATGCTGCTCACCCTATTTTGATTTCCTGGCCACTTTATTATACTTCAACAATCCAAATTCAAAATTCGAAATTATGTTCAAAAATGGCTATTTACACATTTAATTCAGTTCTATATTGTACGTTGAAAGAGACTCATGTATCTAAGATGTAACTATTATACGTGGGACACTCAGAAAGTTTTGCGAAACTAAAAAAAATTGTTCTATACGTACATATATTTTTATCAAATCTTTTCAAAGTACTTTCCACCAGCCTCTATACAAAGATTCATGCGCCTAAACCAGTTTTCAAAACACTTTTTCCAGTCCGCCGCAGACACCTCGTTTACAGCCTGCTCGAACGCAGCCAGCGCATCTTCCGGCGACGAAAATTGTATCCCTTTGAGCTGATTTTTTATTTTTGGGAATAAAAAGAAGTCACACGGTGCTAGATCAGGGCTGTAAGGAGGGTGACCCAGGAGTTTGACTGGCGTGCTGTCCAGGAAGTCCCTCGTTTTGAGTGCGGTGTGCGCAGGTGCATTGTCGTGGTGGAGCAGTAGCCCGCGGAGCCCTGTGTTTGGTCGCTTGTTGCTTATAACAGAGAAAACTTCTGGCAAACATTTGGTAGTATACCATTCGGCATTAATGCTTCTTTGATCCCGTAAGGGAATTGATACCAAGTGGCCAGTCAAATTAAAAAAGCTAGCGATCAAAATCTTACCCCCGCTTCTAGATCGCTTCACTTTGGTAGGCGTTGGCTCATTTTGAAACACCCAAACAGTCGACTGGCGCTTGGTTTCTGGGTCGTATTGATAAATCCAGGACTCATCACCTGTAACGATGTCGTAAACACGCCGAGACGAGCCTGCTTCAAATTTGTTAAGCATATCACGGCACCATTCCACCCGGGCCTGCTTCTGAGCATCGGTGAGGTTGTGCGGCACCCAGCGTGATACTATCCTCCTCACGCGAAGATGGCTGTGTAGAATCTCGTGAACGCTTCCCGATCCAATCTTCAATATGTGTTGAATCTCCTGATATGTAATTCGCCTATTGTCTTGGATTAAATTTTTCACTGCTAGCACGTTTTCTTCGGTAACAGCCGTTAAAGGGCGACCGCTTCTTTCGTCATCCCCCAAAGTTGGTCGACCGCGCTTGAATTCGTTATACCAACGATACACGGTTGCCTTGGAAGGGCCTTCATCCATGAATGCCATTTGAAGTCTATCGTACGATTCATCCGGTTTCAGGCGACACTTGAAATCGTATAAAATCATAGCTCTAAAATGTTCCCGGCGCAGATCCATATTTCAGTGAGACACAATACTTTGAATTAACTCGCAAAAAATGTGGAGGGAAATTTTGAAATTGGAACTTACTTATTTTTACTTATAAATAATCATATTTTCGAAAAACATTATAACTGGCCAGTCTCCCATATATAAAAACTTTTTTTCGCAATACTTTCTGAGGGGCCTGGTATATATTATTTTATTAAATAAATAAATATTAAAAAAAAAAAATTGTGACATTTTTACATAGCACCATCTAGTCCCAAACTAAGCAGAGCTTGTGCTATGGGTATTAGACAATGGATATAATATATATATATATATTTGTAAATGCATACTTATAATACATAAGGAACACCAAGACCAATACAAACACTTATGTTCATCATACAAATATTTGTGTCCTCAACAATTAGTCAACAGTCAATGTATCAATTTACCAGTTGAGTGAGACACAGATTTCAAATCGTTCATGCTTTTGTTTTACTGCGTTTTTGTCTACCTACCTACCTACTTGTGAACTGCTTCCTATCTCCTGAGCTCGCTGCATTATACTTGCAGCAGCTCATCGTTGCATCGTCGCAGCTTTGCCTACCCACTCCTCCGACCATCTGTGCCTCCATACCTCCGTGTTCCGTATCTCCGACTCTCCGTGTGTCACCGTGCCTTCGAGCCTTCGAGTCTTCATGCCTCCGCTGTCTCCGGGCTACTACTCCGCTACACCTACTCCTACGTGAGCTACCCTCACCCTGAAGACCACCACGATGTGACAGTTCTCATACTTTCCCAGTTAAATAAAACAGATCGTATAAGATGAATAAAGTAATAATACAATAAATTTTAACAAGTCTCTTAAATCCAGAAAATTACAATTTAATATTTCGAATGCCTAAAATTGATACTATATTAACAACGATTAGAAAGTAGTGGGCTAATACTCTATGGGTGGTGGTGGCTAATAGCCACTGGCTAATACTCCACGGCTGGTGGTAGAATTAAACTCTTGGTAAAAAATAATAGAGGATTGCGTCGTCGTCCGTCTTACCAACATATTTATATTTTCATCACAGTCCACTGCTGCTGGACATAGGCCTCTCCCAAGTTGCATGACAACACTTGGTTCTCCACCTTCCGCATCCAGTCCCCAGCTACCTTTTCAGATAATCTGTCAATCAGGCAGACCCAACGCTGCGTTTGCCGATTTGCAGTCTCCACTCGCTCGATTTGCATTCGAGGTTTTTTGTATGGGTTCTTTGGGCTTAGAAATTTTATTTTATTAGTCCGGTGTTCATCATAGTAAATTCTCTATCGGCCTACTTAAACATTTTCTGGGATTGTAGTAGGTAGGTTATTGTAAGTAACCACAGAATTATCGTTAGTGAAATCAAGCCATATATTTGCCATGATAGAAGCCATAGTAATACCTACATATTCTGTGAAAACAACTGGCTACTTATTACGTTTAGAAAGATACAGCCCTGTGACAGACATACATACGGAGGACGGATGGATGGATGGAAGGACAGACAGTAGGCGTAAGCAGAGTAATAGGGTTCCGTTGGCACCCTTTGGGTACGGAACCCTAAAAAGTAATAAAGTTCAGTTCCAAACCGTGTTCACAATAGAGGTTTTCAGATTCCACTACTGCATAATAACCAATATATTGGTTAAGCCTATTCAACCATTTTAGTAACTCTGTATGTTACTACTATTAGCGGACACGGCAGACGTCGGCGGTCGTCCAGCCCGGACACAGTGACACGCCGACTGCAGCGCCACCTACCGGGTCCAATTGTGAATCTAAACCATTCTCGAATCCACTGGAATCCACTCGAATACACACAAAAATTTCATCAAAATCGGTCCAGCGCCGTTTAGGAGTTCAGTCACATATATACACGCACAGAAGAATTATACATGCTGAAATTTGAGTCGCTTAATTCCCGAAAAGGGGGCATTGTACTCATCATTATGAACAACTTTTACTATGGGACCGAACCTGAAATCGCGAAAAAAAAAATTGTTGTCCCTACATTTGTGTTCACTTAAATCAATAAAATGTAGGGACCACTTGATTTTTTTTCGCGATTTCAGTGTTGCTCCCATAGTAAAAGTTGTTCATAATGATGAGTACAATGACCCCTTTTCGGGAAATAAGCGTTTCAAATTTCAGCGTGTATATATAAAGATTTTCCTAAACGTCCTGTCTAAATGGGACGCGTATTATGATTTGATGACTGATGTACACGTTCTAATGCCAATTTCACAAGACGGCAGGGCAGTGAGGCAGAGCAGTGAGTTGAAATGTACCGCTACCATTTGGACGCCAGAACAGTTACCGTGCTGCAACGAGTCATACACCCAACAGAACAGTACTGTTCTGCCTCACGGCCCTGTCTTCGCGTTAAATAGGCATAAGAGAACCGCATACATACAATATACGCACTTATTTTCCACATGTGTCGCGTATACGACTATGTCATATTCTTACCAATATAATCAGGTCATCGACTCAGCCTATCGCAGTCCACTGCTGGACATCGGCTTCTCCCAAATTGCACCACAATACTTTATTCTTAGAATCAGTAGGTGAACTATAGTTACGTAGTAATATGCGAAATTGCGAATACAAGGGGACGACCTCAAAATGACAAAAAAGTTACACAAACATAAAAAGGAACGAAAACTGAACAAATAAATCATATAACCAATAAAAGCAAAATTGTTCCCTGAACGAATATTATTGGTATAGGAATGTCGCCATCGAAGTCATTACACAATCGCATTACATTCACTGAAAGCCACACGTGATTGTCAATTTGCCTTGCAATGTAAACCGAATGATACCTTCACCGGGGGAGGGAGGGACATGGGGGCACGTGGCCAATGACAATACATTAGCCTTACAACCTCGCATTTTGCAAATTGTTACCAACCATTCCGTCAGATACAAGAATAAAACTAATATTTGTACTTGTTTCTATTGAAAATAGTTTAAAGGAGTTCGCACATTACACCGACTCCACGCCAACTCCACTCCGAATCGACTCACTGTGAAGAATTGAAATGTGAGTTTTATATCGTGTTCCTCAAAAGACTGAAACCTATTATAGAAAATAAAAATATTATCCCGGACCATCAGTTTGGTTTCCGAGAAAAACATTCAACAATAGATCAAGTTCACAGGATTACTAATATAATAGAAAAAGCATTAGAAGAGATGAAAGTATGCTCCACTATATTCTTAGATGTAGCTCAAGCTTTCGACAAAGTTTGGAATAAAGGACTTGTACATAAACTTAGAAAAATGCTTCCCACACAATATACAGATATTCTAGAATCGTATATAAATAACAGGATGTTTAGAATTAGGCAAGAAGACACATATTTAACTCATGGAAATAAAAGCTGGAGTACCTCAAGGAAGTGTCCTAGGTCCGTTCCTGTACCTGCTCTACACCTGTGATATTCCAGAATTAGAAAACAATTCTATCGCAACATTTGCTGACGACACTGCTATTATGGGTATAGGTCATAGTCACGAACAGGCGGTAGAAAAAGTTCAAGCAGCTATTAATAAAGTATATGACTGGACTAAAAATGGCGTATCAAGCTAAATGAAACCAAGTCACTTCATATTGACTTCACGAATAAGAAACCACAGTATTTCCCAGTACAAATAAATAGTAAAACTATACTATATGCTAATACAGCCAAATATCTTGGCATAACGCTTGACGCGAAGCTACGCTGGAGAGCGCACGTCAAAAAGAAAAGAGAGGGGATGGAAATACGATATAAAAAAAATGTACTGGCTCCTTGGCAGACATTCACCGTTGTCAGTACACAACAAAATATTACTATTTAAACAAATTTTAATGCCAATATGGACATATGGTATTCAGCTGTGGGGCTGTATCAAACAGAGTAATCGTCAAATCATCCAACGATTCCAAAACAAAGTACTGAGGGGCATCGTCAATGCGCCCTGGTATATTAGAAATTGCGATCTTCACCGGGACCTAGAAATGGACTTCGTGAACATAATAATCAAAAAATACGCAGAAGCTCATGAACATAGGCTTCATCATCACGTGAACATCGAGGCAATACAGCTCCTCGACAACACGGATATAACAAGAAGACTCAAAAGGATAAAACCCTTCGAGTAAGTTTATGAATAGTTAGTGAGAGTGCAATACAATAAGTGCTATAAAGAACACATGAATAAAGTGTCTACCTTAATGAGAAACTAAGTAAAGTATTATAGGACGCATTCTTAGAATTTTAATTGCTTAGAAGTTTAAGTTAACATTAAATGACTTATTAGTCTTAAGGCTAGATTGTAATATAAACGAAGTAGACGCTTTACCAATAAAAAAAAAACGACTGGTGGTACGTTGCCGGCCCACCCGTCCACGTCCCTCACCACGTCTCCCACCCACGTCCCCTCCTTTACTGTTTTCTATTCCAGTTTGTGATTCCGTATACAATTGCACCCACTCGTTGATGACACGTTGCCCACTCGTCGATGACGCATTGCCCACTCGTTGACGACACATTGCCAACTCGTTATCGACGCGTTGCCTTTCGTTGATCGTCGAGTTGATCGCCTAGTCGACGACTCGTTGATGCTGAACCGAAAGTAGGTGTTGGAACGTGTTGGATTGGTGTCGAGTCTGTGCAATGTGCAATAGGAGATTGCACATTGCAAAGAGATCTTTATTTCATTTTTTACGTAAGGTTCGTAGTTGGCCATTAAATTTAACACCGCTGCGCCGGCTGGGCTGTAAAATCTCAACATTGTTAGAACTCGGCCATTAGGTTATTCGTTGACGTATTTTTTGTTATCGTTTCATCGAAATCGAAGCGTAATTTGATTATCATAATAACTGTTATTGTAATGTTATCCTGATAATGTACTGATAACTTTCGTGAATAAGAAATGAGCTAAAAAAATAAAGAGTTCTATTTCGGTTTAAAGATAATTAAATCTTATTAAGAACAGTTAGATTTACAAAAAAAAAACAGGATGCAATTAAACACATTTTACTCGGTGTAAAAGAAAACGGTCAAGTGCGAGTCGGACTAGCGCACAAGGTTGTAGGGTATAACCTCACATGTCTGTGTTTGCCCCATTTTGATTTTTACACTATAGAATATGCCCCATAATCACACCAAGTTTGATTTACTGCCAATTATTTATTACTAGCATAGCAGGCATAGGCCCGCGGCTCCACCCGGGTGGATGTCGATTATCGCGCATCCCTTGGGAACTGTTCATCTTCCCGGGATAAAAAGTAGCCTATATGTTAATCTGGATTATGTTCTATCTGTCTGCCAAATTTCATTAAAATCTACATGGTAATTTTTGCGTGTAACAAACATCCACACATCCATACATTCTCACAAACTTTCATGTTTATAATATTAAGTAGGATAGTAGGATATAAACGCATTCGGAGTGGACGTCTTTTGGCTGAAATGATGACGATGATAAGATGAAACGCATTCGAAGCGAAATCTAAAGATGAACATTTTGGAAAGGAAGATTTGCGAGCAGGATTCAAACCAGCCTCCCGATTCAGAACCACACGACAACCAGTTGTCGACCGGTTCGGTTTGTTATCTCGTTTCGTTTTATGATTCACACGACGAGAGAAAAAGAGATGACAAACCAAATTGGTCGAAAACTGGTTATCGTGTGGTTCTGAATCGGGGAACCGAAGTCACAAGTTCGAATCCTGCTCGTGAACGCATTTTTTTTCTTTTACGATTCACTGCCGCATACGCATACATACTACTTATTAATTTATATAGTTCTCGGCTGCACAGGTAGTCCTTAGCAATCTTATTTACCTACAATATTAAAATAAAATTTTACCGCTTATTTAATAACTACTTATAAAACCGATAAATAAATAATCTTAATGCCATGATAACTTTAGATAGTTTCCGCCGATTACTCTGGGTATTTTGAGGATCTTATTTATGAGTAAGCGACAGGATCAAAAGGATACAGTGGGATGAGGTGGGCTCCTACATGTTTAAAGGATTGACTTCAGATATCACTAGACCGAAAAATTCGTGTGCCGCTGCAAACCTGCTTTTTAAATGTACTGACTTTGAATATGAACTGCTTTATCCTTTTTAGATAAACATGAATAAATTCATAAACCGTAACGCGATAAGTATTTTTTACGTAAAGAGCTGCTTGTGAAAGAGCTCGTCTGGGGAAGTACTACCACCGTACCTATTTCTGATCCGAAAAGCAAAATATTATAAGGCCACCAAGTTCATTTCAATCAAACAACCTTCCAGGTCCAAAGTTTAATCACAAAAAAAATATTGCACGCCGTATACAAACATTACGTATTCCACAAATGACTCGGACAGCTGTGTTCACTTCTTGCCTTGTTCGGGTACGTCGAATTCACTGACTTGCGCGTCCACGAGTTGCTTACTGCGAAGCTTCACTATGGCACGACTCGGCACATTTGGATCCTCCATTTCAAACTCGATCAGCCCTGGCAAGATAAATTATAAATGAGAATGTGGAAATAACCACAGATGCTGTTTGAAGCCGCTAAGCTAAAGTGGGATTGAGCTGGCTAATTTGGTCAAATTAGATAGTTAGGTAGCTTCAGGCCCCGGGGCTTCAATATATAACAACCAACCACCAACTAGCGCACCTAGGCGGAATCGTTGGACAAGATAATCATGCAGCTAAGAAAGAAGAAAAAAAATAACATTCTCAGAAATAATAATTTTACAAAAAATACTACTTCTGCTAAATTGTAAAGCAATTTGTTGGAAGATGTAGCTCCCTTACATCTTACATTAATTTTATATTTTTACACTTGAAAAGAAATCATGATGGCCTATCGCCTTTGCCCAGCAGTGGGCCGAGATAGGCTAGCGGCAACAGTGACAGAAAACGAAGGTGTTTCGTATTGAAATTAAACAACAATTTACGAGTCGAACAGAACGTTATCAACCGACCTTTATTTTCACAAGCCTAGCGAAAATCATGAACAATGTGGATTACTTTGATATTCGAGAATTTCGAGAACTGTAGTTTAATTAGTTAGTCTCTTGATTACCCGCAGATGTTGCAGTACTCACCTATTTATTATTATCTTACTAAAGTTAGGGCGGTTCTTTTTGACAAACTATGTTGCATCAACCATAGATCATGCACTAGTACATAGCAAAAATACATTGTTACGAACTTTTCCTCACAAAAAAAATCAAAAAACGATTCAATTTGTCAAACATTTAGGAGTCATGTTTCAGAAAGATTGTAATAAAGCGGCGTGAAAATGTCGGAGAGATAAACTGAGAACATTAGCGATAAGTGTCGGCCGGCTGCCGGCGGCAAAGACTTCGGCCCGTGGCCTTATATTGGCACATGACAGGCTTCGTGATGCAGCAAATTACCAAAATTAACATGATTAATGGACCAAGACGAGCGGATATTAGATGCAACATTTAATTATCGATTCCTATAATCAACTGAACTAAAGCGGCTAAAAAGAACCTCCTTTTTTGACACAATTTGTGTTTAACCAAAAAAATCATTAATATCATAGAAACTGGAACCGGGCATAACATAACATAACATATCTTTGGGACATTTGGGACATTTTTTTGGGTACTAGACAATGGATATAATACTTATATACTTTTTTTTGTAAATACTTACTTATAATACATAAGCAATACCCAGACCAACACAAACACTTATGTTCCTCACACAAATATTTGTGTCCTGTGGGAATCGAACCCGACGATAACGACCTCGTTAACAGCAGTCCGACACTCGAACCACTAGACCACCGAGGTCGTCGAACATAACATGACCAGCGCATTACTGTCCCACTGCTGGGCACGGGGCTCTTTTCAGAATGAGAAGGTTAAGGTCTTAGTCCACCACGCTGGCCTAGTGCGGGTTGGCGGACTACACACACAATCAAGAACTGTATGGAGCACTCTCAGGTGCACAGGTTTCCTTACGATGTTTTCCTTTACCGGTATAGTAAGCGATAATCAAATTCGATCTGCACATGAATCCAAAAACTCAGTGATGTGGGCCGTGTTCGAACTCGGACCCATGGAAGGCAAGCGATCTACCGCTAGGCTATCACCGCTCCAACCTGGCATTAACTTAATGTTTATTACGTAGCAAACTGAGGTAGTTAATGAGATTTTTTAACTAATATAAACATTGAAAGAAAGAAATAAAAATGGTTTATTGTCCCAGTTAACGACGCGTAACCTCTGTGGTCTAGTGGTTTGATTGTTGGACTGCTGATCATGAGGTCGTGGGTTCGACTCCCACAGGACACAAATATTTGTGTGATGAACATGAGTGTTTGTGTTGGTCTGGGTGTTTCTTATGTATTATATCCATTGTCAAGTACCCATAGTACAAGCTCTGCTTAGTTTGGGACTAGATGGTGATGAGTAAAATGTCCTAAAAAAAAATTATTATTATTATTATTTATTACAAACAGGTACAACTAATAGGTGGGTATACAGTATACAATATTGTAAAAACAACTAACAGTAAGTTTTTCTATACACCAACATTAGTATTGTAGCTGTTTATTGTCCCTGAATAAATAAAATAAAATACAGAGAAATTTAAACAAAGAAACACATAAAATATAAGGAAAATACAGTCGACCGCATGACAGTGGCAACACCTGAGCTAGAAAACCGATCTTACTGCTTACGAAATAAAGGCGCTGTCAACGTCAAACTGTTACCACTGACGTGCGGACGACCGCATCTAAAACGACATGATAGAAATAAAAACACTGCATGGTGTCAAACCGAAAGAACTGCATGTATCGCTGTTCATTGAGCTCTCGGAAGTTTGTGCAAACTTATACTTCAAACTTCAAATGTTATTATTTAGAGTGAACATAGGTACCTAACTTCCTACACTCGCTGCAACTGTCACACATACTTTTAGTTCTTCAAAACAAATACTTACGAACAAGTAAAGAAGCCTTTCCTAGTAGTAAGATTTCATATTTATGATTCTATTCGACGCGATGACGGTGCGCTATTTTTGTTGTAAAACGACTTTTCGTACCGTCATCCTCAATAAGATGTAAACACCTCACAAAATTCTAAAGAGAATTAAAGAAGAAAAATTAGTCTTATAATTTTTAAACCAAGGTTTATTTTACAAAACAGGGTGACTGGTTGAATAAACGAAGGAACTTAATTAAGGAGGATGTTCAGTACTTGATTCTCGTTCCAATTATGTAAAAAAAAACTTGTTTTTTTTTTTAGAATTTCTGAAATATCCGCGCTAAGAAATCAAACAAAGTTGCTATCGGTGTACTGATGTGTGACCTATCATGACAGTGAATGTACAGTCAACAAATCGGAATCATGACCCACTCAGCTGATAATTCGTTTGAAATCGTCAAAACAGTAAGGTTTTCTTCTATCCTGCACTTAGGACATTTTGAATATTTTATTAGTAAACTGTCACTGTCACCTGCTAATAAAATTTATAACAAGTCTGTTGCCAGGGAAATATCTGTTTAAGCTAAATTCAACCTAATTGTATTAAATGTCTGTAGGATATTAAACTTATCGTGTGTCATGATTCCGATTTGTTGACTGTACATTGCTTTTTAAAACCATAATGGTTGTACTGAGAGCTCATAGCAATTTACAGTCGAGGAACGAAAAGTTTCGTCAATTTTCAAATCGATTCCTTTAAACGTGTCGCGAGTCTGTTATTATTGTTATCTGCCAGTACAAGCAAAAATAGACCTTAATGTAACGAACTTTTTCTTTCCTCGACTGCACATCGCTTTCCCCCCTTTTGGGGGAGGCCCATGTCCAGTAGTGGACGTTTTTCGGCTGAAATGATGATGATGATGACATCGCTTTCGCGGGTTCGCGGCTGCGAATGTAGAGCGGACATAATCGCATACCGCGCAAGAATTTTATACAATTGACGTTCTCGATCGCTCAAAAAAACGTCATCAGCTGCACCTTATCATAAGTAATGTTAAGTGTGCCTTATAAATAAAGGTTGTCTTTATTTAAAAGGCACGGCTACGGCTTTACGTAAGGCGGCCCATACACCTATACAATATAATTGCGTAATATTTGCAATTGCGCAATGATATTGACCGTGTAGGGGTGAGATTGAAAGACAAATGAAGATCGGGACGATACAATAATAATTGTGCAATATTAATATTGCCGAATATTGCGCAATAATATTGTAGGTGCATGGGCCGCCTTAAAGATGAAATTAGAGAAAAACAAGCAAAAGCAACATGTTACGATAAACTACTTAGCTCTTAGAAGAAATGCTTGGACCATACAATAAAAGTCACGTCAGCCATTAACAATAGTCTGTAAATACACAGACATATTATTGTCTGCAAAAATATACGCATTATAACGGATAATTTAATAGCACCATTTTCATAGCATATCAGCTTTCCAGCCTGCTACCCACTCATTCAGCTATCTAGTAAAAAATGTATTATGTAAACTAAATTACAAAGAAATTTTGTAATGTTAACATAATTACAAAGGAACTTTATAATATTAACATATTACAATAGTCCTGGCTGCTAAGGTTGCCGAAGATGTTTGAAGGAACTTGATAGGACAAAACACTTGATAGCACATTCAATTTACCTACGTGGATGCCGCGATATGACTAGTAAGCTTGCATCTCTCAGCAAAAGTAAATAAAAAGTGAGGTACGACATTACATAGGTACTACTAGAGGTACCCTTAAAAATATTGCCTTTGTGTGCCATTACATAGGTAGGTACTATTAAAATATTGCGTTTTTGAGGTAAGTGCACCGGTAAATGGGTACTACATAAAAACGTTTGAGTATAATGTTACGTTGAAGATAATGGAATAGATAGGTTTAAAGAATTTTATTTCTCATAAGAACAAACAGTTCACTTATAATGAGATACAAAAGTACTTACAACTAAATTATACAATTTTAGCCTCTAGAGCGTTGGAAATGTTGGTGTGCATACATAATTCTTTATCACATTATTTTAGATCCTCTGGTAATCTATTGAACAGCAGCAGCTGTGCTCCTTCATACGATAACGTTTTCTTGCCGTAATTAGTCCGTGGTTTCATTAATTGGAGTTCATTTTTTTTCCTTAGGTTGTGTGTTGTGTGTTGTTGTTAGATGAATGAATTAACGAAATTAATGGTGCTTGAACTCTACCTATTTGAGGATTGTTAAATAAAACGATGCTATATTAGTTCCATTATGACAGCAGTACACAGACATAGTAAAAAATATAGACGAAGTGCAGCGAACAATCATAGTGAAAGTGAAGCCAACAAAACCGTACTCCACCGTGTACAAACAGGCGCTCACGCACACACATCAACAACAACTAATCGGTGTCTCGTAACACGAATAGAAAAATCTCAATAGTATACATGTCATAGTATGTGTAGTAGTATGTGTAGTATATATGTATCCCCCCCTTAATTGGGGGAGGCCTATGTCCAGTAGTGGACGTCTTTCGGCTGAAATGATGATGAATGATGATACATGTCGTAGGATAATCGAAAAAATCGGATCTTTGCGAAAATCCTAGGACAATTGCAAAGGACCGGATTATCGGAATCTATGAAAGTTTTTCGTTCTTATCCGAGCTATTTTTAGGATAATTGCAACAATTCAGCTTACCTTAGGTTAGTCGCGAATAACCGCTCACGTAATGAGCGCTGATTGGCTGATATAAACGTTATGCACTGATGGATGCGCTGTCCTATCCTTCGTCTTTCGAGCCATGTGCTGACCAACCAGAATGAAGAAGTTATAAATCGACTCTTAGATTAGCCAATTAGCGTTCAAGTTTCGAATCGTACTAAACAAACTGGGATTTTTGCAATGATCCTGATAATAGCTCGTATGAAAACGAAAACCTTTCTGACATTCCAATTATCCGGTCTTTTGCAATTCATCCTCGGATTTTCACTAAGATTTGATTTGTCCTATTATCCTACGACATACACATACATGAAAGACTAAAATTCTTCAGTCGGGTCTGCTTTATGTAACCCCTGAATGTTTGTGTTACTTACTCAGTACAATGTACAATTTTACATACATGCATAGTTGTTGTAGAGGAACTCGGGCTTAGTAACTTTTTGAAGCAAATTATATCATAGAATCAACCTCGTGCAAAACATGTAGATATCTAGTACCTAGCTCATATAATTATATTATTGACATGATTTTAACACATTCAATGCCACTCAATTCAAAAACTATGATCATAGTTTAATTTAATAAAATTTGTTACAAAGAAATCTTTCGATTTGATAGTTTTGTTTTGTTTCGTTTGTGGATGTAGGCAAATTGAAATCTGTATATTTTTATTACAATAGAATATCCATGCAGTTACTTTTGCATATTTTATACTTCACTCATAATTTATTCTTCAACTTTGGCAATTAATTAAGTGATAAGAAGTAGGTCGACGGATTAAGGCGCTATTAAGAGCCAAGTGTCCCGTATATATAGTTCGCTGTAGTTGTAGATAGAAAAAATGCGAAAAACGCCCACTTTTGGCACTTTTTCTATCTATAACTACAGCGAACTATATTTTACAGAGTGAATAGTTTCTGATTAAACTAATACAGTACCTTTGCTTCAATTGGTAAAATCTAATTTATGATAAATGATGTAGTCAACGAGTAATTATTTTTTTACTGATGGTGGCACCACTTAGCTCTTAGTAACGCCTTAAAGTGGATCGGACATGTCATGAGTTTTAATTTCAATTAATGTTCAAATAATTTTATAAAAGGTGATTGACATAGAGTGAAGTAAAAGAGAGAGAGAGTGAGTGAGTGGTGAGTAGTGGGTGATTTAAATCGTTAGATTTCGCATCGCATGCCTAAATGCCTTAAAAATAATAAATAGAGTGAAGTCTTTGCTACACAGCACTAGTGCGAAACACCGGCTGGAATATCCACCGATTATTTTGGCGTTGATATCGACCGGTACATTCTGCGGCTTTTACACACTGTTGTAATATTCCGGCTAGAATTCCGGTAAGTAATTATTTCGAAACGTTGCTATTCTCTTTCGTACACCGTGACCACATGCGCACCGCATAAATCGTTAAGTTTGGACGTTTGCTCAAAATAACTATAAATAACAATATACGGGTCGGTATTTAGCAGCTTTAGTTAGCCACTATTTCTAAGGAGAATAGTAAAATATTAGAAAAATACCTACGAAATATTGAAAGAAGCATGTTTAATAAAAGAGATAAGGAAAAATGAATTTAGGAGTCATAAGAAGAGAAAAAAATAGCTAAGTAGCAACCGCGCGGATTGTATGATTTGCGAGGTGCTAAGCTACACTTGCTGCGCTCAGTCCATGGATGGGTGACCATTTCGTTGCCCATCGAGACCCCTCCGTGGCTCGGAGAGCACGTTAAGTTTTCGGTCCCGGTTGCCATATGAACATCTATGGCAGTCGTTACGGGTAGTCGGAAGCCCAAAAAGTCTGACAACTGGTCTAATCTCCGAATGTCGGTATTGCCTAGTAACTGCATTGCGGGGGTCTGATGGCAACCGCTCCGTGTAAAATACTGATGTTCATCTGCATCTGGTTAGACTGGAAGCCGACCCCAATATAGTTGGGATGAGGATGATGAAGAAGAGAAACAAATACTGCTGACGTAGGTAACTTACACAATAAAAAACTGAAATTAAAGTGAGCAGCCCCCCTAGCCATGTTGACAATCTACAATCGTCAACGCTAATAGGATACAATCAAAATGTATGTGAATGACATATCTTACCGAAAAAGTCATTCGTTGAGATGTGTCATTTCCATACATTTTGATTGTTTTCTATAGCGTTGACGATTGTAGATTGTTAACTTGGCTAGGGGGCAGATATGTAACCGAATGGTATCCTAGAAAACTTTTCGAAGCTGGAAAGATGACTTGCAAACCACAGTAGATGTGACATTGAGGAGGAAAGCACATGATCGTGAGGTATGGAAGAGTCTGAATGAAGGTGGCCTATGCTGAAAAGCAAAACAAGCAAAATAATGTTATTGAAATATACAAAAACATTATAACTACCGCAAAAAACATTGTGAAAACTCCGGCCGGTACTTAACACCTGTTCGGGAGAGCCGTAACAAGAGCGAAATACAACAAAGGGTTATCACTGCGAACGTGTCGGACAACTAACTAAGTATATCTCGACATGCATCCTCCCGTTTTGACAAAGAAAATCCAATTTTCCCCGTTATCTCCATACCATTGCAATCCACCGAGTACGACGAGAGTGAACACGTGTCGTGTTTTGAGGATTTTATTTATATTCAGTAGAATATTCACAATTTGCAATGTTATTTGTAGTTTAGCTTATTGAGTGAAAGGTTTACCTTTACAAGAAACGGCCCTGATACCAGTATCCTCAGCATTTGGTGAAAGAAGGAACACCATGGAATTTTTATCCGTAGACCAACCTCCTCAGGTAGAAGAGATATCAGGTATAGATTCTACCACAAAAAAGAATATTCGATTTTTTTATTAGCTTTGGATCTTTAAAAAGATTCACGGAGTTTCTTGCTGGTTCATCTCCATAGGACCCACAATATGGAACCGTGCAACTAGAGCCTGAAGACCTAGCGGTTGAGCGCTTGCCTTCCTTGCAGGAGGGTCTGAGTTCAAACCCGGCCGGCTTCACTGATTTTTCGAATTCATGTATGGATCAGAATTTGATTATCACTTGCTTTAACGGTGAAGGAACACATCGTGAGGAAACCTGTACACCTGAGAGTGCTCCATACAGTTCTCAATGGTGTGTGTAGTCCGCCAACTCGCACTAGGCCAGCGTGGTGGACTAAGGCCTTAACCTTCTCATTCTGAGAAGAAGCCCGTGCCCAGCAGTGGGACAGTAATTGGCTTAAAAACTAGAGCCTGATGTTACAAAAGTGCCTGTTATTAAGTTTATTTGAAATAAATAACATTTGAATTTAAACAGCAGTAAGTGCTCGACCGTACAAAGTGTGAGCGTAGACGCTACGAATAGGCTACGGGTTTCGTAGCATCGTTTGCGTAACGTATACGTGGGCGACAGTATAATCCACGCCAATAAAGGAATATGATTATTATCATAATCCCCAATGAGAAATCACGAGGTATTCCCATTTGAACACCTATTTTTAGGGCACCAATGGTTAGAGCACCAATGCTATTCCCTTTTCAGCACCAATCTGTATTTTTGCTTGGTGCTCTATTGGGAACAAAATAAATAATTCGACTTTATTCCCCTTTGAGCACCTACGGTACGGTAGCTTCTAGTGATGCGGTGTATTGTAAAAATTATCGAAAAAAATCACAATATTATTATTTTTAGTTAATCGTGTATTGTTATCATCACAATTTTCCTCAAATAAAATGTACACACAAACCAATTTTAGGCAAAACTAACAAAATAAATTACCTAACTATATTCATATTAATAGGAAGAGCGTAGGTAAGTTGAGAGGGCCGCAACCTGCGCCAAATGTACCGGTCCCAGGGATATCCCGAGTAACATGAAGTATGAGAAATGTAGCACTTTCAGTGGTTGGCACCCAAGCTGATGATATAGATTCTTCTAGCCGGTTCAATGCCCTGGGATCTGGAGGCGAGAGACCTTGCGCTAAGGTACCACCAGCGCGAGGACCCGCCAGATCCTAGTGGCTGAATGGGAGCAGCGACTTGCTCAACCTAGGGCAGGGCACGCTGCAATAGCGGCGGTAAAGCCCGTCATCGCTGGAGAGGAGCCATGGTGCCCTCACCTACCAGCTGACGCAGATACTTTCGGGGCACGGTTGTTCCGGGAAGTATCTGTGTCGCATAAGCTGGTACCAGTTTACAATATAATACCAATATAATTACATATTTTAAGTAACTTATAAATTAAACATGAACGTCTTTTATATCCAGCCCACGCTAAATCAGTACCGTTAAGGAGAATGCCAGGCATTGATCATAGGATTTATCAAAGTATCCAATCATTTCAATTAATTTAAAATCAATGGAGAACATTAAAGCAAGGAAACTATCGAGTGACAAACTGAACCACCACCACTGTTACAAACAGCAAAATACAATAGTTATCCATGGATGAATAAAAAAAGGCGGACAGAATCTCGCTAAACAATTTAAGTAAAGCACCCATAGTAAGACGGCTCGCTTAAAAGTACGGGCTGGCAGGCACACATTCACACCCATAGTAAGATAAAAGCCGTAATTACGCAAAAAATCTCGTGTGATGGTGTCGTTGTCGTAGTGTCACAAATAAAATAACAATACGTATCTGGTGTGTTAAAATGCTGTCGAAATTATTGTAGGTTTAGGAAAAAAAATAGTGCTTTAATATTTTCTGAGCGAGATTCCGTCCGCCTTTTTTTATTTGTCACTGTAGTTTTGCGTCGTAAAATATGATATTGAAAATTCTTTATGCCCTTTGAAAGAAAGACTACCGGTATATGACAAAGATATTGAACAATCAGTAAGCTCAATCCGAATAAAAACATTCTGTAAGAACGTGTCCTATCCTCGACCGAGATTACTTGGCTATAAGAAGTAGTGAGATCAATTAAAGAGCCAAGTCTAAGTGAATAAAAGAAAACGAGTAACTTGGCCGTTAAACATTTTGTAAGAGTAGTAAATCTAGGTAGATATGTCAGACAAAGAGCCAATTCTAGCTGAATAAAAGAAACTAACTATAAAAGAAGCTTTACCCACAACAAAGATACAGGGGGCTTAAAAGTATCGTGAGTTGCTTCGAGAAAAGGATGGTTACGGCCGTGCCTGACTGCCGGTTGCTCGTCTTGGTGATTGGTTCCAGATAGTACATAATGTCATCAGAAACGCATATACCTCCTTCCATTACCACTTCATCTTTGTAGTTTTCCCTCATCGCTCTTGCCAGGATTTGGTGGTAAAACATGTTCGCGTTGAGCCTCACCTCCGGAGTCACTTCCATCTTAGCCACGGCTTGAATGAGCACGGTCAGCTTTTGCCGAGCCGTCGCTATCAGCTTGTCAACTGTTGACATTCCAAACTATAAGAATATGAACTAAAAAAACTTGTTCGTTTAATATATTTGAGGGTATAATTATAATTTATAGGCTAACTAGCGTATGCCCGCTGCTCGGCACGCGAGTAATTTGTTTTACTACAGAAATATGTTTATTTATTTAATTCTTTATACACAACTGGGTACAAAGGCGGTCTTAACGCCATAGGCGTTCTCTACCAGACAACCTTAGGGTAATGCAGAGACAAAGAATAAGGTAGATGCACCAGTAAAGTAGTAAAACATGTTTCGTACTACGGACTTATAATAACATATAATAAAAATAGATAAATACCTATGTACATTATACATATAATAAAATATACATGTACAGAAATATGTTAACGCGCATCCCTCGAGAATTGTTTATTGTTTATCTCTCTAGGATAAAAAGTAGCCGTATTCTTCTCCAGGTCCCATGCTACCTCTTTACCATCTTTCATTACGATCGCTTCAGAGGTTTAGTCGTGAAAAGGTAACACACAGACAGGACTTACTTCCGCATTTATAATATTATCTTGTACCTATAGTACCTACCTTTCCGTTGCTCCTGTTTACTACTATTTTCATGGTGTACAATTAGTGTAGCGACACACCTGCCAAAAGTTACGCCGCCGACACTTCGGCGGCTGAATTGTCGGTCGTAGTATTTGGTTGGCATGACACACCAAACCCGCCGAACAGTTAGAATTACGCGACGTCTTGTTCAGCGCGCTACGCGACGGAAGATTTCGTGGCGTCGTAGTCGGTCGGTGTCGACATTTTCGATAGAGGTATCGCGTCGGAAGCGCGCGCCGAACGTTTAACTACGCGCGCCGAACTTTCGGTTGACTAACGCGTCGCATGATGTGTCGCTTGCTATGCAAAATACATCGAATGCGTTCTCGCGGAACAAGTCGCCCGACGAAAATTTCGGCGCTACGCTGAACGCGGCGTAATTTTGGCTGATGTGTTATAGGTTACTTAAAAAACAGTGCGAGCGTATTGAGCTGAACGTTCAGCAACGTATTTTAGGCAGGTGTGGCCGCGCACTAAAGCATATTCTATCTATCTAAGTACGTATTTACAAAAAAAAAAGTACATAAGTATTATATCCATTGTCTTTGACCCATAGTACAAGCACTGCTTAGTTTGGGACTAGATGGTGCTGTGTAAAAATTTCGCAACTATTTATTTATCTATCTATGTGCGTAATGTATTGGCGTTTTTAGAAACCAAAGCAAAAACATCTGTACTCCTATACTAATGTTGTAAATGCGAAAGTAACTATCCGTCTGTCTGTTTGTTTGTTGCCTTTTCACGACGAAACCTCTGATCCGATCAAAATGAAATTTGGCAAAGCGGTATTCTGGGACCTAGAAAAGGACATAAGCTACTTTTTATCCCGGGAAAATAAACAGTTCCCGAGGGTTGCGTGATAAAGTCTTTGTTATAAACCGAATTACACGTGTGCGAAGCAGTGGGCAGAAGCTAGTATCCTGTGATCCGAAAATATTGCGAGCAAGAAAATTTATTTCGTCGTCGTCGTACTATAAATAGAACAAGAAGAGCAGCTAAAGCCGATAAAAGCGAGCTTAAAATCAAATGGAGCGCTTCATTTTAAACTCAGTAGTGACAGCGGCTTATCTTTTGAATGCGATCGATGTTATAGGTACTGAGAGCTGTCGATCAAAACTGCATAACTCTTGATTTCACCAGGTGCGGCCTGCCAGACCGACGGTTTTCGTAAAAGGGTCGAGGGACCATTAAGAACCCTGAAGACCCTGAAAAGGTAATTAATATCCTGATTTAATCGACGATAAAATTACCTGACCATTAAGGTCGTCAGCTCTTAGTCCATGACAATTGATTTTAATTAATACTTCTGTTACTCTCACTATGTAGTTAAAGTTCGTGTATAACTTACAATCTGTTTCTAATACAGGCACTGCCTGTAGTATATCTTCCAAGGCGTATTGGACCGCAGGCGGTACGTCTGTGAACGGCCTCGGCACATTCGGGGCACCTACAAATTAATAAAAACGGTAAACTTCGCCTTATGAAAGTAGACTCTCAGGCTTTCACACTTTTCCGTGAAATCACATATTTTCTCAGGATCACAGCGTAGTTAATGTAGAAATAAGTAGAGTTTGTAATCTCGAACTAACACCTACTTTACCGCGAAACGCATTGCCATAGATTGAATTGAAAACTATAGAAATGTTGTTTTGTGTAGAAAGAAACCTTGCCAATGTTGCGAGGAGATTGAATTATAAGATATTGTAGGGCTCTTTGAAGATTAGTAACGTGGAGAAAATGAAAGAATCCGTTCACGAGAAAAACCAATTAAGTACTTTGCTTTAATAATGTTTTAGGTTTTCGCGATCACCACACATTATAAAATAAATAAGTTACTCAATACTTTATTACGTTCCATAGTGTAAACAGGTAGTGGGCTTAAAGATATAGAAACAGTTATGGACCCTGTCGGGCACAGCAATATAGTTCAGCAGGAGAAAGAGGCCTTATTTATATTTACTAATTTGATACAAAATAAATATAAATATAACATTTGATTATTAGATACATAAATTTGGTGATTAGATTATTATATATGAAAAAATCTATAGATTATTAGATAAAAATATAAAATATTGAAAAAAAAATTGATTACTAAGATTGTCGTCAAAAAATTCATTTAATGTGTAGTAAGTAGCATTTAATTATTAGAAAACATTTTAATTTAATTGTACTTTGCATGAGGGGACCAATGAAGGACCGACGACCTGGTGAAGGTCGCGGGAATCCGCTGGATGCGGAAGGCACAGGACCGGTCGTTGTGGCGATGCTTGGGGGAGGCCTATGTCCAGCAGTGGACGTCTTTCGGCTGAAATGATGATGATGATGATGATTTTAATTTATTTATATATAAATATGTTGGTTTTATTTATATCTTTAATGTCTTTTGGTAAATTATTATATATCTTAATAGACATAACTAAAGGACTAGACGAGTGTATATTTAGTCGGGAAAATGGCAAATTTAATCTATTTTTGTGTCGTAATGTATATCTTGTTTGTATTTCTACACGAGTGCTATAAAACTCTGGGTGTTTTTCGTTTTCCGTTGGTAGTTTAACCGGACTACATCGCGTATATTATTAAAATTGTTTTTCTGACGTTTCGAATACTTTGCATCGTTCATGGTCGCAGGAAGACTAAGGTGACAAGCGTCTTTACAGATATTTCATTATTTTAATCTACCGTTATCTATCTAATCTATTAAAATCATTTCGATGCACGCATTAAGAGTGTCATTATGTTTAATTTTAATAATGTACGCGATGTAATCCGGTTAAACTTGTTTTATTACAATACTTTGGTTTAATTCAATTTATTTGAAATGTATCAAATATAAGACAGTCATCGGTCAAGTTCTTCCTGAGCACTTGAAAATTATTATGTCTTAAGGTAATAACACGAGCGAACGTTTTTTTTCACTCAGTATGTTTATGCACAGTAAAAAAAATCTTTACAAAAGTTGTAAAATTAAAAAAATCTTCATTAAAACATTATAATAGTTAATACTGAGACGGACAGAAGCAGATGTAGAGTAGAATATTAACGGAAATTGTCAAGGTTTTCTATTAACTAGTTGGAATCAATACTTTAGAATTGAAGTATCTAACTAATTCACTAAGTAATGAAATACCTACCTTTTTTAACCGACGAAAAAAAGAGGAGGTTCTCAATTCGATGCGTATATTTACATATTTTTTTTTATGTATGACCACGCATAACTTTATACAAAGTAGTCCGATTTTGATGATTATTTTTTTAATGGATAGGGATAAATGTCGAAGTTGGTCCCATTTAAATTTAAAAATAAAATCCACCTCTAAGGCTAGGAAAAGAGGGGATGAGTGCTTGTTCACCCACTGTTTTCTTACACGTTAACTGATTCTGTTGAAATTTGGCACACATAAATGAAGTTCTAGACACTATAATATAATGCAGCTGGAGTTAGATTATAGCCAAAAAAAAAAAAAAAACACTTTTTAGCAAAAAATTGAACCGACGAAAACAAACTGAAAAGCGAAAAATAAAATGAAGCTTTTTAGTCTTAATAACTATTCTCCTAACTAAACTAATGTAAATAACTAATTATGAGTCAGCGTCAAACAAACAATCAAGGAAGATCATTTAAATTACTTTTCTCCCACTTGCTTGGAAATTGGCTCATTATTAAAAAAAAAATACAACAGTCGGCTCTTCTCCGTAAGCAACGAAATAACAGGCCGGTAATATCCAACAGGACAATAATAGAAATTGCTGGACACTTTTTATTTTTTAAATTATGCTACCGAAGTTTTTAAGTACACACTTACATAAATTAGGTGTTTTTAGGTACTAAATATTTATCATTATACAGGCTGAATGCGCATTTTTTTTTCAAAACTTTTAAAATAGAACAAGAACCGCGAGCGGGTGAATTGGTGTGAATGAAAATGAGATACTGTTGAATTAATTTGTGTTGTGTTTCCTCGTAAATGAGAGAAAAGTACTATACAAGTCTGGGCCGAAATAACAATTAACGGCCTCGTTTAGTTAAAAAGGACTCGGCTTGCGCCTCGTCCTTTCAAAATCACATGGGAAGTACTTCGCTTCGCCTCGTACTTCCAATATTACTCGGCCGTAAATTGCTTCATTTCAGGCCTCGACAGTAATAGAAATAATAAAAACAAAATAACGTCAAATACAACGTGAAATTTTCCAAAAATGCGTTCTCCGCTCGACCACTTGCGACTCTCACGCACTTTGCTTGTTTGTTTGTTGCCAACTCATAATTAGTTATTTACATTAGTTTAGTTAGGAAAATATTTTATTTTTCGCTTTTCTGTTTCTGTTTTCGTCGGTTAAATTTTTTGTTAAAAAGTTTTATTATGAGATATAGATCTGCTCTTGACCGCAATCTCTGTTAATAAATAACATAATCTGAAAAAATATATAAAAGTAATACACAGGTATTCCTCAGATAAAACACTAATATATGCGCGCCCGCGTTCTTTCAATTTAGCATTATTTTTGGAATGATGTCCATTACCCGTCCCTGCCACATATTCTACTACTTATACTGGTAGCGATGTAATTATGTCGAATTCGGAATTACTTAGGTCGAGGCTCAGGGGGGGCAATTGCCCCATTATCCCCTTAGATCCACGCCTGATTGAATCGAGGACGCGAACATTGATTCACGATTTCATCAGTTCCATATTTCCTTTACTTAACGAAAGCAAACTGAGTGTAAAGTGGATGTCAGATGTGAATTCACTAGAATAGCATTGTCGGTGCGACGATGCCTACACGGAAATTACTAAAACTGGAGATGACTTCACGTTGGCGAATCAATTGGCGCAGTGGCTGTCCGCTTGGAGACTACGAGTTCTATTCCAGTACTAGCTTCCGCCCGCTGCTTCGCACGCGTGTAATTCAGTTTATCACAGAAAGACGTTAGCGCATCCCTCTGGAACTTTGGTAGACTTCTGGATTTTATTGCCGCTGGTGCTTATCATCTTTTACCCCTACTAGTTATACCTAATGAATAACATACGAATGCTTTGGCCAATGTTGTTTGCTTTTTTATGTTTTGGATCAAAGGCAGATAAGTGATAATTAAGTAAACAAAACATCAATAACGCCATTTACTTGATATACAAAGTTAATGAAAACAAAGTTTAATTAGTAGTTATTTAAAAGAATAATAACATGCTGAATGTAGCTCGTAACATTTTCAATTATTTTGTAACAATGAGTCAAAAACCAAAAATAATATTACAAAATTCAAAAAGTTAGCTGGGCAGTAGCGGTATTTGATCTCTAAATTATCTATAAAGTCTACCCATCAGGCAACCAGGCCACGAAATCAAGTACGAAACACGGTAAAATGTAAAATACAAGGAACTCATATATCAAGCTGGAAAGCGGACGGCTGACTAAAATACGGTCCGATGATTGGGGAGCCCTTTGTCTCTTTCTATAAGATACATGCAGGAAAGGAACAGCGGACTCTTGTTACTCGGACTATCCAGCTATGGTCGGACTTATAAAACCTACCTGGACTCAATATATAGATTACAGCTCAGGATACTAAAGATAATCGTTTTGCCGAAAATTAAGTCTAGTTTTGTGGTTGAGTCTGAGTTTTTTAAGTATTGTCAAACCCTTCCTATACATGACAAGGTGAAATTTAGCCTCATTTTTCAATAAAGAACTACAGCATGAAATAAATCATCCTGTGTTTACACGTCAAGTCGCTCAAAACAAACTTGTGACCATACCGGCAAAGAACTGCTACGGCGAACGGGCGAGCGCTTATCTGATTCCACGACTCATTAATTCTTTACCTACCGCCATACGTAATAATATTTTCTCCCTGATTTTGATAAAAGATTTTGCACCTTATGTTAACGGGATATTATTCATTTTTGAAGGTCTTAAATTTCTCGGTCCGCATTCTATCATCATCCTCCTGCCCTTATCCCAGTTTATTTGGGGTCGGCGCAGCATGTTTTTTTCTTCCATACATCTCTATCAGCCGTCATCTCCGTGTTCACTTTCTTTCTATTCATATCATCTTTCACCCAATCCATCCATATTTTCTTCGGTCTCCCTCTTTTCTTATTGCCATCAACATTCATACTTAAAACTTTCCTCGTAACATTCCTCATTCCTCCTCATCACATGTCCATACCATGACAGTCTGTTGCTACTTAACTTCTCTGTCACTGGCGCTACTTTCAGACTCCCTCTTACATATTCATTGCTTATCCTTCGTAGCCCAACATTCCGATCCATACAGGACAGCAGGTCTTATCATGGTCTTATAGATTTTCCCCTTCAGTTTAAGAGAAATTTGGGAGTCACATGTTGTTCCCGTGACCTGCCGCCATTTCAACCATCCTGTGTTAATTCGGTGCTTGACTGTCCGGTCTATTTCGCCATCGCTTTGCACAAGTGAACCTAGGTACCGAAAGTCGGAGCAGACTGGCAAGGGCACGCCATCTAGCGCAATAGCAACAAAACCGGAAAGACCGCCGAAATCGCAGAACATGTATTCCGTTTTAGTTCTGCTGATTTTCATGCCAACGTTCTCCAGATTTTGTTGCCATTTTGCCAATCTACTCTGGACCTCAAGTCCATCTTCACCAACAAGGACAATGTCGTCAGCAAACAGCATGCACCAGGGTTCCTCTTCCTGGATTTCTGATGTCATCCATTATCAGCAAGAAGAGGTAAGGACTTAGAGCCGACCCTCCGTCCGCATTCTATCTAGGGTAAAATTTTTTTGGTAAAATAACAGTTCATGATTCCAAAATCTGGTCGCCTAGCAACTTCAATATTTATTCAATTTAGTTGCCCATATGCTGTAATTCGCGCCATTTTAAGGCATTTTTAAATTATTTAATAATATTTGATATACAAAATGATTCGTTATTTATTTTTGAATTTCGTTATTCCCGCCATTTTAAATGTTGCTAATGTTGCTAGGGTTGCAAACAATTTGTACGTGACCTTGAGTGACTGACCTTGACCGTGACCTTGGGGGCTTGCCAGTTATGACATATCGCGCAAGATGGCGTTGCCAATATAGAGGATATACAAAAGACAGATTTTCGATAAATGATGTACTCAGCGAGTAACATTTTTTTACTGATGGGGTCACTGAGCTGTAGGGAGCCTCTTAAGGTTCTAGCCGCCGCTGGGCTAATATTATGCACTTGACGACTTCTTTTTACGTCTATAGGCCAATTCACGTAACTAAAGAAGTGCAGTTGCAGCGCAGTTGCAGTTAAGTTTCGATCAAAACAATGCTTTCCGTATTCTTTTATCTATGGGGATCGCTGTCAGAAACTGCTGCGTCACTGCAGCTTGATCGGCGCGAAAATCGTTTTTATACCCTGTACCTGTGTATTCAACTTCCACCTTTTCACCTTTTTACTTGCAACATATATTTATTTAACAATTTATGCACACAGAAAGTTACAGAGAAAAATAGTTCTGGAAAATACAAGTACAATGATACTGCTTATTTCTAAGGAAATATTTTCCAGTAGACCTGCGAGAAGAGAATAATTGGAATGAAAAGAAATTTAGACAGAGTGTGAAAAGGGGATGAACAAGAAATTTTAAATTATAACATTCAGAATTTTGCGTCTCCAGGCTTCAGCATATTTAACCTAATAAATCAGCCTATCCTCCTCTCAAGTAGCGAATCAAAAACAACGGAAAAGATTAGCAACTTCAAAGGTTGTGAATGAAAACGTCGTCGTATGTAATTTACGTAACGTAATCACTGCTATAGATATTTTTACACTGATTTTTGTGTTCCGGTATACAATGGATTTTCCGCCGACTATCTTACAGAGCAATGACAAATCGAAACCGAGCACTAAAGTAATGTCTTTTCGCAAGAGTCTGAAAATTATTTCTGGTAAAACTATCGAATAAATGAATACAAAAAATTAAATATGTATTAATAATACTTATATTTCGAACTTTTATTATCGAATAAATTAAAGGCAATGATTAGCATAGAAGCAGTAATAGTCGAGTACAAACCCCAACCATGCCTCTATTCTCTTCGGATCTGAAATTTATAATCACTTCCTTTAAATGAAAGAATAACATTGTGAGGGATCCTCATAAATTAAAATGTACTCGACGGTGGACTGGTGAACAGAATTCCACATTAAAAAACCACACTGTGCCATGACGTTAAAACACATGTCTCACTTTATAAAATAGGAGCCTATTGTGCTAAAGCCTTAGGCCGCTACGGTAGGGGTGCTGGTAGAAAACCTCCACTAGTATCTGACGGCTGCTAGTCCTTCTGGACACGTCTGAAAGGAACGGCAGTTGTTAGGCCGGTGCATCCTGAGTACGAGCAATAAATATCCTTTCGGGGGATATTATTATTCATCGGGGAATCTTTTGCCTGTGGCGAATATTCTGGCGCTCGAGGGGCTCAATCTGGGCCAAGGGGCGTGATTCCGCATGTTCCTCTGAAGTCAGCAGAGGGTACAGTGGAGGATGAGAGATGAGGAAGAAAACCTCTATAAAAAATACGGAAGGATAGGCATTACGGGCAGCGGACTCGGGGTAGTCTGCTGCCTGGTGTAGCTGGCATGGCTGGTGATGCTGGTACAGCTGCTGTGGCTGGCGTGGCTGGCGAGGCTGGCGTGGCTGGCGAGGCTGGCGTGGCTGGCAAGGCCCCCGTGGCTGGCGAGGCAGGCGTGGCTGGCGTGGCTAGCATGGCTGGCGTGGCCGTGACATTGGCGTGTTAGCTGCGTCATGGTAAGACCCGTGAGGTGGCGCGCAGCGTTGCGTGTGCGCTGCCGGAGAGGGTGCGGCCGACGTTAGGCCGCACGGGGAGAGGGGAGCAAGGGCTCACCTGCTTGTGCCAGGCCGGGTCCTGTCGGGGGTGTTTCCGCGAATACAGAGGGTTCTCACGCCCCGACCAAAGGTAGTTGAAGGAAAACCGTGGTGGTTTTAATCGGTAAGAGACCAACACGAAAAAAAAGGCCGCTATGGTAAACTTTCTAACAGAAGCATATTAAAACACTTTACTTGAATTTGAGACCACTCAGATAATCTAAACAAAGATAAACATGGTGTCAAATGTGAAAATCTAAAAATAACAAAGGTACGCAAAAGAAGAACGGTCAAAAGTTCAAGAAAAAGTTTTTATTTAATCTGGAAAATATATGGTATTAAAACGGAAACGCAGACTGTACTCTATGCATGGACCTGGGCCACTACCTCCTGACCCACAGACAGCGACCTCGATCTGGCTCCCGACATTGAACTCGTTGCCGACGCCAGTCAGGTTCAATGTCGCACAGTCGCTCTCCTCTGTCATGCTCATTCTACTATCTAGTTGCGTCAGCTAATAGTTACGAGACAGATCTCTAGACTTTTAGTCAGACAGATCTTACCCAAATACTTTTATTTGCTTTTTTTTGCAACGATGTTAAGGCGAATAGGTACTTTAGACGTCAATGTTTGTAGGTATATCATTTTTGTATACAATTTACACCCACAATTTGTTTCGTGAATTATCTTTGTAACAACGTAGTATACGTTGAAATACTTAGTTCACATTATTGCACAATATAATTAGTTATTGATGCTGATTCTGTTGATTGCAAACTGAACTAATTTAGTCTTACTGTGTCTCTTTCTATCAAAAATCATTGGAAAAGGACAAAATACTTTAATACTGTCAAATTAGTCCACTTGCTTGTTTTCAACGTGAATTTAGTAACCATCGCTATAAATAAAAAATTTTTTTAGAATAGAATATAATAGAATGTCTTTATTTGCAAGGAATAGGTACATTGTAGTTGGTACGTTCATTCATAGTGCGCTTATTCCGCTATATGCTTTATATCATAGCATTCAAATGTTTATAATTATAATTTTTATGAATTTACATAATATTGTTGCTATTATTCATTTACACTTGTTTACTTTTAGTCAAGTCCGTGTGGTGCCGGACTTAAAGAATAGCATCACCCTTATCTCTTCTCATGGGTGTCGTAAAAGGCGACTAAGGGATTCACCAGAGGATGGGCAGCAGCATTCTCTGAGTATTTAACCAACCAACTGCGATCGCCAACCCGCCTGCCAAGCGTGGCGATTATGGCATATCCCCCCCTTAATTGGGGGAGGCCTTTGTCCAGTAGTGGACGTCTTTCGGCTGTAATGATGACTTTTAGTCAAAATTTGATAAGAAATATTAGTTTAATGAATAAAAACTGTAATAGAGCAGACATTTAGTAAGAGGCAATGGTTTAATGGTATCGGGTAGCTTATATTATTTTTTATTTTTTTTTATTGTTAACGGGCTTGCGTTTGAATCTCACCGGATGTTAAGCGATGATGTGGTCGACGATGGTTCACGCTTGCCCACCGAAAAAAATTTCCGTACATGACAAGGGCATAGACTAATTTGACAGTTCTGAATATTTTCTGTCCTTTTTCAATGATGTTTTTAAGAGAGAGATACCTATAGTGTGCTTAAATTGTTTAGTGACAAAAGAATCCGCACAGGCTCTAGCTGGAGATGTTTGGAAATCGTGGCAGGAGCCTAAACCAAGCTCTAATTTAGATAGAATCGTTCCTTCACTTACCCACACTTGATAAAAGCTCGTTGATTTGTTGCAAGGAAGTCCTCATTTCTATAATGAGTCTTCCCTTTTCATCTAGAGCCCTCGATAATTCCTTCTCCTCCTTGCTTTCTGCATTCAACTGCGATTGAATATGTTTCTTTTCCGTCAAATAACTGTTTCATAAAAAATACATTAAGGTAATTGGCAGCCAAATAGACTCTGGAATCTAAAGGTAAATTTTTGGTTACCGGTAGTAACGCAGCATTCGCAGAAATTCTATAAAATGCAATAAAATGACAATTTACTGCGTCGTCGGTGCGACAGCTGTCTAATGGCCAAAACTAATATCCAATCTATCCACGATTTACCCTACTGGAGATAGAAATTTGACATATTTTGTATGGAGCTTATGTCAAATTCCTATCTCTAGTAGGGCAAATCGTGGTTAGATTGAATATTAATTTTGGCCGTAACTGGCGCGCTACAATATATCGCCCAAATTTAAAACACTCTGATATCCGATGAAAAGAGAACTTTTTGGAACCGTGGTATCATTATTTACTTTTAAGCTTTAAATTAATAACACATCGCTGCTTTGCATGAATAACGATACAACTCAAATAATTATCTTTAAATAAGTGCAGCACATAAGAATCTAGTGATAGATCGTTTTTGTACTTAATAAAATGTTGTTTTTCTTTTGAGTTGTGTCGTTATTCATGCAAAGCAGCGACATATTCTAAGTTTTAAGCTTTCGCGTTGCATTATAACTTTTAATGTCGTCAGGCATTTCATATCATATCAATAAGTTGTAGTATCAGTGCTGCATGCAGCATTAGGTACATTTATTTAGACATTATCATCATCATCATCATCATTTCAGCAGAAAGATGTCCACTGCAGTGCTAGACATAGGCCACAACGACTGGTCCAGCGCTTTCCGCATCCAGCGCATTCTCGCGACCTTCACCAAGTCACCGGACCGGACCTTGTGGGGGGCCTACCCACGCTGCACCTTTGAGTACACGGTCGCCACTCCAGAACTTTACGGTCCCATCGGCCATCCGTTCTGCGAGCAATGTGCCCGGCCCACTGCCACTTAAATATGGCAATTCTTCGGGCTATGTCGGTTACCTTCGTTCTCTTGCGAATCTTCTCATTTCTGATTCGATCACGCAGAGACATATAATTACGACATATTAAAATATGATAACTTAAATCAGGGTTTTTGTTACATATAGGTACAATATGTAACAAAAACCCTGTTGTTCCTGTGAGGTACGTTATCAGAATCGATATTCATACGTAAGGACACAACTCATTTGGAAAAACTCTTCAGTAAAAATAATCAAATTAAATATTAAATCATTATTAATTGTAAATTGAAAGTGATTATATCACTTAAAACTCACTCACTCAGTGATTATATTAATAAAAATAATCAAATTAAATATTAAATCATTATTAATTGTAAATTGAAGTGCTATAATCACTTTTAATAATGATTTAATATTTAATTTTATTATTTTTATTGAAGAATTTTTCCAAATGAGTTTTGTCCTTACTATGAATATCGATTCTGATAACGTACCTCACAGGAACAACAGGGTTTTTGTTACATGTTGTAAATCGGTTACATTTCACTAAACATAAATGATTTCAATAGGGATTACAAATTATTTTTGTCGGTGGTGTCTAGCAGAATGTCGATATTAAAATATCTACATACTAATTATTTCTCGTTCATTTTAACTTTTCTAAAGGTGTCTTTCATGTTAATAATAATTTGGAAGTAAACACAAAAAACTTAATAATATCATCATTTCTGATGAACCAAAGTCCACTGCTGAATATATACCTCCCCTAAAAGGACAATATGCCATAATCGCCACGCTTGGCAGACGGGTTCGCGATAGCAGTTGGTTGCAAAAATACTGCTACCCATACTCTGGTGAACCCATTTGTCGCCTTTTACCACACCAACGACGAGAAGAGGTGTGGTGCTATTCTTTGTGTCTGACACTACACGGAACCAATAACTACACACTACCAAGTACCAATTATGCAACAAGCTAATCTATATGGTTTCCTGTTATCCCCAGAAGGAAACAACATTGTTTTAAATAGGTATTTCACAAATACAGTATGGTAAACTAGGCGTTGCACACAGCGATGCAAGCCGCATTTTTGAAAAAACGTAGCATGAAATGTATGTTGTAATCAACAAGTTTCAAATTGACAGAATATTTCCCGTGTGTATACTCGAACGATGCACGAGTTTTATCATGACGAAGAGGTCGAGGTTAAAATTTACATCGTTTAGGCCCACATTTACAAACAATACCTACTTAAGTAAAATAGCAATACAATGCGAAGTAAGACATTTCATACTGCGTTCCAGCAATTTCATTTACAGACAAAACACTTGAGCGAAACTTCTATACGAATACATAGCGTCAATAACAAATCAAATAATAATAAAAAATCTATGATTAGTCTGTTTTTGTTGCCAAGTTCTCTCTTATTTGACATCCTCTTCAGACATTATCGTCATGTCCGGATGTCCGTATCAACATTCCCAAGAGACGGCCCAGCGTGTCTTTCTTTTAGAGGCAATGACGTTTTTAGAATGTCGTTGTTTGGAGGTATATTAAATTCTCTATCAGCTCTTATTTCAATTTCCACTTGTTTCCAAGTCAGTATTTGCAAATGGCCTGCATTCTAGGTAAAAATAAACGACGTATCATCAAAAATGTATTGGTCCTCAAATAATAAGAAAAAACACGTGTAAGTTCACGTAACATCGAATAACATTAATTAGTGTATATTTACGATTCGATGATTTTCAAGGTTAAAATTCATGAAATTTTATGCAATTTTATTCACAGTTTATTCATGCATCTCTTGTTTGATCAACAAAGGACTTCAATTGAATGAAATGAAACGTGAGTGATGCGTTCATTGTTATTCATGCACTGTGATGTGGTAGACGTGGTACTAAAATAACGGTTGGTTACACATTTCACACGATTTATCCATCAGCTTTGATTTTAAAGTAACCTATAAGTATTGAAACGAAAATACCTACATATATTTTAATAGTTGATTGTAACTTATTATAATAGTACTTAGGTGGCACTTATTATAAGTGTTCAGTGGTACCTGTCTACGCAAATATGCACTATGCACCTATACAACAGTTGTTTCTATAAATAAATGTTACCTTGAATTTAGTTTCTCGTGTAATTTTATTCAATTTATTTACATCGGAAAACTTTCATTTGGTAAAATATGGGTAGACGTGCGTTTTTACCAGCCATGTTCAACTGCGGTTGTCTTTGTAAGCCCGTAGATAGATGACCATCCTTTACCTTGTTAGTGCCTCGAAGATCACGTTCCATCGCTAGTTCTGATAGTCATACCTGTGTTGTCGAGCAGTCGTTCTGTATAAAATATTATATTCAGCCATGCATGGTTTGACCGGTACTCTACTATAACATGGACAAAAACTGGGCAGATGGTGGTTCCAAAAATATACACACTCTTACCCTTACACAGTCAATAGCTAATTGACTCACGTGATTTATAACCTTATTTTGTAAGAAATCAACAATAATGTTATAAATCAAGGCTATCGTAGTTCCGTCGAAACCCCAATCACCACTAACTGGAGCGACTTTACACTGCAAAGCCAGTGTGCTCGCACGCATTACTTTTCAAGTCACTGGCTTGAAAATTAGATCGCTTTACGGTAATTTGTCACCCGAGGCATCTTATTCTAAATAAATAAATAAGTAAATAAATATAATAAAACAAAGTTTAACCGGATTAAACCGAGTATATTATTTAGATGGTTGGCAACTGCCACCTGTTTGGAACCCAGTCCTAAAAATAATCAAGTCCCAAACAGCACGCAACACTGTAAAAGATAATGATATTGTGAGTGATTACTGCGTGCATCGAAACGATTTTAATTAAATATTGTACGGTAGATTAAAATATTTTTTTAGAAATATCTGTAAAGACGATTGTCATCTTAGTCTACCTGCGACCACGAAATGCTGCAAAGCTTTCGAAACGTCAGGGAAACGAATTTAAATAATATACGCGATTTAATCCGGTTAAACTTTGTTTTATTATAATTTGTAGTGATGTCGAAAACCTAAGGAGTTATTAAATAAATATAAATATTTTTGAGACATTTTTACACAGCACCTAGCACCATCTAGTCCCAAACTAAGCAGAGCTTGTGCTATGGGTACTAGACAATAGATATAATACTTATATACCTTTTTTTTGTAAATACATACTTATAATACATAAGAAACACCCAGCCCAACACAAACACTTATGTTCATCACACAAATATTTGCTTCTTGTGGGAATCGAACCCCCGAACCTCGTGATCATCAGTCCGACCCTCGAACCACTAGACCACAGACGTCGTCAAAATTATTGTTATTTGGTGTTTACCTTACATAGCAAGCTGGCAAGAAACCAACTGTTCTTTCCCTACTTACATCACTGTGACTGTTTGACACCACCATCTATATATCTATATACTATAATAAAACTGTAAAGGTCGAAAAGTCTGTACATTGAGTTTTTTTTCGCGAAAACCGGCTAGGGGGAAATAAGCTATAGAACACGAATCAATCGTTTAAAAAATGTATGTCTGTCTGTCTGTCTGTCTATCTGTCTGTCTGTCTGTCTGTCTGTCTGTCTGTCTGTCTGTCTGTTTGTTACCTCGTCACGTGAAAACGGCTGAACGGATCGTAATGAAACTTAGCATTTGTATTGGTATTAGTCTAACTTAAAATATAGGGTATGTTTTATCTGAATCGGTTGAGTAGATCCAGCGATACAGCTTGACCCCTCTATTGTATTAAGTTGCATACAAAGTAGAGGTCATGATTGTTGGTTGGATGCAGGTTGCAGGTTCCTAAAAATACAACTGGATTCTATTAGTATTATAGAAAATATAGAATAACATAACATAGCCCATCACTGTCCTGCTGCTGGGCATGGCCCTCTTCTTGGAATGAGAAGAGTTAATGAACTGGATATTATTAGTATTCTAGCATAACATAACATTCCCAGCCCATTACAGTCCCACTGCTGGACACGGGCCTCTTCTCAGCATAAGAAGAGATGTGGTTAGTGTTATAGAATAACATAATCAGCTCAATTACTTCCCACTGCTGGGCATGAGCGTCTTCTCAGAATGAGGGAGTTTAGGGCTAATTCCATGAAATTCCATCACCTTAGCCGGTTGGTTGTAAAAACAAAATATAGTATGGTCGGTAAATAGTGTAATCGTCTGTGTAGGCGCTTATATGTATATATTTTAAGATATTGTGTTCATAATAATGACACGATGTTATTTTCCGACATCCACGCGGACGGAGTCGCGGGCACAGCTAGTAAGGAATATAATTTATAACAGCATACCAATAAATACGAATGCAATCAATCGCTCCACGAAATAGCAGTCCAACATTAAATAGAGATATTTTCATTATTATTTTGAAGCTTTTACATATCCACCCACGCGAACAAGTTTTTCATAAAAACCGTTATTTTTCCTTTTTTTCATTCGATACGTTGTGACCTTTCCACAAAAGTTTTCAGTTTATAACAGTTACTGTTAGTGCTTTCAGTTTTCTATGGTATATGTAAAACTTCAGTATCCATTCCATAAAATATTTTTAACAGTAGGTACTTAACTGAAAACACACTTTTTAATCTGCATACATTGGAAACTCTACAAATTTTTCGGGAACGTTATGTAGTAAAACTTGAAATCTTGTTAAGTTGTACCAAAATATTTTTCGTCTGTCGGTCCTAGGATACATCATACACTGTTTGCCGTAAAGTCTACGTATTGTCTTATACCCACACTCTATTTACATGTTTGCACGACTCGTTAGGTGTTGTTATTGTTTGAAAACTACACACTACATCAGATGCGTAAGTGAAAATTGCGTTGCAAGAATGTTGAAATGTGCGCACTGCAAGTATTATGCAAATAGTCTTTAAACGTTTCTGAACAAAATAACAATCAAAAATATAACTATCTATACTTTGCGCGCGGCTTCACCGGCGTGTAATTCGGCCAATCACAGACAAACTTATCGTGCATCCCTCGGGAACTGTTTATTTTCGCGGGATGAAAAATAACCTATATGTTAATCCGAAAGTTGCTTCCGAAAACCGATATGGTCTATGTGTGTGCCAAATTTCATACAAATCCTTTCAGCAGTTCAACGTAATCGAGTAAGAAACATGCAACCATCTTCACAAACATTCACATTTATAATATTAGTAGGATAGAAAATATACTAGCAAGGTAATATCAAAGTCAGCTATTTGTAATCCGTGGTTATTTGGTAAATATTTATTTCCAGCTAGGATATTTTGGTCTTCTTCTATCGTGTCGACATGAGCTACATAATGATAATAGCTCATGCCGTGGGGAAAAGATTAGCCAGTCAGCAGGTTGGTAGCGGGGCTGACTGCCCAGGGTGCGCCGGACGATCAATTAAATATCGTCACTCGTGGAGACTCTTTTAATGGACCCCGATATTTTGGTATCTATACAATACTGCTGATTCAAATAAGTAAGCCGATACTCAATATGTAGTGCAGTATTAGCTGAAACTGTGTATAATCTGTGCATTGTGGAAGCAAATCGTTACGATTTGCACAAGGTCTAGCTAGGCTACCTGGCAACCCTGAAATGTCTTTTTTACCTGGGGAAGTCCTCATGGACGCACTCCACCCGGGCAAGCCGGAGCCAGTGTCGGACTTTTACTGACTAAGGCCGATGTGCATCAACGTTAATTCTCAGATTAAACGGCCTATTACCTACTCGAAAAATATACTGGAGTTGTGGATAAACGGTAGTTTAACCAGATAATTATCAACAAGGTGTTCCTCTAACTTTGGCCAGGGGCGTGTAACGCTCTGCATTCTCCTCCCAAACCTGACAGGTCCCAGCTCGCCACGAGTAGACGAGTCCTTTTTCTCCATGCGGCTTCAACTTCGGCCGCACCCTTATTCTCAATGGCGCGCGGAGAATTGCTTACCATCGACCTTGACTGATCGGACTCGGGGCAGCTCGCCGCCGCAGGTGCATTGCTATGGTGGTGGGAGGTTGTTTTATAGTCTCTTGCGGAGTCCGGTCTATCTCCTGCAGATGGGGAGAGAAGTGGTGGCCTCTTGCTCTTTCTCCACCGCCTCCTTTACAAGCATTACTCGCAAGAGACGTTGCCTTCCCAAGCGCTCTCGCTTCCAACCATGGACAGAACCATGACCGGACGCAAAAGATCGCTGTATGCCTACCAGTTATGAAGTCACAGCGCTGCGCGTCGCTGCGTTTCGTAATCAGGGGCTCTCGCCTCCAGATCTCATAGACTTCTGCCTCAACTACCAGTTATACGCTAGATACCAAGCCTACGCTCTTTATAGGCTTCTACGTTAAGTTATATTAGTATTAAAATTGCCATCCTTTGATTATTATAGAACCTCATTGAATGGCACACTGTTTGAAGGGTTACATTTAGGCATACTCAAGGCGATTTATGTCAGGATCCTTAGGAGACTGAAGTCTTCTGTTAGCGGCAAATATAAGTAAAAACCGCGCTCGCCAACAGTAGGTAACAATAAAATATGGAACACTAATTAAAATAAAAGCATATTTATACCTATGCATCACTAGTTTCGCCCAACCACATACGTTGACATTTGAGGGACATTGTTCCATCATTTATGAATATGGCTATATACGGACATGTTGCTATCAGTAACAGTATCAATATCACAGTTCGCTTCATGTGTACTGTAAGTAATATAATGGACGCGAGCTATAGTACACATGAAACTACATCCAATATTTTTAAAGGTAGAAGTTTAAGGGTAAAACCTCTCGCGCAAGTAATTGAAAATGAGTGTTCGGTTTAAATAAAGTTGCGCGTATTTGGAGTTTGGAGTGCTGTAGCGATCTATATTAGTGATCTTGAAGCACTAATTGTTAATTCATTCTTAAGTTTTTGCTCAACTACGTAAGAGATGCATTTTAGTCTAAACAGATGGAACTGAATGACTATAATTGAGCGCATGTTGCGGTGCAAATTAAAAGACGCTTACGTCGAGCAGTTATTTGTGACAGTTTACAAAATCTTTTAATAATTTACGAATCTTCGGGATAATTGCTGCTCCGTTAAGGTAAGGAGTTATTTAATAAGATGGCGCTATCTATAATAACTTTGACCATGGCACTGTACAAATGTCAAGTCACAAGCCTAGAGTTGTACATTAACCTGCTTGCTAAATTATTCGAAGCATCACATACAGGCAGTATTCCTAAATGCACCACTACAGCCCACCTTAAAAACTGGGGAGCTGACCAAAGTATTAACCTTTGGGAAAAATCCCCAGGCCAAGAACACTCGAAAGCGCTACTAGTGGGCTTTAAGAAAAGGTTTACGAAAGAACGGCTTTCTTTGAACAAGAATCAGATAAGAATCCTGACTGGGCACTGCAAGCTGAACAAACACCTTCACAGGATGGGCCTCAGTCTCAGTGATACCATAGTTTGCAGGTTTTGTCGCGAAAAGGATTAGACGCCCATCCATATCCTATGCGAATGTGATGCAGTGCACCACAACAGAAGCCAGCATCTTGGAGGCCACGTCATCTCAACGCAGGAGATCAAATCCTTCTCCCCCAAGGTCATAGTCCAAGTTTAACAAATAAATAACTATAACTATAGTCGACTTCATGATTGACTTGCAGCTTGGGGAAGTGCTGTAATGCTGCAAGAGGCGTCACAATAGATCTTATCAGGTCGCAGTGGCTTAGGGGCGTTCAAGACCCTTATCTCACAGGCAGTATAAAATATAGACAAGTGATGCGAACAATCATAGTGAAGTCAACAAAACCGTGCTCCTCCTTGTATAAACCAGCGCTCACGCAAAATAAAAAAATAAAAAATGAAGGTTATTTGTTTTCGCGATTATTACTGGACGATTCCGCGTCATGGGTTCTGAGAGCGGTGAGCACGGTTAAAAGTGCATGGGTGTGTGCGTGAGCGCTGGTTTATACAAGGAGGAGCACGGTTTTATTGGCTTCATTATGATTGTTCGCATTTTTTTATATAGTTTAGGATGTAGAAACGAGCTAAAAGCCCACCTGATGTTAAGCGGTTACCTTTGCCCATAACAACTGCAATACCACCAAGGCTGTTGCCTTAATGATACCGCAAGTCGGTTCGCCAAACTGAGACATGAACATGGAAAGTCTCATGTGATTGTAAATTCACCGACACCCATACCCTTCAGACCGAAACACAGCAACGCAAGCATCACTATTTGGCGGAGAAGTAGGTACGGTGGTAGTACTTTCCCGGACGAGCTCTTCCACAAAGGAGCTCTACTACTACTAAATGCATCACTTCGTCTTTATTTTTTACTATGTCTGTGGCATCACAATGTCTCCTGCAATGTGCTCGCGTCTATCTTTAGTCTTAGAACTGGGCTCAGTCAAATCAAAGCCTATATGCTATCGCTTTCAATTATTCAGATTGACTGAACTCGGATTGTATTTGGACTTGCTGTCTGGAACACAGTTGGTCGTAAATACTTTTGTCACGACGGATATCCTCAGACACGAAATAGGAAGTGTTTTATTTTTTTGCATAATGGTGGCAAGTTTCGGAGGGGCTCGTAGCGAAACAACGACTGCGCGGATTGTACGATCTGCAAGGTTAAGTTGCACTTGCCGCGGTCAGTCTGTGGATGAGTGACCGTTTTGTTACACATCGAGACCCCTTCGTGCCTCGGTGAGCACGTTAAGCTGTCGGTCCCGGTTGTCATACGAATATCTATGCAGTCGTTACGGGTAGTCGGAAGCCTGAAAGTCTGAAAACTGGTCTAACCTCCGAATGTCAGTATTACATTACCCAGTAACTGGGCTGCGGGGGTCTAATGGCAGAGGCTCCGTGTAAAATACTGATGTTCTGTCGCATCTGGCTGGTTTGAATTAAAAGATTATAACAGTGTAACAACCATAAAGGTATTATACTTACGTTAGTATAGAAATGTCTTTGGTAACAACCCACCCCAACTAAGGTTCAATTGTACTAAAACTGCTTATGGCAATAAAACAAGTTTCTTTCAATAACTAAGTTTTACGCACGGCTTCGCTCCCATGGTTCTTTGTCCTATAGCAGCCGTGCATTTTTCCGGGATAAAAAGTAGCTAACCAGCTTTTTTTACCCTCCGCAAAATTATAGACGTTCATTCTTTAACCCATTCATAAATTTTTTTAACCGCACTGCAGCTGGAGAGCACGTCATTAGGTGACACATTTCGCACAATTTGATCGATTTTTGGATTACTTATGCAAATTACCACATAAATTGATCAATAGTTATAAATAATTTATGAAGCGTTGTAGGCCTAGGGCCTTATGGTCTTGCACGGGCACTTCCCACGCTTAACCAAATAAATATTTTTCATAGTTGAGAAACAATAGCCTCATTGAAGTTTGTTTATATTTATTAATTTAACCTTCCATTCTCCTCTACTTTTTCCCAATTAAATTGGGGTCGGCTTCAGTCTCACCAGATGCGGTAAACATCAATATTTTACACGGAGCGACAGCTTTCAGACCCCCACAACCCGTTATTAGGTAATACTGACATTCGGAAGTTAGACCTTCGGGCTTCTGACTACCCGTAACGACTGCCATATATATTTGAATGACCTACAGCTTAACGTGCTCTCTGAGGCACGGACGTGTCTCGTTGTGTAACGAAACGGTCACTCACACACAGCCAGGGACCGCGGCAAGGGGTGCTGGCCTGCAAACCTTCACGTGTGTCTGACGGCTGCTTGTCCTTCTCGACACGTCTAGAGGGATCGGCAGTTGTTGGGCCGGTGCACCCTGGGCACGGGCAATAAGTCTCCTTTGGACCGGGGGACCTTATTGCCTGTGGCGAATATTCTGGCACGGGAGGGGCCTGATGTGGGCCAATGGGAAGTTGCTCCGCTTGTCACTCTGAGATAGCAGAGGGCACTGTGGAGGAGCAGGGGCGGGCCCGGTGTGCACTCACCCTGCCACTGGGCAGGCAGCGGGGGTACTGTCCTTCCCTGCCCCCGTCGGTCTCGTAATCCCAGGAGTGCCTGCTGAGTAGTGTTCTCGCGCCTCTTGGGACCGAGGGTCTTGGCTTTACCGCCCGGACCGCGAGGAAGAACACCTCTATAAAAAATTACAGGAGGATGGGTCTGCGAGCAGCAGACTCGGGGTAGTCTGCTGCCCGACCAGCAGCTGGCGTAGCTGGCGTAGTTGGCGCAGCTGGCATAGCTGGTAAAGGCCCATGAGGTGAGGTGGCGTGTAGTGTTCCGTGTGCGCCACAGAGGAGGGTGCGGCCGTCGTTAGGCCGCACGGGGAGAAGGGGCTCGCCTACTTGTGGCGGGCCGGGACCTGTCGAGGGTGGTTGTGTGAATACTCACGGGTTCCCACGCCCCCGGCTAAGGTAGTTGAAGGAACACCGTGGGGTTTTAGTCGGTAAGAGTCCGACACTGGCTCCGCCTACCCCGGGCGGAGTGCGTACATGAGGATTTCCCCAAGGGAGAAAAAAAAAAGGGACCGCGGCAAGCGCAGCTTAACCTCGCAGATCGTACAATCCGCGCAGTTATTATTTCGCCACGAGCCCCAAACTAAAGCTTATAAAGCTAACCTTGTTAAGCTTTTTATTTAAGCTTCCAATGTACATAAAACAGAAATATCTACGTAAGACGGACTTAATGCTATATGGCATTCTATACCAGTGAGCATTTAGTTTAATAAATATACAAGATGTTGATCTGTAATCATGCCATATTTCTAGATCTGATGATAAATAATGTGCTTAGTCGCCAAAAAATACTTGAAATATTCTACGATTATTAAATACCTAAATTTACACTTAGAAACATAGCGAGGGTTCGAGAATAAATCCCGAACGACTCGGAAAATAAGTCATCGGCGGCATTTTCAAAGGGTGGAAATACCTGCAAATTGTTTTGGTGGAGTCGCACGCATCGTTTTTTTGTCACACGCGACACACGGGGGGAATTTATTTGTTTACAAATAGGTATTTAACAAAAAAAAAATTTTTTATTATTGATTTTTTTATTGATTCGTGTTCAGTGTCAGTGGTATTGTCACCTCCTTAAATATGGCACGAATACAGATCAACATGTTGTAGAAGCACAGCAAACCAACCAACTGTAACATGCTACTAAAGAGCAAGTGCATGTAGTTAGGCCGACTTTAAGACATCATGATAATCAAACCTGAGCTCCAAAGTAAGTTTTGGATAGTTTGTGTAGTCCGCCAACTTGGAGCTTGTAAGTATACAGGGTTACAGGTTAAGTCGACCTAGATCCTTTAAGAGGTTTTAGTTTTCATCATTCCTAGCTGATTTGACTATGAAACACCCCACCCCAAACCTAACCCATATTGATATATTGGATTTTGATTATTTTTTAAATAAAATGAAGATTTTTTGTATAATTGTCCTTTTTTTCGGATTTTGTTTTGTGCCTCTAATTTATAATGTTTTTGCTATTTTTGTATAGTAGATTAGTTTGTTTATTACTCTCAACACAAACAATTTTTGGGGTGCATTAAAAGAGCCTCCACGAGTGACGCTATTTAATTGATCGTCCGGTGCACGCTGGTCAGTCAGCCCGCTACCAACCTGCTGACTGGCTAATCTTTTCCCCACGGCATGAGCTATTATCATTATGTAGCTCATGTCGACACGATAGAAAAAGAACACAAAAAAAGGTAACTGAACCGATTGGATAGTAGTCGACGATTGAAAGTTTAAAAAATAAACAAATTTGTATAAACATCTTTTTTCTTTAAAGAACATTTCAAAAAAAGTCCATGACAGTTATGCTGCAAATGTATTAAATAAAATCTACGTTTCTTTAGCTATCCAACAAGGTATAACAAGCTAGGGTATTATATCACAATTCTTAGGTAGTAGCAAAAATTACGGTACTATTGTCTTTCGATGGAGCTGTGATGCGTGCAAGCGGGACGATTTATGTAGGTGTGAGCGAGATAGATTATTTTCGGCCATTTTGTTGTTATTCTGTTTGGTTTTAGTCAAATTTAGTCTGCTTACGCGATTCGTCCGTAGTAGATGTGATACTTAGTGCTCTTGGATTCTTACTCGACTTGGCTTGTGTTTCTGGACTGCTTCCCCTTCGATTTGTGACAAAACAAATTAAAATATCCGCATATTCCTTGTTCGTGAAGGTCGTCATCGTCAACAGTTCCAAATCAGAAGCACGTATCAAAGTCAAGCAAGCACAGTCACAAATGGAAGGTGAAACAGTCCAGAAACACAAGCCAAGTCGAGTAAGAATCCAAGAGCACTAAGTATGGACGGCCATTGGAAAGCATTCCACAAATTTTGAAAAAAATATCACTAAGATCGGGGGTGCACTCAGATGTCATTAACTATCCCAGATAATGAGATTTTTTACAGTTTTTTTAGTAAGTAAGATAAAGCATAATAAAGTTGATTGATTTAGTTAAAAATGGTTTAATTGTAGTGATGAATCGCTTTTAATGTTTAGTACTTGTTAATTTTCTTTATCATTCATTCTACGTCTCCTATTTTTCTTGCTTTAGAGTGCTTCCCAGATAATGTAATATACTCACTTAATGAAGATTTTTTATTTGTAAAATTTTTGTGAAGATTTATCTCTGGTCTTTCATACACAGTCCAAAAAAAATCGCATTCGCTACGCTCGCGTCTTGTTTTCAACCCTGGTTTGCTCTATATGCTTGATGTACATTGAAAGCAACTATTCTTTTGCATACATTTATTTATATTTTATAAAGAGCAAAACCGAAATTGGCAATTTTTTTTTTTAATTCGTGCTCGCTCTCTCGCGCTGGTATTACAGTCGCAGTTGCTTTTTGCAAGCGTATATTTCAAATTATCAACTTTTTATAAAGACCTAATCTAACCTCAAGGCGCAAGCTTTAAACTCATAATTTGACGTCATGTTTTCGCGAAATTCAATTTGATTGATACATTGAATGTAGCAACTTCGAATGTAACGCCGAATAAGGATAGGTTTAGCGCAGTCGCTTTACTAAAAAAAACCGCTTGCAGCCTGCCCTGAATTTTTATGAGCCTGTCCTGAATACGCAGTATGGCTACGGCCCTGACTCGTTATATGTAGATGATGGTGTAGGGTATTGTAGGTACCCAACAACTTTATTGATATGCTGAATTGCTGATATGATAATTATAAATGATACGAGTCCTTTGATGACCAATAGTTTATTGCACTAAATTAACACCAAAGTTCAGACAGAAATACTAAAGAATAAATGATATTGATATGATATTGATAGGTATGTGAGAACACACGGCGCGTTGGATGATCGGTAGTGAACTAACTTAAAAGTAAATGAAAATAAATTATGAATGTTGGCGGATAATGCTGACGCGGGTTGTAATACATTAATTTCGCAATGTTCGGTTGCACCGTAAGATGGTTCTACGTTCTCGCAGCATAAGCTACAACGTTTAACTTTCATGCGGTACATAATGTGTTATTGTTGTGTGGTTTTTAGTTATTAGATATATCCATCCAAATGTATCCACAAATCAGGCCCGCTGCGGCCGGTAAAAGCCCCCTTAATGCAGCCAACTGGGCGTTATTGAATTAAGTATTCAACGTCCTCCGTTTGAAACTGGCAAACAACATTAGTTACATAGACTTAACCTCCCCTTAAAATTTGTATTCTGCTGTGTAAATTATATTTTAACTTTAAACAAAAGAGTTTGGATGAGTTTTACTGTTATTCTATTTAGTTTTGACCTTTGAAGTTACGCATATGTATAATAAGGAGCCTTTTGATGCGGACAGGTAAACAAAATATTTTCTGTAAGTCTCTCAGAGTTATGATAAATAAAGGCTTCTTCTCAACCACGGAAACAGGAACTCTACTTTTACTGCTATTTTTGAAAGGTCGAAGAAGAACCCCGGAAGGGTATACAAAAGACGTTAGTTTTTAAGGAATTGATCATCAACGCTACCCAGAAAATCTAATTTATTTTTTAAGACGCAAAAGACGTCGCTGCCTGATGCTTCTACAGTGGCAGGATTAATTCAGCTTCTGCTGGACGGTCTTAAAAATCCATCACTCTGCCTATTCTCAAGTGGACACATTCTTACCACATACGCATTTATCTTAGATAATCTGCAAAGGATAGCAAAAGCTGCTTCAAAATTCAATTCACATAAAACAACGAAATATCCGCCAACAAATCGAACGGTGGCGGTCCGCGGTCAAATGACCCTGTCAGTTTAAACACATATTAAGAAACGGTCTGTCTGTTACCGCTGTCAAGAGAACAGCTTCCACTGCGGTTTAACCACCACATGTGTAAAACTCATTAGCAAAGTAGAATCTGGTAGACATTAGCTATAGATATAAAAAATCATAATTTTTCGCAGTGACTTTGTCGCCTCGAGCATTTAATCTTTATAAATACAGGATAATTTTTAATTCACCAATAACCCTTTAAGGGATGATTGTGATTTAAACAACTTTTATCATAGAGCCGATTCAGAAATAGTAAAAAAATACTGCTGTTACATTTTGGTCAAGTAGGTACCTACACGAAACATTTTCTATGGAACGATTGTTTTTTTAAATGTTAATGTTGAATTAAAAACAACCCCTAATTGGTTGGTTAGGTTAGGTTAGGTTAGTTATCTGTTAGTAATGACCTGACCAATAGGGTGTTTGACAATTTTTGAAAATGTACGTAAAACGATGGCAAAACATCCAATTAAAGCATTCATTAACAAATAATTACTAAAATATGCTTGTAAAATTAAATAATCAAGATTTTAAATTCTCATTTTTAATTTCGCACCAAAACGCTAAGTCACGTGACATTATCGACAACCTACGTCACTGTTCTAGTTCCGGTCAGTGTTGGCGGTGTGAATTACTATAAAAGTACGACACGCTTACCAAAAAGGTACGAATTTGACAAAAGGTAAAAAATCGGAACACGGTTTTTTTTGGTCATGAGACATGACTAAAACGTTTTGTAGTTTGTGTTTGAATCACGCACATACAAAACAAAAGCTTTTAAATTACGTTCAAATTACCTACAAATGCTGATTAGTTTAATTGTTAGTAAGTTATAAAGTACATAACCTGGCTCAATAAAATAAAAATGAACCTAAATTAACAATTAACATGAATATAATTATTAATAACTAGCTTTTACCCGCGGCTCCGCTCGCGTTAAATTCTGCTAACCCACGTCAGTCCAGTCCAGTCCAGTCCATTCCAGTCCAGTCCACTGTCCCACTGTCCCGCTGTCCCGCTGCCCCGCTGCCCCACTGCCCCGCTGCCCAAGTGCCCCACTGCCCCACTATCCCACTGCCCCGCTGCCCCACTGCCCCACTGCCCCACAGCCCCGCTGCCCCACTGCCCCGCTGCCCCACAGCCCCGCTGCCCCTCTGCCCCGCTGCCCCACAGCCCCGCTGCCCCACAGCCCCGCTGCCCAGCTGCCCCGCTGCCTTACTGCCCCGCTACCCCACTGCCTCACTACCCCTCTGCCCCGCTGCACCGCTACACTACTGCCCCACTGCCCCGTTGCCCCGCTACCCCACTGCCCCGCTGCCCCGCTGCCCGACTGCCCCGCTAACCCGCTGCACCACTGCCCCGCTGCCCCGATACAACACTGCCCCACTGCCCCGCTGCCCCACTATCCCGCTGCCCCACTATCCCACTGCCCCAATGCCTGCCCCGCAGCCCGCCACTGCCACGCTGCCCCGCTACCCCACTGCCCCACTGACACGCTACCCAACTGCCCCACTGCCCCGCTGCCCCACTATCCCACTGCCCCGCTGCCCCGCTAACCCACTGCACCGCTGCCCCACTATCCCACTGCCCCACAGCCTGCCCCGCTGCCCTACTGCCCAGCTTCCCCACTGCCCCGCTGCCCCACTGTCCCGCTGCCCCAATGCTCCGCTGCCCCACTGTCCCACTGCTCCGCTGCACCGGAAACCCACTGCCCCGCTGCCCCACTGCCAAGCCGCCCCGCTACCCCACTGCCCCGCTGCCCCACTGCCCCGCTGCCCCATTAACCCACTGCCCCACTATCACACTGCCCCGCTGCCACGCTACCCCACTGCCCCACAGCCTGCCCCGCTTCCACACTGCCCCGCTGCCCCACTATCCCAGTGCCCCACAGCCTGCTCCACTGCCCCACAGCCCCGCTTCCCCACGGCCCCGCAGCCCCAATGTCCCGCTGCCCCACTGCCCCGCTGCCCCACTTACACACTGTCCCATTGCCCCGCTGACCCGCTGCCCCACTGCCTCGCTGCCCCACTATCCCACTGCCCCACTATCACACTGCCCCACTGCCTCGCTGCCCCACTATCCCACTGCCCCACTATCACACTGCCCCGCTGCCACGCTACCCCACTGCCCCACAGGCTGCCCCGCTTCCACACTGCCCCGCTGCCCCACTATCCCAGTGCCCCGCTGCCCCGCTACCCCACTGCCCCGCTGCCCCACAGCCTGCTCCACAGCCCCACAGCCCCGCTTCCCCACGGCCCCGCTGCCCCAATGTCCCGCTGCCCCACTGCCACGCTGCCCCACTGCCCCGCTGCCACACTGTCTTACTGCCCCGCTGCTCCGGTAACCCACTGCCCCGCTGCCCAGCTGCCGCGCTGCCCCGCTACCCCACGGCCCCACTGCCCCGCTGCCCCACTATCCCAATGCCCCGCTACCCGACTGCCCGGCTGCCACGCTACCCCACTGCCCAACAGACTGCCCCGGGCCTCTGCCCCACTGCCCCGCTGCCCCAATGCCCCGCTGCCCCAATGCCCCGCTGCCCCACTGCCCAGCTGCCCCACTATCCCTCTGCACCACTGCCCCGCTGCCACACTGTCCCACTGCCCCGCTGCACCCGTAACCCACTGCCCCGCTGCCCAGCTGCCCCACTGTCCCGCTGCCCCACTGCCCCGCTGCCCAACTGCCCCACTGTCTCACTGCCCCGCTGCACCGGTAACCCAATGCCCCGCTGCCCAGATGCCCCGCTGCCCCGCTACCCCACTGTCCCGCTGCCCCACTGTCCCACTGCCCCGCTACCCCGCTGCCCCACAGCTTGCCCCGCTGCCCCCCTGCCCCGCTGCCCCGCTGCCCCAAAGCGCCGCTGCCCCACTGCCCCGCTGCCCCACTATCCCACTGCCCAGATGCCCCGGTAACCCACTGCCCAGCGGCCCCGCTGTCCCACTGCCCCGATGCCACAGTAACCCACTGCCCCGCTGCCCCAGTAACCCACTGCCCCGCTGCCCCACTGCCCAGCTGCCCCGTTGCCCCGCTACCCCACTGCCCCGCTGCCCCACTATCCCACTGCCCCGCTGCCCCACTCACCTACTGCCCCGCTGCCCCGCTACCCCACTGCCCCGCTGCCCCACTTCCCCGCTGCCCCGCTACCCCACTACCCCACAGCCTGCCCCGCTTCCCCACTGCCCCGCTGCCCCACTGTCCCGCTGCCCCACTGTCCCGCTGCCCCAATGACCCGCTGACCCAATGCCCCGCCGCCCCACAATCCCACTGCCCCACTGCCCCGCTGCACCGGTAACCTACTGCCCAGCTGCACCGCTGCCCCACTGCCCCGCTATCCCACTGCACCACTGCCCCAGTAACTCACTGCCCCGCTGCCCCACTGCCCCGCTGCCCCGCTGCCCAGCTGCCCCGTTGCCCCACGGCCCCGCTTCCCCACTATCCCACTGCCCCACTCCCCTACAGTCCCGCTGCCCCGCTACCCCACTGCCCCGCTGCCCCGCTGCCCCACAGCCCCGCTACCCCACAGCCCCGCTGCCCACTATACCACTGCCCCGCTGCCCCGGTACCCACTGCCCCGCTGGCACGCTGCCCCGCTGCCCCACAGCCTCGCTGCCCCGCTTCCCCGCCCCGCCGCCCCGCTGCCCCACTGTCCCGCTGCCTCGCTGCCCCACAACACCACTGCCCCGCTACCCCACTGCCCCACTGCCCCACTGGCCCACGGCCCCGCTGCCCCGCTACCACGCTGCCCCACTGCCCCACTGCCCCACTGACCCACCGTCCCACCGTCCCACTGCCACTGTCCTACTGTCCCACTGTCCCACTATCCCACTGTCCCACTATCTCACTATATCACTATCGTCCCGTCCCATGTCCCATCCTATGTCCAGTCCCATGTGCCGTCTCACTGTCCTGTCCCATGTCCCGTCTCATGTCCCGTCCCATTTCGCGTCCCATGTTCCGTCCCCTATCCCGTCCACTGTCCCGTCCCCAGTCCCGTCCCCTGTCCCGTCCCCAGTCCCATCCCCTGTCCACTCCACTCCACTCCACTCCATCGTACATTACTATCCGCTCGTGCAAATGCATAGAAGCTTCGATCTGTCGGGTGAGTACGCAATCCACGAATTTTTTTTTTTCTTGTTTTCTTTCTTTCTTTCTTTCTCAAAACCCATACCAGTTTTTAAGTCAGATCATCAGCTTTCAAACAAAAAAAAAATTATCAAAATCGGTCCAGTAGTTTTAGCGTGATGCTGGAACAAACAAACAAACAAACAGACGCTAGACGTTTACAATTTTATAATAGTTAAGATATACCTACTCGTTCAAAAACTGGTACATTTTATTTTACGATCATGGCAACATTTAGCTCGCCCTACGTCGTACAGGATTATGACGTCACCCAAAATGGAGGCCAAGTCTCAAGACGTTTTGTCTCACGTGAGCAACAGATTAAAAAATCTAAATTTCAAACAGAAAACTTAAATATTTAGAATATATTTAAATTAACAAAACATAGTAAAAGTTAATCTTCAACCTAAAATCTACGTTGTGTACAATTTTCATAATTTTTGCCAATACCTGTCAAACACCCTATTGAGGCCATACTCCCACGATTGTTTACCGACTTCAAAAAAGGAGGTTATTTTTTTGTCAAGAGTTTGTTTAGTTTTTAACAAATTCTATATTTATGGTCAAAATTGACTCATATTCACAATTTGTCTTGGTTTAAATTGCCAAAAAATAGAATCAATCATTTTATTCTACATGTTAAAATTAATGTCACTGACTGAAAATAAAGCACTTGATGATGAAGAAATACATATTTGTGATATATCGGCAGTTTCTTTATTCATGCAATTTATTTTACCTGTATTTCTTGAATACTGTTCTTATTTCACAAGGTCTCTACATAAATGCTCACATTATTAAAAATAAGCGTGTGTGCAGATCAGGAAAGATTTCTGTTATTAATTTTACACGCAGACCCTACACTCTCAATGCAGGGTCTGCGTGTAAAATTAATAACAGAAATCTGATACCTCTAAGGTAATACCGACCTTACTGTGTAGATAAAAAGTTTAAATTGGACCTAATCAAAATTCTCAAAAAAGCTATGTAGGTACGTACTATCTTGGATGTCATCGCGCTCCACTTTCAAAGTAAACAAAACATATTTTCTTTTATGAAACAGTATATGTTTTGCATCTTTTAGTAAATTGTTTTTATCATACATACTTTGGAATCTTGTATCATTACAGATGTGGATGAAAAGTTTACTCAAGAAAAGTCTTTACATTTGTGTCAAATGACTTATCTATGGAGTGTTAAATTTTAATGATATATATCCGCCTATCATAACATCGTTTGAGAAAAATGACCTAAATTTAGCCGTATGATTGCTTATTAGGCAATATAATTATTGAATATCTAGCATATCAATCAGTAATATAAATTAATTAATCTATACTAGCCACAAACTAATAGGTCCTACTTAAAATATGACACAAGTCAAAATTATTTTATTATTTAACGCATTGACGCTTGCGAAGCGAAGTCTAAAGATATAAATTGTGGAAAGAAAAAATCGCTCACGTGCAGGATTCAAACCTGCGACTCCTGGTTCAGTACAACAGTGCTTTATCCGCTAAGCTACAATTAACTCTGCTCGTAGTATCGAACTTAAAAGCAGCAGCAGCAGTTTCATCAGCAGGCAGGTTCGAATTCTGCTCGTGAGCGCATTTTTACAAGTCAAAATGCTCTTTGAAGTGTAAAATTTCCTTCTTCTTAGCGAGTAGATGGCAAATTGTGTCAAATTTTGTTGGCCCAGTGTTCTGCAACGCGCACTACATTCTGGTTGGTGGTCATTAGCTCCTCACGCGTGCAGGTGACGCGGTACAAGATAGAAGGTGAACCATTGTTTGCGGAGTGACGCCGCACTCACACTGGACATCCAAACCGTCTGTGAACCCCCATTTTGGAGATTATCTTTGCTTCTGTCAATTTGGGTTCGAAGTTTATTTAAGGATTTCCAAGTTGACCACGGGAGTACATGCCCAGGTGGTAGGGTTTCCGATGGTTTTACAAAGAAAACAGGGGTTTCAGACGTTTGTCGCCAGAGATCGCACCTTTCTTTTGAGGCCAGACCTGACCACGCACCTGAAAAAGTTTTTACGACTTTTAAGCCTTTGAGGCACTGTACTGTAGTTGTGAATTGGGTGTAAAATTTCCTGAATTTTCACATTACAAGGAGCATTTTGAAATGTCTCAAACAGGGCATTTTGAAATGTCTCAAACAGGGCATTTTGAAATGTCTCAAACAGGGCATTTTGAAATGTCTCAAACCGGGCATTTCGAATTGACTCAGACAGAGGCACTTGAGGCCTTGCGCATCACTTGCTAGTTCGTGATCTACTTCACAACTTTAGCAGCTCAAAACTCTGGCAGTGGCAGTAGTATAAAGGACGTCTTAAACGTAGAACAACTTATTTACTTGCGCGTCCCACGATTTTTTGTTCAGTATATTTTGGTTTATTTTCAGCCATTTGAAGCGTGATAAATGAAAATGGAAAAACTTTAGGAAATTTTCCGTGTACCTAGACCGAAATTCGGACTTCGAGGTGCATTCAGTTAGTTCAATCCGGTAGTTGACAACTCTTAAAAAATACCGAAAAATAAAAATATTATTTAAAAGATGGTACAGAAACGATAACATTGTTGAATTTTTTTCACCATGACCATAACCATGAAAAAATGAAACAGAATGCTTTTACAGTTTTTGGAGAGGACATTTTCTGTCCTTGTCGTGCTAAACGGACATTGTACAAAAGAGAGATCTCAAGTTTCTATGAAGGTTTTGAATAATGACGTCATCTTTTGATAGTCTCTGTATAGTGAAAAAGTTTAAATCGCTTTTAACGTGGACATTTTTTTAAATATTTTATTGGTTTATTCACAATACAAATTTCAACTCTCGTTCTGCCCATCCACGCCACGCCTCGCCGATGTGAAACCACCTTTAAAAGAGACAATTAGAGGTAATGTTCAAACAGTTTAGATAACTATTATGCTCTTTACTGATTTTGCCCATTTATATGAACGTTCAATTAACAATTTTTTATTACTTTGAAATGCGTTTCGTTTACGTATAAGTCGAACTATTCAAAAACAGTAGGAAGCCAGGTTTTATTTTTTTCAGAGTAGACATTAGCGTGTGGTGTTTTTATCCAGGGGAAATAAACAGTTCCCGAGATATGCGTGATAAGTCTTTCTTTAGTAAGCCGAATCACATGCGAGCGAAGCCGCGGGTAAAGTTTATATCAAATAATTGACCGAGCGAAGCGAGGTCTCCGAGTTGACTAGGCCACTCAGCATGTTACTTTGTTCGTCTGTCAGAACCTTAAAATTGCCATTTCAAATAATATAATAACGTCAAAATCTCACATATTACGGAATTTTAAAGGGGCGTCCACAGAAAAATTCTGTCTTCTGTGGTGGCGTCCATACATACAAAGTAGGTGCATTTTTTTTCTGTATAGCATGTAGGGTATCATTGAAAATTAGTTTTTTATCAGAGTAATAAACTGTTCTCAGAAATATTTTAGGTCATATTAACCATTTGGTGGGCATCCAAAGTCGCTGTTATAGACCTATTTTGTCCCTGTTTTTTTTTTATCTGATAAACAGCTCCACGTCAAAAGTTGTTACTTAACGTAAGACATCAATTGTAAAAGACAAAAGCAAATACATTTTCTCACTAGCACTTTTTGTCCAGTCTTTGAACTCTGCTATACATTCAAGGGTATGCACAACAGATACGCACAACACCAATAATTAAAGTATAGATATAAATAGTATAGATTAATATCGCAAAAAATTCACAAATAAAATATTTTTCATCCCCCCATCTCGGAAAGAGTATTTTTGCTCTTCGATATCTGAGTGCAAAAGCCGTTTTTATCCACTAGAGGATAAAGTAAATAAAGGAAAAAAAAATGCTCGGTCATCAAAATTGTGCACGCGGTTAAAAAGCAACTATGCACTCTTGTATAACAAATAACTATTTCAATTTTACATTCACGGAAAGTAAAATTTGGCCACGAACAGGAATCACGGTAGCTCAGTTGGCTAGAGCGATTGGTATATTGAACCAGAAAGTAGCAGGTTCGATTGCCACCCGCTGTCAATTATTTCTAATTCACAAGAAAAATTAATGTGTATGTTAATGATCTTTAATTGCTGTTTTCAGAACACCTATTAATTAAAAAATGTTAAGTAACTAGGTATTTCTCAGCGGGCTGTGTTGTCGCTGGTACTATTTCTAAATCACAACTTAAAAGGGAACTTAAAAATCTTTTTAGTGACAAGTTGCAAAGGTTATATGAGAACAGGCCTTATTAATGAGGTACTCAGAACCCATTAATGGACATAGATTGCTCCCTGCAATATTGCTCTTCCCCGTCATATTATTAGTAGTTTCCATGCCGTCCCCTTCTGGCCATAATATCAATCAACTCAGCGTCTTTCAGTCGAGTAATATGGCGTCCTGAGTTCATTAGGGACGACAAGACAACATTAAACAAGTAACTAGATAGCTTCGATAGTTCAGTCGACTTTTTTGTGATCTCCAGCCGAAGCTTGGTATTTATAGCAATATTTTTTTACTAAACCTGAAGGTCTATTAGGAAAAATTGTCTCAGCATCAAACGGTGAAGATATCCAAAACAGGGCCGTTTCAACCCGGGGATGCAAGGGGTGCAGGGCGGCCGGGCGTTGAGGCCGAGGCCCGATAAATTATTATACCCAGTTCCTGCTGTTATTACTTCTACACACCCTTATTGCTTCTACACACCGCCATCTAATGCCGACTCATTTGATTGTTGGCGGCACGTGTGCGGGATAAAATCCCTGTTATGTCTGGGGCTTTGGAAGTCTTCAATCAGCGTCGGCAATTTAGGTCACGGCAACCCTAACATTACCAAACCCACACCACTGAGGGGTGGGATACTGAAATAGCTAGGGGCTGCCTGAGCTAGGTTCACACCCCCGCCCTGGCACCGGCCACCGGCTGGTGCCCACATCACATCATCAATGGTCCGGAAGCGGATGAAATATCTCGGTCTGGTCTTGGATAGAAGAAGGAACTTCGGTGAACACTTTGTGCAGCTTGCTCCGAAGTTGATCGGCACAGCGTTCCCCTTAGCCCGTTGTTGCCAAACCTTGATGGACCGATCGTAAGCTGCTGACGGCTCTATGCGGGGTGGTGCACTCGATGGTACTCTATCGTCGGCGCCGGTACGGGCGAAGTCCCTGAATGCCCAAAACAAGGCTCTGCTGTGGAGACCACAGAGAGTCATGGCAGTCAGGGTCATACGCGGATACTGCACAATATCTGCAGAGGCAGCGTGTGCATTGGCAGGCACTCCCCTCGTGGGTCTTAGAAGTCTATCGGCAAGGAGCAGACCAGCAGGTGGAAACTAACAGACGCCCGTAGCCTGAAGTCGTAAAGTCGTGACACAGGGAGGCACAGGCTGCCATAATGGTGCAATGGAGGTTGGAAACACCCAGTGTCGGTCATTGGACTGTGGGGGCTATCCAGCCTACCCATGAGAAATGGGTACGAAGGTGACATGGAACGTGGTCCTTCCGTCGGGTACAGGATGTCGTGGCATGGTTACTTTGGCAAACACCTGCACAAAGAGGCTAGACGGGAGGGGAGCGTGTGTCTCCAGTGTGGCTGTAATGAGGACACGGCCCTGCATTATCTAGCGCAGTATCCTGTCGGGTTATGCAGCGTCGTACTCTCTCTGCGGCAATTGGGGGAGACCTCTCACTGCCGGCCGTGATCAGGGCCATGGCTGCCACTAGGGATGCAGTCGCGTTCTTCTGCGAGGATGTTATCTCACAGTTGTTTTCATAGGGCGCCACTATTTGAGCGGATGGACTTTACTTACATAATAAAGTAAGTATAATAACCTACCCTATACCTTCGCGATCCTTCGCTCGTATTGTATGTATAATGAAAGTCAATCCACCGCGAATTCTTTATTCTTCGTCGTTTGATCTCTAAATAAAGCAGCAAAATCTACAAATTAGACTGCCTTATTTTACCTACTGAAAAATGAAGAAATGTGAAATTAATTTCACTGTTCGAATAACCATGTATCTTGATCATGATACATAATTACTTCCATGATTAAGGAAGCGTATAAAATGTGAAATATGGTATATCAAAAAATTTATAAGTACTTACTTGAACTGGAACACATAGGCTTATATTGCTTATATTCAGAGTCGAATCTAAGCGTGAACTCATGCTTCTAACTGCCAAATAGCACTGCATTTTGACAGTTGGAAGATCTGTGGTTGGAAGCATGTTTAGATTCGTCTCTGAATGTAGAAGGTAAGCCTTACACTCGACCCATCTCCTCCATCTTGAGCTTAGCCATCTATGAGAATTAAGATTTTAAACTCCACCATTTACATGACCGATCGCTACCAAACTAGTGACGAAATTACAATTAAAAACCTAAAATGAGCAAGTAAGAAATATGTAAGAGACTTAATCTTAACTGCAAATTTTTTGATGTACCTATAATCTCAGACGATTAAAAAATGGCGGACGGAATCTCGCTAAGAAAAGATTGAAGCACTTCGTTTTTTCGTAAGCCCACCATAATTTCGACATATTTTTCGACTACCGTGTCATTGTCGTAGTGTCACAAATAAAATAACAATATACATGTAAATGTAATCGCGGCTTTTTGCCTTACTATGGGTGTGAATGTGTGCGTGCCAGCCCGTACTTTTAAGCGAGCCGTCTTACTATTGGTGCTTCACTTTTTGTTCAGCGAGATTCCGTCCGCCTTTTTTTATTCGTCCAAGCCTATAATTATAACTTTAAAAAGATGTATTCAACTATAATATTAGATGCAAAACCTATTTCTTAATAGAACAGAGGAAGGGCTTAAATAAAATACGGTGACTAACTTTTTCATCTACAAAGTTCGTTTTACATCAAAGTGTTATAATTTAACCTGTTAGAAATGGGTCACAGAGTAGTTAGCAGGCCGCTGCAGTTACAACTTGTTATACCTAATCTTGATAAAGTGCATACCGGTACCTGCAAGCGTGGCGCATCGTCATGGTAATTAAAACTATGGAAGTTTACCTATTAAGAGTATACAAGTGTATAAACAATTGCAAAATATTTATGGACACTGACTCATTAAAAGACAATCGCAACATATAAGAGTAAATAAGGCATGTTCTGCTCAAATTATTTAGGATTAGGTATTTTCAGTGCCTAATTCGAGTTTGACACTTAACGGGTGTGGTAAACTCGCACTACAAGGCACTCTGTTAAAAGGATAACAACATAACATAACATCACGCATGTATTTCCCCGAAGGGGTACGCAGAGGTGTATATTACACCCACATTTCGCCAGTTATGTTATAGTCCCATGTAATAGGGGGCGAGGATATTACCATTAATTGCCATTAGTTTGATGTCAATGTATGAAAATACGAGTTCTCAAATCTAGATTCATACTTGAGCACCTTGTAGAATACGGGATTAGATTTAAGGTAAAATGGATGTTCCTATAACAGTAGCACGCCTGTCAGGAGGTTGTAACCGATGTTAAACCGCCCGGAGAGAAGGGGCTCGCCTACTAGTGGTGAGCCGGGAGCTGTCGGAGGTGGTTTGAGAACACAGAGCCTATCCAACACTCCCGGCCACAGATAGTTAGAGGAACGCCGAGGTGAGTTTAGTCGGTAAGAGTCCGAAACTCTTCTGGCAAGCCAGGCGGAGTGCGTCCATGATCCAGGATTTCCTCATTGAAAAAAGGTAAAATTGATTTTATGTAATGTACTCACGTGTGTTCCGTGTGGTGCCGGACGTAAAGAATTGCACCACTCTCTCTCTTGGTGTCGTAAAAGGCGACTAAGGAGTTCACCAGAGGATGGGCAGCAGCGTTCTCTGAGTATTTAAACAACCAACTGCGATCGCCAACCCACCTGCCAAACGTGGCGATTATGGCATATCCCCCCCTTTGGGGGAGGCCTTTGTCCAGCAGTGGACGCCTTTCGGCTGAAATGATGAATGTACTCACTGTGCGGTCCGCTCTTGGCCAACGTTCTTAAGCGTGTCGAGCATCAATACGGCATGCTTGCGGTCTTCTAGCAGAGAGTCTCGCTTCACACTGTTAAGCGCCAACGCCATCATCAGTCGCCCCGTCTGATAACGTTGTTCTTTCAACCTTACGCGAAAAAAATGCATTACAATTTAAAGTGTATTTATACAGACAGATATACATAGTACAAAATATAGACGAAGTGCTGCAAACAATCATAGTGAAGTCAACGAAACCGTGCTCCTTTATGTACAAACCAGCGCTCACGCACACACATGCACTTCAAACCGTGCTCACCGCTCTCAGTACACATGTCGCGGCATCGTCCAGTAAGCATCGCGAAAACAAATATCCTTCAGGTGCATGGTGTATGAGTGAGCGCTGGTTTGTATATGGAGGAGCACGGTTTTAATGGCTTCACTATAATTCTTCGCAGCACTACGACTATATTTTCACTATGTCTAATTATACAGGATAATTCATTTGAATAGGGCAGTGAAGAGAAATCTTAAACTGTGATAGTGAGTTTTGTCCCAAGTATCCACATCATCGATTTAAAAGTAATGAAAAACAGAACTCAAGGATTTACAAAAAAAACTGCTACATAGCAGCGTGGGAATTTTATCTAGTATTTTCCATGAAAAATACCTCAAATCATTTTATTAGCTTTGGTTGTAAGAAATGAAATTTACTAAGAAGCGCTACGTCGTAAGTATATCAGTATCTAAGAAGTAAGTAAGATCGTTGAATGAACTAAGTCGTTATGGATCGATAATTTCATTAGGAATATTATGAAAACTGTAAAGCCGTGGTTCAATTTCAATTTAATACATATTGTATCTGAACTACACCGTATCAGCATTGTCTTAACTAAAATTGGTTTCACGTTATGTTTGTTAATGAGGAGCATAAAACGATTATAATAAACGGATGGTAAATAGCTTTATAAAAAAAAGAAGTAATTTGACGAATTCAATGAATTAATTAGTATAAACTTAATTACATGAAATTTAACAACATAACATAACATCACGCCTGTATTTCCCCGAAGGGGTAGGCAGAGGTGTAATAGTACACCCACATTTCGCCAGTTATGTTATAGTCCCATGTAATAGGGGGCGAGCCTATTGCCATTGACGGGCACAAATCCAGACTCCGGGCTGCTACTGAGAATTTCCTAATGAAAAAAACCCAATAACACTTTGCCCGACCAGGGAATCGAACCCAGGACCCCACGCTCAGCAGTCGCTCTTGCAACCACTAGGCCAACGAGGCAGTCATACGTGAAATTTAATAATGTTATAATTAGTAAAATCCAAAATGAGATCGTAAAAAATTTATTGGTATTTGGAAAATAAAAGGCTTTTTTTTATTTTATAATGAGCTTAAGCTTAAGTGTTTATTGCTTCATAGAACCACTAGAACGGCTCCTAAGGTGATTCTGATACGGTACTGCAGTGCTTATATGACCATACACTTTAATTTTTACTTAGAGTTCCTTCATCAACATCATCATAATCATCATCATCATTATTTCAGCCGAAAGACGTCGACTGCTGGACATAGGCATCCCCCAAGCATCGCCACAATGACCGGTCCCGTGATTTCCACATCCAGCGGATTCCCTTTCCTTCCAGGTCGTCGGTCCACCTTGTGGAAGGTCTACCCGAGCTGCGTCTTCCAGTACCATTGGGCTCCTTATAGTAATAATGTCCTCTTGACCAAATATGTAACGGCGGCCAATTTCAAAGGAGACTAGCCATAAGCGCGGGACATATGACACACTCACCCACACCACACCTACACGAACACCGCTCACACACTCACACAAACACAACACATAGTCCACATCACAAATAAATTATGTAAACTGTACCTAAGTATTACTCACTATTTGTGTTAAACTAATGGGAGAAGACACTGACTTCTGTAACACAGGTTTGTACCTAGCTCAGAAGTCAGGGACTTTACAGATATTTGATGTAAAACTTTTTGTGAATAAAAATTTATTTATTTATTTATTTATTTTATTTACATATTATAGTGCACAAGTTTGTGCACAAACACAGTTGCACTATCTATTACTTCACTCTCATAATCCGACGGAACGGCAATCCGACACAACCGGAGAGAGAACAGGCGCAAGACCGACAGCTTTGCGTGCTCTCCGAAACACGGTAGTGCAGGACTGCCAAAGTGCCAACTCCTTAGCAATATAAACAAACAAACTTAGACCATTCAGAGAAAATGAGTTAAGCATGCAGTTGAAGAACTAACACCTGTGTATGCAAAGACTCTGCCAATCAGCACACCCATATAAACTAATTGTAACGACACACCTGCCGAGAGTAGCGCCGCCAACATACACCTCGGTGGCTGAACTATCGGTCGTAGTATTCGGTTGGCCTGACACACCTAACGCGCCGAACGTTCGGCACTACACGGCGTCTTGTTCAGCGCGCTACGTGACGTAAAATTACGTGGTGTCGTCGTCGGTCGGTGTCGTCACTTAAAGGATGCGCCGAAAGTTCGGTCACGTAACGTATCGCGTGATGTGTCGCTTGCTATGCAAAATACATTTAATGCGTTCTCGCGGAAATAGACGCTCGACGAAAGGTTCAGCGCTACACCGAACGCGAAATATTTTGGCTGATGTGTCATATGTTACTTAAAATGTACTGCGAGCGTATTGAGCCGAACGTTCCGCGACGCTACTCTCGGCAGGTGTGTCGCTACACTTAACTTAAAGCTCACTAACCCCCAGTTTCTGGAAGGCTGATCAATTTGATCTATTGTCAAATCTAATGTCAGCTCATGTGATTGGTCCGCAAAAATACTAACAACCAATCACATTGCTTGACCTGAGATTTGACAGTCGATTAGTTAATTTTTGTGTTTATCAGCCTTTCGGAAACTGGGGGTAAGAACACTAGTTCAGACGTGGAAGTAGTTGCCTGCACGCTTTAAATCTCTTTTGCTCGACTACTGTAGCCTTATAGGATGTAGTTTACTGTTCTTAATAATAATATCCATGTTACTGTTCATTTCAGTTTGAAATGCCAATTTGCCCTTAAATCCTAAATTACAGATACGGCAACGTAAAGATATACTGATTAATATTTAGGAGATAGGCACATGCCTAATATAACTAAAACATAATTATACCATTCCCTTAATAGTAACTGTTATTGTTTATATTAGTCTGTAACATCAAGAGCTAGCCTTTTCTAATCGTTAGGAATAATACCAACAGAATAACTAAGTATAAGTGAACCAAAAGTGCTCTTTTTAATTTTAAATACCACTTTAAAAAAAATTATGCTTTGTAAAACTGGCCTCCATAAATATGCAAATATGTACTTACTACCTTCTTAACCTGACAAAGTTTTAGACGTAGAGCTTGTGAGAACCATAGAAATAGGACTAGCCTAGAATCATAGTACTGAAATGAACGTTTCTCATATAGCTGCTATCTTTGGTCTTACACAGGCGGCGTGACAGAAAGAGATAGATATCTACAATCGGTATGTCCTTCAACTGTCAATGTAACCGTTTTTTCGTAATAATTGGTACTAGAGATTTACCAAGCTGGTGACCAAATCCATACAAAATAGATCGAACCATAAAACTTCATTCCGATATTTTCCACTTAAAGACTGCACAGACAACATATATTTGTCTCTTTCTACCACATTGTGACGTTTATACATGTCCCGCTAATGCTGGAGTAGTTCAACTTATTACTACTTCTCTAATAACAGATAAGTCCTTAGCGGTTTTCGTGTACGGCAATATCATTAATCGTGTAGAACAATGTATATTGGAAATTAATAAATAAATAATAATAGGTTATATACTTCCTCTAAGGTCAGAACAAGTCTTTTGACCCTAAGTCCTTTCTCATTGATCACGCTTTTGTCTACATCACCAGCTAGCCAGTATTTGAGTGTTATCTTTGGATCGTTAATTGCACTTACCTCAAAATGATTTGATCAAACGAAGAGACAAGTGTTGCCTTTTGCAAACGCTTGCAAATCCTCATTACTTCCTCGAGCTCCCAATGCACTGAATGCTGGCTACCGACCTCCTCATCTTCGTATAAATCATCGAGATTCATGGCTTCCTATTAACACGTCTCGGTTTAAGTAAAATTATATTGCTCGCGAGTTTCCTTCATTTTCGCCCGCCAATTATGATTAATCTCTCGAATTCCACAAATTGAAACATACAAACACAGCATTAATAGGTACGTTTAATATATTGTTTAAGAATTTAAGAGGATATAGGTATTTATACACAGAGGTATGACATTTAGTTATTTTTTACCATAGATTTAATTTTACTCCTGCTACTATATTAACCATAAAGTTATTATAACGTCAGTATGGAAATGTCTTTGATATTAACATACCAGGCCCCTCAGAAAGTATTGCGAAAAAAAGTTTTTAAATATGGGAGACTGGCCAGTTATAATGTTTTTCGAAAATATGATTATTTATAAGTAAAAATAAGTAAGTTCCAATTTCAAAATTTCCCTCCACATTTTTTGCGAGTTAATTCAAAGTATTGTGTCTCACTGAAATATGGATCTGCGCCGGGAACATTTTAGAGCTATGATTTTATACGATTTCAAGTGTCGCCTGAAACCGGATGAATCGTACGATAGACTTCAAATGGCATTCATGGATGAAGGCCCTTCCAAGGCAACCGTGTATCGTTGGTATAACGAATTCAAGCGCGGTCGACCAACTTTGGGGGATGACGAAAGAAGCGGTCGCCCTTTGACGGCTGTTACCGAAGAAAACGTGCTAGCAGTGAAAAATTTAATCCAAGACAATAGGCGAATTACATATCAGGAGATTCAACACATATTGAAGATTGGATCGGGAAGCGTTCACGAGATTCTACACAGCCATCTTCGCGTGAGGAGGATAGTATCACGCTGGGTGCCGCACAACCTCACCGATGCTCAGAAGCAGGCCCGGGTGGAATGGTGCCGTGATATGCTTAACAAATTTGAAGCAGTCTCGTCTCGGCGTGTTTACGACATCGTTACAGGTGATGAGTCCTGGATTTATCAATACGACCCAGAAACCAAGCGCCAGTCGACTGTTTGGGTGTTTCAAAATGAGCCAACGCCTACCAAAGTGAAGCGATCTAGAAGCGGGGGTAAGATTTTGATCGCTAGCTTTTTTAATTTGACTGGCCACTTGGTATCAATTCCCTTACGGGATCAAAGAAGCATTAATGCCGAATGGTATACTACCAAATGTTTGCCAGAAGTTTTCTCTGTTATAAGCAACAAGCGACCAAACACAGGGCTCCGCGGGCTACTGCTCCACCACGACAATGCACCTGCGCACACCGCACTCAAAACGAGGGACTTCCTGGACAGCACGCCAGTCAAACTCCTGGGTCACCCTCCTTACAGCCCTGATCTAGCACCGTGTGACTTCTTTTTATTCCCAAAAATAAGAAATCAGCTCAAAGGGATACAATTTTCGTCGCCGGAAGATGCGCTGGCTGCGTTCGAGCAGGCTGTAAACGAGGTGTCTGCGGCGGACTGGAAAAAGTGTTTTGAAAACTGGTTTAGGCGCATGAATCTTTGTATAGAGGCTGGTGGAAAGTACTTTGAAAAGATTTGATAAAAATATATGTACGTATAGAACAATTTTTTTTAGTTTCGCAAAACTTTCTGAGTGTCCCACGTATATGTAAAGATTTGTTGATCTAACTTCCAGGGCAGATGTGTAGCGGTTTGGATACTCGCGTCGCCTGAGAAAGAGAAACTTAGACTTATCTTCGTTTGAAGTCTAGATAACTATGAACTTTCACAGGAGATTAAAATTAGGTAATAACCTTTTGGATTCTGGCTTATCTCAGCTTATGATTACATATCTGATCGTTGACCTCTAGAATTGATTAATATGCATCTTTGTCTCGCGTCATTCATTCCTGCATCTCTAACTGCTTTGTATCCTACTAATCCTACTACAATAATATTATAAATGTGAAAGTTTGTGAAGATGTTTGGATGTTTGTTACTCAATCACGCCGTAAGCGCTGAACGGATTTGGATGAAAACCCCGTATTAACATATAGGTTACTTTTTATCCAGAGAAGATTAACAGTTCCCAAGGGATGCTCGATAAATGACATCAACGCGGGCGAAGCCGCGGACATTTGCTAGTCTTACTAATATTATAAATGTGAAAGTTTGTGAAGATGTTTGGATGATTGTTACTCAATCACGCTGTAAGGGTGTGCAACCCAGATTTGAATGAAATTCGACGTACAGATAGAACATAACCTGAATTAACATATAGGCTACTTTTTATCCCGGGAAGATGAACAGTTCCCGAGGCATGCGGGATAAACGACATCGGTCGAAGCCGCGAGCGTTGGCTATTAGGTAAATAAGGAAACTAATTATGTCACAAATCTACAATTATTACATTGAATTTTATTACATTCCAGATTCATAGTACCTATTAGGTATTTGTTTTAAACTGCAAGATGAAATTCATGATAGAAGTTTTTAAACTTTCGCGAATTTCACTCATATTGAACGTTTACGGGACTTGTCGCGCACAATTAAATCAAAATATAACAAACATTTTGACTAACCTCGACGTTTCGGTCAAGTTGCATTGGCCGTGGTCACGAGCAGACTGATATATGTGGGTGTCATCGTCTTGAGCGGCGGGTGTTTTCTCGAACTACACGCGATTGGTTTTTCGTAACGTCGCTGTCCGTCACAAGATATGCTGAATCACGACACACAATGCTGACAGTTTCGGCGGACATACATGTAGATATACCACGACGCGAACACTTTTCGATTACCGGATTCCACGAGGAAGACAACCTATATCCATCTTCCCGATTGAAATTTTATATTTCTCTATCTCAATCGCTTCTCGTACAATTCTGGGATAGTAATGACGATCAGTGGAGAGGATTTTCGGGTCGTGTAGCTCAATCCAATGGTTTGGTCCTGAATCGAGCAAATGTTCGGCTATGGCAGATTAGTCCACTTGACGGCGCCTTACCGCTGTCAAAATGTTTGTTATATTTTGATTTAATTGTGCGCGACAAGTCCCGTAAACTTAGTTCAATATGAAATTCATGATTTAATTTTACGTATACCTAAAGATGAAGACGAGATTGAACAGAAAATAAAAGGTGGGCAAAAAAAACTAAACTGCATGGAACAGATGAATCCCAGTGAACATCGTTAAATTGAGTACATGAACCGTTTAGCTTACGTAAATAGCTTTTGTTCTATTTACCTCTTTCCGTATAAGACTGGGAAACGAGTCTGTCAAGTATGCGACTTCTCGCCGTGCCAACTTCAGGGTTCTTTCTCTCTCTTTCATATTTGCCTTGATCTCTCCCTCTAGTTTACTGAATTCAAACTTCCTATCATCCAGGTACTCCATGGCCAGCTGACCCATCTCGGTGGCACCCATGAGGCACTTGCCTTGAGCTCGACAATCCAGTTTTAATGCCTCCAAAACGACAGTGAAGTATGATGAATCCTATAAAAGTTTTTAAGTTAGTAATGTAACTATATGAAGGTACGCATTAATCAGGAGTAAGTAAAAGAAATGTGTGTTTCTTGTAGAACTTTAACTTTGCTAAGCGGTTACAATTGCCCATAAAAACTGCAATAATTATGTTTTTTTTTGTAGACCGTTTAAAAGCCAACAACAGTCGATGTCTGTAGGTATGTTAACTTCGTATCGTATAAAATATCAAAACTGGCCATTTTATGCAATCTGCTTTATAAGACTAGCATGAAAATAAAAGTCACAGAACAAATTTAATTACAGAAATCCAATTTCCTTTGATTGCCACATAAAATTTCATCAACCTTCCTTAATAAAAATTGGTAAAATAATGTAGTGTGTAATGTTTTATTTTGCACAAAAGTTTTGGTTTGATTCCTCACCGAGCTAGCTGCTTTAAAAAAATCTAAAAATGCTGGGAAAACAGCCTCCAAAATTGAGCTTACAACTCCTTTGACAACTTTCCTCTATACCGTATAGTTTTTAATTTGGCCGCCCAGCACTATTTTCAAAATTTACCCTGTAGATTTAAAAAGGAATAAAATATTTTCTTTGGGAGATCCATAACAGGAGATCAGAAAGAACCAACTTCTTGCTACAAAAAAAAACGAAAAAAAATCGCACCTTAAAATATTAACCACTAATTTAAAAACTTCAATTTTGTTCAGCAACACAAAATGAATGAAATGCCTATTTCAGCCTTCAATGTAAAGTAATCAAGCATATTTTTTAATATGTACTATCTTTTTCACGGCCACGGATTTATATATTTCAATACAAATACCAATTTGAAATGAAAAAATTAACTAAATAATTTCACGTATGTATAAGCACCATTGCCTTTTGTTGCAGTTATCAATATAAATGTTTATGATACATTAATTTGTATACTTCATGATTTATCACAACATACCTAATATTTTACATTCTTGGTCAGGTTTTAAAGTATTACCAATTACATGAAGAAGCTTCATTTTATTTTATGCTGTGCGTTGTAGACTATGCTTATATACTAACTTAATGCGTGTATTCTATTTTGAATAACAGTTTTGAAAAGGAAAAGCGCCAAGTAAACATTGGAACAGCACATGAAAGCTTTTTACGTAAAATAAATGGGTAGAAGATATATAAGCTACGAATACAAGTTTTTAAATCTAAGAAAACAAACGTATCTCTGAACAAATACAAGGTGCAGTCACAGGTGCAGTCGGATTGAGAACAATATATTAGCTAGTCGCATTGAATTGACAAAATAAATAAGGCCGTAGCGCAGGTGCTACCACACCCTTATTACACCCTTTTGTATATTTACGGAAAAGTATCAAAACAAATATTTCGTTTATTTTATCTTTTACCTATAACATACCTACCGTGTTCTGTTCAATATAAATATCACCAAAAATGTATTAAATAACTACCTAGTAGGCTGCGTACATTTACCAAGCGTAGTTATGCAGTTATTATTACTAAAATATGAACCAAGTAGGACTATTTTGTTATGTTCCTACAAGAACAATAAGTTTGTTTCATTCGCTTTATTAATTTCATTTAATTAATTTGGAACTTCTTGTACATGTTTACTGTACTTTTTATTACGGTGAATGTAATATTGCCAGGTATTCAATCACCTGCTACTATTAGGGTGATTTCTGTTCGTACGCTGGACATAAAAAAATGTATAATGTAACTCTTTTAAATGAACAAAAAATTTTGATATGGTATAAAACGAAAAAATTCAATCAAAACTGTATATATAATAGTGTGTGTGAAAAATGCGTTAACAAGCAAAGTCCTACCTACCTTTTTCAGTATGTCGAGAATTTTCTTGTACATAACTTTGATGGCGAGCGCAGCGTTCTTTTTAATATTGGCACGCTGCACATAGTTGGCAACAGCTTGCTCTTTCTTCTCAGGGGGCAACTTCCCCCCCACCTCGTATATGACCCGATCTCGCATCTCTGCAGCCTCCAACTGTAGAATTTATGTATAAATAATTTTAACTTACCATTTTTGATGATTGATTTTCTAATATAAAGGGCTCGTGCCTTACAATAGCAGCATAGATTGTAAGATTTTTGTTGTAAAGCTATAGCTTGTCGCGGTCAGTCCCTGGATGGCTTACCGTTTTTTTTATATCGAAATGACTATATGCTTCGGATAACACGTTAAATTGGCTACCAGGAGGGTTACCATACCAACATCTATGGCATCTAAAGCAGGATCCCGAAAGTCTGACAGCTGGTCCAACCTCAAGATGTCGGTATTGCCCAGTAACTAGGTACAGGGGTCTGACGGCAGTCGCTCGGTGTAAAATACTGATATTCAGCCGCAAATATTTGGTTAGGCTGGAGGCCGACCTCAACATATATTATGTACTTGGGAAATGGATAGAATAAAGAAAATTCGTATATACTTTTTGGATCATCTGTAGATACTAGACTTAGCTCCCACTAACACAGAGTTGAAGCGAAGCAAAGCCAAGCGAAGCGAAGCCAAGCGAAGCGTCACATTCGCGTGTATCTGCGGGTCTATGCACGAACCAGTTGGGTAGGCAAGGGTAGGCACTTCTACACTCTCGTTTTTAGGGTTCCGTACCCAAAGGGTGCTAAACGGTACCCTATTACTCTCGCTACGCTGTCCGTCCGTCTGTCTGTCACAGGGCTGTATCTTTTGAACAGTAATAAGTAGTCAGTTGAAATTTTCTCAGAATATGTGTTGCTATGACCCCTATCACAGCAAATACTAAAAATAAAAATTATAAAATTAAAGAGCAAAAATGTATGTTTTTAATGTTTTTGTTCCTGCTCTGTTTTAAAACGGTAATACATACCAGCGTCAAACATGGTCTGATTATAGTGCATACTATGTTTTTAGCAGGAAATAATAAAAATAGGGCCAATATAGACATGTGGTGGTGCCTGCGTAAGAAAGAGATGCAAAAATTCATATTTCGCGCAAGGTACGTTGATGTCTTTTGATGAACTCTCGTAAATTAAATAATTTTCCCCTTACTACTACGAAATCCTTACTACGTGAGTCTGACTCGCACTTGGCCGGTTTTTTTTCTTATTTGTCTTATTCAGTAAATAATAATAATTTATTTATTCACATAAAATCAGTTCTTGTGGTACAGTTATAACAATAACAAAAAAGGTGCTTATAAGGTTAGAACACTAATCCCTACACTAGGATTCCCTGTCACATAGGGATTAGTTACTCCCATTAGGTATTCGAGAAAAAAATATAAAACATAAGTGAGTGATGAATGACACAATACATAAAAAATCAAATGTGAATAAATTGTGAGCAAAGTTATTCTTAATTTCTAATTAACAATAGGTAAAACAAATTTGATGAAAAATAAAAAGGTTTCGTACGGATGTGTGGGTGGGTGGATGAGCATATTTTCAGTTATTTATGTGTTAGTGTACTTAGTGAGTGTGGTGTGTATGGTGTAAGTGTAGTGTGGAATGTGTGAGTGTGGTTAACTTTATGTGAATGAGAAAGTATGGTCAGTGTCATGTAGGAATGTTTAGTAAATTTTCTGTATCTATGTAGCTTTTGGCTAAACAATCTTGGCATGTCTTTTTAATGAAATTCGTCAATAATAATTATTAAAAGAGATTATGTTAACAATTTTACAAACTAAATAAAAAAAATCGCCATTTTTTTTATCTGTAGTTATTTGAATAATAAGACATGCAAAGATTGTTTACTAAATAAGACAAGAGAGAAAAAACAGACTTTATATGAATTTGAATTAATTGGAATGTTAATCGGATCGGTTGAGGAACACGGTCTGTTTCTCAATGGGATGTTACTGACGTCACCGAAATACTTAAGTGGGAGTTAAATTTGACACCATGAGCAGAGTTCACGGTAGATCAGCAGCTAAAGCACCGGTGTGCTGAACCAGGAGTCACAGATTCGAATCCTGCTCGTGAGCGAATTTTTATTTCCTCAATTTATATTTTTTTAACTTTTATCGTATTTTTTTTTTTTAAATCTTTATTGTTTATTAAGAGGTTTTTATCCACACGGATAGGCCAACTCTATAGTACCTTATACACTGTCTAACACGTCCACATTTGTTACAAATTAACAGAAAGAGAAAAAATAACTGACTAAGCAGTAAACCACACAATTGTTTTGCAGCAACTGACTTAAGATTTTCTAAAATAGTCAATACAAGCCCAACATCTAGTGAATTCAACTTTAGTTCTCACATCACAGATGCTCTTTTTTTTTCACACAATACATCAGCAAATGCTGCACATCTTCTATTTTATTACATACATCACAATTAGAAGATGCAGCCTTCCGCATTAGGAATGCAAATTTTGCTGAAGGATAATGCCCAGAACGAAGTCTCAGTGCTAACTTAATTTAACTCTTTATTTTTTAATAGAACGTTTATGGAACAGAGTTTTATGTCAATGCTACTGCTGAAGTAATTTAGCTCAGTTTGGTTACCTAGAGTTACAGCTAATTTTTGTGAAGATCTATATCGATTGATAAGCGTTACAAAAAGCCACCACAAAGACCTGTCAGTACCCGTCAGTTGCGTGTGGTCATCATACCAATTAATCTACAAGAATCCTTAAAATCATCGGGTCCTTTGAACACTGTGTATGAATGTTTTTCTTTTGTTATTGAAGGGTTTATTTTATTTCATGTTACATTTTCTCTTTTGCTGTAATTAACACATTCCCCGTACAACAATATTATATTTCTGCTCTGTTTTGATAAAACAACAAAGAGGACTCCATATTTCTCACGAATCAACTAATATTATAAATGAATGTGACAGGATGTGCGTCCGGTGGCATTCTGCTTGTTAGACTGGCTTTTCAACAAGCTAACTACCTTATCATCGTGTTAGTTATCGCTGACAGAAATAAAATACAATTTAAGAGTAATTTCAGAGATTAATATTAATAGAGGGGTTATTGAAAAATTCTAAAAAAGAAAAATTTGTTATAATGAACGAGGTCTCTTAAGTTCATAATTCTGTGCCTTCTTCTTCTCTCGTATGGCACAAGCAAATAATAGCTCATGCTGTGGTAAAAATATTACTAAGTCAGCAAGATGGCTGCCCAATATGCGCTGAATGTACATTGTAATACAGCCCAAACCATATGCCAAGGAAATGTTGGACGCTGTGTGTGGAAACACGTTGGCCGCAGCTATGGGGTGGTATGGCGCGGCTACAGTGCGTCTACGCAGCGGCTACGGCGCGGCTACGGAGCGGTTACGGCTCTGCTACGACAAGGCTACGAGCCGGTTCTACAATACAGTAATGGCATGACAAGTATGTGTTGCTGTATAAAACTTAATAAAAAATCGAACCTGATTGATCATGCTGATATATTGCATTAAAGTGTAGAATACAAGGTGTGATACAGCAAACAAGACCAACCACGACTGTTACAAGTTAAAAGCCCGAAAGTGTCTAAACTCAAACTCGAACTTAGTATCACCAGTTAAGTCTAGTCCAGTAATACGAGTCCCATACGGGCCACAGCGATTTTTTTACTATTGTGTCTACTTTTCGCACAGCAAACGAATTAAAATAAGAAATATATACAGCTAAGGTAGCAGTTTTCATCTTGGACGGCCTACGCTCGGCAGTAACGACGCAACATAATTATTTATTCATTTAACAGATCCCGAAATAAACACTTGCGATGCACTGTCTTGCGCCCCACACTCTTACTATCAATAAGTAATGATAAAATAAGTCTGACTAGAATATAAAATTTTGTTTAGGATTAGATTTTGTTTCACATTATTAGTGTTACCTATGAGATAATTATGTGAACTCTTGATATTAATCTTATTATTATTTTAGTAACCATGTTAATTTTGAAAATTACACATCAATAGATTTTTTTTCTAGAATGTTGTATCCTTTGTGTGGAAGGAAGGCACCGGTGTCTGACACATAGTTTACACTAGCACAGACACCGCCATTCATTCTATCTTATATCTAATCTTTTATTTTTAGTAAGATATATTTAAATTATTATATTTTGTTTTGTTTTGTAATGGATAGATTTTTTTACCTGTTTCTGATAAATAAATTATATTTGATTTAACTTGCTTGTCTCTCATGGTAGTCGGAAACAGGTTCAGTTGATAATAAATATTCAAGTACCTGTGCTAAGCGAAATCTTTCCATTTTCTTCTTCTTTGTGTACCTGATTCTGTCAAGTTGTTTCCTCTTGTTAAAGTTTTCTTGGTGGATGCTCTCCAATACATTCTGTAACATTTTTCAAGAATTACTTCCAATTAAACACATTAAGCGCAGGACCAGTCGTTTTGGCAATGCTTGGGGGAGGTATATGTCCAGCAGTGGACGTCTTTTGGCTGAAATTAAATTGATGATGAAACACATTAAGCCCCCCGCATGCCCCCGGCAGAATGCAGACTTTTAATCGGCCGTTGGTTTGGTCGGGTTCTTAATCACTACGAGGCACTTACGGGAACATACGAGAGTGCACACATGGGCAGACCCGAAATTATATCACCCAACTATCGGCTGACAGTTTGGTCCGACAGTTGTCTGCGGGGGTACTTGGTTACTTTGGACACTAGCACTGAGAAAGTTTGGCTTTCTTGCGAACTCGAAAATCTTGGCATAATCGGGAAGTTAAAGGGATAGTGACCACGCGGATGATCACCTAGTCGCCGGTCAGATCAGGTAAAAGTTCTAACTCTGATGTGTAGAAGGGCGTATAGTCGGCCCTTCAGAGGGGATACGAGTGAAGGCTGTAAGACCACCACAACAACTGTAACAATTAATCTACAAAATCTTCACTATTTCAATGATCTGCAATTTGCCTAGACTGAGCCCCGCTTTTTTCAGCCCCGTCCGAATCTTAATTGTGTATTTCCCACAAATCTGTGTTCTAAGGTTGGCAAGCCTACACACGGCTCAGTATTAAAAAGTTCGGAGAAGAAGAGAGAAACACATAGAGTAGTGATAGTGAGTAACTTATATATTAATTTTCTTTTGGAGTCGCTTTTTATTTTTTTATAACATGTAATTCAAATTTTTACTTCTCTTTGGCGAATTATGTAGCCTATAGCCAAATAATTATAAGTGTTATGTACGCCGTTATTGTCATGTACATCAGACCAGTTACAGATTAGTTAAGAGTATAGTGATTATTTTAATGTACGTGATGTGGCTGTACTTCTATAAATAAATAAACAGATTACTGGGTTAATGAAATGTTCATGATAAGATTGCCAACAAAAAGTCACACTAAGTACTAGCCTGTTTGATTATCTGATTCTGACATTAATTCATCGGATTATACTAAATGTACATAGGTATGTTTTATTGGATGCGGAAGGCAGAGGACCGAGTGTTGTGGCGCAATTTGGGAGAGGCCTATGTCCAGCAGTAAACTGCGATAGGCTGAGTTGAGTTGTTGTTTTTTGTCGTTAGGTTAAGTGATTGATTGATTGATATAGGCAGTACTGAACCCTTACTCGTGGCTTCTAAAGCGATGCTTCTGTAAAGAAAAAGGGAGTAACTGACATATCGTCTTATACCTACTTGGGTGAAGCCATTTACGTTATATTATATTATAATACTAGCTTTTACCCGCGGACTCGCTCCCGTGATCCTTTACTCTACAGGGACCGTGCATTTTTTTGGGAGAACCGTAGCCTATGTCACTCTCCCCGGCCCATAAACAAACTCTATTCAAAAATCACGTCGATCCGCTGCACCGTTGCTACGTAAAAGAAAAACAAACCAACAAACACATTGTTGCATTTAAATATAATTAGGAAGTTGATTATTTTAACTACCTATTATTATTTTTTAATAAAAAATCTGCAGTTTACGCATCTTTAGAAGTATTATCTTAACTTTTAGAAATTTTGCTACTATCATAAATTAACTTAACATGAAGAAAAAGCACAACGTAAGTAAAAAGATATATCTTCGCCAAATTGAACGGTAGCTAAAACAGAGTTATTGATCCAACGCCATCTATATTAATTTTGTGTATATTAGATAAGTATACAGTATGTTGATTTATTCCAAACGATTATTAATAGATTTATACCACGTGTATTGTTAAAGAGACGGGGTTGTTTGTTTCGCTATATACCTCTGACAACGTACCATACATTCATTAATCCGACAGCTCTAGACGCAGCTATATGTATAGCTACTAGTATAGTATTATATTATCTGTGGTATAGCCATCATCTGAAAGTGTGATCATAGGCCTGATGCTTGTTTCGTAATATGAACTTTGTATAAAATCTGTATTTTTTTAATCATTTTAATACACAACGAGTAATTTGCGTGCGCAAGAAACCTTACCCCGAAAGCATTGATCTAAGGGCTACCATTCTATTCGTTATTTACAATGCCCCACTATCAAAGAACAAAGTCTAATTCAGGTGACTGCGTTTGTAGAAGGTAATTTGCTTAGCACCCTCCTGGGTGTATCCCGTAATGAGTAGGCAAATACCCTTATAGGTGGTGGAAATAGGAACATAAAACACGAGCTTATTATCTGATGTTCCGTCTGACACTGTTAAAAACAGTTTTATTATTCTAACCAGATAATTTTATTAAGCAAATCAGGCCAGTGATATACTTGTACATTTCAGTAAACATCAGCAGAGCGGATGTTCCCCCAAACGCTGTATGTAACCACAATGTCATACCGATGCCGCGATGGTAAATGTTTAATGATAATACTCAAATTTATATTAACTTACAAATTGCTGTTGCTTTTACGTTTTAATTGCTTACATTTAATCAGATTAAATTTAATTACATAACTGCGGCCGCAATGTAACTTCGTAAAATCTCTTTATGGTTGAACACAGTGGCGCAGACACGGAATACTTGAATATTCATTTCCTCTATGGGCGCAGACAACAGAGGCACATACTGAATAAATAATGTTCTACAACTGTGTTTATGTTAATACACGTAAACCGTTTTCGTAATTTGTTATGACGGACATTTGCACAAAATTGCAGTTACAATACCCAATATAATCAGCCCAATACTGGACAGTACAGACACTGCTGTGCACGGGCCTCTTCTCAGTATGAGAAGGTTAAGGCCTTAGTCCACCACGCTGACCTAGTGCGATATTATATAGTTTGACCCCAACGTATTGTACCGCGGTTAATAATAAAAATTCACATAAGCTAGGCCGGATGGGTTCGCAAAAATATGAGTAGGTACCTACATCTTATAATGGATCTCTTGCCAGTTTTTTTTCTTACCCGATACATCCCTTAAGCATAGGCATCCCCCCACCTGGGGAGGCCTATGTTCAGCAGTGGACGTCTTTCGGCTGAAATGATGACATTTTTTTTTTTTTTGGGGCCAGCTATGGAATGTAAATTAATAGTGATTTGTTTGTTATTTTTGTTGTATGTTTTAGTGTGTGATTAATTCTCTGTCACATTAGGCTAGCCTGTAATGATAGATCTAAGTTGTAATAAATAAATAATAATACCTTACTCGATCGAAATGTATTGAACAGCAGATATTTATTTCACGATTTCAGAATTGGTCCCATAGTAAGAGTTGTGTGTATTGATGAGCAGAGACTACCATCAAGGATTTTGAAGGTAATAAAAAATTGGTGTATATAAAAGTACTAACATCAGCTTGACTGTTCATGTAAGTAAGCTGAAGTCTCCTGTGCTCTTGGAAGGCGTTCCTGAGAAACTGCTTGTCACCGTACACGGCAACGCCAAGCTCCTCGCGCTTCGACGCGATCTCCTTGCGAAGCTGTCGAATGTCACGGGAGTACCGTTTTTTCTGCTTTGCCAAGTCGCCTTCATGGATCTTGCGGTCACGTTCTAAGTACACAAAGAAACTTAAGTAGTTTTGAACAGTGCTTCTTTAGTATACAATAAATAAATAAATAAATATAAATATTTTTGGGACATTTTTACACATCACCATCTAGTCCCAAACTAAGCAGAGCTTGTACTATGGGTACTAGACAGTGGATATAATACTTAAATACTTTTTGTTTTGTAAATACATACTTATAATACATAAGAAACACCCAGACCAACACAAACACTCATGTTCATCACACAAATATTTGTGTTATGTGGGAATCGAACCCACGACCTCGTGATCAGCAGTCCGACACTCGAACCACTAGACCACAGAGGTCGTCAATAACTTTCAAAGTAATACGATTACACAGTTTGCCAATTAGTTCAAAGAGAAGGGAAAGGAGAAACTATAAAGACAAAGGGAGGAATGTTTTACAACTTAACTGGGCCCTAATTCACGTAGTTTTACGACGCGCCGATCAAGTTGCAGTGACGCTGCAGTTCATATTTGACAGCGACCCCCGTTGATAAGAGAATACGAAAAACTGCAACTCACAGACCAGTAAGCCTCTAGACGCCGATTAGCCGGATACCCCCGGTCACAAAGCATATGCAGTAGCACTGCATATCATACGCCAAGCCGCCAATCAGGATGTCAGTCCGTCAGCGAGTGGCACCAATCATACGGAATCATTCCACCGAACTTTTGAGCTGACCAATCATAACGCGCCTTTTGTCCCCCCGGTCCCCGCCAACATTTTACGACTGTGTTCTAATGCAAAACTTTGTATATGCGGCGTCTTGAGGGTTACTGGTCTGTGCTGCAACTGCATGGCAACTGCACTGCAACAGCACTTCTTACGTGAATTGGCCTACTGATGTGACAACGTCACGGCTACGCCACCTACGCTGTCTGACTATTATGACTGATCCACTAGGTACGTAAACAATTGCTGTAACTTTACGTTTTCATGGTATTAATAAGCCTTAATTCTATCAGATAGTCAGTTTATTTTTGGACAATCATTGGTTGTATAATTAGTGTAAAAATTGAGCTGTTCAATGCATTCGTATAATCAATGGCGGCTATCAACTTTGACAGTGAAAAAAAATCTTCTAAGGTATGATAATAAAAATGACTAAAGTATAATCATGGAATATAATCAGTACAACGAAGTAAAAAAAAAATATCATTCGACTTTCGCCTCCCACGACCGAATCCTGCCGTATCTGACTGATATTTCTCTGATGAACGTGAAATATCACTGTAATGTTTGTACCACCTGCCGCCTTTGTAAGAGAAACGAGTCACGAAATTTAAAGCTAAAAATACCCTCCTTCACCGCTGTATTTAAGCACGGTGACTTAACATTTAGAAAAAATCTTTCCTTTTTCTTTAGCATAAAGTTTTTCTGCAACATTGTCCATTTTGTGGCGACGAATAAAAACGATTACCAATATAAATGTTCTCTGTGATGTGCTTTAAGTCCTGGCCTGCATTATGTCTCTGTGATGTGCTTTAGTCCTGGCTTGCATGATGTCTATGCCACAATAGTGAACTAAATAAGTTATAATTAAATATCTATACGCTTCCAATCCTACTAATATTGTAAATGCGTATGTATGGATATCTGTTTATTTATTTGTTTGTTTGTCCTAATCACACTGTAACAGCTGAACGGATTTAGATGGGCACATAGATAACCTATAACCCTAATTAACATATAAGCTACTTTATCCCAGATTGAAAAATAGTTCCCGAGGAATGCGCGGAACGTCTTTCTTTGATAAACCGAATTACACGCGAGCGAAGCCGCGGGCTATACTTGTAGTTTCTTTGAAGGATAAAATCCGTAACGAGATTATCCGGAGAAGAACCGGAGGGACCAACATAGCTTGTAGGATCAGTAAGCTGAAGACGCTGAAGTGGCAGTGGGCTGGAAATGTCTGTCGAAGGACCGATGGCCGCTGGAGCAGACGAGTCCTTGAGTGGAGAACGTGAATCGGCAAACGCAGCGTAAGGCGCCCCCCCCGCCACGGATGGATGGATGCGGAAGGCAGAGGACCTAGTGTTGTAGCGCAACTTGGGAGAGGCCTATGTCCAGCAGCGGAATGCGATTACTTTATAAGCACATAGTGAGATTCAAACTCAGCCAGCCCAGCTATAGCAGCCCATTGCTGCACTGCATCATGCGTCAAATGTATGCAAAGCAAACTATGATATGGCTTTAATTTGGGTTCACACAATTTTCGTTTTTAGTGTTTTTTTTATTTTTTATTATGTGAAAGAAAATTAAAAGGATTGTATTATGTTACTATTTAGATATCAAAAGTTAAGAAGACAAGTTCTTCAATTATTATATGAGAATGCAAATTAGCTTCAATTACTGCTAAAAACCTTTCGGTATCGAAATTTTCGTGGTGAGACATCGTAGTGTTCCGTGTACACAGTACTGGGGCTCTACTCGCGTTTATCGAACGACATATGAAGTACGAACTTTCGTTCCGACTTATCAATCGGGATAGTAAAGAGAGGCGCATAAAAAACCGGCCAAGTGCGAATCGGACTCGCGCAGCAAGGGTTCCGTACCTCTCAACGACCTGATACCCCATAAAAATAGATTTAATTTACGAGAGTTTATCAAAAGACATCAACGCTCAATGCGCGAAATATGAATTTTTGCATGTCTTTCTTACGCAGGTACCACCACATACTTCTTTTTCTTCTTCTTCTTCGTGTCGACATGAGCTACATAATAATAATAGCTCATGTTGTGGGGAAAAGATTAGCCAGTCAGCAGGTTGATAGCGGGGCTGACTACCCAGAGTGCGCCGGACGATCAATTAAATATCGTCACTCGTGGAGGCTCTTTTAATGCACCCCATACACACATAGACATACTTATGTCTATGTTTGTTTCATTTTTAGTATTTGATGCTAAACTACATAATATGCACTATAATCTGACCAAGTTTGACGCTGGTATATAGTACCGTTTTGAAGATAGAGCAGAAACAAAAACGTTGAAAAAAATTCATGTTTTTTGAGGTTTCTTCTCTGGGGACCCCCTTTGGTTTTACACTTTATTTTATTTTTAGTATTTGTCGTGATACACCTCATAGCAACACATATTCTGAGTAAATTTCAACCAGTTACCAATTACCGTTCAAAAGATACAGCCCTGTGACAGACAGACGGACGGACGGACGGACGGACGGACAGCGTAGCGAGATTAATAGGGTCCCGTTTGGCACCCTTCGGGTACGGAACCCTAAAAAGGCACAATAAAGATAGAATATGGTTCATAGTCGTATGAAATTGAGTCGAGTTTGAAACTTATGTTATCGCTATCGAAAACGCTACCGAATGCGTCGACTTTCATTCATAAATCTGTAGTTCTTCCTCGTTTCGCTACTAATTTATGAATGAAAGTCGACGCAATCGATCGCGCATAATTACGTTAGTTTAAAAATCGCACTAGGCACTCTGAGAAAAAAAAGTCAAAACTCGATCATCGCATGCGATATTATTAAAATGTATGAGCAAATAGCTAGACCTCAGTGGCCGCCTAATGCAGATGTACAATAAGAGGTCAGAGTGTCGCCTTAGGGAAATAAGGGCTTAGGGCTTACCATACAACTTTATAAGACCTCGATACTGATTGATTTTGTCTTTGATGACCCAATTATCATCTTGCATCCCATGAAGGCGCACTTTCGCTGCAGACAACATTTTGATAGGAAATAAACTCCGTACCCAGATAAAATGTATATAATATGCTTTCGGTAACAAATATAAATATTTTATTTGTTTTGATTACGTAACAGGGGTGACGTTTCTATAAAACACAATTTAAAATGGAGACCACAGAGAAAAAAAATACTTATTGAGTCGAACCAATAAGGTTGCATATTACTAGAGTCAAGTTCTTACCTATTAATAAAAAATTGCACGTCCTGCGTTAGTATAATAGTTTGGGCGCAAAATCAGTTTTTGTAGACACTGAGTTAAATATGGAAATTGCGATTTTCACAGGACATTTTCGATAGCACTTGGTGCCCTTTATTAATGGTTTTCGTTTGTACCTCGAGAAAAGTGACACCATTTAGGCGTTTATACTATAAAATAATCTATGTACTAACATTATAAATAGGAAAGATTTGTTAGTTTGTTTTTAATCGTTAAACTCTGAAACTGCTTTAAACCGATTTTAATCATTCTTTCACCATTAGAAAGCTACTTTATCCAGTGTGACATAGGCTATATTTTATTTCAGTATGCTGGCGAAGCCGCGGGTCCAGCTAGTTCACCATTAACCCCTAGTTTAGTACGGATATTTTTGAAGTAAAACTTCTTTACTCACGCTTGACTTGGGGAGTAAGCTGGTAAATGTGTTACAAAAACTGTTTTCGCCTCAGATTAATAACAAGCTTTAGTTATTAATCTGAGGTTTTTGCGTTACGAAAAATCTGATCGGGCGAGGCGAACGAAAGTTGAGACGGAGATATAAGTTAGTGAAGATAGAAAGAGAGAAAGTTACGTTTCGTATATTACTGTAGGGAAAAAACGGAGAGGGGTGTGGGCAGACATTTTTGATTTTATTTAAAAAAAAATTTCATTCTTTTTTGTGAAATTTTACTTATCGAAGGTATTGTCGAAGATATTGTGTTTTTGTTTGTCTACCCTTAGTTATTTAATAAAAATTGGTACAGTTGGTTACAAAACTGTTTAATGGTTTAGAGTTTTAGGGGTAGTTTTTCAATAGTCTGATAACTTTTAACCGAAGAATAAATGTGACGTTTTGACAGTGGTAGTATAGAAAATCTGTCAAAACGTCACATTTATTCTTCAGTTAAAAGTTATCAGACTATTGAAACACTAGCACTTAGAGTAATAAAATATCATAAAATATGTGAATGTAATGAATATATTTTACCGTCATTTTTACTTACGTACTTATTTTTACTAAAAATCTGGTAGCCAGTGATGGGTCACAAGTAGGCTATTCGATCCGGTATCCAGCAGAATAGTTAAATGAGGCCGGATAGGCTGGATACCGGATATTTGCTGGATATCAGTTCTATCTCTATATAGTTAATACCTATGTTTGATTCGACGAAGGTGCTTCAACCGATTGAATTGATTGAACTGTGTACCTACCTATTGTGTTGAGGCTTGTCTCTTTTTTCCTTAAATCTTACAAATCCATCCTCTCGAGGAACCCAACAAGAATGCCCATGTCAGCCACAGGATGTCAGCATTGAAATTGTTTATTTTACACCTTATCGCTTATACAGAGTGTAATTAATTACTTTTAATTAATTCATGTAACCCACAACTACAACTTTCACTGCGCAACCCTTGTCATTAAATATTCGTCACGAGTCGAAGTACTGTAGGTAGAGCTAAGAAATAAATTATGACTTTTTTATTCATATAATCAGCGCTGTAACTCGCCATTAAACGGTCGCTTGCGAACACCAGATTCTTATTACAAGCCCGAATTGAGATTGTTATCATTATACACTTGAGAGCAATGAATCCGGGTCGCCCACCAACATAAACCTTAAAATCTCGTAAATTAAGCATGATCATGATCATCATTGTTTCAGCCAAAAGACGTCAACTGCTGGACATAGACCTCCCCCAAAAAAGGGGGATATGCCATAATCGCCACGCTTCACTTGGCAGGCGGGTTGGCGATCGCAGTCGGTTGGTTAAATACTCAGACAACGCTGCTGCCCATACTCTTGTAAATCTCTTAGAACTAAGAATGATAGCTTATCCAAATTAAAAGTTAATAATAAATAGGTCTATAAAATAATAATAGTCTATTGTTGTTAATAAATGGCCTATCCAATTCTTTTTATTTGTTTCTTAGTTTCCGAGATGTTTAGGTTTTTGTTGGTGACCCGAATTCATTGCTCCTAAGTGTATGTATAACCACAGGGAAAGTTTTGAAAATTGTATTGCATAATAGGTATTTCCTTTGATTTACCATACAGCACAACTTTATTTTGCAAGGTTTTCTCTGTATCAAAAACTATCAATTTGTGCAATAATACTGGATGACTTTGAATTCATTGGCAATCCTTTAAAGGATGATTTTACTGATCAATTTAAACAACTTTTAACTAAATTGTATTAGGTATTTCCTTTGATTTACCACACAACACAACATTATTTTGCAAAGTTTGTTTAATAAAGTATATAAGTATTATATCTAGTGTCTAGTAGGTACCCATAGCACAAGCTCTGCTTAGTTTGGGCCTAGATGGTGCTGTGTAAAAAAATCCAAATATAATTTTTTATTTTTATTAAAAATTCTGAAGGGTACGGATTCCGGTGAAATTACAATTACATGACACTTTTCCATCTTCATGTCTCAATTTGGTGAACCGACTTGCAGTACCATTAAGGCACTAAATGCCTAGGTGGTACTGAAGTTGTTATGGGTAAAGGTAACTGGTTAACATCAGCTAGGCCTTTAGCTCGTATCACCATCCTATTTTTTTCAAGTTACGTCTACATAACTACTGGTGGAGAAAGAAGACCTATTATTTACCAAGCCGGCAACCTCATCTCCCATAGTAGTAGCATAAGTTTAATAATTTATTACACTATGGTAGTAGAGTAAAACATGAGTAAAATGAACAATCTATTCTACCTAAAAACTGTTTCCATTCATTATCTCTATATTCACGTGGTTCATGTATGTTCTTATTTTTTTTATAGTATAGGATGACGAAACGAGCTAAAGGCCCACCTGATGTTAAGTGGTTACCATTGCCCATAACAACTTCAATACCACCTAGGCTGTTGCCAATAATGGTACCGCAAGTCGGTTCGCCAAACTGAGACATGAAGATGGAAAATCTCATGTGATTGTAATTTCACCGGCATCCGTCCGATCGAAACACAGCAATGCAAGCATCACTGTTTGGCGGAAAAGTAGGTACGGTGATAGTACTTCCCTGGATGAGCTCTTTCACAAAGGAGCTCTACTACTACTAAAACAGCGCGGACATTTTGGGAACAATATGAAACACGTAGTTGTATTATGAATAAACTAATAATAAACTGAAGGGCCGGAACTTATTATGAAAATCGTTAGAATATTTTATCATAGGAATATTATTTGAAGGTACAAACTTTAAAAGGTGTTTAGAACTTCATTCAAATAAAATTTTAATGAGGTGAAGCGAAGCTTCATGCAGATGGCGGCAATTGACCCGATTACGAGGCCCTGCCGACGGTGTCAGTTGCCAATGTCAACATTTGCTGATACGGGATATACTATAACAGTTGCTATAAGTCGTTCCTGCACCATTTATGACCTAAATTCCTTTGCGACCAAATATTTGAATTATATCTATCAATCTAGCTTAGTTAACTCCATCATATAGCTACATTATTGTAGAGAGAAACTAAAGAATTTACAAATAATATTGTTAGTTTTGCCGGAACACTAGGTCGGCACGGGTTTTATTTGATTTCGTACAGGAAATGAAACATACTTTATCTTAAAAGTCAGGCTATAAGTAACCTCAGTGTCCTCATACTTCGCAGGCATCCATCTGCTTAGAATGGAAGCCGACCACATCATAGTTGGCAAAAGGCTCGGAGGATGATCATACTTCGCAGGCACACCTTTCTCTTTCAGGGCACAAGACAAGACCTCTAGTTCAACGAACACTTTGTGCAAGTTCTTACGCTCAATTAGAGGAGTGCAAATATATTATTCGTAGTCCCGCGACCTGGCATATCAAAAATTCCATATGACAATAAAACTCAAGAACTTTGGGAAAAATCCTATTATTACACAAACAAGAATAAATTAGTACGTATAAAACCGATGACATCGGTAAAGTTTAAAATCGTATTATTGTCTACAGTCAGGATCCCCGACGACGGAGCACAGGGCTCTATGAGTGCGGTCGCCGCACAGAGTGCCTTGAGGACAGTTGGAACAGGTAGAACCCGCTTCATATATTGGAAAGCCGTCGATATTGCCCGCCGGTCCATAATTGCAAAATGTGTATGCCAAAATTTTCGATTCTTTTCGTCTTTTCTCTTTATTCTCCTCCTGTAAAATTCCACGGTGCAATGGCGACTCTTTTGATTTATAATTACTATTAGTGGTAGCAAAATCTTCGAACCTCACAGATTTTGCTGCCGTCATGTATCGAGTGCGTCGTAGTATATTTTGACTTGGCATGGCGGTTCTTGTAGCATTTGGTACGGAATATTCATATGGTTCTACCTGTATTGTTCTTCGTTTGCGAAATAGAACACATGAAGGTTTTTTAGCGGTACAGAGAGCTTGAGAACATCCAAGGCGCCACGTGGATGCCCAGGCTGCTGCCGAATACCAATGAGCGTTACAACCACCGGGTGCGCTACAATTACTAAGTCTGAAAGACCACACATGTTCAGGGGGGAGAACTCTGGACCCAGAGAACCATGCTCCCACGGCGTCTGCTAGTAATTGAGCTTCTGTTACCCTGCTCACTACTGCTCGTACATCCATATTTTGCAGAACGTTAAATCTGATAGTATTCCGGCACTCGTCATGCCGTTTCTGGCACTGGCGTGCCCAAACCTCTGCCATGTGCTCAAGTTCATAGTCCCAGTACATCTTGCGCATATTGGTGGCGGGTGGCTGACCTGGTTCCAAGCCCATGGCGATGTTGTCCCTGTGCCTGTTGTGCAACAACAAGATTTGGTACCTCATCCATGTTGTCATACCTGATGCATAGAGTCTAGGACTCTGCTTGTTAGCCGCCACGCACATCGTGTGCTGGTTTTCCATCGAACAATCAGGATGACTACAATAATCAATTACCGGATACTTCTTGGTTCCGTTAATCTCACATAACACATTTCCTAAAATAAAACTACTACAAAACAAGTAAATAATACTCATTTCGAAATGAAAATCTTTAATACAAAAATGTCAGTATGACGACCAAAGACATTAAAATAAGTGATTATGTGATTATCACTAAAACGTCGTGATTATATTATCCCCTTATGCCTTACCATGATATTATCTTTGATTATCACAAAGTACTTTTTAATTTTTAATATACTGAAAGTGATTATACAGGGTGATTTGTAATTCGATCTATTCCTTGAAAGGGGTTATACTAGAGCTCATTTGCAACAAAAATGGTCCCGTGAACCAGGGGGCGCCAGTCATTTTTTTCGAGTTATAGCAGTTTTATGTTTTTTTTTTTATATTTTCCGTCTTCGGGTGGAAAAATGCTAATTGTGAAAAATCTATCCTTCTGTGGGAGCACTTTGCTTGAAGTAATTTTATAAATGTATGTCCCAATTCTGCTATTACTGCATTTTTTTTCCAAGCCTTTGCGTAACATGACCACATCTGTACCATTTTGGATAGCTTATAAAATGTGGATGTTATTTCTGTAATTTGTACGCCAAATGTAATATATTTTTTTCGCGTAATTCTCTGCAATGTAAAGTGTGCTTAGATGATTTTGTTCATCATTGTGTTATCACCCATATCACCACAATTATCACAGACATGTGATAATCTCTGATGATTATATTCTCTTTGAGGACTTATATTTTCTTTGGGTTCCATTGGGTTCCAGTCAAAGAAAAATGCACAGAATATATCAGAAATTATCCATATATATGTGAATATATATATGCATAATCTCTGATATATTCTGATATGTCTGATAGATCTCGCGCATTAGACGACCTTCGTGTTCGAGGTGCATTGAAAATGAACTCAGTTATTTAATAAAATAAAGTAAAAAAGCCCTTTATTCTACTACCAATAAGATGCATTCATACAATAAATAACATGCATTCATACAATAAACTTAACAAAAATAAGTTGCAAAATACCTGCCAGTCTTAATTATTTAAAAAAATACATTTAAATTATCTTTTAGGGACTTTACTCATGGCGCGACGCGATGCAGAATTGCATCGATTGCCGATATCGGTCAGATATCGCAACAACATGTTTTCGAAGAAAATGTATTGAAAACCGCAAATTTCTTCAGACAAGATGCATGGATTGACGATATCCTGCTCGATATCGAATTGCATGTACGTTCTAATGACCTGCGATCCTATTTCAAATAAATGTACGAGAGCGTGCGAGCGCTGGCACTTGTTTCGACTTGCACGCGATTCTCTTCTGTTGCGCAACTAGTAATCTGTTGGAAATATTTTTGGTATCAATTAGAACGTACGTACAACTCAAGTCGACAATCGATGCGATATCGCTCGCATCGCGTCGCGTCATGAGTAAAGTCCCTTAATATAGAGCAAAGTGCATCGGGGATTTTTTTTTCATTTTGTAAAAATATTGGTAACTTCTTGAATTATGAGCGTTTGCATGAGAAAAGCCGGCAAAAAAACGACCAAATTGTTCAGCATTTTTCGATTTAAACAAGAGGTTCTGTTTTTAAAAAACAAAAAAAAAAGTGTATTGTTGCCCTTATCAAAATGCGCATTTTGACACCTTAATTATCTTATTACTCCTAAAACTTTCGTAGATAAAGCTAATTCACACTATTTCTGAAAACTGGCCCCTACCGGACCGATCGAAAAAACATTTTCAATGTTAAAACGACTCTAGTCGTTTCTCTATGATCCAAAGCAGATCCAGAGACATCATCATCCTCCTGCCCTTATCCCAATTTATTTGGGGTCGCGCAGCATGTATTTTTCTTCCATACATCTCTATCAGCCGTCATCTCCGTGTTCACTTTCTTTCTATTCATATCATCATTCACACAATCCATCATGTTTTCTTCGGTCTGTCTCTTTTCTTATAGCCATCCACATTAATCATTACGTAGTATCTCTAAGTTGTCTGTGACATTAATACTTAAACTTTCCTCCTCGTAACATGCTCCTCATTCCTCCTCATCACATGTCCATACCATGATAGTCTGTTGCTACTTAACTTATCTGTCATTGGCGCTACTTTCAGACTCCCTCTTACATACTCATTCCTTATCCTTTCCATTCTCGTTACACTACACATTCCTCTTAACATTCTCATCTCAGCTGCATGCACTTCCCTTTCATTAATTCATTTCGTAGCAAAACATTCCGATCCATACAAGACGGCAGGTCTTATCATAGATTTTACCCTTAAGTTTAAGGAGAATTCGGGAGTCACATGTAGTTCCGTGACCTGCCGCCATTTCAACCATCCTGTGTTAATTCGGTGCTTGACGGTCCGGTCTATTTCGCAGAGGTACCGAAAGTTGGAGCAGACTGGCAAGGGCACGCCATCCAGCGCAATAGCAACAAAACCGGAGAGACCGCCGAAGTCGCAGAACATGTATTCTGTTTTAGTTCTCCAGATTTTGTTGCCATTTTGCCAATCTACTCTAGACCTTGAGGTCTGGACTTGAGTCCGTATTCACCAACAAGGACAATGTCGTCAGCAAACAGCATGCACCAGGGTGCCTCTTCATGGGTATCCGATGTCAAAGCATCCGTTATCAGCAAGAAGAGGTAAGGACTTAGAGCAAACCCTAGGTGCAAGCCTACGGCCACACTGAACTCCAGCAGATCCAGAGACATTTAACACTAATCAAATCAGAGATTTTAGGTCTGTGAAACAAATGTTGTAATAGGTTAGTACTTCCATTATCAAAGTAATAGGTCTGTGAATCAAATAATCAAAGCTGTGAATTCTAAGGCCCAAAGAGAATATAACCACTACGTTTACTAAGGCCCGTATTACAGAAGCTTCCTCAAGCACAGTTTAAACTCCAATCACCTGATCACTACTTAAGGATAGAATCGTTATTTGAGTATCGGTCTTATTCCAGAACGGTAATCATAAACTTTAATTCAATGACATAACACATGAATTTGACTTGAAATATAATAGAAATCTCTACTCAAGCGTGTCTGGACTACACTAGAGTGATTACAGATCAAATCTCAGCTCAAATACTTTTACTAAGGCCCGTATTACAGAAGCTTCCTCAAGCACAGTTTAAACTCCAATCACCTGATCACTACTTAAGGATAGAATCGTTATTTGAGTATCGGTCTTATTCCAGAACGGTAATCATAAACTTTAATTCAATGACATAACACATGAATTTGACTTGAAATATAATAGAAATCTCTACTCAAGCGTGTCTGGACTACACTAGAGTGATTACAGATCAAATCTCAGCTCAAATACTTTTACTAAGGCCCGTATTACAGAAGCTTCCTCAAGCACAGTTTAAACTCCAATCACCTGATCACTACTTAAGGATAGAATCGTTACTTGAGTATCGGTCTTATTCCAGAACGGTAATCATAAACTTTAATTCAACGACATAACACATGAATTTGACTTGAAATATAATAGAAATCTCTACTCAAGCGTGTCTGGACTACACTAGAGTGATTACAGATAAAATCTCAGCTCAAATACCGAAACAGGTGACAGTATAAAACAAAACTAAACTCAACTGAACTGTGATCAACAAATCTCTGCTTGAGGAACGTTCTAAAATCAAAGTTCAACTTTAAACTAGTTTTAAACAGAGATCAACGCTTGAGTATCGTTCTGTAATATTGGCCTTAGATTAAATCTGTGGTTTAAATGATGTGAATCCATGTGAATCCTCAGAATCACATGTGAATCAAAGTTATTGACACTGGCACCAATCTCTAATCTGTGACCAATCTGTGCGGTCCTCACAGACTATTAGATAATTCAAGATAATTAGATACTACGGCTGTCCTAAACGTATTATATTATCTTTGGGCTGTCCTTTGACTATGGATACCTGTCATGCGCCTAGTTGTTTTGATGTAGTAATGTATTGTTTTGTATATTTTTATTTTATATTAATTTACAGCGGTGCAATTCTACGAAAATTATTTTTAAAACAATCACACAATGTCTTTTAAAATAGTACAGATGGTTTTACGTGGATTCATTTTAATGCTGATGACTCTCGGCTTGTTTTACAACTCGGAATGCCAAGACTTATCTTCTATAAACCATTTTATCATGACTGGCGTATATGGCAGCTTCGTAATTGTAACATTAGGTCTCATTGTAGAGGCAGGATTGGGCATACAGACTGATGTGTTTATAGAGACTTGTTTCATTGTGCTGGGCATTGTGTTCAATGGAGTGATTTCTATATTGTCTTTCTACGAATTCTACTCACTTGCAGAACCAAGCAATGAAACTATGAATAAGGGATTTGTGTCTATTACCTGTATATTAATTTATCTGTTTGATTTATTTGTTTTACACTGTAAAAAGTAAATAAATCTGTAATCTAGTATATTGATGACTTGTTTTCCTATTGCAAAATATACAGGCTAATTGAAAAAATACCCGAAACCTCTTAGCACTAACTTTGTATTATGACCCTGAACAACATTTGTTCTACGACTTTTCATAATTCTAAACATTTTTTTTCCATACAAAAATATGAAAATAATTCTGTAGTTTACACATTCTAGATAGACGGCTGGCCAGGGGTCGCGTCGGCTTGCACGTCCCTTGACCGCATTGCACGGCCCTTGAGTTGTGGGGATGTCCCAGGTGTGCCCGGACATCACCAAAGCGAGTGTGAAATGAAAGTATGTAGGCCACAAAGTGGGCCGCGCTGCATGGGTCGCGAAAGTCATGCGTAGCAGTTCTCGTGGCCCATCCACCCAAGGCGAAAGTAGGCACACGGCGGATATTTTTGTGGGTGCAAGCCCCACATAACCACACTCCCTCCCCGGCAGTGTGACAAGCGATAGACATTTTCTGCGCTTAAAAAAAAAAAGGGTTCGCGTCGGCGGGCTGCGCGGACGTGGTACAAACACACTCGGACTTGCGGCTTATTATGCTGTAGCAGTGTTTTTCAAACTGTGGGTCACGACTCTCGACCCCAAGGGGGGCTGCGAAGCTTTAATCGGGGGGTCGCGGGCAAAAGAAAAAGGCAAGTGTTTCTAGGTCCTACACAACAATAAAAAAATACAATTCACTAACATTTTGTTCCGTGTGGTGCCGGACGTAAAGAATTTTACCACCCTATATCTTCTCATGAGTGTCGTAAAAGGCGACTAAGGGATTCACCAGACGAAGGGCAGAAGCGTCCTCTGAGTAATAAACCAACCAACTGCAATCGCCAACCCGCCTGCCAAGCGTGGCGATTATGGCATATCCCCCCAAAAATGACCAGTACAACAACAAACCGGCCCCTAGTCCCCGGCGGCCCCGTTAGCCCTGGTTACGGTAGCGGCCTAGGTAGCGGCGGGGCAGGGGGTGCTCTGGCAGAGATCCGGCTACCATAACAAAAAAGACTGGACCTGGCAGCATATAACACGTGTACACTGCGGACCGACGAGAAGCTTATCGAATTCGAGGAAGAATTGAGAAAGTTACGATGGGATACCGTAGGGTTATCTGAAGTCCGAAGAGAGGAGGAGGACACGATAATCCTCAAGTCCGGTAACTTGCTCCATTTCCGGGAGGGCGATCAACTTTCCCAGGGCGGTGTCGGGTTTATCGTCTACAAGTCTCTTTTGAACAACGTAGTGAAGATCGAGAGTGTGTCGACCCGGGTGGCGTACCTTATACTCAGAATAACCAAAAGGTATTCGTTGAAGGTCATACAGGAATACGCCCCGGCCTTGAAACACCCCGATGATGAGGTGGAGACCATGTATGAGGATATCTCCAGAGCCATATATGGCTCTAAAACTTACTATCCTCCAAGCCAGAGCTCTTGAAAAAGATCGAGAAGTTCTATGGACAGTTATACACGTCCACCCGGACACCCGCTGTAAATCGGGCTAACGACCCAAGAGCTCGATTGACCCGACACTATACCGAAGATATCCCGGACGTCAGCCTGTACGAGATTAGGATGGCTCTGAAGCAGCTCAAAAACAACAAGGCACCGGGTGATGACAGTATTACGGCCGAACTCCTGAAGGCGGGTGGAAAACCAATCCTTAAGGCCCTTCAGAAGCTGTTTGATTCCGTCATTCTCGAGGGAAGAACGCCACAGGCATGGAGCAGAGGTGTGGTGGTACTCTTCTTCAAAAAGGGCGATAATGCTCTACTGAAGAATTATAGGCCCATCTCACTTCTGAGCCATGTCTACAAGCTGTTTTCGAGAGTCATTACGAACCGTCTTTCGCGCAGGTTTGACGACTTCCAGCCTCCCGAACAAGCCGGTTTCCGAAAAGGCTTTAGCACCGTAGATCACATACATACGCTGCGGCAGGTTATACAGAAGACCGAAGAGTATAACTTGCCTCTTTGTTTAGCGTTTGTGGACTACGAGAAAGCCTTCGATTCGATCGAGACTTGGGCGGTACTACAATCTCTTCAACGGTGCCAGATTGACTATCGGTACATCGAAGTGTTAAAGTCTTTGTATGAAAACGCCACAATGTCAGTCCGATTACAGGACCAAGCCTCGAAACCTATCCTTCTGCAGCGAGGTGTGAGACAGGGAGATGTGATATCTCCGAAACTGTTCACTGCTGCATTGGAGGATGTCTTCAAAGTTCTGGACTGGAAGGGGCTAGCCATTAACATAAACGGCGAGTAGGTACATCACTCACCTTCGGTTTGCCGACGACATAGTAGTCATGGTTAAGACCATGGAGGACCTCGGTACAATGCTCGATGACCTCAGTAGAGCTTCTGATAGAGTGGGTCTTAAAATGAATATGGACAAGACAAAGGTTATGTCGAATTCCCATATAGCACCCATACCCGTAAACATCGAAGAATCTACACTCGAAGCTGTTGACGATTATGTATACCTAGGACAAACTGTCCAGCTAGGTAAGTCCAACTTCGAGAAAGAGGTCAATCATCGAATCCGACTCGGTTGGGCAGCGTTCGGGAAGCTACGCAATATTTTCTCGTCCAAAATAACGCAGTGTCTCAAGACGAAAGTCTTTGACCAGTGTGTGTTGCCAGTAATTACTTACGGTACTGAAACGTGGTCGCTCACAATGGGCCTGATAAGAAGGCTCAAAGTCACTCAAAGGGCAATGGAGAGGGCTATGCTCGGAGTGTCCCTGCGTGATTGAATCATAAAATGAGGAGATTCACAGGAGAACGAAAGTAACCGACATAGCCCGAAGAATTGCCAAACTTAAGTGGCAGTGGGCGGGGCACATTGCTCGCAGAACGGATGGCCGATGGGGCAGTAAAGTTCTGGAGTGGCGACCGCGTACTGGAAGGCGCAGCGTGGGTAGGCCCCCCACAAGGTGGACCGACGACCTGGTGAAGGTCGCGGGAATCCGCTGGATGCGGAAGGAACAGAACCGGTCGTTGTGGCGATGCTTGGGGGAGGCCTATGTCCAGCAGTGGACGTCTTTCGGCTGAAATGATGATGATGATGAGGTGTTACTGTACATATACTCTGTAGTCAGGACGCGCGTCATGCCCCCGTTCTCTCTAGAAGAGTAGAATGTCCTTTGCCCGTTCACATATTACAAAATTGAATGAGTAGCCTAATAGGCAACCCAAGGCAACCAGTCGCCTTCAGATTTTATCGTCACTGATTCTGTTTCGGAGTAGCCTCAAATGGCGAAAAATCATCTGTGTTGGCAGCACTGCGCCATACTCAACAAGATCCAAGATCACCCCCCTGGTTTGATCTTGGATCTTGTTGAGTATGGTTGATATCCGCGTTCAGTTATAACGTTCAGTCATCGAACGACCGGATGACCCAGGCTGGGAGCGCAGATATTACTATATTAGCATAGTCTAAGTAACTCTAGCCTTGGATATTAGTATGTGGGAGCATTCCTTGGGTGTTCGTTTGTATGATCGCTCCACAGATTTGACATTTACCAACCCGGCGGTAAACAAATTGGTGGATCGCTCTGAGTAACTGAGTAACTAAACGTCCAAAGTACGTTCGGCCCCGGGTGTCTTCCGCCGTCGTTGGGCGATAATACTGAACGCACCCAAGGATAGGGTAAAGTGGAAACAAGACCTGGCAACACAACACATTTGATTGGTCAGTGTGGTCAACTCTACCAACTTATTGATAAATCTACCTATTTTGCCTCCCTTCAAAATATTGCGGTATGTTGATTTTTTTACCTACAATGTAATAAACAAAGGTACTATCATGTGATGTGATTGCAATTATATGTCCCGCACAGATAGTCTCGGTTGAGATTGGCCGCCATGACCGAAATTCGGCCGGGAGGACATTATATCAAATAGAGGTCAGTGGACTGAGCGCAGACAGTGACATCTAAAACTTGCATTTTTGACAGAAGGACTGAGTAAGTGCCATGCTGAGTGAGTTCCTGCCTACTTTGGTTTCATGTTTTTTTAAATTTTGTTTTATGTTTTTGGCGGTTTCGGGTTTTCCTCATTTAAATAAATAAATGTAACAGAATAGTTGCTTACAATATACAATTATACACCAAACAAGTAGAGCATACGAAGGTTGAATACCAGGCGTGAGTGAACGAGATTTTTTTCACTCTGCTTAAATATACTGAGTAAGATAGATCTTCACAAAAGTTATAACATTTAAAAAAAAACTTCATTCAGTTCATTCTTCATATTATGGAATGATAACGGCAGTCGTTGAGGATTTTCTATTAAATTAATCATTAAAAGCGATTCGTCGCCATAATTCAATAATTGAGAAGGGAAATCAAAAATAGTACTTTAGTTTTAAATAGTACTTTAGTTTTTATCTAATTTTCTATTAATGAAATATTTATAGCAAAATTTCTGTTGAAAATCACATTGCATTAGAAAATTAAAAAAGCAATACACAGGCATTACACAAATAAATGCTAATTTGTGTGCGCCCCGTTCTTATTTAGCAATTTTTTTGGAATGCTGTCCATTGCCCGTCCTTGCCACTTAATCCACTACTAATACTGGTAGTGATGTGATTATGATGAGTTCGGAAGTACTTAGGTCGAGGCTCAGGGGGGGCAATTGCCCCTATTGCCCCCTCACCCTGGATCCGCGCCTGCTGCATCATGATTTCCTACAAAAAAATTGCTTGTAGTCCAAGGACTGATTGCAGATCAAACAAGAGAAAGAAATGTTGCGCTATTTCTAGTCATTCATCATGGATTGACAAATAAATAATAAATAAATGGTTTTTTTTTGACATATTTTACACAGAACCATCTAGTCCCAAACTAAGCAGAGCTATGGGTACTAGACAATGGATATAGTACTTATATAGGTACATTTTTTTGTAAATATATACGTATAATACGTAAGAAACACCCAGACCAACACAAACACTTTTGTTCATCACATAGATATGTGTGTCCTGTGGGAATCGAATGCACGACCTCGTAATTAGCTGTCCGACACTTGAACCACTAGACCACAGACGTCGTCAAAAATGCAATGCATGAAATAAATAAATAAGATCTTCTCGAACAGTTTTTTCTCGTTTTTAGATATTTGTATTCCTGCGGAATCTACTAATCTAGGCTTGTAGACTGGTTTATCCACCGATTTTTATTTTAAATTAAATAAATAATACCTTTATTTAAATTTAAAAAAAACAAAAATTCTAAAAACTACGTTATTTTGACACTTTTTAAGATAAGTTAGCGATGGCAAACTTGGCAACTCTAAATTTTGACATTTGCTAATTTTGCTAACAAACAAGGAGTACCTCAGTTTTGGATTTTTGTGCTTTATTAGAAATAATTCTTTATATGAAAATGAGTTTACACAAAGCAAGGTATGAATAATCACTATAAGTTAAGATATTATGTTATGTACATTTTTTGTTCAATTAATACTCGAGTGACGAGTGCCTATCACCATAAAAAAGGCGTATTCCAATACTGAATGTGGTTTTGTGATCGCGAATTATCGAAAGAAAATTTATAGAAGGTATCCACGTTATTGTACTTAATTTATGACTAACTTAGACTACTTATCGATCACCTAGCAATTATTTAAAAAAACTTAAGTTTTAACTAAATAAACATAAAATCACGCCATTTCCCATGCATCGGTGATACATTTATGAATTGTTTTATTATTATTCCTTTTATTTACAGTACATGTACATATTATGAACAACTTTAAATAATAAAACAGAAACAAAAAATAATAGTCCACCAATTTCGGGAAGCAAGCTATCAGTAGAAGGGGTCTCTGACCGAACTGACTCTACATCTCTCATTTCCAACAAGCATGACTGTGATATTTCAAACTATATCTGTTTTATTTTAAGTTATTTAGGTACTAAGGTTGAACTAGCCAGTAATTTCTCCATTGGATACAAATGTCGAAGGGTGATCACTATTATTTGATGTTGTAGGTCCAGAACTAAGCACAATATGGATTTGCCTCTTAATTAACTAGGCTTGTATTTTAACAAAACAGTAAAAAGAGAAATTGATTTAAAAGTTATGAGTAGAGCTAGAAGTATTCGGTGCACAGTGAAAAATTTGGTAGGGATTGAATGCTGTTGTTTACCTATCTATCGATATATATCGAACTATTGATGTTGTAGCATGGCGATTTAATAGTTGTTTGCTTAATGTAATGTGTATTATTGCAAATATCTATAAACACAATTTCACAAGTAAATGAAGGTTGCACATTAATGGGAATTAAGTGTGAACAAAACCAAAATAAAACAACAATGAATTAAATCCAAAGTGAGCAACATGTTATATTCAAAACTTCCTTTTTAGGGTTCCGTAGTCCTACAAGGAACCCTTATAGTTTCGTCATGTCTGTCCGTCCGTCCGTCTGTCCGTCTGTCCTAATCCTTTACAGCTTAATAACTTCTACAGTTATAAACATAAGTAAATTAAATTTTGTTAAAAAGTAGTTTGCATATAGATCTCAATTTTAAAAGACTAAAAAAATCGTTTTTACGTACTTTAGGGGTGGCACCCATACATGTGAAATGGGGATGTAAAATTTTTTTCGCTGCACCCCCTCGTGTGGGGTATCATTGAATAGGTCTACTAAAATGAAGGTAATGTTTCATACATCACTTTTTTAGCAGGTGTACCATCTGCGAAATATAGCCCGCCAAAGTGGCTTGCAATGTGTCCCCCCCCTGCCATTTCTAAACTATGCAACGTAGAAACTTATAATTTTCCACATTGATAGACCTTTGTGAAAACTCTCTTAAAATTATTTCGAGTATAATGTGATTATAATTTTTTGAGTTATAGACAGAAAACCGAAAAATACTTAAAACGTCCTAGTTCAAAGGTCATTGACCTTAGAGAAAAATGATCATAGCAAATAATGCTCCTTTAGCTACTTTCTATTTGAAAAAATCACAAAAAGTAACTTTCACATGACAGACTTCTTAAATTTGGCTTCTTAAATTTATCGCTAGATGGCGCTACTAACAACACGCTCTGAGTCGCGAATGCTGCCGATTATTGCAAAAACTAAAATAGCCATGATTAATATTCGATTTGATTCGTTTGTAATTACACCTACTTAAGGAACCCTATAATACTGAGCATGGCCCGACATGCTCTTGGCCGGTTTTTTTAATGTAAGCAATTAAACAGAACAGCTTATGCAGCATACATTACATGACTTTAGATAATAATAAATATTTAGAATAAACAAAGTTAAAAATTAACTCTGAGGTGTGGTACGTTGCAGCGGGAAGGGAAAACGGCATTCTCACAGCAGACAGGTAGTATACTCAGGCTAAATCAAAATCAGATTAAATCAAAACAAAAAACCAGTAAATCCTTTGAAAGAATTTTTATCATTACATTATAATTTTTATTTTGGGTTACATACTTACCTCTCCTACTCACCACAAAATTGACTTTAGTATAAATATGGACCCTATTTTTTCAGAATAAAAGCATTTGAAGATATTTTTAAAGAAGATGCTGTTGATATTGAAAAACTAAGAAAACTGGCATTCAATGGTAATTACAAATATTGTAGCTTACATGTGTTGCTTGACTGTAGTAAAAACTTCGTCAATCTGATCAATTTTGCTTTTTAATCTGAAGTGTTTGCTTTGTATATTAATACTATATTTTTGTCTAGGTATACCAGATGACAAGGGTTTGAGGTCATTAGTATGGAAGATACTACTGCTTTATCTTCCACATCAAAAAAAATCATGGGAAGCAACTCTCATTGAGAAAAGGCAACACTACAAACATTACATAGGTAACATACATTTTGCTTTCACTGTTCAAACTTTTTCTTTCTTATTTTGTCACCCTACTATATTATAAATGCGAAAGTATGGAGTATGGTGCTTATTTGTTGATTTGTTTGCCCTTCATTCATGCTAAAACGGTTTTTACTATTGTTTTTTGCGAATAAGATACATCTTGTGCATATCTAGATTATGGTGCACCAGATTTTTATTTACATGTTTATTCGCTGAGATATTATAAAAAAAACCGGCCAAGAGCATGTCGGGCCATGCTCAGTATTATAGGGTTCCTTAAGTAGGTGTAATTACAAACGAATCAAATCGAATATTAATCATGGCTATTTTAGTTTTTGCAATAATCGGCAGCATTCGCGACTCAGAGCGTGTTGTTAGTAGCGCCATCTAGGGTTAAATTCAAGAAGCCAAATTTAAGACGTTTGTCATTTCAAAGTTACTTTTTGTGATTTTTTCAAATAGAAAGTAGCTAAAGGAGCATTATTTGCTATGATAATTTTTCTCTAAGGTCAATGACCTTTGAACTAGGACGTTTTAAGTATTTTTCAGTTTTCTCTCTATAACTCAAAAAATTATAATCACATTATACTCGAAATAATTTTAAAAGAGAGTTTTCACAAAGGTCTATCAATGTGGAAGATTATAAGTTTCTACATTGCATAGTTTAGAAATGGCAGGGGGGGGGACACATTGCAAGCCACTTTGGCGGGCTATATTTCGCAGATGGTACACCTGAAGAAAAAGTGGTGTATCAAACATTACCTTCATTTTAGTAGACCTATTCAATGATATCCCACACGAGGGGGTGCAGCGAAAAAATTTTTTTTTTCTCCATTTCACATGTATGGACGCCACCCCTAAAATACGGAAAAACGATTCTTTTATTCTTTTAAAATTGAGATCTATATGTAGACTATTTTTTAACAAAATTTCATTTACTTATGTTTATAACTGTAGAAGTTATTAAGCTGTAAAGGATTAGGACAGACGGACAGACGGACGGACATGACGAAACTATAAGGGTTCCTTGTAGGACTTCGGAACCCTAAAAATTAAAAAAAAAACATCAAAACAGCGCGATTCCGCTCTGTTCTCGCACGCGCAATTAGCCGTGTGTTAGTAAGGGACGGTTGCAAATTCAATGCAGCACCTTAACCAGCTGTCCGACTGCTTGAAGAAAATTCCGAAACAATATCAGTAGTCCAGACCCCAGACATATTTTATTCATGTCAATATCCATGTTTCAACTCAACTGAATCTTCCTGGCTTATGCATGCAGCAGCACAACCCTATTTAAGGGAGCTTTACGATGAAAATGAAAATTTCATGCCCACCATAAGCAGAACAAAAAAACATTAATAAAATTGTGGGCGTGTATGGTTCGTCAGCAGTGAGTATTATATTATATGTGGCAGTGTCAAAAATAATTAATTTACTCCAAGTTGCAAGCAAGTATCAGCAGGCTTAGCTTGACCGCACAAGTGTTTTCTGGACCACAATTGGTCCATAACGTTTTCGTACAAAATGCAAGTTGAAACCACCGCGAGCCATAAGCGATGGCACCCATACATTCAATAAAAATGCATTTTTTTTACCCAAACACTTGAGGGGTTAAGATGAATGCTACAGAGATTGCGAAATTCGAAATTTACTGCGGTTTTTGCAAATTATAGCTCTATTTCGCGTTGCATATCGGTCGAAATATGATTTGCGGGAGTAATAACAATATATCTATTGAATAATACTCATAAAAAATATTAACCTAGCTCCATAAGCTGTACAAGCTCGATAATATTATTTTACAATAAAATTATCGATTTTCGAGCATGTAAAGCTTGTAGAGTTAGGTTTATATTTTTTATGAGTATTATTCAGTAGATACATTGCTATTGTTACTACCGCGAATCATATTTTGATTTATTTACAACGCGAAATAGAGCTACAATTAGCAAAAACGCAAGAAATTTTGAATTTCCCGGGCTACCCTGTAGCATTCACAGACAGTTGTAGTTCTATACAATGTTGTTTTCTCTATTCTTACATAGAAAAGTCCTTGTCTACAATGGTCATGTTACGCCTGCTGGATTTTCATAGCGGCTGTCGTTATGCTTTTGCAATATTTTAAGAAATTGTTTATTGCAAAAAAAAAATAGATTTACACATTTCAATGACCAAATATCTTAATTTAGCATTCAGATTTCTTAGCAAATTACTTATAATTTTGTACAACCTTATTCATAGTTTATACTAAACCTCTTAAGGGGTCATTGTATTCAACATTATGAACAACTTTTACTGTATGGGACCAACCCTGAAATCGTAAAAAAACATGATCTGATCCCTACATTTGTCTCATAAATCGACAAAATATAGCGAACAGCAATATTTTTTTCGCGATTTCAGGGTTGTTCTCATAGTAAAAGTTGTTCATAATGAAGAGTACAATGACCCCTTAAGAATAAGGTTATTGTTTTCAGATGAAATAATAGTATCTCCTGGTGGTCCCACCGACCATCCATTGAACATCAGTCCGGACAGCTCATGGAGCACATACTTCAAGGACAATGAGGTTCTACTACAGATTGACAAAGATGTCCGAAGACTTTGTCCTGATATATCATTTTTTCAATCTGCCACAGAATTTCCATGTGAAGAAGTAAGTACAACAATTTCATTAATACTATAAATAATGTCTATTACACCAAAAATTAATTAAAATAAAACCGGCCAAGTGCGAGTCGGACTCGCGCAGTAAGGGTTCCGTACCTCTCAACGACCTGATACCCCATAAAAACTGATTTAGGTTACGAGAGTTTATCAAAATATATCAACGCACAGTGCGCAAAATATTAATTTTTGCATGTCTTTCTTACGCAAGAACCACCACATATGTCTATGTTATCTTATTTTTAGTATTTGTTGCTAAACTACATAATATGCACTATAATCTGACCAAGTTTGACGCTGGTATATATTACCGTTTTGAAGATAGAGCAGGAACAAAAACGATGAAAAAAATGCATGTTTTTTGAGGTTTCTTGTATGGGGACCCCCTTTGGTTTTAGACTTTTTTTGTTTTTAGTATTTGTCGTGATACACCTCACAGCAACACAATTTCTGAGAAAATTTCAACCGGTTACCTATTACCGTTCAAAAGATACAGCCCTGTGACAGACAGACGGACGGACGGACAGCGTAGCGAGAGTAATAGGGTCCCGTTTGTCACCCTTCGGGTACGGAACCCTAAAAAGACGTGTGGCACTCGGAGACTGCCGCGGTAAAGCTATTGCATAGCATTTTTTATGTAAATACAAAGAGTAGGTGCCCTAACGCCGAAACTCTAAGCAGGCATGAGTCACCAGATTGCGGGGCGAAGAGGGGGATTACGCATGCGCAGTAACGCCGATACAACCAATGCCACCTAAAGGCGATTTGCAGAACTAAAGAGACAAGCGTGATATTTCAAAAAGTCATTAAAAGTTCTGCTATTCATCGATAGATGGCAAAACTAAAAAGTATCACCGCTGTGCCGGTCGGAGTGGGGGGTGTTAGGTTATTTTCGTTACGGAATTTCTGGATTCGGTCTCCACGCTCAAGGCCCGCGATAGAAGCTATGCAATAGCTTAAAAATACCCGAAACCTCTTAGCACTAACTTTGTATTAAGAAATTTATGACTCTAAACAACGTTTGTTCTATGACATATATAATTCGAAACCTTTTTGATTCTTTCAAACATATGAAAAATTTCTGTAGTTTGGGGCTTGCGACATAATATGCTATAGTATACGAAAATTTTACACACTTCAAATAAACAAAAAATATACATATATTTGACGACGTGTGTGGTCTAGTGGTTCGAGTGTCGGACAGTTGATCATGAGGTCGTGGGTTTGATTCCCACAGGACACAAATGTTTATGTGATGAACGTGTTTGTGTTGGTCTGGGTGTTTCTTATGTATTATATATAAGTATGTATTTACGAAAAAAAAAAGTATATAAGTATTATATTCATTGTATAGTACCCATAGTACAAGCTCTGCTTAGTTTGGGACTAGATGGTGCTGTGTAAAAATGTCCCAAATTTATTTAGTTATTTATTTTTGGCTAACCTGTTTTGCCCAGTCGTAGAACAAACGGTATTCAACAGGATCGTGATACGAAGATCACACTTGGAGGTTTCGGGTATTTTTCAATTATCCTAACGATCATAAAGATCGATCTAACATCCTTGCATCAAATAATGGAGCAATTTATGCAGATTCATTGGGACTTCAATTGGTTGGTCTTGTTGTATTGTATGGACTGCATAAATTGTATGCTGTAGTACTAGTGTGTATGTTCTACTTAAATCAACGATAGCCTTGATTTGCTTTGACAATTCGCATACAAAAATACCCTACCTAGTGCCTACGTAAAAAAAACCAAGTTTTAACACGATATTACTAGACAAAATTTAATTATGACCTACACTTTCATCATCATAATCCTCCGAGCCTTTTCCCAATTATATTGGGGTTGACTTCCAGTCTAGCCAGATGCGGCTGAACATCAGTATTTTACATGGAGCGACTGCCATTAGACCCCCGCAACCAGTTACTAGGTAATACTGACATTCGGAGGTTAGACCAGTTGTCAGACTTTCAGGCTTCTTACTAACCGTAACGACTGCCGCTTAACGTGCTCTCCGAGGCACGGAGGGGTCTTGATGAGTAACGAAACTGTCACCCATCCATAGACTGACCGTGGCTAGTGCAGATTATGACCTACACTTTAATTAATATATACATATAATCTTGTGCATTATTTTTAGATAGTTAACAGTAACGGGGTGAAAAGATTGCACAAAAGAGTTGAACAATCAGTTTTGAAGTACTCAACTCTAGAAAGAAGAGGCCTTGGAGTTGCTAAGGTATGTATGTATTAGTTACTATGACATTTGATGTTTTCACGCATGTCGGGTCATTAACCCTACAATTACTTAAATATACGGCCACTTCTATTGGTATTCGTGCTCCAAACGTATACCTAATATAAATATAAAAAACCGGCCAAGAGCATGTCGGGCCATGCTCAGTATTATAGGGTTCCTTAAGTAGGTGTAATTACAAACGAATCAAATCGAATATTAATCATGGCTATTTTAGTTTTTGCAATAATCGGCAGCATTCGCGACTCAGAGCGTGTTGTTAGTAGCGCCATCTAGCGATAAATTCAAGAAGCCAAATTTAAGACGTTTGTCATTTTAAAGTTACTTTTTGTGATTTTTTCAAATAGAAAGTAGCTAAAGGAGCATTATTTGCTACGATAATTTTTCTCTAAGGTCAATGACCTTTGAACTAGGACGTTTTAAGTATTTTTCAGTTTTCTCTCTATAACTCAAAAAATTATAATCTCATTATACTCGAAATAATTTTAAAAGAGAGTTTTTACAAAGGTCTATCAATGTGGAAGATTATAAGTTTCTACATTGCATAGTTTAGAAATGGCAGGGGGGGGGACACATTGCAAGCCACTTTGGCATGCTATATTTCGCAGATACACCTGATAAAAAAGTGGTGTATCAAACATTACTTTCATTTTAGTAGACCTATTCAATGATATCCCACACGAGGGGGTGCAGCGAAAAAAATTTTTTTTTCTCCATTTCACATGTATGGACGCCACCCCTAAAATACGCAAAAACGAATCTTTTATTCTTTTAAAATTGAGATCTATATGTAGACTATTTTTTAACAAAATTTCATTTACTTATGTTTATAACTGTAGAAGTTATTAAGCTGTAAAGGATTAGGACAGACGGACAGACGGACGGACATGACGAAACTATAAGGGTTCCTTGTAGGACTTCGGAACCCTAAAAAAGCAGGTTACACCTGTTTTTCAATGTCGTTGGTTAATATTTTGTGTTTTACACAGCTGAGAATATTTTAATGTAATAAGGTCCTAAAAGTTACTTGACTAACGATAAATTCACTGGCTCCGAATTACTTTACAAGAACGCGTGCTTAATGAGCTGCATTATAAACCTAAAAGCGGTGCAATAAGAGCCACTTTACGAGCAAGTGTGTTGAAAATGTACCTATTTAAGACTTTTCCTAGTATTCCTTATTATTGTTAAACTATTCTTAGTAAATATTCTTGTAAATATATATTTACATATATAGGTAGGTATATGAAAAAAAACTTACTTTGTACTTAGAACGTTCATATTTTTGTAAAAGTATAAAACATAAAAGCTTATCTTATACTTCGAACGGTACTCATTCTTGTAAATCATGTAAAAACTTACTAACCTTACACATAAGTACAATGTTCCTCATAATACGGGATTGTTGTTAGGACAGTTATTTTCGGCTTCTTGACCTTGAGGGTAATCCGACCTAGCTTACAACATATTAATTTATCTTAGTTTAGATATCAGTTGCAACTTTAACTTGTAACTATTACTACCTTTGGCCTATTGTTTTAACCCTGTTTTATATACATGTAAACTTATGCACATTTTAAGGTGCAATTAAAAGTTTCAATTTTATTAATATTGTGACGGATCCTGTTAATTCAGTCCAGTCCAGTCCAGTCTCACTCACTCACTATCTCACTCACTCACACTCACTCACTCACTCATCCATCCATCGTACATTATCCGGTCGTGCAAATGTGTAGAAGCTTCGTATCTGTCGGGTGAGGACTGAGGACGCACACTACGATATTTTTTCTTTTTTTTTTCTTTCTCATAACCCATACCAGTTTTTAAGTCTGATTCAAACAAAAAAGTTTCATCTAAATCGGACCAATAGTTTTAGCGTGATGCTGGAACAAACAAACAGACATTTTCAATTTTATAATAGTTAAGTTAAGATTACTTTCACGACACGTCGCATCGCGAAAGGCCAATGAATAAATATAAGGCCCAGTGCATGTTGCCATGGCCACTCATCGTAAAATTCGAATTACAAGGTCACTTGTCATGTCATGTCTTTTTGAAATAATTTCTGTAAAGTTTAAGCACTTACTCATACGTAAAAATCTGTCATAAAAAGTCCTTCTACTTTTCATCTGGGAGTTCTGAATAGGCCGTGTCCCAAGCAGCTAAAACCTCAGTGTCCATTTTAATCCTCCTTACTGTCAACTGATCCTGAATGATTGGGAAAAGAGCGAAGTCAAAGGGAGCTAGGTCTAGGTTGTACGCTGGTCGGTCAAAAAGTAACATGCCAATGCTCTTTAAAAAAAATCTTTTTGCACCAGTACACTCTTGCCTCCTTTTGCCAAAGCATCCAGACTTACTTTTTTACTCCAAGGACATCATTAAGAATTTGGTGTACCTACATGAATTTAGATAAAGTAGTGTATGAAACTGCACATAACTAAGTATTAAACACTCGTGTGGCAATTAAACTCACAATCGTGTTTTAATAACCCTTATTATGCAACAATTTTATAAACTACTATTTTTGAGTACGGTCGACCGCACGTCGTTGGTAACACTTTGACATTAGCATCATCTTTATTTGGTAAGCAGTAAGGGCGGTTTTCGAATTGAAGTTTTACCACTGTCATGCAGTCGACTGTACATACAAGTTAAATACCCTATTGTAGCAAACTTATCTTCCAGTTCGTTCGTTGTTCCATGACACGATATTATGATGATTGTAAATATTGTGTCATATTTTATGTTGGTATGAATGTTTTTAGTTGAGTAACGAGATCCGTCGGTCGGATGGCGCGCACTGCGGGGACTACGCGCCCCTCAACGAGGGCTGCGAGGCTCACTGGGAGGTCGTGGAGCGCATGCTGTTCCTCTACGCCAAACTCAACCCTGGCCAGGGCTACGTGCAGGGCATGAACGAAATCATCGGCCCTATATACCATACGTTCGCCATCGATCCCGATAAAGAGTACAGAAGTTAGTACCTATGATACTACTCATAATAGGTTCAGTTGAACACCAGCGTCAGGTCAGTCAGACACTGGATTTTATGTTGAACTGGACCTATTTAGACAGTCGTTAAACAGACAGCATCTATTAATTATTTTTATTTATTTCGTCTGTTCCCCTCGAGTGTTTGGGCCAAAAAAAATTTTTTTATTTAACGGATGTGCGCCATCTCTTATGGCTCGCGATGGTTCCAACTTGCATTTTGTACGAAAACGTTGCGGACTACCGGTAGTCCGGATGACGCTTGGGGGGTTAAATCGTATTGGTGTATCAGTGTATCTTATGCCAAATAAATGTTTCTTTCTGTCTATAATGACAACACAAAAGTATAAGTACTGTAATTTTAATTAGATTCCATTTCGTCGAAAACGATTCGCCAATGTATTAATTCCTTGATTGGGTTTACTCACAATTATATTAATTCTTTTGTCGCCTAGAAACAATATAAATGAGTTATGCGTTGAGTGTAGGTTGGGTAGGTACTACTAGGTACATCAATTTTGATTCTCTTGTTCACCAACTTAACTTGAACCATTTATAACTTTTTCTAATAGTGAGTACAAGAAAAGAAATTTAAAAACTGTCAAATTAGTATACATTTTACAACTTCTTCGTATTTTTAATCGGCACGTTCCGAGATCACAACTAAACTTGCATCGACATTTTAATTCTGACTAATTTGACAGCACTAAAATTGTTGCTATCCCTTTCTTGTATCTACTATTAGTAAAAGAGAGCGATAGTTTAAAATAAGTTTAGTTTGTGAACAAGAAAATCAGCACCATTATAATGTTTTGGAATACACATTGTTAACAGAACATGCCGAAGCCGACTGCTTCTTTTGCTTCACAAACCTCATGGCGGAGATACGTGACTTCTTTATACGCACCCTGGATGAGTCGGACAGTGGGATCAACTATGTGATGGCCAAGCTCAGTGACTGCCTGAAGAAAAACGATCCCACTGTTTGGAATTATCTAGCCAGCCAAGAACTTAGACCGCAATATTACAGTTTTAGGTAAGCATTCTATTATTTAACTACATGACTGCTAAACTATAATTACACTGGTGGAATTTACTAGAATAAATAACCGACGTTCATTCGACAACCGAAAATTTTGTACTGTTAAACGGGCGTTTAAAAATACACGTAAAATAACTCTGCCCCTGTGAATTGAGCAACAGGTGACTGCATAGTAGTCAATTTTATAACCAGTAATGGCGGCAAGACTCTGATAGGTAGTTTATCTGAGCGGAAAGATGGTGGGAACTGCATGTTCTCGCTGTCTCAGTCGGTCGTTAACGTTCGAAGCTTCTTTACGTCTTGCTCTCACTTATTACGCGACTGTATCTGCATGGCCCTTCAAAAAGCCTGGTTTCAGATAGGCATAGTTATATTACGTGTATTGTAAAAATTAAACATCTGTTATTTTGTTGGTGAATTTAGTCCTAAGGGGCTCGAAATAATGTTCCGCAGGTGGTTAACGCTGCTGCTCTCTCAAGAATTCTCGCTGCCAGACGTCGAACGAATTTGGGACTCTATGTTTGCTGACGCGCAAAGATTTGACTTCCTGATATACATTTGCTGTGCCATGATTTTGTAAGTATAGAAAATGTCATGCCGTATAACACACGGCAGCTACAATGTATATTACATCCCGACCTGTGTCCTGTAGGGTCTTATTTACATTAGCTGCCATGTGTAACGGCCTATAGCACTGCTGCACACGTCTAGGGCTTACATTTAGATACGAATCTAAGCGTGAACTCATGCTTCTAACTGTCAAATAGCACTGCATTTTGACAGTTGGAAGCATGAGTTCACGCTTAGATTTGTCTCTGAATATAAGCCTAAAACAAACTACTTTTTCACAATAATAAAAAGTGAAATTCTAGAAATTTATTACATCTGCATTTCTAAGCTGTAACTATTTTATTTTACAACAGATTAGTGAGACACGAATTACTTAATGGAGATTTTGCGTCGAATGTGAAACTGCTTCAGAACTTTCCACCGATGGATGTATCTTTTATTTTAAACAAAGCAGTTGAAATATCAAATAATCTTTAAATCTCAGTTTGGTTATTTTTGTATTAAAGTTTGCTACCTATCCAAACCTTTTATAAATTAGAACATACTTTTACTATGCATTTATACATTTGGCATTGTTATTGTAAAGACATTTGTATGTAACTTTTGGATCGAATATTTTTTTATTTATAATGTTGGAAATGTTGTATTATTAGGCCTAATGTACGGTGTAAACCAACTCACTCCCGAATTACTAAAAATCAATTATTAGGATAAGTATAATAATTTATGTAGCTATAGTTTAATTAAGTTGTACAGTCCTCGCAATTAGAAGAGAGCTTGGCATCGGTAGCGGCCCAAGTAAGCTGCGTGGTTGGTTTCCTTCAATTGGCCGGAAATATACATTTACCAAAATGCAAGGCATCTCGTACGGTCGACCGCACGTCGCTCGGTGGTTACAGTTTGACATTAGCAGGATCTTTATTTCGTAAGCAGTAAGGGCGGTTTTCGAATTGACGTGTTACCACTGTCATGCAGTCGACTGTACCTAATCGCGATAATTGTAACAATAGAAATAATAATGTTATGCCATAATTATATAGTTACCTCCATCGGTTTCAGCGGTAACTACTGATATCCTGAATGGAAAGATAATACAGGATGAAATTTAATACAGTCGACAAATTTTAAACATGGATTCTACCAATAAAAATGAACAAGTTTCCCTAAAAACATGGGTTGTCAGACGAAAAAAACGTTGACGATAAACAAGTTTTTGTAAGGAAAGTATTTGTTTTTGTCTGTATCCATGTTTCTTAGAAATAGTTGCTCAGCTTTAATCGAAAAAATATACGAGCGAGCGTTCAGTAGTCGCATATGATGTGTAACATCTGACATCCCACACCCATCTCTGCAACTCACGAAATCATTAGAATGAAATTAGAACTATCCTTTGCCAGCGGCCACAGCGGTGACACTCCGTGTATGTGTGAGCTCGCTCGCCGGTGTCCCTGAGCGAGCGCGTGAATGCAATAAGCCTTGGCTGAGGCAGCCGAGAGACTGCCCGTTCCACACGCCGCGCACCGCGCACGGCCCCCGCGCTCGTCACGACTCGCACAAATAGCCGCGAGCTATTTTACGAGCACACATGCTCAAGTGTCGCTTCTTGTCGTTAGTATATATTCTATGCCGCGGCTTCGTCTGCGCATGGTTCGGTTTTTGCGCATCCCTCGGGCACTGTGTATCTTCCCGGGATAAAAAGCCTATACATATATTGATCTAGGACATGGTCATCTGTGTGCAACATTTCATTCAAATCCATTCAGCCGTTTCAACGTGATTGAGTAAAAAACATCGAAACATGTTTTCGCATTTATAATATCAATAGGATTTGTGTAGAGCTCGTCGGAGCCATTAGGAGATATGACCATCAGAATTTTGGACCATTTACTTGTGTTGAGCTTGTCGAGCCCTTTTATTTGGGTTTGTGTCCACGGATCCCGGGATCAGACTGAATTAGCCACGGATCCCGTAGCGTTGTATCCACTGATACCGTGATCCGTTTCCCTCAAATAAACTAATTAAAGACCATGACCATGTGAAGCATGTTCTCAAGCATAATAACTTGCAAGCTCCACATCCCCATCGCAAACGCCGCCTGAAACCCAGCACAGTTGATCGTCGACCTGCTGTTCTACCATTCATCAAAGGGGTCACCGACAGAATTGGTCATATCTTGAAGCGCTCTTCTATCAAAACCTATTTCAAGCCCCAAAGAAAGATCAGCCAACTCCTCAGACCGGTGAAATGTCACATTCCCTTACAAGATGCAGGGGTCTACAAGATTGATTGTGATTGTGGGTTATCATACATAGGGCAAACAAAGCGTAGTATAGCCACTAGAATTAAAGAACATATAGCAGACGTCAAGAACAGACGCTCCACAAAGTCTGCAGTGTGTGAACATGCCCTAGACAAACCCAACCATTTTCTTCGATTTGATAAACCACAAGTTCTGGCGAAGGAAAACCGATATGTACCTAGAATGCTCCGTGAGGCTATTGAAATTAAAAAACATCCTAATTTTAATAGAGAAGATGGTTGGCAGCTACCACCTGTTTGGAACCCAGTCCTAAAAATAATCAAGTCCCAAACAGCACGCAACACTGTAAAAGATAATGATATTGTGAGTGATTACTGCGTGCATCGAAACGATTTTAATTAATAATATTGTACGGTAGATTAAAATAATTTTTTAGAAATATTTGTAAAGACGCTTGTCATCTTAGTCTACCTGCGACCACGAAATGCTGCAAAGCTTTCGAAACGTCAGGGAAACCAATTTAAATAATATACGCGATTTAATCCGGTTAAACTTTGTTTTATTATAAACTAATTAATATTTTACTCGCTGATCCCGGTATCCGTGGCTACAAGAAAGCAAATACAATAATTTTCGAAACTGATCACGGTGTACAAAGTACTTTTTTGTTTTGAGTTATTTCCTAAAAGGAAAGAAGTTTAAATTAAATATAGATTAAAATAAGTATTGGTGTAGGTACCTACCATAGATATACCTATACTACTAAATGGTATTTGGCACGAAGCAGATGTTAGAAAGACTCCCCGTAAAATTAAATGTGTTTCTAATGGGAAAAGATATTAACCGGGTTAATGAAGCGCGTAATCTGGGATTAAACATGGACAACCTTAGATAGGAAAAAAAATAGCTGCCTTGGTACAGAACTGTTTTTACCGTCTGAAAGTTCTGTACAAAATTAGGGCCTATCTCTCTGAAAGACTTCGTGAGCAGTTGGTCGAGATGCTTGTCCTATATAAGTTAAATTACGCTGATACCAAGTCTATGGCTGATACAGTTTACGGTCCACGCCTACTAGCTCGTACCGATCGGCTCGTCCAAAGAGTCCAAAATACATGTGCTCGGTTTTGTTACTCAGTCCCCCTTAGATCTCATGTCACTACTTTCCTGAACAAGCACTTCATGCTTGAGATGAATTCAAGACGCAAGCTGCACTTAGCATGCCTTCTTTTTGGTGTCATTAAGTACCAGACTCAGAGAGTGTTGTTAGTAGCCGCTAGATGGCGCTTTACAGCGCCAAATTTAAGAAGTGTGTCAAGTCAACATAACACAAAGTTACTTTTTGTGATTTTTTAAAATAGAAAGTAGCTAAAGGAGCATTATTTGCTAAGATCATTTTTCTCTAAGGTCAATGACCTATGAACTAGGACGTCTTAAGTATTTTTCAGTTTTCTCACTATAACTCAAAAATGTATAATCACATTATACTCGAAATAATTTTAAGAGATTTTTTATAAAGGTCTATCAATGTGGAAGACTATAAGTTTCTACGTTGCATAGTTTAGAAATGGCAGGGGGGGGGACACATTGCAAGCCACTTTGGCGAACTGTATTTCGCAGATGGTATACCTGATAAAAAAGTTATGTATGAAACATTACCTTCATTTTAGTAGACCTATTCAATGATACCCCACACGAGGGGGTGCAGCGAAAAGAAAATTTTCATCCCCATTTCACATGTATGGGCGCCACCCCTAAAATACGTTATCAAGATTTTTTTATTCTTTTAAAATTGAGATCTATATCTTAACCATTTTTTAACAAAATTTCATTTACTTATTTTTATAATTGTAGAAGTTATTAAGCTGTAAAGGATTAGGACAGATGGACAGACGGACGGACATGACGAAACTATAACGATATAATTGACGACGTCTGTGGTCTAGTGGTTCGAGGGTCGGACTGCTGATCACGAGGTCGAGGTCCTGTGGGTTCGATTTAGAGATGTGATTAAAAGTTAAAAAAGTTTAATTGTTAAATATTAAAAGTTATAAGAAAATAACTTGTTAAATTAAAAGTTAAAATTATAACTTTTAAGGTGAGTAAATAATTCACGTGTTCGTTTAGTTCAAAGAGTAAAGTGCAGACTATATTACTTTTGAAGCAGTGAATGAAATATTATTGTTATGACTTATCTTTTGTAAACATTAATCAAACATTAAAAGTTATTTTTTAGTTTGAATTAATAATAAAACCTATTTCTACTACGATAGGACTCACAATTCTATGTATTATTGTTAGTCATAAGGTAGTGTACCTACTTGTTTACGTTAAATCCGAGGAGTATGCAGTACGGTCATTGTTATGAGTGTTATGATATGACTAAGAAGTTATAACTTTTAATGAACATCTCAGTATTTATTAATGAAGTTAAGAGTTAAACAGAATTATTGAGTTAAATTAAAGGTTATAACTTTTAATCACCACCTCTAGTTCGATTCCCACAGGACACAAATATTTGTGTGATGAACATAAGTGTTTCTTATGTATTATATGTATGTATTTACAAAAAAAGTATTTATGTATTATATCCATTGTCTAGTACCCATATCACAAGCTCTGCTTAGTTTGGGACTAGATGGTGCTGTGTAAAAATGTCCCGAAGATATTTATTTATTTATTTATAAGGGTTCCTTGTAGGACTACGGAACCATAAAAAGCTAAGTACTTTGGTACCATCTGACGGCCAACTTAAGCACCGCGCGCGCTCATTGGTCAAATCAAATAGGGCGCGCTTCCCCGGCTTCCTGTAACACACTTCCGTCCCTTTTCACGAAATCACTCCCACAGAATGCAGGGAACCGATAGGAAAGATGTTACACATCAAAAATTACCCCTTCAAAACTTGTCAACTGTATATTCGATTTCACCCTGTGTGTTTATTATTCTGACTAATGAATTTCTACATTATACCGATATTTATTTTACGGGTCATATTAATGTTAAAATAAAATTGAATTAGTAAACTTAAATCTCATAATATGTACTGAAAAATGTTTAATATAATATGTCAGGCTTCATTTAGCCTTACTCGAAATTAAGATATACGTACAAGGCTTTAATGTCATATGTTACTGAAATTGTATTATATACAACGTGTTATTTAAATAACTGAAAGTGAAAACCTCTTAAGGGGTCATTGTATTCATCAGTATGATCAACTTTTACTTTAGAACCAATCCTGAAATCGAGAATTAAAAATGAGCTGATCCCTACATTTGTGTTCACATAACTCAACAAAATGAAGGTAGCAGCTGTTATGTTTTTTTTCTTCAGTTGGTCCCATAGTACAAGTTGTTCAATTGTTCATACTGATGTGTACAATGACACCTTAACAGGGTTTCAGTTATTTCAATAACACGTACAAAAGATTAAATTTTATACATTCCTTAGACAACAAAATATTTCCGGGGAGGGTTTTCAAACAGGCTGAACTGATTCTCAGTTAATATAGAACCCCTGACCGTGCCTGTAACCTTCCTTTATTAAATTTTAAATAGAATTTTAGAATTTTAAATATAATACAAAATACAAATATAAAACAATGCAAGCAAACCATTACACATTGATTTGATTAAAATAATAAAAATCTTGTAATTTTGACTGGATGTTTTTTGATTTATCTCACGCATTGTAAAGACGTATAGCATAAACTTATTATACTAGCGTAAAGTATAATAAGATTATGATCTATAGATTATACATCACTATCGGGACCATGGTATAATAAGATGTTTCACCAGGTATTCTCTTCCCGCAGTGACAGCGCGATGCCTCCAAGCTACGTCACGATCAGTGCTGCCATTGATTGATATCTTCAATATACTTAAGGAGATTTTTGTTCATAATGAATATAAAATAAATTCCTAACTAGCCTATTTGTTATCTCGTGTTATTCATCTAATTTGTTAATAAAGGAAACTATATTAAATTACTAGTTAAAAAGTGATTCTTTATAGAAGAAAGTAAATGAAAAAATGCATTTTGCTCGGGTAATTTATTTTCACAAAGTGGCAGCAAATCAAACTGACAAGTGTCACGCTAACAGCCCGCTATTGGCTCCACGGCCGATGACGTAGTACGGAGGCAATTACGTGACCTAGCTGTCACGGGAAGAGACTACCTGGTGTTATTATACCATGATCGGGACTTTTTAGATTTCCTCTATTATTCTATAAAAGTGAACACGGCTACGGTTCCTTACTCGATTCTCGGTTCAGTAGCCAACCAGCCCCAGTTTGAAAAATCTGTTCCATATCAACAACCTTATCAATTTGTCCAAACCTTATGGATGTGTTTCCAACTATCTCACGCACCGTAAAGACACATCTCTACCACCTTCGCAGTTTTTAAAACTCTCAAGGGGTCATTGTACTCATCATTAAGAACTTTTAGTATGGGACCATCCTTGAAATCGCAATAAGAAAAACAGCTTTTCCCTACTTCTGTGTTCACATAAATCGACAAAATGTAGGGATCAGCTGGTTTTTTTTCGCGATTTAAAGATTGGTCCCATAGTAAAAGTTGTTCGCCTCATGCAGCACATAACTAGGACGGGGCTGGATCTGGTGGACAATCAGTTTGGTTTCCGCCGGGGGCGCTCCACTGTGGACGCCATCATGCGCGTGATGGCTCTGGCGGAGGAATCGGTGGCCCGGGAAGTTAGTTTTGGCGGTGTGTCTTGATATCGCCAACGCTTTCAACACCTAAGTTGCATTAGGCTCACACTCGGAATACCACCGGATGCTGACCTACCTTCGCCACATTATCGGGGCCTACCTGATGGACGGACCCCGTCCTCTACTCAGGTTGGAAAGGACCGGTTCGGCGAGAGATGTCGTGCGTTGTTCCATAGGGATCAGTTTTGGGACTACTCCTGTGGAAAATCGGTTACGAGGGGGTGCTGCACGGTGCGCTTCTCTATGGAATCGGCGTGAAGTATACGCTAGTCACGGCGAGGGGAAAGAAGCACCGGCAGGTGACCATACTGGAGATAGTTGGAGTTGCGCAAATCGTTGTGAGGATCTGGCGGTTGGGTCTCGGGGCCTCGAGTGGTGCTTCACAAGTCTGAGGCGAAAATGTAGATCAAACTCCACCTGCCTAACGTATGCAGTAGCACAGATAATATAATACTATAGTAGCAGTAGGTATCTTTATCATAGTGTATAACACGGTTCGTCTGAATGGTACGCTTCCACATTGCGAATACCATTAAAAAAGGGATAATTGTGATTTTTATTTATCTGTCTGCTTTTAATTACACATAGATAAAGGTAAGGTAGGGGCACAGAGTATACCAGAGAGTAAGTATACTCTGTGGTAGGGGCTCATGGGGGTGTGGCCCGCCGCCCGACCAGTCAAGGCCCGTGACGGTGGCGCGTAGTGTTCCGCGCGCGCCAGTCATGAGGAGGGTGCGACCGTTGTGGTTTCCGCACGGGATGAAGGGGCTCGCCAGCCAATGGCCAGCCGGGACCTGCTGAGGATGGTTGGGCGGATACAGGATTATTACTCACGCCCCCGGCCAAGGGTCGGTAGAGGAAGAAGATTACACATAGATGACATTAGAAATACACCAGTTCGCCTTTAAAGATTTAATATAAATAATTACAATGTAATCAATTTGTACATATCCATTGACAATAATAATAGAAAGTAAAGATTTTATACAAATATAATGTCATTTTAGGTCTATTACAAATAATGGCTAGATAATATATATAGTAAAACTTTGGAAAATAAGAACATACTCCAGATTTATATTATAGAATCGTGTATTATTTATCGCATAAAGGAGATATTCATTTTTGATGAAGTTTGTTGGTCACTACACTACAGTTACATATATGGAACCTTAATGCCAGTATTTTACTTATAAATAAAAAACTTTATTAAGGAACATACTTTCATCAATTGGAATCGTAAAAGGTGGTAAATAGGTAAGAAATTTTCATTTAATTACTAATACATACATATAATTACACAATTACACGAAGTTGTACGAGAGTCATAACATTAATAGTCGCTACACAAATCTGTAACAATAATACTGCTTGTGTCCGACAACCGATGTAATTTCAAATTGTGAGTAACAAACTGACGCGAATAACTTTACAATTTTTATCAGAAAATCAATATTTGGTCACATTATTAAAATGATTTTAGTATTATTTAAAGTACCGTAAAATGCCCTAACTTTGCCCACAAACCCTACTTTGCCTGTTTGTTGAGTAAACTATAAAAGCTATAGTTTCCGTACATGAGATTTTAAAACTGTGACAACGCTAACTCTTTTGGTTCAGTTATAATGCGACAGTGTGTAAAAATTAAGTTAATGGCTTAGGCAAAGTAGGGCTTGTGGTCAAAGTTAGGGCATTTTACAGTATGTATTTTTGGCAGTGATTTTTCGGATTTACTACAAAATGCACCCATTATTCACAAGACCGAGCTTCATTGTTTAGGTTTGTCATTGTCGACTTGAACGAGTAATATTAGCATCGAAACTTTTGAAGATGATGAACATGTTGTGAAGCGCGTCAGTTCGCTCACACCACTTCTGATTACATTATGTTTGAAAATCTTGCGAATTTCTACAAAACAAAACCAGCATTCCACACTTCCTACAGTGTTATCACTCCCCTACTTGTTAAAATACAGGAATTATTATGAACATAATTTTGTGCCCGAATAAACGCACTTAAAAAGTATGACGTAATAAAAAATAACAAGATGTTAACAAGCACTTACAGAAATATATGAGATTTAAAAATTTGGGGCTGAATAGGAAAGCCTCCTCATTTTAAATAACGAATGTTATGGAAATCTCGTCAATAATTTCTAGAATGAGATGTACCACCTGCAGCTTGGCGATAGAGGAAATAGTAAGACACCTAACATTCCAGTGCATATTATAGTTTTACATACAGTCCGTTACTCTTCTATGGAAACATTTAACTATATGTTAACAATAATTAACACCAATACATACTTGCAATATGACACCACAAAGCTATTTTGATTGCGATACTAAGTTAAAAGTGATGTATGCCAAGCCATGCTATAGGTGGACATGTAGTTGGGAATAATATCGACAATCTTGTTTCTTTATTTGTAAGCCAACATCGCTTCGAAGACGGACCCGTGTAGCACATGTGTTACGTATACACCCCAGTGCAACGCGGCCGATATGAGGGTATTCGTTAGGCCCAATCTATGATATTTAAAAGTACAGATATGTTACTTGCACGCGCAATCTGAAGACTCAAAAACGTCCTAGGATTGGGCCCAATGATATTTAAAAGTTTAGATATGTCATACCCTAACAAAACTAACTAAAAAATGTTCCGTACGCAACGGCAGCACAATACATAAACTAGTATAAAGTAAGTAAGTTGGTTACTTCTAAGTTACTTTCAGGTCATAATTGGATCACTGTACACACAAGACAGCATTTTAGTTTTTTTTGTCCACGGTCACGCTCGGCGCCTAACTCGACGCGGATTAAAAGAAAAAAAGTCCTAATGAGGACGTTTTAGAGTTTCAGATTGCGAGCGCAAGTAACATATCTGTGTTAGGTCCAATTCACACAGAGATAGCATCGGCTGTCCGCGACGCTTCAATCAGTCCGCGTATACGTCGCTAGAAAGATCGCACCACCGCGCGACTTTTTCGAACCCCTCGCATGATACTATGTAGTTTAGCAATGAAGAGTTTAAATTGCCGTTTATCTGAAACTGCTCGCTGCTTCGCTGCCGCTGCCATCTCGGTGTGAATTAACTTCTCAGGCGTTGTCCTAATACAATGCGATTACGCGACTATCGCAAGTTCACGCGAAATTTGTTCATGCGAACCCGTGATCAACCATACATAGGTTTCGAATAGGTATCCGAATTGACATTTTAGCCGTGGGATTGCATCGCGCCAATGTCAATTAGGACTCCTATTCAACAGCTGTATGTTTGATTGTGGTTTAGCACGGACAAAATTCGCGCGTACTTGCGATGATCGCGTAATCGAGCTGTATTAGGACGACGCCTTACTCGTAAACAAGTTCGATATCAATCGTGTCATTAGTGGCGTGCCACACTGTCTACCGAAGCTACGAACTCATGTACAATGCTATGTCGGCGTTATTATAAAAATCACTCACTGATGTACTGCAACAGCACCCCTAAGCTTCACCTACAAAATACGAGAACCTAAACAAAGTCAAAAATAATTTATCTGATTAATAACGAAGTTTATAATGCAGATATCCTATTTCCTCACTAATTACTTCTAGCTACCTTAAAAACTCTATCCTTTTGGAACCTATCGATTTTATACACATTACTAACTATAACCATTTTGGAACAGTTGTCCTGCTGTTTGTTTATTCGTACTTTATATTACAAGTCGTTTTAATTTCGTATTTGGTTTTTAAGGAAAATAGCCCATCAGTATTATACATAATTTATTAAAATCTATTTCTCAGCAGAAACTACCTTATATAATCAAATTCGTCATGTATACAATAATGACTCCGTCACACTTTTCCACCAACAAATACTATAAAACAAAATTGCAAAAAGATTTTATTTTTTAACCTTTAATTTTGTATAGTATTCGCTAGTTATCACTTTCACTAACCAGTTATCCAATATGCTGCCAAGTATAATTAGCAAATAAATACAGTCTTGTTGTTTCTGTCGAAGAAATATATAATTTAAGTAGGCTCGTTAAAATTATCTCATCAATGCTTAGTAACCACAATATCGTCAAAATGTAAGAAAGTTGAGTGTCGACACTACTGGACGCAAGCGTGGAACTATGTAGGAGGCTACTTTAATAATATAACAGTTATAACATTTAGCTACACAATAATCTATAGGTAGGTATTTAGGTATAGCTACTCACGAATGCTATTGACAAATAACTGCTACTGCTGATTGTTCTGAATATGAAAAAAAAACTGCTGAAACAACATTATACAAACTGATGGGTATTTTCAATAGTATTCGTGGCTAGCATAGAAACATGGCAAAACACATCCGTCAAAATATCTATTACCATCAATGATATCGTCGATACTTGGTTACCCACTTCGTATGATTTATAATACTTTTTATTATAAATAAAGATATAAAAATATACATTTAAATTATGTATTTTAATATTATTCAACACAGAGTCAACTCTTAAAGTAACAGTTTTTAAATAAATGATTATTTTCAAAGTTATGATATTTTTTATATGTCAATTAATACAAATGAGCAAAAGAAGAAATAACATTTTAGTAGATTTGTTTTGATACAGCTGAGCTTCACGAGGATCTCTCTTATCTCAAGCTCGTTACAATTTTTGTGAGATTCTCTAAAACGATATTAATAATTGAAATATTTTTCGTCACATGCAGATTTTGCATACATAATTGTCTTTGAAGTTAAAAACAATAATTTAAATAGCCTGAAAACTAATTAACATCTCGTAATAAAATTTTCCTCAGACTAGCTAAACAAAATAAATACTTTCATGTTTGTACCCTAATCAAGTTTGATAAAAACTTAGCACATAAAATTATATCAAAAACATTAATTAAGATAACAGATACAATGAAACTGCTACCTACATATGTATTCAATCAAACACTGTGAAACTAACACGACAATATGTAAAGGTTACATAAAAATAGCTGCCATACTCGCAATGAATTTTGTAAATAGTAGGCACAGACATAGTAAAAAATACAGACGAAGTGCTGCGAACAATCATAGTGAAGACAACAAAACCGTGCTCCTCCGTGTACAAGACTGGAATCTTACTGGAAGATGCCGCGACATGTCATGAAAGCGGTGAGCACGGTTTGAGGTGCATGTGTGTGCATGAGCGCTGGTTTGTACCATTACAACACGGGAGTGTTGACCCACTTGCTAACATTCTTAATTCGGCCGTGTTGGCAAATCGGGCAAAGTCGGATATACTCGTACATGAAAGTTGCCCGATTTGTATAACACGGCTAAGTTAAGATGATAAGCAAGTGGCGCAACTTACGCGTGTTGTGACTGTACATGGAGGACACAGAAATATATAGAATGGTTGTAATCACAATTTTACTTGCGATTCATGCGTGGCAACTTTCCGAACAAACTACGCCTTACATTTTGAAAACATTATTTAAAAAAAAAAAAAACATATGTACTTTACAGCTTTTGTTCCTGCAGTTAGAAAAAGCACAATAAGGCATTTTTGCGGGTTTTTGTTACTGTATTTATAGAAACAAGTCATAAGGCGTGCTGAGAAAGGCTTTGAAATATCCTGCACTATGGTGCATGGTGCTGCCACGCGCGCCCTGCCCACATGGCCATTCTATCTATTTCTGTGAAGGAGGAGCACGATTTTGTTAACTTCTCTATGATTGTCCGCAGCACTTCGTCTATATTTTCTACTGTCTGTGATAGTAGGTACAATGAACCTTATTTTGTAAATAGTACCTATAGTTTCAGAGATATTTCAATGATGAACACAAAACATGTTTAAAATGAAATACTTAGCACCGAGTAAACAGCAAGGTTGGCAGTACGCCGTCATAAAGCATAGCGTGTTACCGGTGTGAAGCGAAGTAGAGACCGGAGCTGGTCGGTTACTGGATGGCGCAGCACTTGCACTTGGGCTTCTTGCGGATGGTCACGTGCTCCGGCTGCTGCGGCTGCGGCGGCGGCGAGCGCTGCACCTCCAGCGGCCCGGCGCGCACCTCCGCCGCACCCGACCCGTTCATCACCTTCGGGGTGCTCTGCAGCACGGGGCTCGCCACCTTCGTCTGGGGCGATGGCGGACCATTAGCCTGGAATCGATATTAAATAACATAACATAACATCACTGCCACCATCATCACATCGCTGACAGTTGGGCTAGTCCACAAATTTAAAGTCGCTCAGCGAGCTATGGAAATAAATGGGGTTTTTGTGCAAATCAGTTATCTATGCAATATGCAAAAAAATATGAAAAAATCTAAAAAAATTATCGCATTTTTCCACGAGCACTATCACCTATCTTCGTTTTTGGAAGCGTTTCCCTGACACCCAGTATGTGGCAAACAGCCAATAAAAGGTCTTCAAGAATAAGAACCACTTTCTTTTTTTCTTTAAAACATGAATATTTAACAAAATCTAATATTTATTTATAGCATAAAGAGCGCGGTTCCTTTATGCGGTAGTTTGAAGACGAAGGTCTTCAAACTGTGCAGTGCATCCTACCTGTCATGACTTACTTTACCGAGACGTGGACACTGACAGTTGGGCTAGTCCACAAATTGAAAGTCGCTCAGTGAGCTATGGAGCGAGCTATGCTTGGAGTTTCTTTGAAGGACAAAATCCGTAACGAGATTATCCGGCGAAGAACCGGAGTGACCGACATAGCTTGTAGGATCAGTAAGCTGAAGTGGCAGTGGGCTGGCCATGTCTGTCGAAGGACCGATGGCCGTTGGAGCAGACGAGTCCTTGAGTGGAGACCGCGTATCGGCAAACGCAGCGTAGGGCGCCCCCCTGCCAGGTGGACCGACGACCTAAAGAACGTGGCTGGGGGGGACTGGATGCGGAAGGCAGAGGACCGAGCGTTGTGGCGCAATGTCCAGCTGTGGACTGCGATAGGCTGAGTTGATTGATTGAACATCACGCCTGTATTTCCCCGAACGGGTAGGCAGAGGTGTATAGTACACCCACATTTCGCCAGTTATGTTGTTAGTCCCATGTAATAGGGGGCGAGCCTATTGCCATTAACCGGGCACCAAAATATAAAAAAATGATACGGATGTTAAATAATACGTGTAAATAATAAATAATTTATGTCCTCCCGGCCGAATTTCGGTCACGGCGGCCAATATTATAGTGCACAAGTGTGTGCGCAAACACAGGTGCACTCTATTCCCTCACTCTCATAATCCGATGGGACGGCAATCCGACACGAGCGGAGAGACCAGGTGCAGGTCCGACGGCTTTACGTGCTCTCCGAGGCACGAAGGGGTCTCGATGTGTAACGAAACGGTCACCCATCCACAGACTGACCGCGGCTAGTGCAGCTTAACCTTGCAGATCGTACAATCCACACGCTTGCTACATAGCCATGAGCCCCTTAAATGTGTAAATGGGCTCGTGGCGATTGTACTCATCAGTATGAACAACTTTTACTATAAACTATAAACGCTAAAAAAAAACAGCTGATCCCTACATTTGTGTTCACATAAATCGACAAAATGTAGGGATCAGCCGATATTTAATTCGCGATTTCAAGGTTGGTCCCATAGTAAAAGCCTGTTGTTAATACTGATTAATACAATGACCCCATAAGAGGTTTTCAGTTATGTCAATACCACGTGGTAAAAGGAAGAGGCGCTAGCCGAGTCATTTTTAACTAAACGAGGCCATTAATTGCTAATTTGGCAGAGAATTAAAAATTTATTCAATAGTATCTATCACCTAATTTATGTAAGTGTTTACTTAAAAACCTCTATAGCAAAATTTAAAAAATTAAAACTGTCCAGCAATTTCTATAAATTATCGTGTTGGAAATTGTTGGCGCGTGTTATTTCGTTGCTTACGGAAAAGAGCAGATTAGTGTATTCTTAAAAAAAAAAACAATTTCCGAACACTCATATCTATAGTGTAATTTAAAATGGAACGAACATTTTTACAGAAGAACAGCAACCAAGGCGGTTAGTAATCAAAGATTTTATTTAAATTTCCAAATGGCTTGCAAATAGAGGTGTTTAAAGTAAAAAAGTAACAAATTAAAATATCGATGCGTAAAAAATTATTCTTATTCGTCATTGATTCTAGGCTTTACATAGGTAGGTACTACTTAGTTAGAATTTCCGCGCATTATTTGAAAAAAGTACTATACAAGCCTTGGCCGCAACCAGGCATTGATGAACTCACATGTGTGGCTCGGCTTCACCTTGGCCAACTTTTTCACGTTCGTCAATCAATGCCCCTGTTGCCGGCTGCTGCATTCATGTACTATTTCTGTAGTTTTATACTTGGGTGCAGAACCACTTGAAACAAAACCCTTTTTGCAATGAAATCTAATTTACAAAAGATAAAATAATTTTTGTTTTCAGTCATAGTTTCATTGAGTAGAATAGCAATAGCAGCTGTGCATCTTGGGCCACTGCTGTCAGTATTCCTGAGTATTATGACTTCCTTTCTGCTCGGGTTTAGTTTAATTATCGAGTTCGAACCATAGGGTTCATACATTACATTACATTTTATTATTATTTATTTTTTATTTTGGTTACATTTTGATTACCTTAAGCCCCATGTGATACCACATGGGGCTTAAGGTAATCAAAATGTGTATCAATATTATGTACACTCCATTTTTGCATACTTGTTTTATTTAGTAAACAATCTTGGCATGTATTTTTAATGCAATTCCTCAATATAATTGTTAAAAGACATTATGTTAACAATTTCACACACTAAATAAAATTTTTTAACCTAATTACATCTGCAGAAATAGTAATAATATTTTATCAGTAGTTATTTGAATAAAGATACTTGGCAAGATTGTTTACTAAATAAGACAGAAAAAACGGACTTTAGGTATGTGCTTTGTCTTTACCCATAATAGGGCATTGTAAGACGTGACATTTACGTTGCTTTATATGACCCTACGATGTAAATAATAAATGTATTACGTTAACATTATTAGAATCTTCTTTTTCGTCCTTTTCGTCGCAGGAGGCTAGCTGCGGGGCGGCCACGGGCGGCGGGGTCGGCGTGATTGGTTTGCCGCCCTTGATCAGCGACACTATCTCGTCGGCCTCGCGACTCAGATCGCCGTCCGGACGGAACGGGTTGTCCCACCCGCTCTCCGTGCTGTAAACACAAAATGAATACTATTCATGAACCGTATTCCATACAATGAACGTACGACAATGGCCATATGATTACTTTTGTACAATACGACGTGCAGAGACGCAATCATCGATGCATTCTAATTCAGATGAACTAGACAAATTGCACATGAATACTTCAAACGACTCATTGGTGTGCTCAACCGTGAAAACGAAAAATTGGTTCTTGGTGATTAAAAAGATGTTTTGTAATTGCGTTATTTTATTGCCATAATAATAGTTTCTCGTTACGGATTGCTAATTTGATTGTATCGTTACTGAGAATGTGCTACTAAAATTTACACAAACGAGGCAAATGCCTAAAGAATAATTGTTAGAAAATACATTAGAGCGCTATTATTGTGGCTCTAAACATCACCACAATGATGTTGAATGCTCGCATCAACATGTGTGTTGCAGAGTGACATCACCGCTGTGTGTTGACTCTATTATGTATACACAACAATAATAGAGTGAATAAATTACTTCTTGGGTGGACCACTAACATTTATTTATCAAGTATTTGTTCCTTAACATTGCAATATAATCTAATATCTGATAATAGCTGATAGGGATTCTTATATTATACTTTCTTAAAATAGATGTGAATATCATCATTTATCATCTACAACAATCAAGTATCGTGATGCATATAAAGCACCCTTTAAATCGGAATTTAAACTTAAATATGTGTGAGATTAACCCCCAGTTTCCGAAAGGCTGATCAACACGAAAATTAACTAATCAACTGTCAAATCTCAGGTCAAGCGATGTGATTGGTAGTTAGTGTTTTTGCCGACCAATCACTGACATTAGATTTGACAATAGATCAAATTGATCAGCCTTCCAGAAACTGGGGGTAAGTTTATCAATCAGAATCGCTATTTGTTAGGGTGATATGCTACTGGTAAAATTTCTTTGTCCAATCGAATTTCTGTGATGATCAGTGTTAAAATACATACAACATTTGATGAAAATCATCCAATTTCTTTGATCAGTCACATTCGACAAAGAAATTTGACGAGTGGCATACCTTCTTAAAACAAATGTCATGTATCTAAATTATTGTCAAAATCTTAAAGAAGCCAATTTTGCCCAATAAAATATGCTGGCTATATTTTTAACCCTGAGTCATCAATTGCATAATTATTTACCTGATCTGTCTGTTATACATTGTGTGATCCGCCATGTCGGCGTTAGTGGCAGCCGAGAGCAGGGCCGCGTAAAGAACGTGGGAATCTGACTGCGGCGCCGGGGGAGGGGGGGACAAGCACTGCGGCCGCGCCCCTTGGTAGAACGACACGCGAACCTTAGAACGCTCCGAACTGAAAAACATTAAATTTAGCTATAAATATATTTCATGAAAATTGCAATGGCAACTGGGAACGCGAACAACGAACCAGTTTTACTTACTTGAATCACGAAAAAGAAAATCGAGCCATTTTATACAATTAGACCAAAGAAAATAAATAACCTCTCTTTTTTCTTACTTGTCTTATTTAGTAAACAATCTTGGCATGTCTTTTTGATGAAATTCGTCAATGATAATTATTAAAAGACATTATGTTAACAATTTCACACAATAAATAATATTTGTTAACCATATTAATTACATCTACACCTACATGTGCAGACCCAGTAATTATGTTTTATCAGTAGTTATTTGAATAGAGACGTGCCATGATTGTTTACTAAATAAGAAAAGAGAAAAAACAGAATAAACAGTAGCATTTCAGAATTCTTCAAGATAAAATGTTGTCCAAATCAGTTTCGCAAGCTTAAGATGGATGCTTTTGTTTTGAGCTCGGTCACCAATGTAAAACGATAAAAATGATAGTGTATTAAAGAAATATTTTCCAGTATGGGAAAAGACGAGAGCATACACCTCCTTATCACGATTTATCTGAAATTATAAGTATAATAGTTGTGGCGATGCTTGGGGGAGGCCTATGTCCAGCAGTGGACGTCTTTCGGCTGAAATGATGATGATGATAAGAATAATAACGTCGGCTATGTAACCTTATCCTTATTAATCTTATTATCATTATATCTAGCTAAGAATGCGTATTTGAGGAAAACTCACTGATAAAGTGCGTGTCATGAGTATTTAGCAAGTACATAATATGAAATAATCATGGTGATGTATTAAATGAGATCGCCAGCGCATATTAGAAGTTCTGTAGAAAAATAATTATAAAAACATTAGCATTGTTATGATAATTGTGTTTAAATTGATTTGTCCTACTTTTGTAGTACAGTCAACAACATCAAAAGTTGATGAATCTTTGAAATTCGGAAAATTAATTATTTTAAAAATATTTTTGTATTTATTTATCATAATGATATCATATAAAGAACAAATTTATAAAACATAGTAGCCCGCAAAAATAAAAAATAATTGCGTTTTTTTGCAAATTGTAGCTCTATTTCATGTTGTAGGTATATCGATCAAAAGATGATTTGCTGCAATAATAATATAATATCTACTGAATAATAGCTAAAGCTAGATTTTCGATAATTTTATAGTAAATTAATATACCAATAAGTGGTTAAATGTATCATCTCTTTTCAATGAATTATTGGCTAATATAACGAATTGAATATTATTATATTTTTTTACGCATTAAAAAGCTAATTTAACTAAAAATTAAATCAAAATAAAATCTAAAACTGTAATTTTGTTAAGAGATTTCTTATTTAAGTACTTTAGTTTAAATATTCTAGTATTTAAAATTCTTCTAATTATGTGTTTAATCAAACCCCGTCCTTATAGTGTTTCTCCATACTGTAAGGGAAGAAGTGTATAATCTGCTTATTGATGCTTGTACAATATGCATGAGACTGAAAAACTTATATTTATCATCTGTGATTTATATCCACTTTTTTGGTAGTGTGTTGAATTTATTGGTAAAGTTTATATTTACTATTGTTAAAGTAAACACGATATTCAATACTAGAAAACATTAGAGTGGGTGAATGTATTATGTTTACCTTAAACGTAGTTTAATCTTTCTTTATAAATTATTTTTAATAATCATTATCTTCTCCCTGTGTGTATTTTCTTATTGTGATACAAAAACAAGAAAATGTGTTCTCAAAGTTAAATTGTACCCATATTACCACAATAAACATTATGTAATTAACAGATATAAAATACTTATCAAATCACAAAGCATGTGATAATAATTGACCTAATTAAATGTCTGCTAGCCATATTGTATCCCAATCATTATTAAACAAACTTCAATAAAATACACCATTATTAACTATTCTGTAACTATTCATAAATTATTTAATTATGTTAGTTATAGCAATATGGCAATGCTTGGGGGAGGCCTATATCCAGCAGTGGACGTCTTCCGGCTGAAATGATGATGATGACTGAGTTAATATATTTATGACTAAGCTGTATCAACTTTTATTTACAATTCATAATAATAAACCAGCATCAAAACTACAATTGATTTGATAAATTAAGGAATTAAATTATACTTAGATGCCCCTTTCTTTTTTACATCATAAAAATAGCTAAGCAACATAAACATGATGACATAAAAAAGTAAATAATCTTAGCATCTGGGATGAAAATATCTTTCGCAATTTTCCCAGTTTTAAGTTATCTGTCAGTGCCATATGGACATAAAAAAGATAGACATGTACACTTTCGCATTTTACAATACTTTCAAGTAAGGATAATCAGTCGCACATAGCATATTAAACTTTACTTTTCATATCATATTACTTAAAAAAGTACCTTGCCCCTACACATTTATTTCTCCTGTGTTGTGGGTGCATTTAAAAACAACAAATCTCACAAGAAAATACCCAGACATGGAACAACTATTATGTGGAACTCACAAATATTTGTTCCATGCAGGAATCAAACCCGCAGCCCTTAGTGTTGAAGCCGATCACTCAGCCACTGCGCCAATCGTGTTGTCAATTATCTCTTGGCCAAGCACTTATTACACTACACTGAATTCAGAAATTCTAATTAGGACTGAGGAAAGGAAAAAAAAAAATTCATTTGATCTAACTCTTATCACACTTTCCTAATTTCCTGATTTCCTTTCCTAAATCCTAATTAGGATGACTGAATTCAGTGTAGTGTAATAAGCGCTAAACCTACATAGTAACAAGACCCAATTTTTTTGATATGAATCTACAGTTTCTTTCATCATGATCTTTTTGTAAATCCATATTAAATGTGTTAAGAAAATATATTAAATATTATATTATTTTGTTTTTGTTTTACATAACGCTAAGCAGATGTGGCTTACAACATGTTGTGAATTCATTCGCATTACTGGGACGCTAGCTAGCGCCGCGCATATTAACATTGAAGGTGACTCAATTATGGAACCTCTTTTATTAGTAGATGACTATATTCATCGCCCACACGGTATTTAGCTCCAATCTTGAGCACATACTTAACATTTTGACTTGTTAAAGAGGAATATTTGTTCAGTTTAATTCTAATATAAGACTTTATTTACATAATCGGGATTGTGCCATTCTTTATGATTTTTTCAAGTTTAAAAGTTATTTGAATATTATGTAGAGCAAATGTCAAGTTAATAGAAACACAATTAAAAATTACAAGGATGGTTACATCATAATAAAAACCACAGTCACACCCAAATAAACAATCTCCCACCACAATGATATGACATCATTTACTTTCAATTTTTGATAAGGTATAGTCTTAAAACTTGTTGCTATAGAATTTTAATTATTTTATTAATTATTTGTAATATAAATGCTACAAAATTATGGAGTAGACAGATTCATCATTGCTTGACCACCCACCCATATTTCTGTTGCAGAACATCTTGAATGATACAAAAATCTGACATCATCAAATTCCTTAACAACACATGAATCAACAGATGGTAAAAATAGAGAAATATCATCACTCTGCTTAATTGACACAGTTCCAAGGTCACACACAATGTAAACCCAACTAACACAACTGTCATGTTACTCAAACTCTATTTGAAAAAGGTCCAATAAATAAATTGATGAATCAGTGTCCAATTTTACTGTATACTATTCAGGATAATAATATAGGTAAATTGTATACACAACCACATAACTCACAACATATGATTTAGGTAGGTGTATATAAAAATGATAAAAAATAATTAATTAATATTTTTTTTATTTTTTGCAAGAGAAAAAATAATTTCACCCTTACAACTACATATTCATCATTTCAGCATAAAGATGCCCACTGCTGGACATAGGCCTCCCCCAAGCATGTTGGGGGGGATATACCATAATCGCCACACTTGGCAGGTGGGTTGGTGATCGCAGTAGGTTGGTTAAAGTAGACTACATATTATTTAATATAAATTTTAAATAAGTAGGTAAGCTTTTTAAATAAATATTGATAACTTAAGCTGCGTCTCCTGCAACCATATTTTTGTTATTTCTAACATCTAACATGATTTTATAACAAAATGGGGGTGTGGCCTAGCTGTTTGGCTACATTTGATTGGCTTAAACAAAATGTTAGCATGTTTTGTTAGATTTTGGTGGCAGGAAACATGTACCTACCTAAAGCTGGGTCGGCTTTAGGTAGGTACATAAATGTTCTGTTTTTCAATAGTAAAAGTAGTAAGTACTCAAATATCAAAGGCAATAAGATAAGAGACATTAAACCTCATCTTTACTAACAAGTTTCTGTTCACATCGGCAAACATCAATACTGTCACTTAATTGGACACTAGTAGAATTGATGCACAATTTAGGTCAAATACATTGCAGCCCTGCATATAGACATAACTGACTTTCTGGAACATCTAGGTGGGGCTTATCCAGGCTAAGACCAAGTTATCCAATACACATTTATGATTTTAACAGTTTAACTTCAAATTTTAATGATTACATAGGTATTTATGATGTAGTGGCCTCGAAGCGGCACAGGGCGGGCCCTCAGTGAATGGACTCGATCACTGATGGTGTCATAAAAATAGAGCTTTTAAAACGGTTGCCAATGCATGTTTACTACTTGTAGGTACGTGCTGAGTAATGACCTTGTGTTCCCGACTGCTGGATGGAACCGAAAGTCATTTTATGTTTATAAATCAGTACTCGTGACGTCATTGTGACCGAATTATCCGCACAAAACTCGCAGATTTGAAAAGAAAAATTAACACAGCTTTAAACTTTGTTGTGACAATCTTATCCATTAAAAGTACCTACGATTATATTAATTCATATGTTTATGAGCAATGTAAGTTCTGGAAACCATCGGCAAGTGAACACCCAGTTTGCAGCACAACAAATATGACGTGATTATTGTAAATAACATACCTTGAAAGTATCCACTCACAAAGTTAACACTGTTCACGTTTCGTTAATTATCTAATCACTGTATTTATTTATGTAACTGCCTTAGAACAAATTAATAAAAACATCGACGCAGTTAATGCTGTGGGGTTTGGTCCATTCGACGCTTCACAAAAATGTTTCCAACTACATCGATCTCGGAAGTCGCGCGCGGCTCCGTGGCGAATGGAATGGAACGGAACGAAACGAAGCGAGCGGAGCACGCAGCGAGCTCGCCCAGTGACGTAATGTTAATATGTTAGCGTTCGCGATAACATTTTATCGAGACAACATTAAGCTGTCACTTTTCTAACATTAAATGAAAAATATATTTTATTGATTAAAAAATTAAAGGAATTATTGATTTATTTAATATAACGGACGTATTATGACTTTGTGACTAATCGCACATTGCACATTGCACGAAATGAATTGTTTCAGTCAGTCAGTGGCGCCTGTAGTTCAATAGATGGCGCTACTTTGAAATTGAAACAGACCGTACCATACACCGTACAACAAAGAGCTAAGCTATTTGCCGCACAATATTTGTAATTTGTCCCCTCTGCTCTGCCCCTACATACTGTGCACTGCCCCTGAGTCCCTGACAAACGTTGGCCAGCCATGAGCCAACGTCAATGAATTACATCCACCGTTATATTTGATTACCAAAGCGAAGCACCCCCTGCAATTAATTGAACGACAGATTAATATAATTTTTGGAATACTATCTACTACATTGGTACTTCAGCGACTAGGGTGAAGGCAGAGTTTTAGATTTACGGCCAAAATTAATATTCAATCTATCCACGATTTGCCCTGCTAGAGATAGGAATTTGACATATCATCATCATCATCATTACAGCCGAAAGACGTCCACTACTGGACAAAGGCCTCCCCCAATTAAGGGGGGGATATGCCATAATCGCCACGCTTGGCAGGCGGGTTGGCGATCGCAGTTGGTTGGTTATTTGACATATGCTCCATACAAAATATGTCAAATTTCTATCTCTAGTAGGGTAAATCGTGGATAGATTGAATATTAATTTTGGCCGTTAATGTACCTACCGAATAAAACTAGGTATCGTCATGCGGTGGTACTGTTCTTCAAAAAAGGGGATAAAACCCTTCTGAAGAACTACAGACCCATCTCACTCCTGAGTCATGTGTACAAGCTGTTCTCGAGGGTCATCACGAATCGTCTCGCCGGAAGACTCGACGAATTCCAGCCACCAGAGCAAGCTGGGTTTCGAAAAGGCTATAGCACCGTAGACCACATCCATACTGTTCGGCAGATCATACAGAAGTCTGAAGAGTACAATCAGCCGCTGTGTATGGCATTCGTGGACTACGAGAAGGCCTTCGACTCTATCGAAACTTGGGCAGTTCTGGATGCTCTTCAGCGATGTCACATTGATGAGCGGTATATAGAGATGCTGAGATGCCTATACAACGCTGCTACCATGACTGTTCAGCTTCAGGACCAAAAGACGAAGCCAATCCAACTGCGCAGAGGGGTGAGACAAGGGGATGTAATATCCCCGAAATTGTTCACTAACGCGTTGGAGGACGTCTTCAAGACGCTGGACTGGACTGGACAGGGTATCAACGTTAACGGCGAGAACATCTCACATCTCCGTTTTGCCGATGACATCGTTGTAATGGCTGAGTCGCTGGAACAACTGGGCGAAATGCTGCACAGCTTAAACGGAGCCTCTCGACGTGTCGGTCTCGGCATGAATCTGGACAAGACTAAAGTCATGTTCAATATGCATGTCATGCCGAGGCCAATATTCGTCGAAGGGTCGGCACTCGAAGTTGTAACGGAATACGTCTACCTAGGGCAGGCAATTCAGCTTGGTAGACACAACTTCGAGAAAGAAGCCAACAGAAGGATCCGTCTGGGCTGGGCAGCATTTGGCAAACTTCGCCGAGTCTTCTCGTCGCCTATACCGCAAAGTTTGAAGACAAAGGTCTTCAACCAGTGCGTCCTGCCAGTCATGACTTACGGTGCCGAGACGTGGACACTGACAGTTGGGCTAGTCCACAAATTTAAAGTCGCTCAGCGAGCTATGGAGCGAGCTATGCTTGGAGTTTCTTTGAAGGATAAAATCCGTAACGAGATTATCCGGAGAAGAACCGGAGTGACCGACATAGCTTGTAGGATCAGTAAGCTGAAGTGGCAGTGGGCTGGCCATGTCTGTCGAAGGACCGATGGCCGTTGGAGCAGACGAGTCCTTGAGTGGAGACCGCGTATCGGCAAACGCAGCGTAGGGCGCCCCCCTGCCAGGTGGACCGACGACCTAAAGAACGTGGCTGGGGGGGACTGGATGCGGAAGGCAGAGGACCGAGCGTTGTGGCGCAATTTGGGAGAGGCCTATGTCCAGCAGTGGACTGCGATAGGCTGAGTTGATTTTGATTTGATCGTCATAGAATAGGTAATAATCTTCTCTTTTCTTATGGTATTGTCCTTAGATTAATCGTATAGTCCTAGGGGTCAACTACCTATGGTCCAAATTCCTGACCTATCAAAGGCCACGACCTCAGAGAAATCAGCCAAACTTGAAGATCTAGTCTGTTTTATTTTTGATGAGGAAGATTGCGTGAAAATGTTGCATCTCAATCTGTGATTATTGGTACGCCACAAATACAGGTCCTCAGCCTGGTGGACCGAGGGCCAACGAGCTAAAGAAGGTAGCTGGGTTGAACTGAATGCGGAAGACGGAGGACTAGAGACCTATGTCCAGCAGTTGACTGCGATAGGCTGAGTTGAAAACAAATACAGATGAAATTTTCAAGCTTAAATCATTGCTTAAATCTAAATAATTTTATTAGATTATTTATTTCGACCGTAAGAAGACCTGGATGCGATTAGCAGTCGGACATGGGAGTCTGAAGCTCATTTCTCTACAGGGAGGAATCCTATGGGTAGGTACTCAGTAGTGGCAAGTAGTGGGTATTCCGTGGAACAATATGCTGTCACCTATCAATAATTATGATTTTTTATTTTTATTAAAGTGCGATCTTAAAGCTATTTTAGCTTTAGGTACCTACCTACGGCTTCCCTTCATAAAATAGCCACCCTTCGCCACTGACACCTACCTACCTATTATTTTTGTAGCGGCGCATCTCGGTTTATCTCGCCACACAGGTATAACATAACATAAATTCTGAGGAATATCAATATGATATTATACAATATGTCCCGGTTTGTAGTACTTAAAAGAGTGGTAAATACATTGAACTTTATCGATAAAAACTTCGCACTTGTGAGATGTTATCGGTTTTTTTTTTGAGTAAGGTTCGTTCCCTTTTTTAAGCGACACTAACATTTAAGATAGTTGACGTAAAGCTGTGATTATTTTAATTCCGTAAAATGCCATAACTTATTTTTTAAACGCCCTGACATTGTATAAATGAACCAAAAGTTAGCTTTGTCATAGTGTTAAAATCTCCACAAGTAGGTACGGAAATCATAGCTATTATATTTTACTCAAAAAACAACTAGGCAAAGTAGGGCTTGCGGGCAAAGTTAAAACATTTTACGGTAATGTGTAGAATAACACAAAAACCAACAAAAAACGCAGAAAAGATCAATTTTTACGTAACCTACTATTTTAGAAAATGTAAAAATAACGTGTAAAATTATCTGTTGGTCTAAGAAAATTATGTTTAAAATTTCACTTTCATTATTCATTAAATTATTACAAAAGTAACTTATGTTTTGTATGACAGTTGAATATTTTTTTAGATAGTGTAGTTATGTTGTAACGTTTCAAATTACATTAAATTTACACCTCTGCCGTGTCACTCGCAGGTCTGTTATCTTAAGATACATGAGTTACGCGTAACAGGTCTAAATCGTATTTTTTCATGATCCTCTATCACCCAGTAAAATAATATTTTAATTAACTTATACCAATTAGTCACAATTGCCTATCACCTAACTCTTGAAACTATGATTTTGCCATTGTTAGTTATGGTAAAATACTGTATCTTAAGTTACATCAATTACTCGTGATAAGTTGCGAGCGCATCGAGCAAATCCTAACTCTGCTAACTACTAGATACAGTATTTATCCGTGACTGTAGTGCGCGTACTAACTGATGTTGATGTGGATATTATGAGAGCTTCAATTCAATTCAATTCAATATATTTATTTGCTAGAATATGGTACATAACTAGGTGTTACAAAATTTTCGTGTTCTAACATATCCTGTCACGTATGACGTGCAAACATATTTGGGGTGCATAATAGACATTTTAAAAATAACTAAAAATAACAAAATGTCATTAGGTACATAATCAGGCTAACATAATTATATTGGTATTTTATCTATATTGTAAATATTATCGACTTATCTTCTAAGTATTCATTTACACAATAATAATTTTTATTTAATAACAATTTGAATAATGCCTTTTTAAATAATTTCAGAGGTAGTTTACTAAGATTCTGGGGTAGGTGATTAAATATTTTAATAGACATGCAATACACGTTTCTTTTAAATACTTCTAATTTTATTTTTGGTAAGCACAGACGATCTTTGTGTTTCTTTTTTTTTTTTAACAAACATGGTTCTAAAACTAATAGCTCACGGCAACATGATAGTATTTATGGACCAGCGGAAGAAAAATAACCATTTTTCTGAAATCAATAGGTGGAGTAATGTTCACAAACCTATTTTTGTTGGTTAGTATATCAGCTTGATGTATCTCATTTACCGGGTTTTTGAAAAGTGTACGTACTTGAAAATAATTTCCAAAAGCCTTCAAAATACGCAATGTCTGTTGTTGGATTTCCACTGCTTATTTTATGAAAATGTGTGTTAATCAATTATTATTTTATTACACAGGAAATTAAAGTAAATAGGTCCTAAACAAGGCAAAGAAAAGCCAACTGGCAACTTAAATTATGGATTTCAGTCATGGTTTCAGAGTTTCAGATAACTTCAGAACGCGCGAATTGTGCTTAGATAAAATCAAACAGTTTTTAGTAACTTCGTTGGTAATTTTTACTGTTTGATGTTTATTCAATAACTACAAATTTTTTATAAAAAAGTGCAGTTATAAATGCAGTTTATGACGATACCCTTTAATCAGCAGTCGACTTAGACCCAAAAAACTGCCACCATTACCTTATTTTCAAAATAATCACCTTATGTTGCTTCGAGGCTAGTAGTTCTGGTCTATACTTTTCTTTTAAGTATTTTTTGGTCTTACTGTTCTGTTGTCTTAGCTGGACCCTAGTTCCATTGATAACAACTAATTTGCGTAAAATTTCTTATATATCGGCATCAAACGAAATAAAAATTTGCGTGAAGTGCTTAGCCGGTTGCGTTTTTGTTCGACTCAAAGGGGCATCGGTATCTTTCTCTTAGATACCCTGGGAAACCAGAATTTATGGCAAATATTGCTTCCTTATCACTTTTTAAAAACATCTATTACCTAGCTATCTCTTTAATATTTCATTATTGATTTCCTACCATCAGATTCAATATCTTTTCGGTGTTTTGTGCTATAGTGGAAGTTGAAGGCTATTTACAGTAGAGGACATATTCAACGCTCTGTCTACTGGGATTTAATTCAGCTAACTGATTTTTAACTACAGCATCGGATGCAATAGATTCTCCTTATTCCGTCAGTATGTAGTTTTGTGGTATTTTGGAAAAAAAAACGGACACGTATTGACAGCGCATTGTTGAGTTTTTTTTTTTTCGAATGCAAGAAATTTATCATCTGGCTCTGATTAAATCCTTCTAAGTCTGGAAGCAAAACTAATACAACAAAGAAATTTAGCGTAAAATCATCTGAAGGGTTGACGATTATAATGAGATCAAAAGCATTTCGATTGCATTATTATTTTTATATAAGACCGCGAACTTTTCAATCCACGTATTTAGGCATATTAAGAATAGTTGAATTTTGAAGATGCTCAACTTACACAGTCGTCAAGAAATCATACGATGAAAAATAATTCAAAGATTTTCATGTGTATTGCAAAAGTGTGTTGGACTTAGTTAAAGAAGAAGTACCCCGGGAAGTAAGGCGAATAAGTGTAAGTGCAAGAAAGAAAGCAGACTTAAATGCAGATGTAGATTTAGATAAGATCTTACATATCTAGGATTTAGTTTTTTTTTGTATCTAAAATAATTTTGATAATACTAATTTCTCATTTTTATGTTAGTTATATTTTTATGTAAGTTTATTTGTTTTAAAAGTTATCGAATCTTGGTTAGAAGAAGTCTGAGTTTTCGTTTTACTCATTAAAAAGGATATTTTAATGCATTTGAAAATTTGAGTTTATACTAGATAAGTCATAAGTCATTATTCATTTGTTTAGATGAGTACTATTTTTTCTATTCCTTTATAAACTAATTTAATTTAATACTAAACAATCAGTCAGACAAACTTTTGTTAAAGATACCTGTGTTTAGCAAAACATTCCATATTACACTTGTTGCGGCTAAGTCACCTATCTTAAGATACAGAGCACCGCGTAACAACCAATGTATAGAGAGCTTGTTACACCTATCTCTGTTATAGCTAATAACTCTGAAAATTTCAAAGTTTTTAAAAATCTATAAATTTCCCGGTTTTCCTCAGACTTTAATACAACCAATTAAGTAAAAATATTTCCCGAAAGTTTTGAAACATTTAAGATAATCGCAATTATCTGTAAAAAACTTTAAACGGTGATATCTCAAAACTATGTTTCGTGAGATACAAGAGATAGGCCTGACACGGCAGACCTCTGTGTGACTTAGGTCTTAAGTTATGATTGTTAGATTAAGCAGATGTCTAAGTAGAGTCAAATACTAGAATTACTCTATCTATGTTTTGGAATTGGATCCCACAAGTGGGATGTTTTTACCGATAAAATTGAGTGTATTTATCGCCCTTAAAGTTTTATTACTACAAACCGGGACATATTGTATAATTATGAAGTTATCTGTGTAGGTAATTATCGAAATCTACTGCTGATATAGATTTTAACGGCCAAAATGAAATTAAATAGGTAACATTTAGTTTTTTTTATTCCGTGGGTAACATAGTTTGACATAAGCTCCATACATTTATGTCAAAATTCTACATCTAGTAGGTATGTAAAATAATTTTGACTGGAGGTATTTCCGAATGTTCGGTATGAGGTGGTATGAGGTTTGTCGCCACGTTTGGGGATAGCTGAGCAATTCGCTAGGTATGTATTATTGCGCTATGGGTCGCAGTTCAATACCCGCATGAAAGCAATATTTTTCAGGCCTCCTACAGGAAGTTAGTGTGCGTGAAATTTGTGTGTTGTAAGCCCACCGACGACAATACTGGAGAAACCGTGTAAACTCTGTTTTTTTCTTGCTAGAATTTTTGGTAAACAATCTTGACATGCCTTTTTAATGTAATTCGTCAATAATAATTATTAAAAGACATTATTAATTATTGACGACGTCTGTGGTCTAGTGGTTCGAGATATTTATATTCGTGTTGCGAGATATCCCACAGGACACAAATATTTGTGTGATGAACATACGTGTGTGTGTTGGTCTGGGTGTTTCTTATGTATTATAAGTATGTATTATAAAAAAAAGTATATAATTATTATATCCATTGTCTAGTACCCATAGCACAAGCTCTGCTTAGTTTGGGACTAGATAGTGTTGTGTAAAAATGTCCCAAAGATATTTATTTATTTATATGTGAATATATTGCAGTTCCAATAATATTACATACAATACGTGTCGAATCGATACTTTAGCCTCCTTCTTTTTGAAGTCAGTTAAAAACTGTTGTCAAAGTGATGACAGCATAAACTGAGCTTGCTCAAGCTTGCTCTGTAGGTAGCGATCTTGCTCTGTAGGTAGCGATGGTTCTCAGGCAGGATAGGCAAAAGAATTACGAAGTGAGACGAAATAAAGTGAAAAAAATTAGAGGCGATAACCGCAGTAAGTCGAAAAAGAAACACCGTAAATAACAATGACAGTCATTGAAACTGTCCAAGTTAACTAAAAAATAGATCCCCTACACTGATAATGTCTAGTAAAGAGATCGTTCACACATAGATAGCCTACTGTTAGAGCTGTTAGTTACGTAAAGAAAATAAAGAGGGGAGATGTTCTTGATGCTCTTTATTGATTGCGGAAGGCAGGGGGAGCTCATCTATGCTATTCTATGCACCATGTAGGAAGGGAAGCAATATCGGCGTAAAGTAGATGTATCGATGTAATTCCATAGCACGTAGGTAATCTGACAAGTAACTTTTATATGTTTAGTTTAGGTACTGTTATTTAGTAGGTACCTAGGTACTCATAACTACCTTCCTATCCAGCATTTTTTTTTTGTTTCAAGGCCTGCCTTCTATGACATTTTAGCCACTCTATCCACTTACTACCTAATACTTCGACAAAGACCTACTAGGCTAACATTACGTTCCCGGCATTGGTATTTTAATTAGAGGTAAAAGTGCCAAATTAGTAATAAAGATCATGCATTTCGGTCAATTGGTGCCCTTAATTAGCGCATGCTCATTTGAATTTGTCAAGCCAGTGCATTTGATAATCGACCACTGTTTGGTCTCTTTACCAACTATTATCTATTCTGTGGCTTTACTACCTTATGCAATCGCGATTCTGTTTCCTGCACTACATGCAATGTTTATGAAAACAAATGTGTTGAAAACTTGCAGTAAATTGTGTTAACTTATGGAATATAAACCTAAGTAATTAGGCTACCTAAATATGAAAAATCACTAGATGACTTAAGTATAATTACTTAATTAATAATAACTAGTTACCTAATAATTTATCGTTGCAAAAATAACTTAAATAAAAACAAAAACATTCGCGTGAATTCGGAACAAAAATGAATAATTAACATACTCAAATGAACAAAACGTACTCGTCTTCGACGGGCGTGTAGGGGAACGCCGTCTCCTGCACTTTTGGCGGCGGACTGCTCTCCGGCTCCTCTTGTAGGGGACTCTCGTAGATTAGGGTCTCCACCATGGACCCTTTTGAACTGCCGAATGACACCCTACAAAAACGAAACAAAGTTAATAATAAAATTCTTTCAAATAAAATGCAACGTAGACACAAAAACAGATAAAAAATAGTGACTAGCGTAAAGCCCAACTAGTTATAGAGTTCGGATGTTAAATTCTGTTTTCTTCTCTTGTCTTGTTTAGTAAACAATCTTGGCATGTCTCTTTATCAAATATGTACTGATTAAATATAATTACTAGTTCTGCACATGTAATTAGGTTTAAACATATTACGTAGTGTGCGAAATTGTTAACATAGGTAATGTCTTTAAATAATTATTATTGACGAATTGCATTAAAAAGACATGCCAAGATTATTTACTAAATAAGACAAGTGAGAAAAAACAGTGTACAATAGTTGCGTCTCGACTGAATCATCGGTAAAATATAGGAAATGTTAAGATATCGATGATAGTTTTTAGTAATCGGACCTTTACCCCCAGTTTCCGAAAGGCTGATCAACGCAAAAATTAAATAATCAGTTGTCAAATCTCAGGTCAAGCGATGTGATTGGTTGTTAACATTTTTGCCGACCAATCACAGAAGCTGACATTAGATTTGACAACAGATCAAATTGATCAGCCTTCCAGAAACTGGAAGGATCTTTCTTTTAGATATAGGAGGTTAAATTTTGTAATAACGTACCTACACGTACAGTACACGGGCCTTACTCCCGATCCCGACTGGTTCGAGCTCTGAACCAAATCGAGCTAATGTCAATTCCTAGAGAAATGCAGTACGAATTGACACTAACTCGAACTCAAATTCAATTGATACAGAACTCGATCCAATCGAGAGTTAGGCCCCAGGCACGGTGTTTTGTGCCTCAGGTTTAGGTAACTAGTTAGGCAACTAAGCAAAATTTGTTTAGTTACATTACATTCGACTAAACAAGAAAAGATAACAAGCAGTGATAGCCTAGCGGTTGAACGCTTGCCTTCCATGCAGGAGGGTGTGAGTTAGATCCCGGCCCGCACCTCTGACTTTTCGAATTCATGTGCGGATTTATATTCGATTATCACTTGCTTTAACGGTGAAGGATAACATCGTGAGGAAACCTGCACACCAGAGAGTGCTCCATACAGTTCTCAATGGTGTGTGTAGTCCGCCAACCCGCACTAGGCCAGCGTGGTGGACTAAGGCCTTAGCCTTCTCATACTGAGAAGAGGCCCGTGCCCAGCAGTGGGACAGTAATGGGCTGGTTGTGTTATGTAAACAAGAAAACGCTCTATTTGCTTATTTCGAAATAATGTAGTTCTTATAGGTACTTATAAAGACAGATGTCCTGACTGACTGATTCATCAATGCAGAGCCGAAACTACCCAAGTTAGAAACATGAAATTTGAATTTGGACACTAGGTTCCTCTTGTAACACAAACACGCACTAAGAAAAGATTTTTGGAAAGTTTAACTCTAAGGGTTGTCATCCTGAATTCTGATAACGTAGCTCACCGGAACAACAGGGTTTTTGTTACATGTTGTAGGTATGTTAAAACTTTTTACGCGGGCAAAGCCGCATGAACACTACTAGTTTTTTTATAACTTTAAAACCCCCAATTTTTTTAAACTAAATTAAATATAAATGGAAACGTAAATGTATGGCGCATGACGCAACTTCAGCCTGGTTATGGGCATACTTCTTTAGGTTTGTTACTCAAGTAGTTCTCTAGAGCTCGAGAAGTGCCCTGTGTGGAGTTCCGAGCGGCGCGGCGTCACTCTGTTCAGCGAGATCAGGCAAGATCTGTCTCTGCCAGCAGTAGTATCGGCAGAGCAGAGCCGTCGGCTTGGAGGGCCCTGACTACCTTCTGCGAAACGGTCATGGTCCAGAAGGAGGCTGCAGTGCCGGATTGGGAGAGAGCCGATCCCGCGCTCGGAGACGAAGGCGAAACGCCGCATACATCGCCGCCGAATGATGGCGGAGAACCTTCGGGATCGTGGGTGCCAAGAGTAGGATTCAAGGCATCTATTAAGCGACCCGGGGAGGCCAGCAGCACGTGGTGGTCACGTACTAACGGGGCGTGCCAACGGCGTGCAAAATTGGAATTGAAAAGCGTAGCACTGGACGGGCACCACGCGGTCCACTGAAGTTCCCAGAGCTGCTCTATTTTGTGCACCGTGTGATTTTAGTCGGTAAAGTCCGACATACCTCACATAATTCTCACATATCCCTTCACCCGCCCCAGACGGCGGGTATTCATGAGGGTTTCCAAAACCAAAATAGCTACTTAGTGCTCTAGAACAGACACCTTATATGCATAATAATTTCTTAGGTTTTCGCGATCACTACACATTATAATAAAACAAAGTTTAACCGGATTAAATCGCGTATATTATTTAAATTGGTTTTCCTGACGTTTCGAAAGCTTTGCAGCATTTCGTGGTCGCAGGTAGACTAAGATGACAAGCGTCTTTACAGATATTTCTAAAAGAATATTTTAATCTACCGTACAGTATTATTAATTAAAATCGTTTCGATGCACGCAGTAATCACTCACAATATCATTATATTTTACAGTGTTGCTTACTGTTTGGGACTTGATTATTTTTAGGACTGGGTTCCAAACAGATGGTAGCTGCCAACCATCTTCTCTATTAAAATTAGGATGTTCTTTTTTATTTCAATAGCCTCACGGAGCATTCTAGGTACCTACATATCGGTTTTCCTTCGCCAGAACTTGTGGTTTATCAAATCGAAGAAAATGGTTGGGTTTGTCTAGGGCATAATATACGCGATTTAATCCGGTTAAACTTTGTTTTATTACCTTATACGCACTTTGCGTAGGTACATAGATACTTTTAATTTAGGTGTTTATTTTATAGTATAGGATGACGAAACGAGCTAAAGGCCCACCTGATGTTAAGCAGTTACCTTTTACCATAACTACTGCACTTACTAAATAGTATTGCAAATTGCGTTTTCCAAACTGAGACTTAAAGATCGGAAGACTCATGTTCCATTTTATCATTCATTCCATCCTGGGATTGGACTTCAAGTAACTTGTATAGCACAGGGGGGGGGCACCGGTAAGTATAACCCATTCCCGGAAACCCCCCTCTATTGTGCTGAATATGGCCACCGGGGAGGTTTTAGGGCGGTAAAAATATAAAATAAATCCAATATTTATGTATTAGGATTTATAGAATATATTTTTTTTGTTATTTTATAGTAGTAGTATAGTATTTTATTTTATTATTAAATTATGTATCGAAATTGCACATCTGACAACCCCATTTTCTGTCCAGTTCATTCTTGTCCATCCTAAGGTTGCCTGGAAGAAATCACTGATCGCGATAAGGCCGCCATTTGTACAATAGTTTAAATGCATATTCAATGTAATGTTTTTTATGGTGTACAATAAAGCATATATAAATAAATAAATAAATAAAATCCCACACACCCCAGCCTCTTCCCCATGAGGCTGTTAGCCTTCAGAAGGTTTTCTTCATGGGAAAAAATAAATAGAAAAAAAGGGCTTAAAACAGGCTGTGGTCAGAAACGATTTAAAGTGGTTATTTTATTTTTCAGAAAGTAGTACTAGTAAGTGGTTCAATTGTACCAATTGTATTAGCTTTATTAGCTTCACGTGTGACTAATTCTTCATATTAGAATTCCCATTTGTTAGGTATCGAGTCGAGTTTCAAAGGTTGCTAATGGCTCGATTTCCGATTTATTGCAAAGTAGCTTTTCAACGTAAATCGATACAACATTGCATTAGTGTACAGTCAGCGTCAAAAATATCGGTAAGAAAACTGTTCTAAATTAGGCTAAGCTTTAGATTAGTTTACATTGAGTTGGAAGTTCATATTGTTTTTAAAGAAAGGTTACATCATATTAAGACTTCTTGTAAAATCTCAAGTTGCGGAAATTAATAGTTTTCGAGAAAAAAAAAATTCAAATTCACCAATAATTTCAGATAATTTCCAATATTTTGTCAATTTCCACCACAGAGTCCACAGATTCCACAGATTATTATTATTGAAACCCTTCATGGGCGGATCCGACTCTGATAGATTTAGGTTAGGTTTTAAGGCTGTCATTCGTTTCCTACCCTAAATTATCTGAACAAATAAGAAAATTTATCTCATCATCATCATCATTTCAGCCAAAAGACGTCCACTGCTGGAAATAGGTCTCCCCTAAAAAGATGGAATAAAATTCTTGTTATGACATTTGGTATGTAATGTGTTTAGTCTCTTTTGTCATTGAGATATAGTCTAATTTTCTTGGTTTTTTAGATCAAAGTCCCCGCCCCGATATTTTTGGCGCTGACTGTGCTATAGTCAAATTTCTTTAACGGTACCTACCTTACGTACCGATCATTCAACTGATGAACTTTTCAATCTTTACAACTTACATTGTATAGAGAAAGTCATATTATGTTATTATCAGTGAGATGTATCGGACTTACAGGAAATAGTCTTGCTTTGTTCATGGCCTCCGATATCGGTAGACGTTGAGATAAAATCCGATATTATAAGATATTTCGAACACAAAGTCCGCTTCGCCTACAATAAAATCAATTCGTTTATTCGCCTATTTGACTGGCACTAACTGACATTTCCTTGACAGTGACATTGTTTTTTTGGTGAGAGATAAAAATTAAAATAGAGGTCGTGCTTCGTATACCAGTACTTTTTAGGGTTCCGAAGTCCTACAAGGAACCCTTATAGTTTCGTCATGTCCGTCCGTCTGTCCGTCTGTCCGTCTGTCCGTCTGTCCGTCTGTCCGTCTGTCCTAATCCTTTACAGCTTAATAACTTCTACAGTTATAAACATAAGTAAATGAAATTTTGTTGAAAAATAGTCTGCATATAGATCTCAATTTTAAAAGAATAAAAAAATAGTTTTTACGTTCTTTAAGGGTGGCGCCCATACATGTGAAATGGGGAAAAAATAATTTTTTTCGCTGCACCCCATCGTGTGGGGTATCATTGAATAGGTCTACTAAAATGAAGGTAATGTTTCATACACCACTTTTTTATCAGGTGTACCATCTGCAAAATATAGCCCGCCAAAGTGGCTTGCAATGTGTCCCCCCCCTGCCATTTCTAAACTATGCAACGTAGAAACTTATAATCTTCCATATTGATAGACCTTTGTGAAAACTCTCTTTTAAAATTATTTCGAGTATAATGTGATTATAATTTTTTGAGTTATAGACAGAAAACTGAAAAATACTTAAAAAGTCCTAGTTCAAAGGTCATTGACCTTAGAGAAAAATTATCCTGGCAAATAATGCTCCTTTAGCTACTTTCTATTTGAAAAAATCACAAAAAGTAACTTTGACATCAATCAGACTTCTTAAATTTAGCTTCTTGAATTTATCGCTAGATGGCGCTACTAACAACACGCTCTGAGTCGCGAATGCTGCCGATTATTGCAAAAACTAAAATAGCCATGATTAATATTCGATTTGATTCGTTTGTACACCTACTTAAGGAACCCTATAATACTGAGCATGGCCCGACATGCTCTTGGCCGGTTTTTCTAATATTAGTTTTTAATCATAACATAAAATTGTTATAATCTTATTATAATTTACGCTAGTATAATAATTTTATACCCACAACTCTTCAACTCCTACATGTATGAGACAAAAAATATGTACAGTCGACCGCACGTAGTGGTAGCTCTTGAATTATGAAAACCGCCCTTACTGCTAACTAAATAAAGATGCTGTCAAGGTCAAACTGTTACCACCGACGTACCGTCGACTGTCCTAAAGCATAGTAGTTTTTCTTTGAAATGAGGTGATTGATAAACGTAGTGATTTCACAGACGTATTCTCTATGGAGATTGAAGGCCTCAGTTGGCGAGCCGGAACCTTTCGGAGATGGTTGGGAGAATAGAGAGTTCTCCATACCCCCGGCGCGGTGGCGGCGTAGGGTCATTAGATGAACACCGTGGTGGTTTTAGTCGGTAAGAGTCCGACACTGGCTCCGGCTTCCCCGGGTGGAGTACCTACGTCCATCATAAGGATTTCCCCAAGGAAATAAAAACAAAAAGCACCGGAGTCAGCCGGCTGTACAATTAGAACCTCCCCAGACTACAGACCAATCTGTCGGCCGATTATCATAAACATTTTTTTTAAACAAAACATTATGAAATAAAATAGTGTTCCACTGGCATCGGGAGCCTAGCTACCGGATTAGGACTCCAGAGACAGGAACCTCCTCACAATACGTGCTGTGTCGAGGAGAAACGCCTTCTGAATCAGGGGCCTTACTCCCAACTGGTTCGAGGTCTAAACCAAATCGAGCTAATGTCAATTTCTAGAAAAATGCAGCACGATTTGACACTGACTCGAATTCAAATTCGATTGACACAGCATTCGATCCAGTCGGGAGTAGGCCCCTGGCCCTTGATCCAGCCACCTAAAGAGTCTCTTAAGATGTTGGTTCTGGCTCTTAGCTATGAGACCATTGGTCGTTACGACTACCGGCATAATGGTTGCTGAATCCTCGTTCCACATGTCGATAACCTCGTGTGCTAAGTCCAAATACCTCATTTTCTTATCTGTCTCAGCTTTCATGAGATTCCCGTCATGCGGAACGGCAATATCAATAATCACTGTGCGGCGCTCTAATCGATCTATCACCACTATATCAGGCTTATTGTGCAGTTTTATTATTATTATTATGAATAGGCTTGCGTATTACCGCTACCTCGGTGGTCGACTGCACGCTTGCCCGGCAAAAACCTATTCAATTGTGCCTTGAAGACACCAGATTATACCTACCTATCCGGAAACACAGTCGTGACGAATTCCACTCCTTATAACGGGACGCGTAATAAAAGTGTTAGCAAAACGATTCGTGCATAAGGGTGGAATATCAACCGAACAAGGGTGGCGCATTGCCGTGCGTTTGGTCGTCCGATGATGGAATGGGTTAGGGGGAATTAAATTATAAAAGTCTGATGCACATTCGTTGAAATGCATCCGATAAGACCGGTAAGATTTGACTATCCGTTTGTGCGTCAGTGGGTAAAACTCCAAGTCGCATTAAACTGATGTGTTTTTATTTCTACTCTTACTTTTAGAATCTTTATTTTTTCAATTTACTTCTATAGATGTTTCTTGTCTGAAATAAATGTTATTACCGTGCGAAATTGCAGGCTGGCAGTATGTAACTGAACATTAAAATGTAATCTTCAGTTATGTATTACTTAATTTGGAATGTGCAGGAGCATGTAAGCTGGTAAGTGCTAAATCGTAAACATTGATACGCAATACTACGTGAAACCAAGCGGCGACTAAACGCAATAAAACCTTTTTGGTATTAAAATACATTTTTCTTTTCTTTTGGACTGGGCGACTATTTTCTCTGTGTTGACTAGTATCGCTTGATATGTCAAAACAATTTATTTTCGATTATTTTCGTAAACAATTTCAGTAGTAAAAATAGTGATTTATTTTCATCCTATATAATCCGTTCATAAGTTATAAAAAATTGCAGAAACTCCATCGGTAAATACCCATAACACAAATTTATAGAAAGTTCTGTCATAATTAACAGTAACACGTATTATAAATAGGTATCATTAATGTAGGGGATCATTAGCGATGCGTGCGTGATAATGTTAATGATACAATCACGTAATTAAATGTAGCCACAAAATGTAGAGGCCTTCTGACAACTTATCTATATTCTAATAACAAAGTATAACAGACTTAACTGTTAGCCAAAAATTAAAACTTTCTAAAAGATCCTTTCCTATAGACAAGCAGACGACACAATAGTCACGTAATTTTTACGTTCAATATAGTTCCGGAACCGAGGCTTAGAGCTACTTAACATTCTCGGTAAAGTCTGCCCCACTTTAACTATAACTGACACCAGCCTTTAGCCTCTAGCATTCCTTTACTTTGGTAGGCTGCATACAATTATGTAACTCGAGGTCTTATAATTTGAACTTCTCTATTAAGGTCTTACGCAATATTTAAATTACTACCCGTCATAGGAACATTGTAGGATGAGCCACGCATACTGAGAATCTATTGGTAATTAATCTGAGGATGAAATATATTTTAAGGACGTCATTAGGTATTTTTTTTTTACAATGATTCATCATCATCATCCTCCTGCCCTTATTCCAATTTATTTGGGGTCGGTGCAGCATGTCTTTTTCTTCTATACATATCAATCAGCCGATGACGGAAGGAGACGACTCCATGTTTTTTTTAGGTGGTACCTCTACCTAATATGTTATTACTCAATTTAGCTGAATTTTTTGCTGTTATAGACCCCAATAGTAAATCGTTTTTATATTAAATAGTATTGAATCATCATTAATAGGTATCTAGGTAAAGTCTGTTTTTTCCTCTTGTCATGCCAAGATTGTCGACTAAATAGTCGACAATCTTGGCATGTCTCTTTATTCAAATAACTACTTATAAAATACTTCGCAAGGGTGGACATGAAAATATAGCCTTTGTTACTCAGGGTGAATGTAGCTTTCTAATAGTGAATTGTTTTTTTAAATCGGCACAGTAGTTTTTCAGTTTATTTATTACAAACATACCTACACACAAAAATACAAATCTTTCCTCTTTATAATATTAGTGTAGAAGTGTAGATAATTACTAGTTCTGCACATGTAATTAGGTTAAAAACTTTATTTGTGCGAAAATATACATATTGAAGTTACATACTAACGTAACATCCCCAATTGTTGACACTTTAAGGGATGATATCTTTTTTAATTACACAAGTATTTCTTTAAATATTTTTTTAAGGTTTTTCGATGATTTTCACTTACTTGTGGAACATTATAACAGTATTATTATTAACATTTATGTAACAGTTCAATGTTTATTCGATAATATTTAACCGTACCTATACCAAATTATAATGTTGATCCTATTTTCTGAAATTGGGTTTTTTGTCGAACAATGGGGCACTGTTTGTAACTGGGGATTTTACTATAATTTATACAATATAAATACACATCTTAAAAACTGTTATTTAATGTGTGATATTGTTAACATAATGTGTTTTATAATAATTATTATTGACGAATTGCATTAAAAAGACACGCCAAGATTGAATAAGTTAAATGAAATAAATTTAAGTTAAATAATTTAAATTAAATAAGCCAAGTAAGAAAAAGTAAAGTGTACCTACAGGAAAATTCTCATTCTGCAGATATGGTTTTATTTTAACCTTATATCCGTGGTTTTAACTCAATTAGGTATTTGTTAACCAATTTACTAGCAATGGATTAAATTCGCTTTAAATATAGTTAGTTATCTGACCAATGAATGTTATCAAATTCAAATTCATTTTTTTATTAGTTTATCTACAACACTAAATTGAATAAGATTAAGCTAATTGTTTTGCGGTTGCACATTTAATATAATCTCTGTTTTTTTCTTACTTGTCTTATTTAGTAAACAGTCTTGGCACGTCTTTTTAATGCAATTCATCAATAAAAAATTATAAAAGACATTATTTTAACAATTTCACACAGTTTTTTTTTTTAACCAGATTACATGTGCAAGACTAGTAATTATATTTTATCTGTAGTTATTTGATTAAAGAGACGTGCCAACCAAGATTGTTTACTTAATAAGACGAGAAAAAAAAACAGACCGTACATAGTTAGAGGATCCTCTAAGATACTCTTTAGTCCTGTACACTGCCCTTATATGCCTTATTTTATTTTACGTTTCCCAATAAAATGAAACGTCATCACTTGACTTGAACAACGACGTCGTCTTGGCATCTTGCCCGACTTCGTTAGATCACTTCCTACCATGCTTTGCTTCTACAGTGAGATCGAGATCATTATAAGTTCTTTATGGGGGTTTGCGGTAGGGTAGGTGTGATTCGAATAAAAATGTAGCGTCACGACACGCTAAGATTTGCGTTACCTACCTAGATAGATACCAATATACGGACATAGAGTTGTCAGCTGACCTCACCATTAAGCGCAATCTGGTCGCTAACGTCAAATTTACAGCTGACTATTAAATAAAACACAAAAAGACTTGCTTTACTGAGGATCGAACCTGGGCCCTGTGGTATCTCAGTACGACGCATGATGTTTCCTGACATTTAACCCTGTATTATAGCTGCATTATAATGAACCTGTCCAAAAATATGAATTTTAAGGATAACTTCGTTCCTGAAGGGGGTCCCCTGATCGCACACGTTTTTAAGTTCTTGTATAGACAGAACCTCATTCAGTGTTTAAATTATTAAAGGTGAACAATGGCGGCTGAGCGCAAGACGCTTATGTTTGATCCAAACAAGGAAGCATTTCAAATGCGAGCGCAGTTGGCGAAGCAGGAGAACTGCAGGAAGCAGTGGTTTGAAAGATGGAGCTGGCTTCTCGACGAAAGAAAGTAACCATTTTAGATTATTTTTACCTTAAAAAAAGCTACATAGTTTGTGTGTGATTTGATTGGTTGTGATCGCTGGATTTGGTTATAAAACCTGGAATAGTTGAAAACCAGTTTGGGATATCAATAAACTCAACTATTAAGTAACGACAACGAGTGCAGAATCTGCACATGCTTCTAAAGGTAGGTGTTACTGAATTAAGTGCTCTCATAACGCTATCATGCTTATTAAAAGTGCTCTACTTATCTACGCCAAGTAGTTCTCTCGCCTCCGCCCTAGTTACATTTTCTCACGTTCGGAGCTGATCAAAGTATGCAAAAGTAACCAAGCAGCTATAATTTAAAAGTATGCATGAGTTAAGTTTCTTGCGGTTTGGGCCACTCTCTAATAAAGATTTCGAATAATTATTTTCGTAAAAAAAAATCGTATGTCCGGCCAGCATTACTTTAAACATATTTTTGAAACAGTTTCATGATAAGTATCTTGTTGTAATTATGAATTCATGAACTTAAAATATCAGTTAGTAACAGGAACAGTCAGTCAGTCAGTTAGTTAGTAACATGGAATAAGTAATACTTAGGTACCTAGAATTGTGTCGCACGTAATTTTCACGATAATACTTACGCATTTAGGCTTTCTTTTAAGAGTATCTAAGTGCGCTACGCCCTGTGGTAAATAATTCGCTTTCAATTCTGTTTTTTTTTTTGTATAGAATGGCGAAACGAGCTAAAAGCCCACCTGATGTTAAGCGGTTACCTTTGCCCATAACAACTTCAATACCACCTAGGCTGTTGCCTAAATGGTACCGCAAGTCGGTTTGCCAAACTAAGACATGAAGATGGAAAGTCTCATGTGATTGTAATTTCACCGGCACCCGTACCCTTCAGACCGAAACACAGCAATGCAAGCATCACTATTTGGCGGAGAAGTAGGCACGGTGGTAGTACTACCCCGGACGAGCTCTTTCACAAAGGAGCTCTACTACTACTAAATCTACTGTAGCTACAGGATTTTTTCGTTGAAAAATTGGCACCGCAGTGCGCGCAAAGGCCAACTCCTAAAATCTTAGAGTAAAATAGAAGGACATCATAATTTTTTTTTTTTTTTTTTTGACGTTCATTTGACTTATACATTGTATACAGGAAAGGAACTGGCTTCGGACAAGGTCACCCTAGTTTAGAAGCCAGGGCTACACTAATTTGTAAAATTGGACTAAACAATAAAGTTAATTTATTTATTTATTTATTTATCATATTAGGTACTAGCTGTGCCCGCGACTCCGTCCGCGTGGATGTCGGAAAATAACATCGTGTCATAATTATGAACACAATATCTTCAAATATATACATATAAGCGCCTACACAGACGATTACACTATTTACCGACCATACTATATTTTGTTTCTACAACCAACCGGCTAAGGTGATGGAATTTCATGGAATTAGCCCTTAACTCCCTCATTCTGAGAAGACGCTCGTGCCCAGCAGTAGGAAGTAATTGGGCTGATTATGTTATTCTATAACACTAACCACATCTCTTCTTATGCTGAGAAGAGGACCGTGTTCAGCAGTGGGACTGTAATGGGCTGGTAATGTTATGTTATTCTAGAATACTAATAATATCCAGTTCATTAACTCTTCTCATTTTGAGAAGAGGGCCATACCCAGTAGTGGGACAGTAATGGGTTGTTATTCTATATTTTCTAGTTTCTTAACTCTTCTCGTTCCGAGAAGAGGTCCGTGCCCAGCAGTGGGACAGTAGGTAATGAGCTGATTATGTTATGATAATCTATTACACTAACAATATTCAGTTCCTTAACTCTTCTCATTCCAAGAAGAGGGCCATGCTCAGCAGCGGGACAGTGATGGGCTATGTTATGTTATTCTATATTTTCTATAATACTAATAGAATCCAGTTGTATTTTTAGGAACCTGCAACCTGCATCCAACCAACAATCATGACCTCTACTTTGTATGCAACTTAATACAATAGAGGGGTCAAGCTGTATCATTGGATCTACTCAACCGATTCAGATAAAACATACCCTATATTTTAAGTTAGACTAATACCAATACAAATGCTAAGTTTCATTACGATCCGTTCAGCCGTTTTCACGTGATGAGGTAACAAACAGACAGACAGACAGACATAATTTTTTTAAACGATTGATTCATGTTCTATAGCTTATTTCTAGCCCCCCTAGCCAGTTTTCGCGAAAAAAAACTCAATGTACAGACTTTTCGACCTTTACAGTTTTATTATAGTACTAGCTTTTACCCGCGGCTCCGCTCGCGTTAAATTCTGCTAACCCACGTCAGTCCAGTTCAGTCCAGTCCATTCCAGTCCAGACCACTGTCCCACTGTCCCGCTGCCCCACTGCCCCGCTGCCCCACTGCCCCAATGCCCCGCTACCCCACTGCCCCGCTGCCCCACTATCCCACTGCCCCACTTCCCCCCAGCCCCGCTACCCCGCTTCCCCACTGCCCCACTGCCCCGCTGCCCCACTGCCCCGCTACCCCACTGCCCCACCACCCCGCTACCCCACTGCCCCACTGCCCTGCTGCCCAACTATCCCACTGACCCACAGCCTGCCCCGCTGCCCCCCACTGACCCGCTGCCCCGCTACCCCACTGCCCCGCTACCCCAATATCCCACTGCCACGCTACCCCACTGCCCCTCTGCCTCACAGCCTGCCCCGCTGCCCCACAGCCCCGCTTCCCCGCTGCCACTCTGTCCGGTTGCCCCGCTGCCCCACTGCCCCGCTGCCCCACTATACCACTGCCCCACTGCCCCGGTAACCCACTGCTCCGCTGCCCCACAGCCCCGCTGCCCCGCTAACCCACTGCCTGCCCCGCTGCCCCACTGCCCCGCTGCCTCGCTGCCCCGATGCCCCGCCCCCACTGCCGCCCCGCTGCCCCGCTACCCCACTGCCCCGCTGACCCACTATCCTACTGCCCCGCTGACCCACTATCCCACTGCCCCACAGCACCGCTGCCCCGCTGGCACGCTGCCCCGCTGCCCCATTGCCTCGCTGCCCCGCTGCCCCGCCCCCGCTGCCCCACTGACCAACTGCCCCGCTTCCCCACTATCCCAATGCCCCACTGCCCCGCTGCCCCGGTACTCCACGGCCCCGCTGCCCCGCTGGCACGCGGCCCCGCTGCCCCTCTGCATCACTGCCTCGCTGCCCCACTGCCCCGCTGCCCCACTGTCCCGCTGCCTCGCAGTCCCGCTGCCCCACAACCCCACTGCCCCGCTACCCCATTGCCCCACTATCCCACTGGCCCACTGCCCCGCTGCCCCACTGTCCCACCGTCCCGCTGCCACTGTCCTACTTTCCCACTGTCCCACGGCCCACTGTCCCACTGTCTCACTAAATCACTATAGTCCCGTCCCATGTCCCATGTCCCATCCTATGTCCTGTCCCATGTCCCATCCTATGTCCAGTCCCATGTGCCGTCCCACTGTCCTGTTCCATGTCCCGTCTCATGTAACGTCCCATTTCCCGTCCCCTGTCCCGTCCACTGTCCCGTCCCCAGTCCCATCCCCAGTCACATCCCCTGTCCCGTCCACTGTCCCGTCCCCAGTCCCGTCCCTTGTCCCGTCCCCAGTCCCATCCCCAGTCCCATCCCCTGTCCACTCCACTCCACTCCATCGTACATTACTATCCGCTCGTGCAAATGCATAGAAGCTTCGATCTGTCGGGTGAGTACACAACCCACGATTTTTTTTTTTCTTTTTTTCTTTCTTTCTTTCTCAAAACCCATACCAGTTTTTAAGTCAGATCATCAGCTTTCAAACAAAAAAAAAATCATCAAAATCGGTCCAGTAGTTTTAGCGTGATGCTGGAACAAACAAACAAACAAACAGACAATTTTATAATAGTTAAGATTAAGAAGATAAGATAATATACTTGAAGAAGAAGGTAATTAAAAATTGTAGACTGAAAATAGTATTTTTTTAGTTACACCAAGATAACTTTATGCTTATTCGTATATTAAGATGGATACAATATAACAATGTTTAGGTACTTCTAAATTTTATTGCTTTTCATACAAAAAATTAGAGAAATCGCAATTTAGAGGTAGCTTCCGGTCCTTGTCTGTCAGTCGAAAGATTCTTATTTTCAGTTGGCTCAAAAGACTGCATTTCCAAGATGGCACCACCCACATACGACAGGATTTTTTTTTCTACTCTATAAAATTCGGCCCGACCAAAAAGTTTTTAATGCAATTTCTTTAGCAGCCGTATTTTCTCTATGGAGGCGCGGGTCAGAGCGCATGCGTGCGAATGACAGCTGGATATGAGCGCCTTATTCACCTTGATGTATGCAAAATGTTGTAGAAAAATATAATTAAAAATCACCGGTTCCCGTCATCGTAGCGAGGTAAAATACATACCAGTTTTTAAGTCAAATCATAAGTTTTTAGTCACAAACCCTTTCAACAAAATCGGTCTAGTAGTTTTATAGTGATGCTGGAACAAACAAACAAACAAACAAACAAACAGACAACTGACATTTAACAATTTTATAATAGTAGTAGATATATAGAAGATTGTAAAAGAATCTTGTGTAACCTTACCGGTCTCAGGCTTACAAAATGATTAATAACTATTTAACTAATAATGTTACAATCGCTGTGGCATAACATAAGTAGGTATAACAAATAGTATTATTCATTATTATTGTTGACTGGTAGAGAACGCCTATGGCGTTAAGACCGCTTTTGTACCCTGTTGTGCATAAAGAATTAAATAAATAAATAAATAGTATTATTCATTATTATATGATTATGGGTGTGTCTGAATGATTTACAGACAGTCACTAGTTTTCGAAATCTGAAAATTGAACTGCTGAAAATTACGTAACAAACCAATACAGATAGGCCGCTTGTGTACTACACTGAATTTTTTGATCCGTAGGTCCGTAATTTCACTCCATTTATTTGTCAGTAATATTACAGATGCTGCAGTATGGTGAAACTGAAAATTTCGGACGTAAAATTAGTGATAGATAGTGCACAAAGGCATACGTAAATTACAGGCCTGCTACATCGGACCTGAAAAAATGTAACCTATGAATCGTAAAATTCAGTGTAGTGCACAAGCGGCCATACTGTGTTAGGACTTCGCTTTGCTCGTATACCGTGGGTATTATAAACAATGTCGTGCAACTGTTAAGGCGCAACTAAGAGCTAAGTGGCGCCCCCATCAGTAAAAAAATAATTACTCGCCGAATACATCATTTATCGAAAAATCGTTTTTAACAATTGAAGTACAGGTACTTTAGTTTAATCAGAAACTATTATTTCTGTAAATTATAGTTCGCTGTGTAGTTGTAGATACCAAAACCGGGCAAGTGCAAGTTGGACTCGCACACTAGGTGTTTCATACCACCCATCGATCTGATACCCCATAAAAGCTGATTTAATTTATGAGAGTTCACCAAAGGTGCAGGACTGCGCGTTGATGTCTTTCATATTTGCATCTACGTCTTAACCAGGTACCACCACACATGTCTATACTCTGTATTTGCCTTATTTTTACTATTAAATAACTTACTGAAATTCATAAATTAGAGAGCACCGAACATTACTCTAACGAAAAGATAAGATGGATTAAATAAAGGCTTTGCAGTGGAAAAAATTGATAGTATTAGAATCTGCTTATATGATCTTTTAGCATAACATAGCATAGCATTTTGATAGCAGTGATAGCCAAGCGGTTGAACGCTTGCCTTCCATATAGGAGGTTGTGAGCTCAATCCCGGCCCGCATCTCTGTCTTTTCGAATTCATGTGCGGATTTATATTGGATTATCACTTGCTTAACAGTAAAGGAAAACATCGTGAGGAAACCTGCACACCAGAGAGTGCTCCATACAGTTCTCAATGGTGTGTGTAGTCCGCCAACCCGCACTAGGCCTGCGTGGTGGACTAAGGCTAAGGAGCCTTCTCATACTGAGAAGAGGCCCGTGCCCAGCAGTGGGACAGTAGTGGGCTGGTTATGTTTATATGATATTTTTATTATTTTATTATGTGTTTTGTGTTTAAAAAAAACACAGAAAAACACAATTATAATACCAGGCCCCTCAGAAAGTATTGCGAAAAAAAGTTTTTATATATGGGAGACTGGCCAGTTATAATGTTTTTCGAAAATATGATTATTTATAAGTAAAAATAAGTAAGTTCCAATTTCAAAACTTCCCTCCACATTTTTTGCGAGTTAATTCAAAGTATTGTGTCTCACTGAAATATGGATCTGCGCCGGGAACATTTTAGAGCTATGATTTTATACGATTTCAAGTGTCGCCTGAAACCGGATGAATCGTACGATAGACTTCAAATGGCATTCATGGATGAAGGCCCTTCCAAGGCAACCGTGTATCGTTGGTATAACGAATTCAAGCGCGGTCGACCAACTTTGGGGGATGACGAAAGAAGCGGTCGCCCTTTGACGGCTGTTACCGAAGAAAACGTGCTAGCAGTGAAAAATTTAATCCAAGACAATAGGCGAATTACATATCAGGAGATTCAACACATATTGAAGATTGGATCGGGAAGCGTTCACGAGATTCTACACAGCCATCTTCGCGTGAGGAGGATAGTATCACGCTGGGTGCCGCACAACCTCACCGATGCTCAGAAGCAGGCCCGGGTGGAATGGTGCCGTGATATGCTGAACAAATTTGAAGCAGGCTCGTCTCGGCGTGTTTACGACATCGTTACAGGTGATGAGTCCTGGATTTATCAATACGACCCAGAAACCAAGCGCCAGTCGACTGTTTGGGTGTTTCAAAATGAGCCAACGCCTACCAAAGTGAAGCGATCTAGAAGCGGGGGTAAGATTTTGATCGCTAGCTTTTTTAATTTGACTGGCCACTTGGTATCAATTCCCTTACGGGATCAAAGAAGCATTAATGCCGAATGGTATACTACCAAATGTTTGCCAGAAGTTTTCTCTGTTATAAGCAACAAGCGACTAAACACAGGGCTCCGCGGGCTACTGCTCCACCACGACAATGCACCTGCGCACACCGCACTCAAAACGAGGGACTTCCTGGACAGCACGCCAGTCAAACTCCTGGGTCACCCTCCTTACAGCCCTGATCTAGCACCGTGTGACTTCTTTTTATTCCCAAAAATAAAAAATCAGCTCAAAGGGATACAATTTTCGTCGCCGGAAGATGCGCTGGCTGCGTTCGAGCAGGCTGTAAACGAGGTGTCTGCGGCGGACTGGAAAAAGTGTTTTGAAAACTGGTTTAGGCGCATGAATCTTTGTATAGAGGCTGGTGGAAAGTACTTTGAAAAGATTTGATAAAAATATATGTACGTATAGAACAATTTTTTTTAGTTTCGCAAAACTTTCTGAGTGTCCCACGTACAATAAAATAAAAATCGCCAACTGATTCCATGATTTTATTTTTATTTTAACATAACATAACATCATGCCTGTATTTCCCCGAAGGGGTAGGCAGAGGTGTATAATACACCCACATTTTGTCAGTTATGTTGTTAGTCACATGTAATAGGGGGCGAGCCTATTGCCATTAACCGGGCACAAATCCAGACTCCGGGCTGCTACTGAGAATTTCCTAATGAAAAAACCCAATAACACTTTGCCCGACCCGGGAATTGAACCCAGAACCTCACGCTCAGCAGTCGCGCTTGCAACCACTAGACCAACGAGGCAAATTGATAACTGTACTTCAATTGATAAAAGCGAATTTTCGATAAATGATGTACAGTCAACAAATCAGAATCGTGACCCACTCAGCTGATAATTCGTTTGAAATCGTCAAAACAGTAAGGTTTTCTTCTATGCTGCACTTAGGACATTTTGAATATTACAGAAACTGCATGAAAACGGGTCAGAGGTCTGTGCCATTTTGAGCTTTGTTATCGATGCAATAGATTTATAATTGGATTGGAAATTATGTTTTTGATAAAGCAGGAAATATGTATTGAATTTCGAATTAGCTGTTGTTTTACGTGGTTTTCCTACAAACAAATATATTTTTTTAGAAACCTATACTAACTTTTTCGATTACAGAACATTAATAAAATAAAAATAAAAATGACAAATAATAAAATGTCAAGTATGAAAAGGTGTCAAACAACGGCCAAATATGTGGAACATGCATTTAATTTATAATATCCTCTGTACCATATTTCGCGAAATGAATGATAAATAAATAAATAAATAACAATATTTGGAGTTAAACATCAAGAATAAAATTAGGAAAAAGAATTTTATTGGTAAACTAGCAGTCACTGTCAATAGCTAACAAAATTGATAACAAGTCTGTTGCCAGGGAAATATCTGTTTAAGCTAAATTCAACCTAATTGTATTAGAATATTTGTACGATATTAAGCTTATCGTGGGTCATGATTCCGATTTGTTGACTGTACCTACTCAGCGAATAATTATTTTTTACTGATGGGGACGCCACTTAGCTCTTAGTAGCGCCTTAACGCAGTAGCGCGGCTTCTGACGTCAGTACTGCATCAAAGCGACAGAATTCGCCACGGAGATCAAATTTATCGTGAGCACTGGAGTTTCATGCGAAACCAATGTTGAACACGACCATTCCCAGTTCACGAATAGTGCTCTGACAGACGAAACTGCTATAAAAAATTGTGTGAATACTTTAGAAATTGTTGACCTTTCAGTATTTTTGTTAAACAACATAGAAAGCTCCAATAAAATTCAGTTTGATGTAGCATGTTTACGGGATATTTTGGTTAACCCGTTAGGAACTATTCTTTATTCTGTAGTTTAAAGCTTTTGTTGGTGACTGCTTATTTTGTCTATTACAGGTAATAGATGTCATAGAAAAAATATTTAATAGGTAGTGAAAGGAGTAGGACCAAAATGTTTCAGGAACGTAGCAGGTGGAAATCCAGTTTCTGCCTACCCCAATGGGAAACAGGCGTGATAATATGTATGTCTGCATTCCCAAAATCAGGCTGAAGTTTTTCATGCGTTAAACATTTTAAAAATATTCTTTTGAATTATGAATTCACATAGGTACAGTATTTATTTAAATTCAAAAGTTATACAAAAAACTATTTAAGCGTATGTAAGCTGTTTTGAGTGCTTTCTTGTTTAGTTTAAACATTGAGTCAAACGTTACTATTACCTATTTTTGCTTAGGTGATATTATAACTATCTAAACCTATAAAACGTTATTACAAAACTGAAAATATCTGTAAGATTAAGTCCGATTACTAAAAACTACTATCGAATATCTTAATGTTTTATTTTACATAATCATGAGTAGATACATTTCCTATGTACTAATGATGCAATCGGAACGCAACTAACAGTCATTACGAGCTACGCTGCATACTGCAACTAACAGTCATTACGAGCTACGCTGCGTACTGCAAGTAACAGTCATTACGAGCTACGCTGCATACTGCAACTAACAGTCATTACGAGCTACGCTGCATACTGCAACTAACAGTCATTACGAGCTACGCTGCATACTGCAACTAACAGTCATTACAAGCTACGCTGCATACTGCAACTAACAGTCATTCCGAGCTACGCTGCATACTGCAACTACAGGTTGCAAGTGCAGCGGCTGCCTTTTGTTCCTTGCCTTCCCGACTGCACATGCCTCTGCCCCGGCGTCTTTCAGAAATCATTTCATAGAAAAATGGTATTTAAAACACAATCTATGTTTTTTTCATGTTCTACGGGTAGAACAGATGTAGGCAGGAGACTAAACCAGAAGTGCCTCTACGTGCAGTCGCTGCAGTTGCAGTCTGCAGCGTAGCTCGTATGACTCTTACACAGTTGGGCAATCTCCTTTAAGATCACTACAATTACCTACATTTAAACAAAATAATAGAATTTTCCAAGCAAAGGCGGTGCTAGTGATATAACAGCTTTCGTAATCAATATCCATACGTATTACGGCTCGTGTCGGACGTTCGTAGATATAATCATTATGAAGTTACCCCTAGCAGCTAGTTATTGATCGACTTTGTTACCTAGCTTTGGAAACAAAATTATAAGAGCTCTTTCTATCCTCAGTGAGACATTGGCTCAGGCAAGCGCGATTCGTCAAGAGACAGCTGCTACTCTTTCTCAAGTGATCACAAAGACGGAGGAAATTAAATCTCTGAAACCGGTGCCTATCACATCAACAGGAGTCATAGGATGGCTCGCTAGCAGGTATTTCATTGTTATCGTTCTCTAACATAATATTGTAAGCATGCAGCATGTAATTAGATAGTGTTACCTTACTACCTAAGTTTAACTATTTGGTGGAATGTTGGATTTCTAACCATCAAAACAGTCATCCAGGCTTTGATCTACATGCATTATACACTATATAATGTCTGTGACTATATATTAGACAAATACAGCGGTCAAGGCTATGACAGCTAAGAGCCCCATCAAACCTCTTTCCTACTGTTTGATCGTCACCTACAACATTAATTAAATATTTACAGGTTTTATTGCAACAATAGAAAAATGCAACTTCGTTATTCCGTTCTTTATGATAAAATAAAAACTTCTCTAATGTATTTAGGTAGGTACGTTGCTACTTGTCTCTTTTAAACTCGTCAAGTCTTATTGCACTACCTTTTTTCATAGGCTCTTTTATAAAGGGACGGAAATAGTGTCTTTCAAAGTTTCATGTATAGGAATCACGAGAAAGCACGCTTGCAATCTACGTGAAAGGCTGCTGTGGAAATAACCGCGCGGCTCTGCAAACTAATCCTCAAAAGGATATGTGGAGCATGTTATAAAAAAGACATAAGCACCTACTTATTTATAAATAATTCCATAGCAGTAAACAATAATTCTTTAATGATTTGCTTTTCTACAGGCCTGATTGTAAACTAGAAATTTACACATCGTGGTGTCGGAAACCTCCGCTTCGATTGCCCGACACCTGGGACCACCCAGACTACATGGGTCCGAAAAAATAACTTCTAACTTTTCATGGTGTGATTAAGATTATTTTATATTTTATTTATTAAATTAGATGAACCTGGCCATTTAGTTTTATTAAGACTTTATATAATTCATCATTCCAGTCGAACAACGTCCACTGCTGGACAAAGGCCTCCCCCAAATGGGGGGATATGCCATAATCGCCACACTTGGCAGGCGGGTTGACGATCGCAGTTGGTTGTTGTATACACGGAGAACGCTGCTGCCCATCCTCTGGTGAATCCCTTAGTCGCCTTTTACGACACCCATGAGAAGAGGGAGACTTTACGTAATTTCCCATAAATAGGTACTAGTACGTTTAACTATGAAAAGAATGCTTCCGTGCCTCACTATGAATGTAAAACCATTTTGTAGCAATTCACACTACGTAATTGACTCCGGCGGATAATTGGTAAAGCAATTAAAAATCACAACATTCATATGATTACTGTATACCCCAGTGGTACGCGTTTTACTGTTTTATAAACGTATTGAGCAGTAAAACTTTAAATGACGATATTTTAGAGTTTAAACGTTTACATATGTTAGTGTTCAGTTTTGAATCGCTTACAAGATATTTGTATGTATTTATTCATTTGCAGAGAGAGATGACCGAAAATAAATTACATTACGAAGGTACATTGATCTTGAACGAATGTAATACTCGATGGTACGAATTATAATCTCAACAGAATTTACAATAGAATCAAGATTACCTTATTTCAATTTACCTGTACATTCTGTTGAACAATGTAGCTATGTATGTACATAATGTAATGTTATAATACGGCTATAACATAAGGGCTATTTGATTTTGATTATAGTACACCAGAAAATCATCTTCCCATGACAATCGAGTAATTTAACTTCCGCGCTCTAATTTCACGCAACAATTTTAGATTACCGTTATACATAACGTTAATAATAAGGATTTTAATCCATTACGATCGCGGTTCAATCCATTAATAAACAGTTACGACATTTCTTAAAATGTCTAGATTTCAAGATGAAAAACACACCTCCTTATTCCGCCTTAAATATTCGTACTTACCTACATTCGAACATTCTCTCCAAAACGCCTTTTAACTTAATTATTAAATAGCACACAAATAACAGTGATTAATGGAAAGTGAATATCTACTAGGTATTGCAGATTTCGTGCTCGAAAATACACTCATTCAAAAGTTTATTATCTGGGGCCTTACTCTCGATTGTTTCGAGCTCTGAACCAAATCGAGCTAATGTCAATTTCTAACGAAATGCAGTACGAATTGACACTAACTCAAATTCAAATTCGATTGACACAGTACTCGATCCAGTCGGGAGTAAGGCCCCTGTGGTCGGAGCTTTGATCAACAATAGTACTGTTGGGTCTGAGTAACAAATCTGTTTCACTGATAAGAAAATCTTATTTAAACTTGATAAATTGTCAATAATATATTTTCCTGTGCTTTTACGGTTGCTCTGTGCTTTTACTTCTCCTCACCTGAATTAATATAAGAAAAATACTACAATATACATCTAAAATAATAAATAAATAAATTCCACCTACCTTTTTAATGTGGTGTGTTTGGTTCCATTTCCGAGTAGTTTATGCTTTGGTTTATCGTGCGCGCCAGTTGGCGTCGACGAGGATATGGTGAGATCACTGGCGAAGGAGCTGGTCGAGGACTCCTTCGAGATGTTCGTGATGGCGGAGCGAGCACGGCGTGAGGTAGACTCGGGACTGCCGGGGCTCCCCACCAGCTCCAGCGCGAGCCGCCCCTTGCCCGGCACTGGCGGAGGCTTCTCCTCTACTGGCACCATGTACGACAGCATCGCTGTCTATTCTTTTTTCGTTGACCACATGAAATCTTCCACAGCTTTTTATTCACGCATCAGTCTCAAACTTGTATAATAACACTGTCCATATTTACAAAATTATTTTCAGTCCTATTCATAAGTCACTCACAACGTTGTTTATGTCTTGACACTCTGTAGAGATCTGAAAGATGATTGTTATGATAATAAGTAAGTTTGGAGATCATTATTGTTTTAAGTGAATACGTGCATTGACAATCAATTTGGTAGAACGCCTTGGAATCTGTCATGTCATAACGTAATGTGGACAATGTCTTTGTTGTTGTTGGACCATTGTTTTTTTTTTGTGAATAAGAGCAAAGATGGATATTTAATTTTTCTGATGGACTCAACAAAAGTGCAATCCGAATGAAAATGATACTCTATACTCAATTCTTTATTGCATTCCATAATCAAATCCCTGACGGGCACAGCACAGTTTGGTAGGAGATAGGAGGAATAGCGTTAAATGTGTTTGATTGCAATTTAATGATGATTCAGTATCTCAATATTCCTTAGTTTTTGTTTAGTTGGTATGCGTTTAGGCACCCCTACCCTGATTACCCTTATGCCCCCGTGTGGTAAAATTAATTCTTAACACACACACATCAAATGCCGAAAAGGCGCTCTATATACATATTTTGATGGATGAAGAAGTTCTTCATTTTGAATCCAAATAGATGCTACAGACTATAGGGATTTTGGCTAAAGACTCAATAGCAATCCTGCAAGGTATTTTCACTTGCTACTGAGTACGGTTGTGCCATAGAAGGGTGACCGTTAGTTGAAAATTCCCTTCGTATCGTTAAGAATACATAAAGCTCCTGGTCACGGTTGTCAATGCATGCTTATAATGACGGCAATATTACGGTATTCAGGAATCCAAAAAAAAAACCACCACAGAACACGAACAGCAACTTATTAAAATATCCATTGCGTGTGCAGCGTCATTCCCGTAATAATACGTCTTGCAGAATTTCTCAATTCACAGAGAACTGAGAAGCCTAGGCCCTATTATGTTACCTTGGGGTACTCCAAAGATCAAACAAGTGTACGGTTCAAAGCTTACAGAATTAGTTCACTTTTAATTTCAAACTTGAGAATTACAGACAAAATTTTATAATAATCACTACCAGCAACATTTTATACAGTTAAAATTAGTTTACGTGTCTAACAGGACTTTATCATGTTTTTTTTCTTTTGCACTCAGTTTCTGAGTAATATACAATAATAAGTAGGTACGTCCACAGTGGATTTTTATTGACGACGATAAAGACACTACCTACGTTAACGTTGTATGCATTGGTAAGCTGAAACATGATGAGTTGATGACGTAAGAAGCCATATTTGCAATGCAACACAATAACACAATAAACCACCCTTGACGAAAACCTGAATATATGTTTTTCAGTGCAGACCTTAATCTTGCAGAAGAGCATCCACGGTTGGTAGATTGGGGGTTTTTTTCAAAACTTTGGGGAAAATACTTGTTTCTTGGGAAATTTTGGGGAAATGTTTGGGGATAGGAAAATACACAGATATTGTACTAGTTTATAATGTCTGGGAAAATCATTGCGGGGTGGACCGAAGACGAAATAGCGAAAGTTTTGAATATCATCCACGATACACTATAAATACTCAACAATTTTTTGAATAAACTTAGTCTTATATTTTTACCCGACTGCGCCAGAAGGAGGGTTATGTTTTTCAAGTGTTTGTATGTATGTATATATGTATGTATGTATGAATATTTCTTTGGCACGCTCTGTAGCCTAAACGGCTTGATGGATCTTAGCTTGAGAGATGTCGTTGGATTCGTCTTAATTGTGAGAGTGACACTGGGTATATCAAAATTATAAAAATCAAAATGACCGCTTTTTGGAACCATTTTATGTGACTTCAAAAATTTTTTTTTGCTCAAAACCTATCGAGTGGGGTATCAAAATAAAGGGTTTTATAAATGGTTTACGAAAATATATGCAACTTATATGTTTAAATTTAATTTGGAATGAGAAATGCTAAAAAACAACAAAATATTCAACGTTAAAAATTAATTTGACTTTTCAAAAAAAAACATTAATAGTATGATAAATAAAACATGACAAAACTAAAAATTTTTAAATAAAAAAATTAATTAACAAAAACAAAAAACCCGACTACGTGTAAAAATAACAGAAAAGATATAAACAAGACTTATCAACACGCAGGCGGAGGCTACCTATGAACTATTATGTAATTCATGACCAAAAACATACGTAGCCTCCGACTGCGTGTTGACAAGTCTTGTTTATATCTTTTCTGTTATTTTTACACGCAGTCGGGTTTTTTGTTTTTGTTAATTAATTTTTTTATTCCATTTGTAATATTTCCTGTCCAAAAAAACAGTTAAAAAACCCGGAGAAAAGAATTGCAAAACATCATTTTGGGGAAAAGTGGAGTGTTTTCGAGGAAAGTGGAGAGTTCTTGTTTCGGAGGCCATGACTCACTTTGGGTCGCTGAGCCAGAGGAGTAAGTAAGTATTTTGGGAAAAAAAAAAATGAATATTGGGCCAATTCAGAATCTCGATCTAGCAACCCAGATACCATCACTTACTAAAATATTCACACCTTGACCTTGACTATGAACCTTCACCTTATTATACACCGACCGCGTTGCAATAATTTTATTATCTACGCGCTCCGCTCTTTCAAGAGTCTTGCGTCTTGCTTTTATTCTTCGATCAATAGGTATTATTTATCGAAGCTTTTAGTAGTTATTTTTTAACACCTACATTATGTAAGTAGATCCATACTCTCTATATTAAGCTAATGCTTTGAATGCAAGTTTTTATCGTGTCTTTAAATTTGGTTGCGCGTGAGCAACAGTTTTTGCAGATGAAAAAAACAATGTTGAATTAGTTAACGATTATATTAAATATAATGTTCACTGGCTGTCAATTGCGTCGCAGTGTGTTTATTGATCGACAAACTATTTCGTGCGTTTCACATATTCCAACCTTGATCTTGAATGAGCGAAGAGATTCGCGTGCTACGTAGGTAGGTAGGTGCCTACGTAAGCTCTGCCTAGTTCCAATCTATTTTTATAAGTGCAGATAAATAAATCGAATCTAATAGTCATACTTTCTGTTTATAGAAAAATAAGACGTTCGTTTGGAAAATATTTTATCTCAACATATAACGTGATATCTCCTTATAATTATTATGAACTATAATAACTAACCTATTATAATGAATGACAACTTTTTATGGCAGTACATTTTATTATATTTATAGCCAAATGGACTTTGGCTATGAACTCACTAGTAGTTACTACCTAGTATTTGTCCACACCGAAATAAGAAACAGTTGATGTTTCAATTTAGCCATTACGACATGCAGCGGACATGCACCAATGAGCTCACATCACTATTGTTCCACATCTTGCCTTTGCCAAGGTCAAACAATAATTACGCACGCATGATTTTATATAATTATCTAAATATAGTGCGTACATCATCTCGTTGGCTGGCGCCCTGTTCTGAACTATGATTAACTATTCAGGATTTTGAGTTAGGTTCAGTCAGAAATCTTTCCAGTGAAGCACCACTACGGCTAAAATCGCTTGCACTCAATGTTCGATGGTAGAGCGGTAGCTACGGGTAATGTAACAGGATTTGTTCAAGGGATTTTGTCGACTAACGGCCAAAATTAATATCCAATCTATCTACAATTTACCCTACTAGAGATAGAAATTTCACATATTTTGTATGGAGCTAATGTCAAATTCCTATCTCTAGTATGGCATATCGTGGATAGATGGGATATTAATTTTGGCCGTAAATGTACCACCGACCATACATACATGTGTATTTTCTTTTCAACTTCGTCCGTTACTGTAGAACGCTGAAAACCAGTATCTTCTGAAATACACTAAATCTTAGGACTTATCGATAACAGTAACTATGCGTTAAGATTGTAGTGTTATAAGTTGAGATAAGATTAAATTACAATTTAATATCGCGGGACTCTCCTTTTCTATAATCAAACCGGCCGGCCTTAGACTGTTATTTTTATCTAACTAACTAATATTTTATCGCATTGTAAGGAATTTAATATTTTTTACCAACTTATCGAATATCGAGTCAAATAAAAGCAAACATACAATGTAGGTTTGTACTTAAAAGTGACGGAGGTAGAGAGACAGTTGTATTTTTAAAAGCTATTAATGAGTCCTTGAAATGTCCTTTCTGAAATTATTGAGCTCTGACTTTTTCTGGTAGTTTTAAAGCGTACATTCTTGTCTGTCTGAATCTTAGACGCTCTTTTCCTACTCTTTGACTAGGTACAGCTCTAGATGCTCAAGACGATGACCAGACCATTTGTTAGATAAATTGCCTAGCTTCCTCAACCGTTGTACTAACATTAAAGTTAATTAATAAAAAAAATGCCGGTTTCTTAGTCAGGTGGGAGCAAGGCAGGACAATTATTCCTTGGTGCTTTTTCTGCCTAGATGCTTTTATTTTGAAGTACATGAAATGCATAAATACATCTTTGCAGCCATTTCCAGAACCTTCTCTGCCTCACCCCCTTTAAACGAATATATCAACAAGCAATCTGAAGCATGTGGTAAATTAGTTAATACAAAGGTGATTTTTAAAGGAAACTTACCTACTTTGTTTTCTCTTCTAAAACGTCGTCCAACGAGTCAAGCTTATTAAACTTCCTTTCGGTGGTTACTGGCTTCTGAAACAAAAGCACAGAATGTTATGTTGCTTGAAAGCTGTGGGATTAAAATTAGTCATATGATATGATAATATGAACTAAACATAAATAAAGGCGTATAATGTTTTATTTTCTCATCGCAGCGTAGATAATAATTTGGGCTCAAAGGGTACGTTGGTTCTAAGTTGCACCCAACGTCTCTTGGATCAAGTGTCTTGATCGTTCTAAAAGACGCCTAACGGAAATTCACGAATTTATATCAAATCCATCGAGTTTGAGCTTGTTCGATTATCAGCATCATCCTTCTGCCATTTGGGGTTGTACTGTACAGGATGTCTTTTTCTTCCATACGTGTCTATCAACCGCTACCTCAGTTGCATCTGGAGCTTGTTCGATTTTGAGTATACCTACAACGAAATATAATTTCACCAAATACCTACACCTATCCAGTTAAATGCACGGCGAAACATTAAAAAGTTAAATTATGCTAAAAGAAGTAGGAATTATTATTAATTCTTTTAGCACACGTCACACGTCATCTCTATCTTTATACTTATTTCAAAAACATTTTATTAGGATGAGAAGCAGATAAAACTTAGAAGATACCTATACTAAAGTATATGCGTAGGTACCTATTGATTGTTTTCCTCAATAAAATACATTCAGATGGATCCTCAGTAACAATCTGATAAAGATGATTCATGATTCAAATTTTTATAGTAAATAAGTATTAAAAGTTTCCGTGTGCAGACGTAAAGTTTAATGTTTATTGTATCTAGAAGAGTCCTACCACAATACTTATATGCGCTGAATAAGCTGAGCTGTACCTGAACATATACGCATGCTTTCAGGTCTGTAACTATGGTACTTTATTGATGTTAGAAATTTATCTGGAAAAAGGTGTTTATGAGCCTACAGCATCATCAAAACAATCCGTTTCGTAGATACGTTGATGCGTTGTTTCGTCAGGAGCTTGAGAAATGGAACATGAGGTCACATGTATATTAGCGTTTTCTGAGATAGCTTAGTTCTAATTAACTAACTAAATTGCTACTTTAGGAAACATCAACGCGTTACACGAAATCGAAGTAAGTAGGTATTAATTTTTCAATGTACTGAGTTTGTTATTTATTGTCAAAAATGGCATCTGCAAGCATGAGTTGCTGGCTTGACCCTGAATTGTAAAGATGTCATTTGTAACGCGACTTGTCGTTGCTTTGAAAAAGAACCCAGGACTTGAGCCAGGAGCAGTTTTCCACAAGTTTTGAGAGTTTCTCAATGTGGGCAACGCGAACCACTAAGGGTCCGCCAGTTGATCGTAGGGGCTTCGGGGAAAAATTATCGTTATGGTGGCTGACAAACGAAAACAAGAAGTCGACTTGTACTGAATCAGAATTAAGATTGCTCTCAACTCTTAAAATCGACTCAATTGCCGACAAGACACAAGCCCACCCAACACATTGATTTTAATAATAACTTATTTCATCTGGTAATTCATTCATTTGATTTTATTTAAATTAAAAATATTATATTCTTATTATTAGCTATAGACCTAAAAAAAAAAAATAACAAGATTTTTTTTTTATTCGCAATCGTATGGTAAAGTTTCATAGGGGTAGGTACGTGGAAGATCCGCGGCCTCATTTAAAAATAATAATGCAATCGAAGTTGTTTTGATTCCACTACAATCACCAAATTTAGATGCTTCTTTGTAAAATTGTATTGTTGTATTATTGCTTTTGGTTCCAGGCTTATACGGATTTGATTAGAGCCACGTATTTGAGAAAAATTTAAGCGGAGCTAGTTGTCTATAGTTTGATTTTCTACTTGTCTGATCTGATAATTATCATACTCGTACAAATTTTGGTCAAACGTTTCAAAGAAAATAAAACATTTTAAATCCTTGCATCGCATTTTACGTCGCACACTTACGGTTTTTGATGATATCAAGATTAACTGTGTGGGAATGTCGGTGAAATAATATTCCACGGTGAAGAAAGGTCAGTCCCCTCTAGTGAACCCAGTATGACTGTCGTCACTGATGCTGCAGCAGTGGCACTCGGTACACATGATTGCAATCGTTACGAGATAATTAGAACATTCGCCATAACGTTTCTCACACGTGCTATACAGGAAGCGTCTGATTTTGTTCATTATCCTTGATCTATATCGACTTGTATTGACTAACAATATTATACAAGTTAAATCTTACATAAGATTCGGATTAAATTCTAGTCTTGATGACGTGGCGTGGTTTTCGGCAAACTATAGACTCCCCTTTTCTTCCCAAAAAGGGATCACGGCTAAATAAAAACTGCATGGATGGCAAGATCTGCGTGGTTATGCTTCGATGGTCGCTGGATGGATGACCGTTTCTTTACACATCTAGACCATTTCGTCCGTGCTGCGGGGAGAAAGTTAACCTGTCGGTCCCGGTTGTCACACGAATATCTATGACCTATGACAGTTATGGGTATTCAGAAGCCCTAAATCATTCATTCAAAGTCTTCATTTAATGTAGTTGGGCGAATGAACACAGCCAGCCAGTGTTAAACGGACTTCTTAATCGGTGCATAGGTATGTCGTGATAAGATTTACTGCTCACATAAAACAGTTAGAATAGGTAGGTAGTTAGGAAACGTAATCTCGGATAACCTCCTTGTTCCACACATTCATGCTTATTATATTAACAGATTTGTTGTGTGCCGATTTAGTACGCAGATTACATTTTGTGTCCGTTCTGTTCTGAAGGATGTCTCTCGAACAGTTTCCACAAATCGCAGAACTTGTGAACTTTGGGCCTTTGTTTTCGTTCCCTTTTTAGTGTTACATACAATCAAAGCAGTTGATAAAGTGTTACAAGTGGCGCCGTTCAATATTGCTAAACACATTTTTGTTTAAAGCCAAACACCCACCGATGCATAGAACATCTATATTCATAAAACAGACCAAAATTTTACAATGAACACATGAGTGGGATTCAGACAGATTGAGTGGAATAGATTTTTAGAGATGATTTGCTTATAATTATAATAGGAGATGTTACAATTGTTCACATTAAACAATTCCTTAGGTGTATTGTCGGCAACTGGTTGTAGGTAAATTTAATAAGTAATTGATGCTTGACCTCTTCAGTAAGAAAGTATATTTGACATAACATGCATGCTATTGAATTTTAAGTAGACACAGCCTTGATCTGTGTGTCCTTTCCTTTTTGTGAGTTTAAAAAGCATTTTAGAAGGTGAAGGACACAAGCACTCGGTTGCCATTGGAAATTATTTTATCCCCTTCTCTGCTGTGCATATGTATAAATTGTTTATTGACTCATTTTCTAGTTCTATCGGTCACAGATTTTTTTTCGTGGTGAAAACCTCATGTAGGCACTCCGCCCTCGGAAGGAGGAGCCAGTGTCGGACTCTTACCGACTAACGTTATTCCTCTAACTACCTTTGGCCGGGGGCGTGGAATAGGCTCTGTATTTTCCTTTCACCCCCGACAGGTCCCGGCCCACCACTATTGGGCGAGCCATTTTCTCCATGCAACCTAACACAGCCACACCATACGCTGTGGCTATACCCTGCTTCTGAATAGCGCGCGCGGAACACCATGCGGCACAGTCACGGGACTTATATGATTGGTCGGACTTGGGGTATTCTTTTTTTTTGCCGTTGGGAAATCCTCATGGACGCACTCCGCCCGGGGTAGGCGGAGCCAGGGTCGGACTCTTACCGACTAAAATCACCACGGTGTTCCTTCAACTACCTTAGCCGGGAGCGTGGGAACCCGTGAACAGCGATACTTCCCGAAGCAACCATGCCCCGAGGGTACAGCTGGTTATGAAGGCGCCATGGCACCTCTCCAACCACTCCTGCATACCGGCCTTACCGCCTGCCGCTGTTAATGCATGGCATACACACTGCCGGATTTAGAGGTCTGGAGGCCTCGGGGTAACAAAGGAGTGGAGGCCCCCTAACCCCAAATTATTTTCCAAATAAAATGGTAAAAAAAAATCAGTCGAGTTTTCCAATAAATAATTTATTGTGAAACCAAGTAAGTATAGATTATTTTATTATTTAACAAACATATAAATATATTCGGAAACAAGAATTATCTGAAATTTAATTTTAGCGTTAACGAGCGGAACCTTCCGAGCTTTTTTCGCCGAAAAATCGTTGATGATTTCGCTGAAATCCAGTTCCCGAAGTAAATCACTTTCAATGCTCAGGAGAGAAAGCTTTGATAGACGGTTTTGTTTCATCATGGTTCGAAGCCTATATTTTATAATTTTCATTTTTTTAATGAGTGCTCTCCAGTGCAATTTGATACCATCAAAACCAAATACATTCTCAATGCAATTTCAAGGTTTGGGAATGTAGCTCTGAAATTTTGATTTGAAGTCTCTATTGTGGGGGCCCCTCTTTCGTGGAGGCCCCGGGGCTGTAGCCCCGATTGCCCTCCCCTAAATCCGGCCCTGCGCATACATATTATTACATATATATCAAATGCCTATAACAACATTGGTAGAACCATTGTCGTCATCGGCATTACTAGACTCATAAAAAAAGTACAAGAAAAACCTTATATTCTTGAACTGGTGTTGCACACATTTCTAAATTTAGTTTTAACTTCGGTCAGATTAGGATTACCTAAGTATTAATTTCAATGAAATTACGTGTGATCTAATTTCTTCAGTAGGTAGGTGTTCATAAAGTTACGGCGAAACAACTGTTATACATATACGTGCAACTTACGTAAGCAAAATTGTACATATTATTTGCAACAATGGAATCAGGTTTATTTAATGCCATCTACGTAGAATAATGTAATAAAACGTCCAAAGCAACACTAAGTTTATGTCAGTAACTGTCACTAAGTTTATGTATAAATATTTGTGTTGTAGGTATCATTTATGAGAGCGTCTGTACAGGGAAATGTTAGTAGCACCCAGGGAGAAAGATGTTTGTTAAATAGACCATGTATAGTATTATATTATCTGTGACCATGTCCAGCCGTGTTATATATACTTTTATTACTTGTACTCATGCGTAATTGCAGTCGTGTTATAGGAACCAGCTTGTAAATAGAGACCGACCGAAAATAGATTTTTATTTTCAGCCAAAAACTAAACCGAAAAAGTCCAAAAAATAATGTAATACTTCTTTTATTATTTTAACGCATTTTACGCATGCGAAGCGAATTCTAAAGATATAAATTGTGGAAAGAAAAAATTTTTTGATAAAATAATTAGTAAGGGTAGGCATATCTATACGACTTTGATTTAACTGTAAAGTTAGTAGAGTCGGTTAAGGAACAATGTTTCTTAATAAGATATCGCTGACGTCACCCAAAGACGTATAGTGGAGGATAATTTCGATACCACGAGCAGTGTTCACGGTAGCTTAGTGGCTAAAGCACTGGCGTACTGAGCCAGGAGTCGCAGGTTCGAATCCTGCTCGTGAGCGATTTTTTCTTTCCACAATTTATATCTTTAGAATTCGCTTCGCATGCGTAAAATGCGTTAAAATAATAAAATAATTAGTAAGGGTAGGCATATCTATACGACTTTGATTTAACTGTAAAGTTAGTCGAGTCGGTTAAGGAACAATGTTTCTTAATAAGATATCGCTGACGTCACCCAAAGACGTATAGTGGAGGATAATTTCGATACCACGAGCAGTGTTCACGGTAGCTTAGTGGCTAAAGCACTGGCGTACTGAGCCAGGAGTCGCAGGTTCGAATCCTGCTCGTGAGCGATTTTTTCTTTCCACAATTTATATCTTTAGAATTCGCTTCGCATGCGTAAAATGCGTTAAAATAATAAAATAATTAGTAAGGGTAGGCATATCTATACGACTTTGATTTAACTGTAAAGTTAGTCGAGTCGGTTAAGGAACAATGTTTCTTAATAAGATATCGCTGACGTCACCCAAAGACGTATAGTGGAGGATAATTTCGATACCACGAGCAGTGTTCACGGTAGCTTAGTGGCTAAAGCACTGGCGTACTGAGTGAGCCAGGAGTCGCAGGTTCGAATCCTGCTCGTGAGCGATTTTTTCTTTCCACAATTTACTTCTTTTATATTGATGGATTTTTGTTTGGTAAAAGTACTATAAAAATAAAACATTATGAAATATTTTTATCATCAAAGCACTTAATTTAATGATTAAGTAAATGGTCGTACATTAATTAATATGTTAAAACTTAAAACATTCGAAAATTGACTATATTTTGTTAAGCAAGGAAAGGCAAATTTTCTTCCTATAAATTACTGCACCTGTCTGCATAAAGTTGATCCGCTGAACTAAATAGTAGATTTCGCGACCGCGCCGACCGTTTTTGGTACAAAACTAAAAAATGATCTTTTTTCGGGTCCGAGCGGTCGACGAATCAAAGTCTCCTGAGAATGCTCCGTGGAGGGGCGAAGCGAAACACGTGTCGAGTATCGGTTTGGTTTGCATATTGCGCAATACACCTTCTGCATGTGCATATATCATATATATATGTCATATATTTGTGGGCGGGAGGGCTGTGCTGTATGTTGCATTCAAGCTTGACGACCTACTTATTTCGCGGAATTAATACTTAACATTTTAACTTCATATTTTGTATTATTTTTTTCGCCGAAGGAAATGCCGAAAATGATTAATTTGGCCGAAAACGGCTGAAAAGCGAAAACGAACATGAAATGATGTCGGCCTCTACTTGTAACCTTTGAATGAAAGGTGTGGTGGTTTGTGGTATTTAATAATGTCAAGATTAGGAATATTTCGTGTGTTCTCAAAAAATCATTATTGTGTCGGGTGATACAAAAACATATAAAATTGTTTTTATGTAAATTGTATATAAATCTTAAATATATAAAACAGTCGGGTTAGTTACACCATTTAATCCATTTATAACTCAAGAACTGCTACCGATTTTAATGAAATTTGGCATACAGATAGAACATAACCTGAATTAACATATAGGCTACTTTTTGTCCCGGGAAGATGAACAGTTCCCGAGGGATGTGCGATAAACAACATTCACGCGGGCGAAGTCCCGGGCATAGTCTAGTTGTATATAAAATTGAATAATCATAAATATTTGAATAGATACCTATTACGCAGAAGTTTTAAATGAAGAACTAAAACCAACTAAATACCCTCTGACGCTGACGAAGGAGCGTAACCATACCATTAGATTGGTTCCGGTAGGACATTCATTGATTTGAGTATGGACGAAACTCTGAAAATACACCAGATCTTTACTTACATCATGCATAATGTCTTCAAATTTTGTTAGGTACCTACTACACTTTCCTACTGCAGTTGCAAATGAGATATTATAAAAATAAAGCGGACGGCTGATTCATTACAATTTATTTCCGCTGGCATCGAATATGTTTGTTGTTGTACAACTTCCGTGATTACTTAAACCAGTGTTCATGTGTGCATAACATCTAGGCGACATGAAAGAATTCAACTTGATTCAATGAAATCATTATGCTACTTTTTAACACACATTATACGATACATATTTAGCGACTGTTTCGCTATTTTAATGACATAAGCAAAAGCTGGTTTGTAACGGAATGTGCGCAGCAAGACATTTCGTAACTCAATTACTCAAATAAAGTCAAGTCGATAAAACCGGTGAAATATATTTTTTCGCAATAATCTGTGTCCTCATGTCCTGGCTTTTATACCACATGGCCATAAAATTATCATATCGCTTGTGAGCAGTTTCAAAATCAAAATACCATGAGCAGTGTTCATGATAGCTTAGTGGCTAAAGCACTGGCGTACTGAGCCAGGAGTCGCATGTATGAATCCTGCTCTTGAGTATTTTTTTCTTTCCACAATTTTAATCTTTAGTTTCAAAATCAGTTAAAGTTTAGATGTAGGTATGTACGTACCTATGTATTAAAACTAGACAATTAAATATCATATTGAAGTCAAATCATAAGAAATCAATACAATTATACCGGATGACCGTTATAACCGTTTGAAAAAAAACAGGGTGTGATCAGTTACTATAATAGACTAGATAGGTATATGAAAAAAAAAGCGGAAAAAAATATCCAGTTGTTGCAGCAATTTTCGCAGACAAAATGTAAGGAACAATAGGTATTTTGTTATTGTTGATTAGTTTATTAGTCTTCAATTATGAGAATAAAAGGGCTGGATGTTGTAAACTGAACGAAACCAAAAATAAACTATTAGGTACTTAATTACGAATGAAACAGAACACGCGACTAACAACGTGATTTCGTGAGGGAAACAACAAAACCACAAAACTGAAGTTGTGAAGCTCTGCACAGTTTCTAGCTAAGCAAAAATTTCTCAATTTTTCTTTTACAAACCTTTTTCGACTCGAACTTTATTATTTTAACTTTCTTACTTTTAATTTCATATAATTTTTGGCATTTACTCCATTTGTTCGCACTTGGTCGGATTCGCAAATGGTCGTAGAAATAACCCATGGAGAGGCTTTTGAGGTAGGGTTTTTTTTGCATAGGATGGCGTACTGAGTTAAAGGCCCAACTGATGATAAGCGACATAACAACCAACCCTTGCCCATAACAACTGCAATACCAACTAGGTTGTTACTTAAATGGTTTCGCAAATCGCGTTCGCCAAACTGAGACCTAAATATGGAAGGTCTCACGTGATTGTAACTTCATCAGCACCCCCGTACCTACACCTCGCACCTTCTTCTTCTTATCGTGTCATTGGTTCAAATATGGTTGGAATAAAAAGTGGCCACTTCAATGGCGTTTTCAGTGGCGGCGAATAGATCATCTCTTGTGCAGGTGTTCGGGCACAAGGGACACGTTAGCAAGTGCGACATGGATTGCTCTGGGTCACCGCAGTCACAGTGTGCAAGGCTAGGGTCCCTAAACCCCCATTCACACATATTAAGTCTACAGCGACCAACCTGGGTGCGAAGGCGATTGAGTGACTTCCACACTGGCCACTGTAGCTCGTGTCCTGGTGGTAACTTCTCCTGTGGAGTAATAAAACCAGAAGGTGGAGGGTGTTTTTCAGTCCACAATTTGCATCTGGCGGCAGCTGGGTGGTCTTTAATAGCTCGTGTGCTGCGCAAAAAGCTTTTGCGACTCTTGAGACGGCCTGGAGGCATTTGGTGACTGTAAAGGGGATGTCGAACGTCAGACTCCTGCTTGTATTTTTCTATTGAGCAGGCTACATGTCGACGGACCCCAGGTGGTGATATCCCCGCTAACGGGTAAACCACCTCGCACCTGAACACAGCAATGCAAGCATCACTTTTCGGTGGAAGTAATGGGTACGGTGGAAGTACTTCCTCGGCCTACCCCTTTCACAAGAAGCTCTATTACTACTGAAAGTATTTTCTATTAGGCGCATGAGCATAACATGCCAAAATTCAAAAAGAAACATAATAAAACGGCCAAGTGCGAGTCGGACTCACTCAGTAAGGGTTCCCTACCACCTATCGACCTGATACCCCATAGAAACTGATTTAAATACGAAAGTTCATCAAAACACATCAACACACGTGCGTGAAATATGAATTTTTCATCTCTTTCTTACGCAGGTACGCACGGCTACACATCAAGCTGTACATTTCCAGTAAAAGCTGATCTCGCACTGTACAGAAAGTCTATACAATGCGAGTTTAGCTTATACTGGAAATGTAGAGCTTGATGTGGAGCCGTGTGTACCACCACATATGTCTATGTTTGCCCTATTTTTTTTAGTATTTGTTACTAAACTACATAGGCTGCACTATAATCAAACTAAGTTTGACGCTGGTATGTATTACCGTTTTGAAGATAGAGCACGAACAAAAACGTTGATATAAATGAATGTTTTTCGACGTTTCTTGTATAGGGACTCGCTTTGGTTTTAGACTTTTTTATTTTTAGTATTTGTCGTGATGACCCCTCACAAGCAACACATTTTTTGAGAAAATTTCAACCGGCTATTACCATTCAAAAGATACAGCCCTGTGACAGACAGACGGACGGATGGACGGACGGACAGCGAGAGTAATAGAGTTTCATCTGGCACCCTTTGGGTACGGAACCTTAAAAAAGTAAGTAATCCGGAGACTAACCCTAGATCCAAGAACTTCAAGCACTTTTAGACTTTGTAGAGTCCTTGGGTAGAGAAGAGATAAATAAATTTATTTCTATAAACTTTTTTGGTGTAGTTCTTAATAGTAAGCATAAGTGCTTCATGTCATCATCATCCTCCGCGCCTTTTCCCAACTATGTTGGGGTCGGCTTCCAGTCTAACCAGATGCGGCTGAACATCAGTATTTTACATGGAGCGACTGCCATCAGACCCCGGGATTATACCGACATTCGGAGGTTAGACCAGTTTTCAGAGATTCGGGCTTCTGCTTACCCGTACCGACTGCCATAGATATTTGTATGGCACCCGGGACCGACAGCTTAAAGTGCTCTCCGAGGCATGGAGGGGTCTTGATTCTCGATGTGCAACGAAATGGTCACCCATCTACGGATTGGCCGCGGCAAGTGTAGCTTAACCTCGTAGATCAAACAATCCACGCGGTTGCTACTTAGCCACGAGCCCCTCAAGTGCTTCATTTCAACTGATTTATAATGTTGGTAATCGCGATGTCCCAGGTCATCAAGTTAGCAGTGTGCCGTGCCCGTGTAGGTGGACAGTGGACATAGATTCGGCGCACCCAAATGACGTGGGCAGGGAGAGGGGCACTATTGTACGACATTCAATGTTTGTTTGCTGTATGACATCATCACGGGGATATGGAGCGATGCATTTACCTAAGTAGCATCTAATAATACCTTGCAATGACCATGCGAGTTTTGTTGATGAAGCTGTTTATAAAGACCGGCCAAAATGTTACAAACAGGGAGTGGCGTGCCAAAAATCCAAATACGTACATTTATTTGAAAGCACAGTGATAGATTGCTTCTGCTGTCGGTGCCCGGTGGTGCTCTGAAAACAACGCGGTCGCGCTTCCGCTCAACTACAGAAGTGACGGTGTCACGGAGTCCGATTTACATTTTACATACATATTATCACGCCTGTTTCCCATTGGGGTAGGCAGAGACTATGGATTTCCACCTGCTACGATCCTGACACACCTCTTTCGCTTCAGCATTTTAACTTTATTTAAATTACAATATTACCTCTGGAAAAGATAATGCTTCTACAATGTGTTAATAACTGAAAACCATCATTGTACTCATCAGTATGAACAACTTTTACAATGGAACCAACACTGAGATTGCGTAAAAAAATCTGATGTACCCTACATTTGTGTTCACATGAATCGACAAAATGTTTGAAAAAATGACTTATTTTTCGCGATATCTGGGTTGGTCCCATAGTAAAAGCATAGATTTTAGAAAGAACAGTAAAAGTTGTTCATACTGATGAGTGCAATGACCCCTTAAGAGCTTTTAAGTTATTTCAATAACACGTTGTATAGGGAAAGAAAAACCAAATCAAATAATGAACATAATAAGTGGGAAGCACAGACATAGTAATATTTTTTACTATGTCTGTGCTGGGAAGATAGATGGAGTTAAAACTCGTGACATTGGATTTGTTACTCGAATGAACTGCTATTATTACTCAATACTGTAACTAATCACTTCTCAAGAATCGCTCATAACATTTCAATGTAAGTGTCATTTGTACCTAAAAGTTTTGAAGATAAACCGACTTACAGTTTGTGTGGGATAACATGACAATAGTGGAAATTGACCCGCACGATTTTTATCACGTAGTTGCAATTTATAAACGATATTACGACCCATGCTAATTTGTCGTTACTATCATCTAGCTAGTGTATCATACATAATAATGACCTTGCTGCTAACGTGGCCAGTACCAAGATACGCCGATTATCATAATTACACACATTTCGGGGAACAATTTTATGCGAGTTTATAAGTACCTACCTATACGGCCAAAATTCGACTGTACATATTCTTGAGTAGAGACCGCGAATTAGCAAACGTATTTATTATCGGGCAAAATTAATACCCAAAGCTGTCTCTACTGACGTGCGGTCGACCGTACGTCCCGTCAAACTGTCATTGGTTCTTCGGCCTATGACCAGCCCATGCATTGCCACAATATCTAGCAGTGACGACGACGTTTTATTTCTGGGTTCAAATAAAATAAAGGATAATGAGCAAATACGTAAATACGTATGGAACTTGGTCTACCTACATACTCAACAGAAATTATCCAGGTAGGTAGGTACATAAGTATACATAATTTACATGTAAACAAGTAACTTCTTAGTAATCAAATTGCACAGAGTGCTGAAATTGTACCTACCTACTGTGATGTGAGCGATGTGAGTGTTCAGGTTATAAATCCCGATTTACATTGGTCAAATGTTTAGCGAAGTGAATAGGTAAGGGCAGTAGTGTAACCCCACGGAATAACTAAAACAAGGGGAAGTAACATACGGCTACCGCACGCGTGGCACAATTAAGCGCAGATGCGCAGCGCTTAGTTTCCCGCTGTGACGTCTCGAATGCTTACGTGAAATACTCGTTTTTAGGGTTCCGTAGTCCTACAAGGAACCCTTATAGTTTCGTCATGTCCGTCCGTCTGTCCGTCTGTCTGTCTGTCCGTCTGTCCGTCTGTCCGTCTGTCCTAATCCTTTACAGCTTAATAACTTCTACAGTTATAAACATAAGTAAATGAAATTTTGTTGAAAAATGGTTTAGATATAGATCTCAATTTTAAAAGAATAAAAAAATCTTGGTAACGTATTTTAGGGGTGGCGCCCATACATGTGAAATGGGGATGAAAATTTTTTTTCGCTGCACCCACTCGTGTGGGGTATCATTGAATAGGTCTACTAAAATAAAGGTAATGTTTGATACATCACTTTTTTATCAGGTGTACCATCTGCGAAATACAGCCCACCAAAGTGGCTTGCAATGTCCCCCCCCCCTGCCATTTCTAAGCTATGCAACGTAGAAACTTATAATCTTCCACATTGATAGACCTTTATAAAAACTCTCTTTTAAAATTATTTCGAGTATAATGTGATTATAAATTTTTGAGTTATAGTGAGAAAAATGCAAAACACTTAAGACGTCCTAGTTCATACGTCATTGACCTTCGAGAAATATTATCTTAGCAAATAATGCTCCTTTATTTACTACCTATTTAAAAAAATCACAAAAAGTAACTTTATGTTATATTGTTATGACACACTTCTTAAATTTAGCTTCTTAAATTCAGCGCTAGGTGGCGCTGGCGTGGTTACAAAAAATAAAATAGCATTGATTAATATTCGATTTGATTCGTTTGTAATTAGGAACCCTATAATACTGAGCATGGCCCGACATGCTCTTGGCCGGTTTTATATATATATATCAAATGGGCTTGCGTTTGACCGCCACCTCACCTGATGGTAAGCGATGGTGCGGTCGACGATGATATTAAATTATACTTTTTTTGTGTAATTAGGTAGGTATAATATGTAAAAATGATTATAACGAAAAATGATTCTAATAGAGGTGTATTAAATCACCGCTATGTGTAATAAAACAATTTTAATGTTAACAACATAGACATATAACACATATTTCTATGGTTAACAACTTCTATTAAGATTTAATTTAAAATAAAAAACATTGTAAATTGCTAAACTTATCACATACCTAATTGTTTTTTGTGTATTTTAATGTACTATTTCAATGTCAATGTCAATGTGTGATTTTGGCGACACGTTTTCCCGTACTAACTAATCGTTCCGTTCCACTTGTTTTCTTTATTTCCTGTGATAACCCTCAGTGTAAACCGATCGATCAGTGGCGAGTCAACGGTTTACACTACTGTGCTTATTGACCTCGCTAAACACTTGACCAATGTAAATCGCGCTTTAGAGCAGAGCTTAAAAGCTTCCCATCCCCTCCTTCGACTAATGTTAACTAATTGAAAGACAAACTTACGTACCTACTTACGTGGTACTATTTGAATCTGCTGACTAGCCTAACTCGTTAAAATAAAACCTAACTAGTACGGTCGACCGCACGTCAGTGGAAACAGTTTGACATTGACAGCGCCTTATTTCGTAAGCGGTATGTCGGTGATTTTCTAATTCAAGTGTTACCACTGTCAAGCAGTTGACTGTTCCACGCTGCGTGTGAGACGCGGTGCGGAAAGCTTACTATAGATTAAATTTAATAATTATTTATTTCGGACATTATAGTATCCATGTAACAACAACAGGTACCAAAGACATTAAATATTTACTAGTGATAGTAACAACATTACCTTAAAACTATGTTAGTAGGTATTACAGTAAGTGTTCCAGGTAGGTAATAATTTTATCTTGCCTATCACTCTGTCCACCCAGTGTTTCTGGTTTCCTATACCTCTCTTCTACTGCTATCAATAGGGTCTGGAAATGTACATATCTTTTCAGATTTATTGAAACAAGGTATTATACATTATTTCAGTACTGAATACAAAACCCCTAATAGAACCCCAATTTCTGCAAAATGAAGTATTTTAACACATTGTATTTGGAACGAAGTTCCTTATGGGTCTTGCTCCTCCTCATCCTATGGGTAAGTGTGATTTGAGAGAAAATATAGCGTCACGTCACGCATGCGTCACGCTAAAATTTGCGTTATACCCAAAGATTACATAGAATCGACGGGCATAAAGTTTTCAGCTGACCTAACCTTGCGCTATCTGGTGGGTAACGTCAAAGTTACAGCTAACTATAAAATCATCATCATCATCATTTCAGCTGAAAGATGTCCACTGCTGGACATAGGCCTCCCCCAAGCATCGCCACAACGATCGGTCCTGCGCTTTTCGCATCCTGCGGATTCCCGCGACCTTCACCAGGTCGTCGGTCCACCTTGTGGGGGGCTGCCTACCCACGCTTCGCCTTCCAGTACGCGGTCGCCACTCCAGAACTTTACTGCCCCATCGGCCATCCGTTCTGCGAGAAAGTTCCCCGCCCACTGACACTTAAGTTTGACAATTCTTCAGGCTATGTCGGTTACTTTCGTTCTCCTGGGAATTTCCTCATTTCTGATTCGATCACGCAGGGACACTCCGAGCATAGCCCTCTCCATTGGCCTTTGAGTGACTAACTATTAAACAAAGCATACAAAAAGACATGTTTTACTGGGGATTGAACCTGGGCCCTGTGGTATCTCAGTCCAACTCATGATGTTTCCTGCCATCTATGCTTGTATTATAGTTGCGAAATTTAGCATTACAATGAACCGGTCAAAGAATATGAGTTTTAAGGATAATTTCGTTCCTGACGGGGTCCCCTGACCCGCACACGTAATTTTTTTTTGTTCATACCGATTAAATACCATTTAATTTTATTTAAAGCTTTTTAGAGCAGCCGTAGTAAGATTAAGTTATAATCGGCCTCGCTCATCCACTTTCATCGTTTCCGTCATGACTCGCAAACTCAACAACTACAGGATGTCCTACGTTTAGGAGACCGAAGTCGCGAACATAAGAAAATGCACATTTCCTGCTATCATACATAACTAGAATTCGAGACGTGACCTCACCTAAGCATCTACCAAAACTAGGTCGTACTAATTTATTAAGTAATGACAAAAATTGGGACGCAAGGAGACATTATTGGTTCAATAAATGTGTAGGTTTTAACTCCTAAATAGTCCAGTCCATTCGTTAATACTACCATGAACTCTATAATTATGTAAAACGCAGCGCTTGACCTTTAAACAGTAGTTTAGTAAACAAAGATATGAACGAGAGCGTATAATACCTACATACCTATCTACTTAAGTTTGTTTATATGTGCCCAAACATTTTTAGGAAAGATGACGATGTTTTTAAATACCTATGTAGGAGGCTATAACAATTTAGTCCACGAAGCAACTAGGTATCGATGTAGTTTTGAGGTCAACGTCTATGAAAAAGCAATGCCAACTAGGTTAACGCGTTAAGGAACCACGATTATTACGAATACTGGTGTAATACACTTTGATTTACCTGTAACCATTTCTTACATCCATAATTCCTTATTAACGTCCAGTTTTAGTCTGCACTTGTGCATTTTGCGTAACATACAATAGGTAACTACCATCTACGAACCCAACGAGAAAAATATTTTTGTTTGATAGTAAACTATTTAAATTACTATGTACCTTTTTGGATAAATCCATATGTACATATACACACTGCAACCAAGCACTGAACACTATCTACTTCGTACCTTAGTTGTGCAACCACCAGTTTCCTATACCTGCATGATACAGTGTACATTAGGGCAATGCAATTGGAGTATCTGCATCATATATCTCGGTTAGAAACACACACTGGATCTGCCGGATGTTTTACACGTAAATTTCGAATTAGGTACGTTCACATTAAGAGCACTCCTATAAATGTGTAAGGTGCCTACTAGAATTTATAGAAAAACTGGAGGTCAGATCGATGGCTTTAAAAATATCTCCATGTTTCTGTTTACTTACATGTATTGAGAACATTTAGGTATTATTTATAGTCTGCCTCACCATGCCTACGTAAACGCGTTGTCGTCAGCAAAGTATAGGAAATGAATTCGGGATAAACAAGTGCAAGCGTACATACGTGCACTGAATCCGAGCGGTGCGTCGCCACCGGCACCGGTGCGGCCGGTGCATTCAGGATCAGCCGTCCGGATCGCGCGCTGTCAGGCGAACGTATCAATAACAAGAGGGAGCGAATGGATGCGGCCGGCTGTTTATAAACATTGAAATAGTCAGACGAGATGCGATCAATACTGAGATGAGCACACTCTGAGCGGCCGGGGCCACGCCGGCCCCAACCTCACCTGCCTCGCGGAATCAGCGACGTAGATAATACAGTGCACTGGACCGCAGACGCAAGGCGTCGACTGCAACACGGCGGGAGCGATCACACAGGCGTACTGAACGGACGGCTAACGGCTGCCGTGTGCGCGCCGCCCTAGCGGTTACGTCACGCGGTTTTGACAGCTGGCGCACGAGGTACGCGCGACGCCAGTGGGGACCGCGCCGCGGCGCCACCGGCGGCCATCGGTCGATAGCGAGCGTACGCCGCGTCCCGCGCTGCGCACTGGCGCACCGCGCAGCCACACGAGCCACGAAGACGCGGCCGCCTGCTCTCACAGAATTGGTCGAAGCGGTTACTCGAACTGAGTTTCAAGTCTCCGCTTCGGCCAGGTGGTTGCAAATTGCAATGTTACCGAGCATGATTGAAACGCTTGTTATTTTCAATCTTAGACTACAGTTCTGGTAGCATTTTTTACAGTATCGTAACTATGTATGTAATAGCTATAGTAAACCATCAAGATATAGGTATTTTTTCCGTTAGGTATCCGTGGTCAGATCAGTTAGTTAGATTGATCTGACCACGGCCACTGTTCAGTGTCCTTGGTTAGATTGTATTAATCTAACCAAGGACACCATACTCAAAAGGTATCCGTAGTTAGATTGATCTGACCACGGCCACTGTTCAGTGTCCTTGGTTAGATTGTATGAATCTAACCAAGGACACCATAGTCAAAAGGTATCCGTTGTTAGATCGCTTGATTAAGGTGACCACGGCCACTGTTCAGTGTCCTTGGTTAGATTGTATGAATCTAATGAAGGACACTATAGTCAAAAGGTATCCGTTGTTAGATCACTTGATTAAGGTGACTACGGTCACTTTTTAGTGTCCTTGGTTAGATTAATACAATCTAACCCAACTAACCAGGGAAAACTGGTTGCGTACCCGTGGTCTACCTACGTAGTTCACCTAGGTGTTCCACGGTTAACTTTTTGTACCCGTAGTTCACCTAGCAGGTAAACCACGGGAAATGATTTAAAAAGTATTACCCGTGGTTCGCGACAAGCAAGTAAACCACGAGTAACTGTTTACGACCTATTCCATTTAGTTCAACTATAAGTTCAATCAGTTTAACTAATTGAACAAAAATATTCCAACTAGTAGGACAACTTTCTAAGTAATGGTTAAAATTTACCTGCAATTTGAAATAAATGGGATATCGTTGTCCAATAAGTTCAACTAAAAATAACTTTAAACAAAACGGGGTTTTCATAGTTGAAACTAATGAATGTGGTGAAAAACAAGTGAATGTCGTAAAAAACAAATGAATGTCGTTAAAAACAAATGAATGTCGTAAAAAACAAATGAATGTTAGGACACTGAACAGTGGCCGTGGTTAGATTAAAAAAATTAACCCATCTGACGACGTCCACCAGTCTAACGACGGACACTGTAATTTAATCAGTCTAACCAAGGACACTGAACAGTGGTCGTGGTCAGATCAATCTAACTAACTGATCTGACCGCGGATACCAGTCTAACTACGGACACTGTAATTTAATCAGTCTAACCAAGGACACTGAACAGTGGTCGTGGTCAGATCAATCTAACTAACTGATCTGACCGCGGATACCAGTCTAACTACGGGCACCTTAATTTAATCAGTCTGACCAAGGACACTGAACAGTGGCCGTGGTCAGATTAATCTAACTAACTGATCTGACCACGGATACCTAACGATTTTTTCTAAGCAACCCTTTTTCTGCTGAAAATGAGCTTACCAATATGATGGACACTCATCTGAGAATTCTCTATTCCATCCGTTATTCCACTACACGTGGCCACATAGATTGATATGATCATGGATGGTCACATAGATCGATTCAGAATTATCTCCTAAGATACAGGGTATCTCTATGTGTACCATGATAACTCAAGTGTTCTACAAAAGGTTTTTGAATGAATAAATAATTTTATTTAACAATTTTAATTTATTTTTGGTTGGGCAGCGTTCGGGAAGCTACGCAATATCTTCTCGTCCAAAATACCACAGTGTCTCAAGACGAAAGTCTTTGACCAGTGTGTGTTGCCAGTAATTACTTACGGTACTGAAACGTGGTCGCTCACAATGGGCCTGATAAGAAGGCTCAAAGTCACTCAAAGGGCAATGGAGAGGGCTATGCTCGGAGTGTCCCTGCGTGATCGAATCAGAAATGAGGAGATTCGCAGGAGAACGAAAGTAACCGACATAGCCCGAAGAATTGCAAACTTAAGTGGCAGTGGGCGGGGCACATTGCTCGCAGAACGGATGGCCGATGGGGCAGTAAAGTTCTGGAGTGGCGACCGCGTACTGGAAGGCGCGGCGTGGGTAGGCCCCCCACAAGGTGGACCGACGACCTGGTGTAGGTCGCGGGAATCCGCTGGATGCGGAAGGCACAGGACCGGTCGTTGTGGCGATGCTTGGGGGAGGCCTATGTCCAGCAGTGGACGTCTTTCGGCTGAAATGATGATGATGATGATGATGATGAACAATTTAATTTAACAATTTAATTTCGGGAAAAAATATGACGTTATTATAACAAATCAACACTACCAATCGATTCTTTAATCTATATTTCGTTCCAAAACGACAACATTTTCAGCGTGTATATGTTGTGTAGAACTGGCCTGCCGCATATTGAACATAGCACAGCAGTGCAAGTCGGCGTGTTTATGTCTTTTGTTCGCAAACACTTCCCTCGTGTCACGGCGACTGACTAACGGCGACTTTACATTTTGTTTTGTATATTCACTATGGATGCTGGCAGTGCAAAGGGGTGCACTTGCATATCACAGGCCTGATGCATAGTTTTTTCATTAAAAAAGTTCGTGTTTTAGTGTGCACTTAAACTTTGGGGCGTCATTAAGGTAGTTTTTGAAAGCTGTTCAACACCTCTTAAGTAAATTCTGTATCAAACAATATTAGATGCAACCCCCTGCAACTAATCCCGCTGTTCACACTTGTCGGAACCCACTCGCGCATTTCTGCCACTCATCACTAATCAGAAGCCAGTGTGTGTTGTGACAATTAACAAGCCAGCAAGCGATGAGGTCCATTGCACCGGAATATTAAGGTTCAATACAAAGTTGTGTGTTAATAAATCTAATCATACACCAATTAATATTACCCAATCTTTAAATCGTGGCAGAACGGCCGGATCGTACTAATGACGTTGATTAATAGAAAAACGTTCCAATTAGGACGTTTTCAAGTCTTCAAATAGCGAGCGCTAGTAACATTTCAGTAATTTTAAATATCATTACAAATAATTTAAAAAAAAAACATAAACATAGCAAAAGCATAAACAGTTCACTGTTATTGATATTGTAACATCTTGTTATATAGGTATCTAAAGTAAAATGAAAAATTAAAGACAATTTTGAAGCAGTCATTGCTTTATTACTTCATAATAAAGTATTACTTGAACTTTTATACACAAAGAAACAAAAGGGGACAAGTCGTAGTTTCCAAAACATTTATAAAAACGGAACTTTTTTATTAACACTGCCAAGCTCAAGAGTCGACTAGACTATCTTCAAAAAGCGATAATAAACAATAAAACCTACTGAAGTTGCGGAAATGTTCATTGTAGTCATATCCACCGTTGTCGCAACTGCTGATACCTAGTAACCACTGCGTTGAAAATATGTGATCTAGTTCAACAATCTGATTTATTTCCTATTTGATGTTTATCATAAATCGAATTGTTTTTATTTCTCAAACAACGCATAAGTTCTTAAATACGATAAATAATATGCATTACAAAAAAATATTGCATCTTAATAGATGTATATGAAAATATAAACAGTTGAAGATTAACACTGCTTTTGCTCGTTGTAACTATTGTAAAGCTGTTAAAACTATAAAAAAAAAATGAATTACAAAATGCTCAATGTGTTACGGCATAACATTATGGCACTTTGATGATCTAACACTTAATCATGAAACTGTAATCTTAATCACTATGACACCGCGGGCGCTAGTCGAAGTTCAACTAATAAAAAAACCGCAGCTTGGCAGCTATAAACATGTGGGCGATAGAAATTAAACATCTCAAAAACTTTGACAAGCTTTACACACTGGCATCGATAAAAAAGAAAAGCAGTTTACACCGTCAACTTTATACACGACTTGTCCACGTGTTTCGTACAAATCTAGAGTGAAAACAGAATATAAGTAGTAGAGGAAACATTGGCATTGTTCATAAAAGGCACTACATACAATGACAAATTACGGAATGGTCTATAGTGTTCTATACAACATTCGATGGTGATTAGTACCAGTTCGAAGAGACACAGAGTCGCAGATGTTAACTAAATATTGTTATTGTCGGGGTAGGGGTGGGAGCTTCAGTACACTTTCAGTTGATTCTTGTCGTCGAAGCCGGCCGAGTGGCCAGCGTTGCGGACTATGAATGAGTTGCCGTCGAAATGCATCCGCCTCTCGCCGCGTCTGTCAGAAGATACCATCATTTAGCAAACACTGCTACGGATACCGATATCGAACAATACTCTAACCACTATCGTTGCATACTATGAAATTGTGTTCATAGTGAAGAATTAGTACATTACTGCAGCGGCCGGCAACCAGATGCATTGACGGACGAACGTGAAAATTTACATACGTGAGTCCATCAATGCCTGGTTGCGGCCAAGGCTTTTATAGTACTTTTCTCAAATAATTCGCGGAAATTCAAACTCAGTAGTAAGTACCTACGTAAATTCTAGAATCAATGACGAACAACAACAATTTTTCACGCTTCAAGCCAATCTGAAATTTTAATTAAATCTTACCTCCTTGGTTGCTATTTGTCGGAGTAAAAAGTTCATTCCATTTTAAAATTACACGACAGATATGAGTTTTCATAGTAATTTATTTGGCCGCTGAACAGGACAGATGGATGGATGGATTTTCATACTAACATTGCTGGCCGCTGCTCGCATATATTTGACCAGTACAGTACCACATTTTCGATTTATATCGAAGAAGGTTGTCAAAATAATGTTCAAATTTCCAAGCATATTTGAGAAAAAGCTATTTTTAACCGGCTTCAAAAAAAGGACGAGGTTATGTATTCGACGGCTTTTTGCCCGATTAGTGGCAATAGGCTCGCCCCTTTTTACATGGGACTATAACATAACTGGCGAAATATGGGTGTGCTATACACCTCTGCGTACCCCTTTGGGGAAATACAGGCGTGATGTTATGTTATGTGTTATAGATATACGCTCGACTGTACATTATATTTACATGACGCTCGCGATGATTGATCGTGAAATACATGAATAACAATGTACATACGTAAAGAAAGGGTCAATCACGCGCCTTCAAAATGTTGGTTTATGAAAAGATTTTGAAATACATACAAGGATTATTTTTTACTTTTTAGTTAAGGTTTTTAAAAGTCGGTTTTGTTTTGTTAAATAGTTTTTTCAATTTTTAAAACTTGTATTACAATAAATGAGATTATTTAGATTTATTTAGGTTTTATTTACTTATAAGTAAATAACTTTGCGCCTGTATTGTTCGACGGAGGATATTATTTAGGTTTGTACCTATTTACTTATATGTAAATAACTTTGCGCCTATGACGGAGAAGACGAGTTTAGATAACTTAATCTCAAGCACCGAGCTACAGTACTACCAACAGCATGTAACCCTGAGCTGTTAATTAAAAATAAACAACATAAAACCCCTAAGCTAATATGAGTACCAACAATAAAATTGTTATAGGTTAGTACAAAATAATGTCGTAAATCAGAAGGCAGTCGCTCGTAGGAATTAAATATGGGTACCTTATTTCACAACTGATCCAAGTAACCATTTTATTAAACATTGTACTTTTAGGGTTCCGTACCCGAAGGGTGCCAAACGGGACCCTATTACTCTAGCTACGCTGTCCGTCCGTCCGTCCGTCTGTCTGTCACAGGGCTGTATCTTTTGAATGGCAATAGGTAGACGGTTGAAATTTTCTCAGAATATGTGTTGCTATGAGTTGTATCACGACAAATACTAAAAACAAAAAAGTCTAAATTAAAGTGGGCCCATGCAAGAAACCTCAAAAAACATGCATTTTTTTAACGTCTTTGTTCCTGCTCTATCAATCAAAACGGTGATACATACCAATGATGCACCTACGTAAGAAAGAGATGAAAAAATTCACATTTTTTTTTGCGTTGATGTCTTCTGATCAACTCTCGTAAATTAAATCAGTTTCTATGGGGTATCAGGTCGATGGATGGTACGGAACCCTTACTGTGCGAGTCCAACTCGCACTTAGCCATGTTTAGTTTTAAACATTATTCTTTTTAATTTTGTATTTTTTTATGATTTACAGTTTACACTATTATATGTATACAACGTGTTATTGAAATAACTGAAAATCTCTTTTGGTGTCAAAGGGTACTCATCATTATGAACAACTTTTACTATGGGACCAACCCTGAAATCACGAAAAAAAAATCTGCTGATCCCAAATTTATTTGTGTTCATATAAATTTATAAATCAACAAAATATAGGAAATTGCTAAATTTATTTACGATTTCAGGGTCGGTTCCGTGGTAAAAGTTGCTCATACTGATGAGTATAATGACCCCTTAAGAGGTTTTCAGTTATTTTAATAACACGTTGTATATGCACAAGCTGTGGATAAACTTGATAAATAAAATTAAATAAAAATTGTATGTTCCGAGATATTGATAAAAACGCGTTTTTGTTATTGCATGATGTTTCAGTTTCACCATAAACATGCCGATGCAAAGGCAATGCAGTTCGAATGATGGAACGTTCTACAAAAATCTAGACACTTGAAATGCAACTTTTCTTGCGATTTTGTCAAAAATGTTACCATGATCACTTGTGAACTAAGATAATGTTAATGAGTACGCAAGTTGTACAAAAGTACTATTTTGTTTTGTCGTGTAAAAAGAACCAATCATTTTGACTAAAAGTCGTAGGGAAAAGCTTAATATGTAGTTTAGAGAACAAGACACATTTATGAAGGTCTTACCGGACGAATAGATGTTGAGTCTGGCCTAACGAAGCGGTGCAGTGCAGGAACGGACTCGTAATGGACGCGGACCCGTTGCTCGGGCTCGTGCGCAGCTGGTACTTGTGGCTGCATCGGTGAATCCTGCAACAATCGCATGAACAACACCGTTTCACTTCTCCAAACGTAAACTTTATCAACAGGCCAACGAGTGTCATTGAATAACCAGGTACAGTGCAACCTTAATGATGTAATGTGAACCTAGGTATTTTATCTCCTCTTTTATTTTATCACCTATAAGTTGCCTGCTTGTGTTTATCACTGTGTTTTAAATGTTGCGCGTCGTTAACTGTGACAATAAACTATTTTTCTTTCTTTCTTTTTCTTTCTTATCTCTCAAACTGGCCTAACATTTAAATGGTTACATAACATTACTGTCCCACTTCTGGGCCTGCTGGGCACGGGCCTCTTCTCAGAATGAGAAGGTTAAGGCCTTAGTCCACCACGCTGGCCTAGTGCGGGTTGGCAGACTACAAACACCATCGAGAACTGTATGGAGCACTCTTAAGTGTCACCGTTAAAGCAAGTGTTGATGAAATTCTGATCCGCACTCAGACCTGCTTGCATGGAAGACAAGCGTTTAATTTGCCACACACACATAAAATATACACACTGCACTGAATGGTTGCTTTATAGTTCAAATTATGGCCGCCTTAACCTGAACAGCTAAAATGGTTGCACTATAGCGTTTGCAAGCTAGAGGACAATAGTCGCAAAGCAAACTGTCACGGCAGCAGCGGGATGCCATCAGTATAGAGCGAAGCTATAGTGTCCACAATTTCATACAATAATATGGAATAATAGATAATGACCAAAAAGCAAAGGTAGCCTGAAGGACCCTTTTGCGAAAACCATCGATCTGGCAGGCCGCACTTGGTGGATTCAGGAGTTATGCGGGGAAAAAAAAGAAATTGGGTAAAAGTATCGAATTTCTTTTTTATTGCAAACTGTTCAGCTATGTTTCCGATACACCAAAAAAAACTATTCAATCGGTAGGTGGAAAGGTGTCGCCAGACTTAAATATAATCAGCGAAAATTTCAAAAATGTAGATAGCCAGCGACGACATTATCGTTAGGCTTTTTTCTGCTAAGAGTTTATATATTACAGAAGCCAAAAAAATCCAGCCACAAACAGTGCAGCGGTGCAAATAAATTGAAAATGACGAAACGCGAAGAATTTAGTAAAATTATCGTCATTAATTTTTATTGCAAACTGTTCCGCTATGCGATACAGGCCTAGTCTAGTGCAGGAAGTCTTTAAAAATCTGTAACAGGTGCTCTACCATAGCAATAAGTACAGTTTGTAAAACTAGCTTTATGCGAATTGTAAACCTGTAAACCATTAAGAAAATAAAGATTATTCTTAGGCTCCCAATACAATAACAAATAATTTTAGACAGACGGTTGGTGGAAAGGTGTCACCAGCTTTAATTATAATCAGCGAAAATCAGTAAAAGCTTAGGTAATAGAATCGCCGCTGGCTTTTTTTTCTGCTGAGAAGACAGATATATTACTATACAGAAGCCAAAAAAAAGTCAGCGGCGATACGCCTATTACCTAAGTTTTTACTGTTTTTCGCTGATTATAATTAAGTCTGACGACACCTTTCCACCAACCGATTGACTTGATATTTTTTTTGGGTGTATTGGAAACATATCTGAACAGTTTGAAACGAAAAAGAAATACGAAACTTTTACCTAATTTTTATTTTGTTTTCACACCGCCACAGATAATATAATACTATACCCACCGCATAACTCCTGAACCCAAGAGGTGCGGCCTGCCAGATCGACAGTTTTCGAAAAAGGGTGGTCCTTCAGTTTCATAATACCCTGAATTTCATCGACGATAAAGCTACCTTCCGCATCCAGTCGGAAGGCAGAGGACCGAGTGTTGTGGCGCAACTTGGGAGAGGCCTATGTCCAGCAGTGGACTGCGATATGCTGAGTTGATGAAAGCAACCATGGGTTTTTGGTCGTTAGATCTCATTATAATAGCGGAAATGGTTAAAGTATGTGTTTGTACAAACAAAACTTACAAAATTGGGCAGCGTTCAGACGGCTGCCGTCGCCGATGAACCGGCTCTTATCAGCGCCGATGTCGCTATATAATGGATGCTGGTAGAGGCAGGGAATTCAGTAATTTATAATTTTTATACTCTGGGCTGACTATCAACAGCCAACGCGCATAGGAGCTGATCGAAACTCATCGGCGCTTGTCGGCGCTTACCTATATGCGCTTACATGCGTATTGATGGGTGGTTTTTCGACTCTACCACATCCCTATGCGAAGTACTAGCACTTCTGTTGTAATAGAGGCAGTCTAATTTATACCGACGAATCGCTGAGACGTGTAAATAAATGAGTAGTAACAACTGGTATGGTTTTATATTCTACCTAACAGCTCAGATTATATAATCTGAGCCTAACAGTATCACATGTGACATGATACTTACGCGCCGCGAGAACCGTCCGTTTGACAATTTTGTGATTTATGAGACCTTGTGTGTTGTTGTGAAAATATACGTTATTTTGTTTTGTATAGTGCGGAAATAGACGTTTCAATTATCTGGAAAGTGCATCTACCTCTAATCTGAGGCATCTACATTACGTATGGTGGCTGTGGTGCTGCTGAAGCATGAGCGTGCTCCCTCAGAACTTGACTTGGTGAGCTCGTTCCATTTTATTTGACTTAGAACACATTTTATAGCCTCTTAGCAATGGACAATATACATAGAAATCTAAATAATAAGGTAATAGAAATGTTATCCACTGTCTTTTACTACTGGAACGCATGTCGCCGGTTCTCCGCTACCAACACATAAATGCGCAATCACGCTCACCATGTTTCTAGCATTCAAAGCAAAATAAATTAAGCCTAAAAAAATCCGCTGCTAGATTTGCAGGAAAATTTTAGTGACTCTGTGCCCAAAACTGCACTGATGATCAAGCAAATGTTTCGCGCACTAGACTGGTGTCCTAAAAGACACCTGTACGAGGCGACAATTTCACGCGCCTTTGCCACTTCTGTTACCTTTATTACGATTTCTATGACAATATACGACAATTTCGTTCTTAGAATTTCGGTCGGACAGGCATCTCTTTGTGTACTATTCATATATCAGATTGTTTATATAAAAATAGTTAAGATTAACTGGAACTTAGACGTTAGTGTTCATTGAGGAATGTACACACGGCTACACATCAAGCTGTACATTTCCTGTATACGCTGACCTCGCATTGGCATTGGCTTTCCGTACAATGCGAGTTCAGCTTATACTGGAAATGTACAGCTTGATGTGTAGCCGTGTGTACATGTACTCTGACTCTGAATTAACTAACGGTTGTGCTAAAGTGTGAAAGACTTGAGTTGTATTGTGATATTTTTACGGTGTTTGAACATTATTCCATAAAATAAATTAGAAATGGGTCGTCACAAGAAAAAGTATCAATCGATTAAAAGCGAATAGAAAAAAAAGGTATAAAAAATAGGAAAGAAAGGAGAGCAGAATTAAAGCTTCGGATGGGTTGGTGCAAGAGCTAAGGCAGACGCGGTATTACCGCGACAATGAGCGCTCATCCGTGCCATCTGTTGTATATAAAGCTTCATCTTCGATACTCCTAGCTGAAGGGAATAGCAGTAACGTTACCACAGTCCGTTCATCACCATCATCATTTCAGCCGAACGACGTCCACTGCTGAACATAGGCCTCCTCCAAGTACCGCCACAACGACCGGTCCTGCGCTTTCCGCATCCAGCAGATTCCCGCGACCTAGTCCACACACACAGACCCACAGTCCGTTACGTGAGACTAAATGATGTTCTGCCAGAATTTAACCACCAGACTTGGATTCGAAATGCAGTGTGTATTGTAAACATGTATCATCATCATCATTTCAGCCGAAAGACGTCAACTGCTGGACATAGGCCTCCCCCAAGCATCACCACAACGACCGGTACTGCGCTTTCCGCATCTAGCGGATTCCCGCGACCTTCACCAGGTCGTCGGTCCACCTTGTGGAGGGCCTACCCACGCTGCGCCTTTAAGTACGCTGTCGCCACTCCAGAGGGGGGGTCAAAAATATCCAAAAATTGCGTCACGTAATACATGAACGCTCCTTAGAGTCAGAACTAAGAGTTAGAAATCTTTGGGGAGCACGAGGTCAGTGGCGGTGCGTGCATTGCAAAAACTGAGAAAACTAGATAGGTAGTCTAATTATTCCTATACACCTGAAGTGTGCATATACTAGGTGGTACCAGTATAGTTTATGAACGCAAGTTAACGTAAGCGGTAAATGGTTGCTATCTTTGAATAACACGTTATAGCACAGTATAGCACAAAATAAAAAGTAAAAAAAAGCAAAAGCAAGTTAAATAATCTAGAAAAAAAAAAAGCATTTCAATTTAAAGCATTCTATAACTTTCTATGTTTCCTGTAAAAGTGAAGTAAGTATAATTGAACCGGTTATAGCACAACGTTCCTCGAAAAACACAGCTACCTCTATGTGGGCAATGTTTTGGTTCAATAAAAGGCAAAAATAAGCTTTACTTCCCGTGCTCGCCTAGCGATAGCGCCTGTCTATCGAATGGAAGCGAGGTTTATTTACATTTTACGTATAATGCCCTATTTCGTTAAAAAGGACGTGTGAGTTACGTATCGGTGACAACAATTTTTATTTTCTCAGCTGGTCAATAAAGAAAAACAATTTGTGAGCTTGGCAAGTAATTCATAATATTAGGTACACACGGCTACACATCAAGCTGTACATTTCCAGTATAAGCTGACCTCGCATTGTGCAGGCTTTCCGCACAATGCGATATCAGCTTATACTGGAAATGTACAACTTGATGTGTAGCCGTGTGTACATAATATTGGCTTTTTAATGTGGTGTAATTGAAAGGCAGAATCATTTTGTCAATCTGATGAATGCCTAATTGCCAAGAGACTGGATACAACGATAGTGAAAATAAAAAGTTTAAACATCTCATTAGATTAGGTAGGTACATCATAATATAAGAAACTCTCGGTTCTGGTTTTACCTGATGTGCTAAGTACCATCCACCCAAGGTACCTTTACATTACAGGTAGTAAAGGTACTTTGGGTATGAGATGTTAGCAGATACAGGTAAACCCAGAACCTAGAATATCTTATATTATGATCTACCTAATCAAATGAGATTTTTTTTCCAAAGAGACATGTTGGGTAGAGGCTTTAAAAATCAAGATACTTACATATTTTATGATAAATCTCCTATGTCTTATTAATTTTTGATCCAAAATCAAACATTTAAAGTATTTAAAAAAAATGTGGAAAGAACAATTTGCCCACGAGCAGGATTCGAACCTACGACTCCTGGTTCAGTACACCAGAGCCCCAAGCATGAGTTTTTGTCGTATCTTATCGTGTAGTTATCCACAAATGTTGTGTATGGAATTGTTTAGTACCAAATGTGCACACGGTGGCGCTGGTAAAATTCCCTTAGAAAATTTGTCGATAACGTTATCTACACGATATAGCAAGAACTTATGCTAGAAGTTCTGTGCTTTAGCCGCTAATCTACCGTAAACTTTGTAACTTCCTCTTATACCTACGTCTTTTGGTGACGTCAGCTACATCTTATTTAGAAACAGACTGTGCTCCTAAACCGACTCGATTAACTTTGCATTTTATTCTAAAGGAGTCTGCCCACATAACCGGAGCATACCATGACCGTGCTATGAACGTATCAGGCACGAAAATAAACACGACACGCACTACTATGCCCACTGCAACGGATCGACAGCGTTCTATGCTCGTAGCGTATGCGACGCGTATTATGCCCGTATGCGACGCGTATTATGCCCGTATGCGACGCGTATTATGCCCGTATGCAACGCGTGTTATGCCCATTCGGAATCAATTCAATAACGTGCAGCACCGTCAATTATTTAAAAATCTTTCTTTTAATCTGCCAATTTTTTAATTAATCAAATAGCTATTAGCTAAATTATAACTTGACCTACTGTACGTGTTGGGCAACTGTAAGTACAGTAGGCAGCTGTTAAATAAATAAATAATTACAAAATTAACTGTTAGACAACAATTGGTAATGATAGCTATGATTTTCTACGAGAAAGAAAAAAAAGAAAACCAAAAAACGACTCGGTGCTACTGAATTCACTATTCTCTACAATATAAGAGAACGAAAAACTGACGGAGAATATTGGACATTATACAGGCACTTGAATTTTTTTTTTCAGTATTTTCCAATGTCTACATTCCAATTCAATTAATTGCTGAAAAAAATGCATTCATAGACTTTCAAAGAACTATTAATGCCTTGCATCTGTTAGGTAGAAACGCAGAGCACATGCGACTATAATCCGTACCAAACGCGGAGCTGCAACGTCGCGTGGCATGCACAGAGCGTGTCGCCAACGGCAAAATATTCTAGACGTAGCTTTGTTGACCATAGAAAAAGGTTTTTATTTTCTGTGTTGTTGAAGGTCCGGTCATGGCAAGCTACGGTGTTGGTCGCTGACGGAACGGTCAAGTGGGCGTTGTGTCATATTAATAAAAAAAATATATTTTTTTTTGCATGTGTACAGTTACGGTCATGGTATGATACGTTGTAGTTGGCACAGTCCTTAAGCCGTATAGATGTGCCTACCCTAAATAATCCGCTTGCGTAAATGCGTTAAAAGAATAAAATAATTTAAGTACATACATAATATACACAAATTACAATAAATTTTGATTTTAGAGTTTAAACTAATGGCTATGCCTACTCCTAGAAATATTTATCCCCACAATTTTACATAGGGATACAGATAATGCCCTAATTCCATTACCATAGTTCTGTTCTTCAACGTTCCACCTAGCAAGGAAAGGAGTGATGTAAGCTTTGTATGTCGAATTAATTAAACAGAAGTGAGCTGTTAAAGAGTCTCTTAGCGTTTGCCTTTTGTATGGGTTCTGTAATTGCAGGCTCGTTGTGCCCATTGTGAGATAAAGGCGATAAATCGAGAGAATACGGTAACAAGTTTTGAAGCCACGAATTCACGAGAAACTGAACTTTTGTTGAGCAGCACTGCTGCATCAACCAATTGCAGAGTTGCTGTCAACATGATGCTGGCAACAATTCGTGTTAAAGATATAAATTGTGGAAATAAAAAATCGCTCACGTGCAGTAGTCGAACCTACGACTCCTGGTTCAGTCCACCAGGTACCTTAGCTGCTAAGCTACCAGTAATAGTTTCGTTTTTTTCTTTCCACAATTTATGTCCTTAGATGTTCCTAGGTACTGATTCTAACAACCTGTTATTTTTATTGACGGTTCTCCAAAAATGACCACATAATTTAAGCATTCTTCTAGAACTGTTTGTTCTTGAAGCAGTGTTAAAAACTCAGACCCCCATTACTGTTATCCTTTGAAAACGTTGATCAAAAATACCCAACTAACCCGAGAGAAAGATTTGAGAGGATTTTCTTCTGAATCCTTTTACGGGTTTCAGTCAATTTGCTGTCCAATCTCATCCTATACATATCTGATGGCAACTGATTAGTTAAGTTTCACGTTCAACAAGCATTTAAAAAATAAAGGGGTTGGTTTTATTATTATAGATTTCAAACACGTGGAACTCCATTCTGATAAATCTACAATTTTATTCATCCTCGCACATGTTATAAAAGATTGGTCAAGGTTTACCTGACGAGTCCATCCGCAGTCTGGCTGACGCGCACGTTGTTGATGATCCAGTTGTCGATGCCGTCATCGGTGAGCCAGTACTGGGCAGCCTGCAGCAGCGACAGCGCTTCATTCACGTACGACGGACCGTGGCGGGACTCGCTGCACAACAAATACCAGCTTTTTTTTTTCTTTTTTTTATATTATAAAGGCCCACCTGATGTTAAGTGGTTACCTTTGCCCATAACATTTTCAATATCACCCAGACGGTTGCCCAAAATACCGCAAGTCGGTTCGCCAAACACGAAGATGGAAAGTATCATGTGATTTTAATTTCACCGGCACCCGTACCCTTCAGACCGAAACGCAGCAATGCAAGCATCACTATTTGGCGGAGTAGTAGGTACGGTTGTAGTACAACCCCGGACGAGCTCTTTCACAAAGGAGCTCTAACTACTACCACAGTCTAAGGAACTCTTAGCTCTGCTGTTAAAACTATTACTATAACTTCAGTAGCACAGACATAGTAAAAAATATAGGCGAAGTGCTTTGAAGTGTGAAGTGAAGCCAAAAATAACTATGCTCCTTCGTGTACAACCAGCGCTCACACACAAACATGCACCTCAAACCGTGCTCACCCCTTCAGTGTAAATGTCGCGGCATCGTCCAGTAAGCAACGCGAAAGCTTCGGTTCGTCACCATAGGACCCACAATTTGGAACCGTGCAAATAGAGCCTGACGTTTCAAAAGTACCTGTAATTAGGTTTATTTGAAATAAATAAAACATTAGATTTTTTGATTTTGAAAGCAAATATCCTTCAGGTGCATTGTGTGTGCGTGAGCGCTGGTTGTACACGAAAGAGCATGGTTTTTTTTTGGCTTCACTATGATTTTTCGCAGCACTTCGTCTATATTTTTTACTGTTGTCTGTGTTCAGTATTGAGATTAATTCATTAAGCGCCCGAAAGACTTACGGGAGCCTCTATTGTCTACGCCACATGAAATGAAAGGTACAATGAATGAATGAATTAGCAGGAACAATGAATGTTTTAAGATACACGAGTACATTCGTGGTATTGACCGATAGTGATACACGCAGACTTCTCTGCCACGACATTTTACAGGTACGATTTGACTGCCTCGTTGGTCTAGTGGTCGCAACGCCACTGCTAAGTTTAGGGACCCGAGTTCGATTCTCGGGTCGGGCAAAGTGTTATTGAGATTTTTCTAAGAAAATTTCTCAGTAGCAGCCCGGAGTTAAGAAATTGGCGGTATTATATACCGTGCCTCTGAGAGCACGTAAAGCCGTCGTCGGTCCTGCGCCTGGGGGTCTACTCGCGTTTTACGAACGACAAACGAAGTACGAACTTTCGTTCCGACTGATACTTACATAATAAATATAAGCACATAAAAAAGGCACAATTAAGATAGACTACGGTTCATAGTCTTATACAATTAACCGGAGATGAGAAAAACAAACGTCAAAACACGATCATCGCATGCGATAAGGGAGCGATGGTTGACCGGAGTAGCAAATTGTGCGATGAATCGTACGATTAATCGAATATCGTCGAACGGGAGTAGACCCCCAGATCTCTCTCCGGTCGTGTCGGATTGCCGTCCCATCGGATTAAGAGAGTTTAGGGAATACACAACCCCAACATGTGCACTGTCTATTCCAACTTGTGCATTATAATATGTTCCACGCAGTTGGCTAGTCTCCGTTGAGATTGGCCACCGTGATCGAAATTTGGCCGGGAGGACATTATAAGTTTTGTATGGGAAATCGGCTCTGCCGGTGCGGTTTGTGCACTCCCATATGTCCTCGTATTGATTAAGAACCCGACTGACTAAACTATCAGCCGATTTATAGTATGCAGTCTGTGGGAGGACTAATGGACTAACTAATCAAGAAGAGAGATAAAGTAAGGAATAACGTGATAAGGAAGCGTTGTGGAGTGAAAGAAGATGTAGTGACAAATATTGAGAAAGGTATGTTAAGATGGTTTGGACATATAGAGAGGATGGACGAGAGGAGATTGACGGAACAAGTATACGAAGCGAGTGTGGATGGAAGAGTTGGAAGGGGACGACCTCGGCGAACGTATCGCGATCAAATCATAGACCTCAAAAAATGCCAGGTTAAGAGTACTCTAAACCGACGAGCATGCATGACGAGGTTAATGGACGTAGATGAAGCGAAAGAGGTGTGGCAGGATAGTAGCAGGTGGAAATCCATAGTATCTGCCTACCCCATTGGGAAACAGGCGTGATAATATGTATGTATGTATGTAATCAAGAATAGTTTACATTTCATTTACATTAGCAGTTGGCCTAAGTAACGTGACACACAGGAATGGCAACAGGCATTACTTGTAGAATACGTTGAGGGTGAAGTCCTGGCTCATGTCGAGGAAGGTGTCGGTGGTGGTGCGCGTGCCAGCCGCGTCCACCAGGTACACCAGCGCGCACTGCTCCGCGGTGAATGAAACTCCCTTATACCACATTTTCGCGTATCTGTAAACATAATACTTGTTATCAACTTGTCTATAAATAATTGAACGGCATAGGTTCCCCACATTTACAAAAACAAGTTCAATAATAGTAGAAGAAAAAAAACTGGAGGTACCTACATAAAAAATACAACTGGACAGTTGGACAGTTTTCCCAAAAGTTATCATCTTCTGATTACCTAGTTCTGATTGTGTATTTTGCTGATCGAAAAGTTTTGACTTAAACTTGAAAAGGACAGATGTAAAGATTAACTCGCTAATCCAAAAACTTCTAACCAGCGAAGATCAAGAGCTTATCCAATTTTTGCGGCCTTTCATGGACAGTATTGTATCCCGTTTAATTCTTAATTAACTCTAGTTGAGTGACTATTATACAACGTGTTATTGTAATAACTGAAAACCTCTTTAGGGGTCATTGTACTCATCAGTATGAACAACTTTTACTATGAGGATCAGCAGATTTTTTTTCGCGATTAGTTTTGGTCACATAGTAAAAGTTGTTCATACTGATGAGAACAATGACCCCTTAAGAGGTTTTCAGTTATTTCAATAACACGTTGTTTACGACTTATTTCCATATTAAGTAATAAAGTTGTTTATAATGCTGTGCGATTCCATTAGGGTATCAATCTGTGCGATACCTATTATTTTATATTTACATAAATTTTGTTCATGTTGCCTTATGAAAATAAATAACTATTTAATCCACAGGAAAAAATAGGTATGGTCTATTTACAGAAACTCATAAACAGGAGTTAAATGTATGTATATTGTGATAGTATAGTATTGTTAATGAAACAGCATGTAGCAGGCTAGCGGGACTGGTAGCAGAGTGACATCATTGTTTATCTTTTTCAAATGAAATATAGATCTGCTCTTGACCGCAATCTAGACAAAATTGTCAAGATGTGGTCGACGATGGAGCGAGCAAACTTATTAGGTGCCGATTCACTCCAGCTTTAAAGGCGTTAGGGTTGTAATTGCCCGGAAAAAAAGAGGTTGTTCTACCACAGCCACAGGGTCAGGTTCATATAGTCGAGTCTACGGACGAGAAAAAAATTTTGATCATTTTATCATGGAAAAATTCGTATGGAATAAATATATTTTTCAATAAAAAACTGTAGGTATATTTTTCCAACACTTACTTCACAAATACAAATGGAAAGGTAACACTTACCTAGCCATCAAAACCATAAGCATAGGAGCTTATATTCTCGAACAAGATATTTCTACTTCCAAGAAATCAAGATAATTCTAATTTATGCAGTGCTTATGTAGAACTACTAGGTCGCTACATTTTTACCAAAAACACCGGTCAAGTGCGAGTTCGACTCACGCACGTAGAGTTCCATCACATTACCACTACCACGATTGTTAACAGCAATTAAATACAGGTCTGGTAGACTCATGCTATCTATCGCGTTCATAACAATCGTGCACTGTATGGCACATTGCAAATCGCAGCCAAGACGCGAACACAACTATCTATAACAAGTACGCAATTTTTTTTCCTAGTAGATGTGTAGAAATTGTACGTCGACGTAGTCATAGGATTGTATGACAAACTACTATGACTACATGGAAACAGTGGCAACAACGAATAGCGGATGAAGATATTTCGCGCCTACCAAATAAAATCATCTCCGCAGTTAGATGTTAAGTACATCATGTATCTGTGTGGTTGTTGTAACTTATAAAACTGGTAATACGGTAAACACACAATAATTATTATTGGAAAATATATATGTATGTTCTTATTATGGCAAAATAAAAACACTTGTTTTTTTGGCGAAACGAGCTAAAGGCCCACCTCATGTTAAGCAATTATACCTTTCCCCATATTAACAAATCTAATACCACCACCTAGGTCCTAGGCTGTTGCCTAAATGGTACCGCAAGTCGGTTCGCCAAAAATGCAGGTAACACTGTTTTGCGGCAGAAGTAAGTTAAACGGTTCTTCTCCCGATTTCTTTTTCCTCCAAGAAGTACGGAACCCTAAAAACAACAGTTATTCCATAAGAGACAGATTTATCTTTAGATTTAGTATTCTTTTACTAAAAATAGGTACAAACCGGATTGATGTAAATCTATTTGTGGTTTCTTAGAAAGAAGTATAGACACCTAAAAGCTAACTACATAATATATCAAGTTCAAAAAGAAGATAACGAAATTAATGGAAAAAATGTTAATACCATGAGGTCTCACAACTGTAGAGCATATTTTATAGGTACAAACCTACCAATTGTACGCATACAATATACAGAGAAATATATGCAGAGGATATTGCAATGAATATCGATTATCAAGCTGTTTGAACTATCCCAGCCGTCCAGACTTTCGCTTCGGAATGAGAACTAGGTCAACACTGAAATACAGGATGCGCTTTGTTTGTATAGTCGTGTTTTGATATGTCAGTATTTAAGAGAATGTGTCGATTTAGTTCGGCTGGGTCAAACCAACTGCAGTGCATCACAGCGCAGCGTGTCGCGTTGCAACAGCTGACGTTGTAATTGTTGTAATGTATGAAATCGTATGGGAGATGAAACCAAGCACGCGAGCCGCACGACTTCGCGCTGCGGCGCTTGGTTGACACCAAGTTGTCATCTAATCTAGGTGTCATCTCCCATACGATTTCATACATTACAACGTCACCTGTTGCAACATTTGCAACGCGACGCGCTGCGCTGTGATGCGCTGCAGTTGGTTTGACTGACCCAGCCTTTATCGCGAGATCTGCGTCCGTGGCTACCCACTAGTAAGTTCCATATTATCATAGTCGCAATATTTTATTAGTCTATTAACTATTTTAGTGTATACTTTGACAAGTTGGATGATAATTCCGCTGTTTTTCTGACATGGAGTCTGCCCTGACCCTACTAGAATATTGGTGTGTGACTAACTTGTTATTTCCCTGCTGGTGGCGGGCTTGGATCTCGACTCGTGATCCATAGTGGTAGACGCGTCCGTTGGGGTGGATGAGTGCCGCAGCAGCACCCGATCGCGACAAAGCCAGGATAATGTTGTTCTTCGCGTTAGTCACACGCACCGCACCATCGATCGTCATGTCCACTCTAAAAAATAGTTTCGTGAAAACTACTTACCGAAATTTTTGTAAATGGGGAATTCGAGACTCCTCAAAAACTGAACGCGATTATGGGACCCCCATTCAGTCCATGGCCCATTTGCTTACTTGTCCCTTGTGCCCTGGCAACTGTACAAGAGCCGACCTAAATAAAGCCACGAGTACCGCCATAGAAGTGGCTTTTAGTTTTATCATTCTCTTATTTTAGAAGTAACAGGGGGGGGGACACATTTTACCACTTTGGAAGTGTCTCTCGCGCAAATTATTCAGTTTGAAATAAAATTATATTAGAAATCTCAATATCATTTTTGAAGACCTAAAAAAAAAAATTTGAGTTTCAGTTCTAAGTATGGGGAAACCCCATTTTTTTTCTTCTATTTTTGTGTGAACAGAATACATCTACTTACCAAGTTACAACAGTATAGTTCTTATAGTTTCGGAAAAAAGTGGCTGTGACATACGGACGGACAGACAGACAGACATGACGAATCCATAAGGGTTCCGATTTTGCCATTTGGCTACGGAACCCTAAAAAGTGTGAACCATTGATTGACACGCAAGAAGAAGTTGGTAGACTTACCGAAAACTATCTATTTACAAACATCGACATCAGCCTAATTATCTCTCGTTCGCAGTTTGAAAAGGTAACATGTGCTCGCAAAACGTTCAAAGGAATGAATTTGAAAAATGACGAACATTTCCATTCCTCGACTGTACATGACATGTACGTGGGACACTCAGAAAGTTTTGCGAAACTAAAAAAAATTGTTCTATACGTACATATATTTTTATCAAATCTTTTCAAAGTACTTTCCACCAGCCTCTATACAAAGATTCATGCGCCTAAACCAGTTTTCAAAACACTTTTTCCAGTCCGCCGCAGACACCTCGTTTACAGCCTGCTCGAACGCAGCCAGCGCATCTTCCGGCGACGAAAATTGTATCCCTTTGAGCTGATTTTTTATTTTTGGGAATAAAAAGAAGTCACACGGTGCTAGATCAGGGCTGTAAGGAGGGTGACCCAGGAGTTTGACTGGCGTGCTGTCCAGGAAGTCCCTCGTTTTGAGTGCGGTGTGCGCAGGTGCATTGTCGTGGTGGAGCAGTAGCCCGCGGAGCCCTGTGTTTGGTCGCTTATTGCTTATAACAGAGAAAACTTCTGGCAAAAATTTGGTAGTATACCATTCGGCATTAATGCTTCTTTGATCCCGTAAGGGAATTGATACCAAGTGGCCAGTCAAATTAAAAAAGCTAGCGATCAAAATCTTACCCCCGCTTCTAGATCGCTTCACTTTGGTAGGCGTTGGCTCATTTTGAAACACCCAAACAGTCGACTGGCACTTGGTTTCTGGGTCGTATTGATAAATCCAGGACTCATCACCTGTAACGATGTCGTAAACACGCCGAGACGAGCCTGCTTCAAATTTGTTAAGCATATCACGGCACCATTCCACCCGGGCCTGCTTCTGAGCATCGGTGAGGTTGTGCGGCACCCAGCGTGATACTATCCTCCTCACGCGAAGATGGCTGTGTAGAATCTCGTGAACGCTTCCCGATCCAATCTTCAATATGTGTTGAATCTCCTGATATGTAATTCGCCTATTGTCTTGGATTAAATTTTTCACTGCTAGCACGTTTTCTTCGGTAACAGCCGTCAAAGGGCGACCGCTTCTTTCGTCATCCCCCAAAGTTGGTCGACCGCGCTTGAATTCGTTATACCAACGATACACAGTTGCCTTGGAAGGGCCTTCATCCATGAATGCCATTTGAAGTCTATCGTACGATTCATCCGGTTTCAGGCGACACTTGAAATCGTATAAAATCATAGCTCTAAAATGTTCCCGGCGCAGATCCATATTTCAGTGAGACACAATACTTTGAATTAACTCGCAAAAAATGTGGAGGGAAATTTTGAAATTGGAACTTACTTATTTTTACTTATAAATAATCATATTTTCGAAAAACATTATAACTGGCCAGTCTCCCATATATAAAAACTTTTTTTCGCAATACTTTCTGAGGGGCCTGGTATAAGGCTTTTTTATTTTGGTTTGTCAAAAAGGTAGCTATCTTACTGTAGGTATCTATTTACCTTCCTAGCTCGAGAAATATTCAATCTGATTATATCTCTCTGACTGTCATGGAGTGTCGTGATTTAAAAACCGGCCAAGTGTGAGTCGGACTCACGCAGTAGGGGTTCCGTACCACCCATCGACCTGATACCCCATAGAAACTGATTTAATTTACGAGAGTTTATCAAAAGACATCAACGAACGTACGCGAAATGTGATTTTTTGCATCTCTTTCTTACGTAGGTACCACTACATATGTCTATGTTTGCCCTATTTTTAGTATTTGTTGCTAAACTACATAGTATGTACTATAATCAGACCAAGTTTGACGCTGGTATGTATTACCGTATCGAAGATAGAGCAGGAACAAAGACATACCCCCCTTTGGTTTTAGACTTTTTTATTTTTAGTATTTGTCATGATGGACACTATAGTAACACATATTCTGTGAAAATTGCAACTAGTTACCTATTACCGTTCAAAAGATACAGCCCTGTGACAGACAAACGGACAGACGGACGGACGGACGGACGGACAGCGTAGTGAGAGTAATAGGGTCCCGTTTGACACCCTTCGGGTACGGAACCCTAAAAACGATAACTCAAGGTCTGTATTTTAATAAGCAATCGACTGATAAACCTGCAGAACATTCTATTCGCTCGAAAGTTGGCTTTTAGGCTGTTTATCTGGGAATAGAAAAATCTGCTCTTAAAATCAATTTAAATTTACGATGGAAATAGAATCTTATAAATACTTACATATGATAATAGCACTAGCCTATACTTACTTGACTCTGTCTCGCAGGCGGAGGCAGACGGTACCGTGAGGAGTCACCGAGGCATTGTATCCGGCTCCTCCCACCACATCCGTCATCTACACAAACCAATACATAATTTATAGAAACTAGTTTAGATGTTTCTAATGAAGTACATTATCTCCCTATGACTGTCCCACTGCCGGACACAGGCCTCTTCTCAGTATGAGAAGGGTCAAGCTTTAGTACACCACGCAGGTTTAGTGCAGTTTGGCGGACTACACACCATTGAGTACCGAATGGTGCTTTCTCAAGTGTGGAGGTTTTCTTCAAATCAAATTCTGATCCACACATGAATTCGACAAGTCAGAGGTGTGGGCGGGTGTCCTACGCCATTCGAAGTTTTGTAATTCTATATGGCGTAGGACACCCGTGTGGGCCGGGTTCGTACACAGACCCTCCTGAATGGAACGCGAGAGTGCAACCGCTAGACTATCACTTAATTTTTTTTATTTTTTCGTGGGTAAAATCCTCATGGACGCACTCCGCCCGGGGAAGGCGGAGCCAGTGTCGGACTCTTACCGACTAAAAACCGCCACGGTGTACCTCTACCGACACTTGGCCGGGGGCGTGGGAAAAACTCCCGTATTCGCCAAACCATCCCGGGCAGGTACCGGCCCGCCACTAGTAAGCGAGCCCCTTCTCCCCGTGTGGCACCAACATCGGCCGCACCGTCTTGACTGTGCACGCGAAAAACTACGCGCCACCATCACGGGCCTTGACTGGTCGGGCGGCGGGCCACCCCGAGTCCGCCACCCGCAGGCCCACACCTAAGATGGCTGGAGGTCGGCATACGCTCCTACGACGCCCAGGTCGTCTCCTGCGGTTTGGATGAGAAGTCATCGCCTCTCGAACCCTATCCGTCACCTCCTTAGCGAGCATCACCTTCTCGCAGAAGGAGACGACACCTTCCCAAGCGCTCTCGCTCCCGACCATAAACAGAACCACCGCCGCAAGCGAAAGATCGCTGCCGCCTCTGTGGTGATGAGGTCACGGCGCTGTGTGGCCCAAGCTGGGCCTCCTCTAGTGTGTGCCGCACCGTGTCCTCTGGGCAGCTACCGCAGTGATGATACTCGGTTGTCGGCTCCTGGCCTATGCGACACAGATACTTCCCAAAGCAACCATGCCCCGAGAGTATCTGCGTCAGCCGGTAGGTGAGGGCACCATGGCTCCTCTCCAGCCACTCCTCGATGACGGGCGCCGACCGCCGCTATCTTATTATCTTACTCATATCCTCTTGTCTGTCAACAACTTAATACATTCTCACGTTATACAAAAAGGAATCTAGATTAAAGACTTGCCTCCAGTTCCCTCCAGGTATCAGCATGGTAGATGTCATCTCCCGGGTAGAAGGGGGCCTTGCGCTGAAGGGGCGCGCGCCATGGTGGCTGCCAGCCTGCTGCACCCACTAGCTCAGCTTGCCCCAGACCACCTTCGAGAAACTTGCTGTAGTCTTGGAAGGCTGACAAGTTCGACTCCTCCTAAAAGAGACATCGAAATCACATCCAATGATAATTTTATAACGTCGAATTGCGAAAATCTTTAAGGTTGCTTTTACTAATAAAATACTTCATTAGTCCATCAAGTATTTTTTAACATGGTTACCTGAGTTACCGCCATTGCTTTAAAGGCTCTACCACACAGGTGCGGTAATAACGGCCGATATCGCATGCGTTATTGCGATAATGCTTTTTGCGTCCTTGCCATTGTTGCCATACAGCTGCGTTTTTATCTTTCGGTATTTCCAACATGTGTGTACTATTCAATAGAATACCGAATATTATTGTGTGACTTTCTGTAGAACACAAATTGTGTGCTACAAGAGTTATTAATCAACTGCGTGTGTGTAAGATCGCACTCGATCGTGTTGATAATATCAATCGTTATTAACGCACCGGTGGAGTGTAGCATTAAAATATGCCCATTGACGGAGGCAGCTAACAAATGGCATCGTGAGTGTTCAGTGAGTGAGTGAAAATTACGTTGGTGTGCCATGGACCAATTTAAATTTGACCAATTGGTCTATGGGGAAAATTATATGTTTCAATCGTCCAAATACCAACTGGGCTATACTAGCGCTGCGCTATAGTGCTGCGTTGTTTTGTACTATTCAAGTAGATACCTGTCAAACAGAGTGCGCGCGCTACAAGTACGCGACACTATCGCGACGACAGGACGCGGCGTTGTAATTTATTACAGAATTTTTCATTGTACGCCCGACGTTCTTGTGTGAATTTTATGATTATGACTGAAAAACTGATAAAATATGTAATATGATGAAAGGTCCCGAGTCCCGACACAAACGATGATATTCTTCAAAATCTTTCCTCTTATTAATATTATTATGCAACCATTACTCGTTTTCTACGCGAAGGTTATAATGCGTACAGAATTAATAATTCTTCTCCATCTGAATCACCTGAAATCGTGACAAAGACTGCTCTTGTTCTACAAACTGTAACGTAGTGATTATTTTCTCTGTGCTACAAACGTCGGGCGTCAAACCTGTTTGACATCCAAAGCACAGAATATGTAGTAGTAGAGCTCCTTTGTGAAAGAGCTCGTCCGGGAAAGTACTACCACCGTGCCTACTTCTCCGCCAAATAGTGATGCTTGCATTGCTGTTTCGGTCTGAAGGGTACGGGTGCCGGTGAAATTACAATCACTTGAGACTTTTCATCTTCATGTCTCAGTTTGGCGAACCGACTTACGGTACCATTTAGGCAACAGCCAAGGTGGTATTGAAGTTGTCATGGGCAAAGGTAACCGCTTAACATCAGGTGGGCCTTTAGCTCGTTTCGCCATCCTATACCATAAAAAAAAAAAAAAAAACTAATAGTACTAGCGTATCCAAAGTACGCGACGTGACGCACGCTAGGTACGGCTCCCGTTTGACCAGCCCTTTACGCCTTGACGCGCGCTAGTTACGCTTCCTGTTTGACCAGTGGCCTTACTGTTGAAAATAATTCCAATCTCAATCCAATACCAATGTCAAAAAGTGACAAGAATAAATAGGTATTTTTGATTAAAATATACAAAATACACTATTTTAATTCTAATAAGGTTTAATTAATTATAAAACAACTTTTTAAACCAATTTATTGCTAATTTTGCATCTAAAAGTACGAATTGACGTTAGTCCAAAAAAAAAAAAATGAGTAAGGCCACAGGCCTTAGATCACTACGATTTTGTCCGTGGCTTAACCATTCTGCGCAGCATGTGCCTAGCCTATAAATATATTACTCTTAGAATATCTCTGTTTTAGTAAAACTATTTTCGACGCTTCGAAAGCTCAATTTTTTCTTCAAAGAATAAATCAATCAGTTTACGTTTGAATAATAATGTACCTATACTAGGTTAAATCACCTGATTGTAGGAGTGCGCTGTATAGACACTTCTTGGTCGGACAGGCATAGTCACATCCTTTCTAAAATCTGCATTTGCCATTTTAATACTTCTTCAACTTATAACTGTTAAGGTTTATACACTATTTAAAAAAATACATGAACAACAGTGACTATCGACACTGGAAAATGCTACATAATATAAATCATACTTCACGGTTGGAAAGTAATGGAAAAGTCATTTGTCATTTATTTTTTCCTAATTCAAAATTTTATTTACTTCTCTATGGCGACGACTTTATATTCAGAAAAAATTGCTGGCCATTTTTCTACAACCTATTTTCAAAATACTGATATTATAAATTATTACAAAATAGGATCTCCTAAATAATGAATGAATTTATTCCAATAAAGATTTATTCAGTAATCTGAGGTTGTAGTATACGTCTTTAGAAAGTCTGTCAAAACGTCACGTTTATTCCCCAGTTCAAAGTTATCAGACTATTGAAAAACCGACCCTTAGTACATTTTGCATGGGAGGACGCCTGCAATCTTACACACTGCCCGCGATAATAAAGACGCGGTAGAAGTAGGACGTTTGCGATTCTGCGTTCTGCATTGCGATATCTGTTAACGCGTCCCAATGATATTAGTAATTGATCGTAGGTCCCAATACAAAATATACTAAGAACAGATATAGGTACCGCAATAACACATGCGATAATATCGGCCGTACCTTTTTGATGTTTTTTTACCGTGGGGAAATCGTCATGGACGCATCCCGCCGGGGGTAGGCGGAGCTAGTATCGGACTTATACCGACTAAAACCACCACGATTGTTGATTCCTAGGATCCTAGGTCTGTGGTTGATTCCATTTATCTAGAGATATGATTAGATAAAATCACGAAATTATAATTTATTAATTTGCGACCCTTATCACCAAAAGGATCTCAGGACAGCAAAAGCCAAATCATGTTGTTCGGGCGTGGATCCTGGAATTTTCAAGACGATTACTATAAACCAGTCAGTGGCGGACTTCAGACCTTCAGACCCCTTCAGAGTCTCGGCTCAATATAAAAATGTTTCTTTTTAAAAGTTGATTGTACCATTGTGCATTGTGACACGATAAAAAATAAAATTATAATAAAAAACTTTTTAAAAACAAGCTTTTATTGAACTGAGAAGTAGGTATAGTTCCCGGCACGAGACGTGAGCACAAATTGTACCTGCTTGGTAGTCTCTGTCGTCACCGTATAGTACTCCGTTTTCAACATATATTCAATTATGCATTATCATATTATTAAGCCAATGCAAGTGCCCGTTTCTGATCTGTTGTACTGTGAACAGAAATACGACCACTTAAGCAGTGGAATCTATGCTCACGACTCGTGCCGGCAACTATACTAAATAAAACTTACAATACTTACACACAAAGAACTTTAGTATTTTCATAAAAGCTTATTTTAAGTATAAGAAGGATTATAATAAACCGGATTATATCGCGTATATTATTACACAGTGTTTATTATTTTTAAAGTTGATCGTCGACCTGCTGTTCTACCATTTATCAAAGGGGTCACTGACAGAATTAAACCGCTACCCCACTATCCCTCTGCCCCACTGCCCCGCTACCCCACTGCCCCGCTGCCCCGCTATCCCACTGCCCCGCTGCCCCGGTACCCCACTGCCCCGCTGCCCCACTGCCACGCTGCCCCACTGCCCCGCTGCCCCACTGTCCTACTGCCCCACTGCCCCGCTGCCCCGCTGCCCCACTATCTCACTGCCCCGCTGCACCACTACCCCGCTGCCCCACAGCCCCAGTGTCCAACTGCCCCGCTGCCCCGCTGCCCCACTATCTCACTGCCTCGCGGCACCACTACCCCGCTGCCCCACTGCCCCAGAGTCCAAATGCCCCACTGTCCCACTGCCCCACTGTGCCGCTGCCCCACTGTCTCACCATCTCACTGTCCCACTGTCCCACTGTCCTACTGTCCCACTGTCCCACTATCCCACTGTCACAATGTCCCGCTGGTCCACAGCCACGCTGCCCCACTATCCCATTGCCCCACTGCCCCACCGCACCGCTGCCCCACTGCCCAGCTACCCCATTGCCCCACTGCACCTCTGCCCCACTATCCCTCTGCCCCACTGCCCCGCTATCCCACTGCCCCGGTACCCCACTGCCCCACTGCCACGCTGCCCCACTGCCCCGCTGCCCCACTGCCTCGCTGCCCCGCTGCCCCACTGTCCCACTGCCCCGCTGCCCCGCTGCCCCACTACCCCACTGCCCCACTGCCCCGCTGCCCCGCTGCCCCTCTGCCCACTGCCCCACTGCCCCACTGTCCCACTGCCCCACAGTCCCACTGTCCCACCGTCCCACTGTCCCACCGTCCCACTGTCCTACTGTCCCACTGTCTCATGTCCAATGTGCCGTCCCGCTGTCCTGTCCCATGTCCCGTCTCATGTCCCGTCCCATTTCCCGTCCCATGTTCCGTCCCCTGTCCCGTCCCCTGTCCCGTCCCCTGTCCCGTCCCCTGTCCCGTCCCCAGTCCCATCCCCTGTCCACTCCACTCCATCGTACATTACTATCCGCTCGTGCAAATGCATAGAAGCTTCGATCTGTCGGGTGAGTAGTTACGCAACCCACAAATTAATTTTTTTTTTTTTTCTTTCTTTCTCATAACTCATACCAGTTTTTAAGTCAGATCATCAGCTTTCAAACAAAAAAAAAACATCAAAATCGGTCCAGTAGTTTTAGCGTGATGCTGGAACAAACAAACAAACAGACAACTAACATTTAACAATTTTATAATAGTAGTAGACTAGCTTTTACCCGCGGCTCCGCTCGCGTTAAATTCTGCTAACCCACGTCAGTTCAGTCCAGTCCAGTCCATTCCAGTCCAGACCACTGTCCCACTGTCCCGCTGTCCCGCTGTCCCGCTGCCCCGCTGCCCCACTGCCACGCTGCCCCGCTGCTCCACTGCCCCAATGTCCCGCTACCCCACTGCCCCGCTGCACCACTATCCCACTGCCCCACTGCCCCGCTGCTCCACTGCCCCACAGCCCCGCTGCTCCACTGCCCCACAGCCCCGCTGCCCCACTTCCCCACTGCCCAGCTGCGCCGCTGCCCCACTGCCCCTATACCCCGCTGCCCCACTGCCCCGCTACCCCACTGCCCCGCTACCCCACTGCCCCACTGCCCCACTGTCCCACTGCCCCACAGCCTGCCCCGCTGCCCCACTACCCCGCTGCCCCACTGCCCCATTGCCGCGCTGCCCCACTATACCACTGCCCCACTGCCCCGGTAACCCGCTGCCCCACAGCCCCTCTGCCCCGCTACCCCAATGACCCACTATACCACTGCCTGCCCCGCTGCCCCACTGCCCTACTGCCCCGCTACCACGCTGCCCCACTGACCCGCTGCCCGATTGCCGCGCTGCCCCACTATACCACTGCCCCACTGCCCCGGTAACCCACTGCCCCGCTGCCCCACAGCCCCGCTGCCCCGCTACCCCACTGCCCCACTATCCCACTGCTTGCCCCGCTGCCCCACTGCCCCAATATCCCACTGCCCCGCTACCCCACTGGCCCACTGTCCCACTGCCCCACAGCCTGCCCCGCTGCCCCACAGCCACGCTTCCCCGCTGCCACACTGTCCGGCTGCCCCGCTGCCCCACAGCCCCGCTGCCCCACTGCCCCGCTGCCCCATTGCCGCGCTGCCACACTATGCCACTGCCCCGGTAACCCACTGCCCCGCTGCCCCACTGCCCCGCTGCCCCGCTACCCCACTGCACAACTATCCCACTGCCTGCCCCGTTGCACTACTGCCCCGCTGCCCCAATATCCCACTGCCCCGCTACCCCACTGCCCCACTGCCCCACTGCCTGCCCCGCTGCCCCACTACCCCGCTGCCCCACTGCCCCATTGCCGCGCTGCCCCACTATACCACTGCCCCACTTTCCCGGTAACCCGCTGCCCCACTGCCCCACAGCCCCTCTGCCCCGCTACCCCAATGCCCCACTATACCACTGCCTGCCCCGCTGCCCCACTGCCCTACTGCCCCACTACCACGCTGCCCCACTGCCCCACAGCCCCTCTGCCCCGCTACCCCAATGCCCCACTATACCACTGCCTGCCCCGCTGCCCCACTGCCCTACTGCCACACTACCACGCTGCCCCACTGACCCGCTGCCCGATTGCCGCGCTGCCCCACTATACCACTGCCCCACTGCCCCGGTAACCCACTGCCCCGCTGCCCCACAGCCCCGCTGCCCCGCTACCCCACTGCCCCATATCCCACTGCTTGCCCCGCTGCCCCACCGCCCCGCTGCCCCAATATCCCACTGCCCCGCCACCACACTGCCCCACTGCCCCACAGCCTTCCCCGCTGCCCCACAGCCCCGCTTCCCCGCTGCCACACTGTCCGGCTGCCCCACTGCCCCATTGCCTCGCTGCCCCGCTGCCCCGCCCCCGCTGCCCCACTGCCCCGCTGCCCCACTGCCCCGCTGCCCCACTATCCCAATGCCCCACTGCCCCGCTGCCCCGGTACCCCACGGCCCCTTTGCTCTGCTGCCCCACTGCCCCGCTGCCCCACTGCCTCGCTGCCCCGCTGCCCCGCTGCCCAGCTGCCCCACTGTCTCACTGCCTCGCTGTCCCGCTGCCCCACAACCCCACTGCCCCACTGCCCCGCTACCCCACTGCCCCACTACCCCACTACCCCACTGCCCCACTGTCCCACCGTCCCACCGTCCCGCTGCCACTGTCCTACTTTCCCACTGTCCCACTATCCCACTCACCCACGACCCACTGTCCCACTGTCCCACTGTCTCACTATATCACTAAATCACTATCGTCCCGTCCCATGTCCCATGTCCTGTCCCATGTCCCATCCTATGTCCCGTCTCATGTCCCGTCCCATTTCCCGTCCCCTGTCCCGTCCCCTGTCCCGTCCCCAGTCCCATCCCCAGTCCCATCCCCTGTCCACTCCACTCAACTCCACTCCATCGTACATTACTATCCGCTCGTGCAAATGCATAGAAGCTTCGATCTGTCGGGTGAGTACGCAACCCACGATTTTTTTTTCTTTTTTTCTTTCTTTCTTTCTTTCTCAAAACCCATACCAGTTTTTAAGTCAGATCATCAGCTTTCAAACAAAAAAAAAATCATCAAAATCGGTCCAGTAGTTTTAGCGTGGTGCTGGAACAAACAAACAGACATTTACAATTTTATAATAGTTAAGAAGATAAGATAATATACTTGAAGAAGAAGGTAATTAAAAATTGTAGACTGAAAATAGTATTTTTTTAGTTACACCAAGATAACTTTATGCTTATTCGTATATTAAGATGGATACAATATAACAACGTTTAGGTACTTCTAAATTTTATTGCTTTTCATACAAAAAATTAGAGAAATCGCAATTTAGAGGTAGCTTTCGGTCCTTGTCTGTAAGTCGAAAGGTTCTGATTTTCGGTTGGCTCAAAAGACTGCATTTCCAAGATGGCACCACCCACATACGACAGGATTTTTTTTCTACTCTATAAAATTCGGCCCGACCAAAAAGTTTTTAATGCAATTTCTTTAGCAGCCGTATTTTCTCTATGGAGGCGCGCGCTAGAGCGCATGCGTGTGAATGACAGCTGGATATGAGCGCCTTATTCACCTTGATGTATGCAAAATGTTGTAGAAAAATATAATAAAAAATCACCGGTTCCCGTCATCGTAGCGAGGTAAAATACATACCAGTTTTTAAGTCAAATCATAAGTTTTAGTCACAAACCCTTTCAACAAAATCGGTCTAGTAGTTTTATAGTGATGCTGGAACAAACAAACAAACAAACAAACAGACAACTGACATTTAACAATTTTATAATAGTAGTAGATAGATTATTACTAGCAGAGTCGCGGAGACTCCGTCCACGTGGATGTCGGAAAATACCATCATGTCCTGTTCATGTATTTACCTATTCATAGACATAGATGTATTCATAGGCAGAGGACCGAGTTTTGTGGCGCAACTTGGGAGAGGCCTATGTCCAGCAGTGGACTGCGATAGGCTGAGTTGGTTGATTGAGACATAAATGTACCGATTTAGTAGTAGTAGAGCTCCTTTGTGAACGAGCTCGTCCGGGGAAGTCCTACCACCGTGCCCACTTCTCCGCCAAATAGTGATGCTTGCATTGCTGTGTTTCGGTCTGAAGGGTACGGGTGCCGGTGAAATTTCAATTGATGATTGACAATCACATGGTGGTGATTTACAATCACATGAGACCTTCCATCTTCATGTCTCAGTTTGGCGAACCGACTTGCGGTACCATTTAGGCAACAGCCTAGGTAGTATTGCAGTTGTTATGGGCACAGGTAACCGCTTAACATCAGGTGGGCCTTTAGCTCGTTTCGCCATCCTATACCTACTATAAAAAAAAAAATATATCTACCTTGGCACCAACCTTGTTAGTCCAGTTGTCGTAAGTGCGACTGCTGAGCGCGGGTTCCTGGGTTCGATTCCTAGGTCGGGCAAAGATTTATTAGTGTTGTGTACAATGAGAATGTCATATCGCGAGCTAAGCGGTCGCGAAAATTTCGTGAGCGGTTTCGGGTTTTCCTCATAGAAATAAATAAATGCAACGGAATAGTTGCTTACAATTAGGGTTATCAGAATTCGCGTTCAGAATTTAGGTCGCGGGAATCCGCTGGATGCGGGAAACGCAGGACCGGTCGTTGCGGCGATGCTTGGGGGAGGCCTATGTCCAGCAGTAGACGCCTTTCGGCTGAAATGATGATGATAATGAGGATTATCAGATCAATAAAATGGTTCTCCGGAGAAAAATCCGGACATTGAAATAATTTCCGATTTTTTCCTTCAAAACTGAATTTCGTGCCATATACATTATACATGTTGATCTTATAAGATATAACTGATCCATATACCAGGCCCCTCAGAAAGTATTGCGAAAAAAAGTTTTTATATATGGGAGACTGGCCAGTTATAATGTTTTTCGAAAATATGATTATTTATAAGTAAAAATAAGTAAGTTCCAATTTCAAAATTTCCCTCCACATTTTTTGCGAGTTAATTCAAAGTATTGTGTCTCACTGAAATATGGATCTGCGCCGGGAACATTTTAGAGCTATGATTTTATACGATTTCAAGTGTCGCCTGAAACCGGATGAATCGTACGATAGACTTCAAATGGCATTCATGGATGAAGGCCCTTCCAAGGCAACCGTGTATCGTTGGTATAACGAATTCAAGCGCGGTCGACCAACTTTGGGGGATGACGAAAGAAGCGGTCGCCCTTTGACGGCTGTTACCGAAGAAAACGTGCTAGCAGTGAAAAATTTAATCCAAGACAATAGGCGAATTACATATCAGGAGATTCAACACATATTGAAGATTGGATCGGGAAGCGTTCACGAGATTCTACACAGCCATCTTCGCGTGAGGAGGATAGTATCACGCTGGGTGCCGCACAACCTCACCGATGCTCAGAAGCAGGCCCGGGTGGAATGGTGCCGTGATATGCTTAACAAATTTGAAGCAGGCTCGTCTCGGCGTGTTTACGACATCGTTACAGGTGATGAGTCCTGGATTTATCAATACGACCCAGAAACCAAGCGCCAGTCGACTGTTTGGGTGTTTCAAAATGAGCCAACGCCTACCAAAGTGAAGCGATCTAGAAGCGGGGGTAAGATTTTGATCGCTAGCTTTTTTAATTTGACTGGCCACTTGGTATCAATTCCCTTACGGGATCAAAGAAGCATTAATGCCGAATGGTATACTACCAAATGTTTGCCAGAAGTTTTCTCTGTTATAAGCAACAAGCGACCAAACACAGGGCTCCGCGGGCTACTGCTCCACCACGACAATGCACCTGCGCACACCGCACTCAAAACGAGGGACTTCCTGGACAGCACGCCAGTCAAACTCCTGGGTCACCCTCCTTACAGCCCTGATCTAGCACCGTGTGACTTCTTTTTATTCCCAAAAATAAAAAATCAGCTCAAAGGGATACAATTTTCGTCGCCGGAAGATGCGCTGGCTGCGTTCGAGCAGGCTGTAAACGAGGTGTCTGCGGCGGACTGGAAAAAGTGTTTTGAAAACTGGTTTAGGCGCATGAATCTTTGTATAGAGGCTGGTGGAAAGTACTTTGAAAAGATTTGATAAAAATATATGTACGTATAGAACAATTTTTTTTAGTTTCGCAAAACTTTCTGAGTGTCCCACGTAATTATTACGATTTCACTGATTAGTTATCATAATTAAAAATAATAATGTAAAAACAAAGTAACTTTACTGGAGTAGGTTTTGTAACTCGTGTCAATGGTGTCGATTCTCTTGTTCACGAACTAAACTTGTTTTAAACCATCGCTCTATTTTACTATTAGTAGACACAAGAAAGGGATGGCAACAATTTTTGAACTGTAAAATTAGTTTACGTGTTATTTTTCTTTGTATTTTAGAGGGCACGTTCCGAGATCACGACTAAATTTGTATGGAAATTTAATTCCGACTAATTTGACACCACTAAAATTGTTGCCATTCCTTTCTTGTGTCTACTATTAGTAAAAGAGAGCGATATCACAATAAGTATGGTCCGTGAACAAGAGAATCGACACCATTGTCACTGAAGTTTACATAATAATATTATTTTTGGCTCATATTAAACAACTTTGGCCGTTAATTCTTATTTAAAAAAAATCTAACATGTTCTGCTAAAACGATTGTTTTTCCTTTGTCACAAGCTTCAGATTGGAAAGATATATTATGTTTTATGCTTTCGAATCCGGTTCTTATTTCACAAATACCTATCAGCGTATCATTTACAAATATTATTAATTGCACTTCATCGGCAATGTTTCACAATGGTTACACATTTCTCTAAATTTTTTACTTGATTTTAGTAGATACTAGCTTTTACCCGCGGCTCCGTTAGATTCTGTTATCCCCCCGTGACGGACCCTGTTAATAATTAGGTGTTTTCCTGTAACTATTACAAAACTGTCTGTTTGTTTGTTTATTCGAGCATCACGCAAAAACAACGGGACCTATTTTGTATTTTTTTTGTATTTAGACTTATAAACATGTATGCATTTTATGAAAAAAGCAAACGATTCCTGTAGGATGAATTGAAGAACCACGAAGCGAAACCACGGGCAAAGTCCAGTCCAGTCCAGTCCGATCCAGTCTAATCCAGTCCGATACAGTCCGTTCCAATCCGATCCAGTCCGAGCCAGACCGATCCAATCCGATCCAGTCTGATCCATTCCACTCGAATCCACTCCCCTCCACTCCAATCCGTCCCTGTCTCACTCCCAATCCCATTTCCACTCACAGTCCCACTGCCAGTCCTACTCCCAGTCCCGCTCCCACTCCCACGCCCACGCCCACGCCTACTCTCACTCACTCACACACTCACTCAATCGCTCATCCATCCATCGTACATTACTATCTGCTCGTACAAATGCGTAGAAGCTGTACCACGCCCACGCCCACTCCCACTCACTTACTCATTCACTCACTCACTAACTGACTCACTCACTCACTCATCCAGCCATCGTACATTACTATCCGCTCGTGCAAATGCGTAGAAGCTGTACCACGCCCACGCCCACTCTCAGTTACACGCCCATGCCCACTCTCAGTTACACGCCCACGCCCACTCGTATACCCACTCAAACGCCCACGCCCATACCCACTCCCAGACCCACGCCCACGCCCACTCACTCACTAACTAACTCACTCACTTACTCACTAACTCACACACTCACTCATCCAGCCAGCGTACCTTACTATCCGCTCGTGCAAATGCGTAGAAGTTGTACCACGCCCACGCCCATCGCACATTCCCAGTCATATGCCCATGCCCACTCCTACTCCAACTCAAACGCCAACGCCCATGCCCACTCCCAGTCCCACGCCCATGCCCACTCACGCGCCCACGACCACTCCCAGTCCCACGCCCACTCTCACTCACTAACTCATTCACTCACTCACATACTAACTCAATCATCCAAGGGCAAAACACAAACATTCAAATTAAAAATAAAAGACCCAATAAAAAAAAAAAAAAAAAAAAAAACTCAATCATCCAGCCATCGTACATTACTATCCGCTCGTGCAAATGCGTAGAAGCTGTACCACGCCCACGCCCCACGCCCACTCCCAGTCACACGCCCCCGCCCACTCCCACTCACACTCAAACGCCAACGCCCATGTCCACTCCCAGTGCCACGCCCACGCCCATGCCCACTCACACGTCTACGACCAATCCCAGTCCCACGCCCACTCCCACTCCCACTCTCACTCACTAACTCATTCACTCACTAACTCATTCACTCACTCACTCACTCACTAACTCACTCATCCAGCCATCGTACATTACTATCCGCTCGTGCAAATGCGTAGAAGCTGTACCACGCCCACGCCCACTCCCAGTCACTCGCCCACGCCCTCTCCTACTCCCACTCCCACTCAAACGCCCACGCCCATCACCCACTCCCAGTCCCACGCCCACACCCACGCCCACGCCCACTCCCTCTCACTCACTCACTCACTCACTCATCCAGCCAACGTACTCGCTCGTGCAAATGCGTAAAAGCTTCGATCTGTCGGGTGAGGACGCAACCCACGAATTTTCTTTTTTTCCTTTTTTTCTTTCTTTCTTTCTTTCTCAAAACCCATACCAGTTTTTAAGTCAGATCATCAGCTTTCAAACAAAAAAAGTTTCATCAAAATCGGTCCAGTAGTTTTAGCGTGATGCTGGAACAAACAAACAAACAAACAGACGTTTACAATTTTATAATAGTTAAGATTATCATAACATGGCCCAAAAGATAATTGTTGAAATAATTCACGGGTCCCGAAAATACGCTTTTTATTGCTGCCGCTAGGCGGCGCCCCTGTCGTGCAGATAGCCAATACGAGGGCTGAATACCAAGCTATTAGCGACAATACAGGCATAAGGCAGATGGGGTGCTGCTGGCCAGAAAACCTCCACGTGTGTCTGACGGCTGCTTGTCCCTCTGGACACGTCTGGAGAGACGGCAGTTGTTAGGCCGGTGCATCCTGGGTACGGGCAATATAATCCTTTCGGGGGATTAACCTTCGGGGGATCTTATTGCCTGTGGCGAATATTCTCGTACGGGAGGGGCCCCGTGTGGGCCAATGGGGACTTGCTCCACATGTCCCTCTGATTCCAGCAGAGGGCACAGTAGAGGAGCAGGGGCGGGCCTGGTGTGCACTCACCCTGCCACTGGGCAGGCAGCGGGGGGACTGTCCTTCCCTGCCCCCATCGATCTCGTAATCCCAAGAGAGACCGCTAAGTAGTATTCTCGCACCTCTTGGGACCGAGGGTCTTGGTTTCACCGCCCGGAACGCGAGGAAGAAAACCTCTAAAAAAAAATACGGAAAGATGGGGCCTGCGAGCAGCAGACTCCGGGTAGTCTGCTGCCCGACCAGCAGCTGGCGTAGCTGGCACAGCTGGCGTAGCTGGCATGGTTGGCATAGCTGGCACAGCTGGCATAGCTGACACAGTTGGCGTAGCTGGCATGCTGGCCTGGCAGCATGCTGACGTAGTGGCACAGCTGGCGTAGCTGGTGCAGCTGGCGTAGCTGACACATTTGGCGTAGCTGGCACAGCTGGCGTAGTGGCGCAGCTGGTAAAGGCCCGTGAGGTGAGGTGGCATGCAGTGTGCCGTGTGCACTGCCTAGGAGGGTGCGGCCAACGTTAGGCCGCACGGGGAGAAAGGGCTCGCCTGCTTGTGGCGGGCCGTGACCTGCCGGGGGTGGTTCTGTGAATACTCACGGGTACCCACGCTCCCGGCTAAGGTAGTTGAAGGAACACCGTGGTGGTTTTAGTCGGTAAGAGTCTGACACTGGCTCACCTCCACCAAAAAGGCATAAGGCAGATACAAGCTACATAAGTACCTACCTCTGATTGTTGTTGTTGTTGTTGTGTTGCAATGTTGAGAAAGAATCAAAGAGAATCTCGCTAAATTTTCCTAGAAAAGTACGGTTAATCTCGTCGCCAGTATGGTCGCCTGCCAGTGCGGGTCGCCTGCCAGTGCATCTTCCCCCTCGCCGTGACCAGCGTTCGTCGGCGTAGCATGTCAGCACCGTGGAGAAGCGCACCACGCAACACCGTCGTAACCGATGTTCCACAGGAGCAACCCCAGATCTGATCCCTGTGGAACACCGGACAACATCTCTCACCGACCCCGTAATCCTTCCCAAACCGAGTAGATGACGGCCGGCCTGTCTGTTATTTAGGCTCCGATAATATGCCGAAGCTAGATCGGGGGAATCCGGTGGTAGTCGAGTGCCACACTAATGCAACTCCAGAACAAGGTGTTGAAAACGGGTGTGCTCCGACCTCGAAGGAAATAGAGCACTCACTACGGCCTCCAGCAGCTCAGAACGGAGACTTTAAGATAGTGGGGGTGGGTCCACGGGTCGAAGTTTGCCCCGTACCATAAGCTATGGATTATGGACGCCCCCACGGATTGCCGTCCAGAGTCGACAGCATAGCGTCGTAGCCGGCCACTCTCGCCTCTGCAATGGCAACCACCGGGCACACCACCAATGAAAGGTCACCCTCACTGCTCTGTACCCCTCATACAGCTCCTCCTTTATGGCGACCTTCTCCGAGGTGCGGGGACGCCTTATAAACCGTCTTCTATACCTGCATTGCATGCATTTTTTTCAACGTTTTTGTTTCTGCTCTATCATCAAAACGGTCATACATACCAGCGTCAAACTTGGTCTAATTATAGTGCATACTATGTAGTTTAGTAATTTTATATGTGGTGGTACCTGCGTAAGAAAGAGATGCAAAAAAAAAATCGCTCACGGTGCGTTGATGTGTTTTGATGAACTCTCGTAAATTAAATCAGTTTCTATGGGGTATCAGGTCGAAGGGTGGTACGGAACCCTTACTGCGCGAGTCTGACTCGCACTTGGCCGGTTTTTTTGTTAACATTTAATTTAAAGTATCATGGGTCTCGCAAAGGAATCGTCATTCAGCCTTAAAACTCGGCCAGTAAGAATATTATAAGCTCTTAGAATAATTAGGTATTTACTATTTAAAATTTTACTATATTTCTTAAAATACTTAAAAATAGACCTTTATTATAACTTTTAAACGCATTAAACTCTCAGTCGACATTAATCGATTATGTTATAAAGATATTTGTGTCAAGCCCTAACTCGTCTACGCAACAGCGACGAGTCGACACAGCCTTCAGTTCGTCGACGAGAATAAACGAGTTAGTGAATACCGTTTTGCACTCGCGGTCGTTCGCAAGGCTGTCTCGACGTCGAGCCCGTCTCGACGTCGAGCCCGTCTCGACGTATATCCACGAAATTGTCAGTTAGTGAATAGCACTGCTGGAGTACTGGCGACGCTTGTCCACTCACGCAACTCGCAGGCACGGCCATCAGTACCTACATTTGGTGTTTTTTTGTTTTTTGTTTTGTTTTTTTGTGTTTTTTTTGTTTGGTGTTTTTTTAGGACAATACTAGCCCTAGGCATCCCCGCAGTGTAATAAGACTAATAAGTGATTGAATTCAACGTTTCTATTAAAATACAAACACCGTTCCAAAAAAATCTTTAATACCTACTCCGGTATTATCTAATACCGGGATCCTAGTATTGGACACTACGACCACAGGCTATCTAGAGAAACTACGACCACAGAACAGTATACTCCTCTAGACTACGACACACGACTGCCTCGTTGGTGTAGCGGTCGCAAGCGCGACTGCTAAGCGTGAAGTCCTGGATTCGATTCCCAGGTCGGGCAAAAAGTATTAAGTATATACTTGGATTTTTCTATCAAGAAAATTAGTCAGTAGCAACCCGGAGACAGGAAGTTGGCGTTGCTCCACATCCGTGCCTCGGAGTGCACGAAAAGCCGTCGGTCCTGCGCCTGATCACACTCCGGTCGTGTCTGATTGCCATCCCATCGGATTATGTGAGTGAGGGAAAAGAGAGTGCATCTGTGTTTGCGCACACACTCGTGCACAATATGTTCTGCGCAGATGGCTAGCTCAGAATAATAATGGCTAGTCTCCGTTGACATTGGCTGCCGTGGCCGAAATTCGGCTGGGGCAATTATTATTGGACAATAATACCGGAAGTAATTGTCGGTATTGATTTCAATCCGGTATTACATGGCCTACTACGCCCATATGCAAAGAGAATATAACCACTACGTTTACCCATATGGATAAACGGATAAACGGTTTCAACGACCGAACTTCGGCAAGTTGTTAAGTGACCGGCCAGGGGGCCAATCGCGCTATTTTCAAACGTATCAACCGTTTGAACGGAACGTCTTAGGTTTTAGTTTAGCTTTGGTTTAGCTTTTGTTTAGTTTTGTCAAAAATGGTATCGCGCTAATGTTTTCTGAACGTTATAATCGTTGACGTTACCAAAGTAAAACCAAACGTGTGACGTTTAGGGCTTGCCACGAGTATTAAAAATACTTGGTGATACTTTTACAATCGATTGTCGACTAAGCATGTTGCGAAGGGAGCAGCACTATTTTAGTATGTCAAATTGTCTATGTCACTCATTGTCTATCATCAGTGTTGCCAAACGTATAACTTAAGTAGTATTTGTATAATTTTTTGCCCGTTTTATTAATTCATAAAATTAAATGAAAAAAACAATAAACTACTGCTATGAACAACGCTTTCCGTTTATAATTACTTAACGAGTACATAAGACGATAAAATAACTGCGATTTAAAGGAATGTTCATAGTAATTTGTGTAAGACGTAGCTAATATGTAGTTAAATATTTTTTGTAATACTTCTAATGTAAAAAATGCGAAAGTTTGTTTGGTGTATCCTTCAAATGGAACGGATCTACGTATTTTTTCTAGTTTTACTAGTGTACGATTAGTACGATCGCTAAAAAAAACATCTGGCAACTGGCAACACTGATTGCCATATGAAATATTTAAATGTAGCTAATTGTCTGTGTCAGCGTTGCCTGCATGGGTATTTTTACCCGATTTCGTGTAATTTAGGCCTTAAGCGGGTTCTTGGCGGGTAACGAATAACGATGAGTAATTTCGGGTATTTTTGCGACAATCACAAAAAAGAGCATGTCGAGCCCCCCTCAGTGTTATGATCTGGGTAATTTGCCAATTGTCACTAACTGTAATATGTAGGTCATTACAGTCATTTTAGGCACGCGGGACAGAGAAGATACTCAACAAAAGTTAGTGGGGTAGGAGAGTTCCTTGTGAATGAGCTCTTCCGTGGAAGTCCTACAACCGCACCTGTTTCTGCCGGCAGACGAAGGGTACGGGTGCCGGCAAAATAACAATCACATCCTTTCCATCTTTATGGCTCAGTTTGGCGAACGCAATATTAGTAAAAAAATGTTGTAGTTTTTTATTGATGGATCACTGTGTTTAGTTTGCTTTATCATTCTACACTATTCTGCTTCTTTAATGTGCTGGTCGGATATTAATTTAATTTAATGAAGAAATAATAATATTTGAAATGTATAAATCTTTGTAAAGCGCTATCTCACTTTGTTCATGCATAGTCCAAAAAAATCGAGCTCGCGTCGCTCGCGGTTGTTGTTCAAGCCTACGGTGATATGTTGAAAACAAATATTCTGTTAGTTTATACCACAGACTAAGAAGTGTACTACGGTTTGTACACATTATTAATAAAGAGGTAAAGCCGAAAGCACCAAAGACCAGATAAAAAATTCGCACTCGCTTTGCTGGCACTGTTAGATATACTTCTGCTGATTTCCTCTTCCTTGCCATAACTATAATGCAAGTAACTATTGCCTTATATTTTCATTCACGCTTTCTTCATGTTTTCGCAAAAGCTAAACGAGCTCACTGCGCTCGCACCCTACTATCTTTCTTATGATTAATTGCCATATTGCAAAACTTTTTGCGTTGTGGCGCAACTTGGGAGAGGCCTATGTCCAACAGTGGACTGCGATAGGCTGTGTTGATTGAAAACTTTTTGGCGTTTTAATAAAAGGCTTCCTGCATTATACACCACTTTGAGCCTCCAAAAGGATTAGTCCACCACTGAGAAGAATCGTCCCTTACTTTTGATTAACAAAATCCTGAATCCACACAGGTTGACATTCTTTAAAAGTATTCAAAAAAATATTCGCCACCACAGGCCCCCTAATATTTCTATCACGTCAGTGCGGCGCGACGCCCCTTAGGTACCTAATTTAAAACTATAAACAAAAAAATAAAAAACAATACTTTTTTTAATTATTATTTTTGACAGAACGGGTAATTTCTTGTTTGATTGCCGGCAACACTGGTCTGTGTATTAAATAATATAAATGTTATTTATTAGCGGCTAATTTACCTAACAAAGCTAATTTAATTAATGTTTTATCACTAATCACGTTTAAAGAAATGTACTCTTTCACTACGTTTGGCATCGTTTGTCAACAATAACAACAACTATATTAATAAACTCAACTAGATTGGATCATTCAAACGACAAGTAAGTACCTATTGTTTTGCTGTTTATGTAAATAATCATTCATCATTTCAGCCTTAAGACGTCCACTGCTGGACATAGGCCTCCCCCAAGCAAATGTTGGGGGGATATGCCATAATCGCCACGCTTGGCAGGCGGGTTGGCGATCGCAGTTGGTTGGTTAAATACTCGGAGAACGCTGCTGCTCATCCTCTGGTGAATCCCTTAGTCGCCTTTTACGACACCCATGAGAAGAGATAAGGATATGTAAATAAACAATGTTGATAATGCAGCTAGTTAAGATTTATACTTTGTTTCTATATTTGCAGAGACGAGGGTCGCGACGCAACTGTACGTCCACCGTGCAGCAACTACCTACAGTCAAAGAGAATTGCCTACAGTGATTATATTATTATCTTTGGCGGCAAATGCAGATGTTGGTGAAGTTTGTCAAGGCCAATAGGGTCTGGCCCTTAGACGGAGTCTATCTGTTCCAAAGAGGTGCGGGCTCTTTTAACATAACTTTGGCGTGAGTTTGCAGACACGATCAACTGTGAGGGTCTAGTGAAACTGCCAAAAGAGTGGAGCAATGTGAGTACCTAATAGTTAAAGTTAAAACATTTAGTGTGTGTAAATTCATCTCTCATCTCATGCTCAGAAAGTAGGTCATTGTTTATTCAAAAAGCGGCTAAAAGCACAGACATAGTAAAAAATATAGATGAAGTGCTGCAAACAATCATAATGAAGCCAAAAAAAATTATGCTTCCAACCAGCGCTTACGCACACCATGTACCTGAAGGATATTTGCTTTCACAATGCTTATTGAATGATGCCGCAACATGTGTACTGAGGGGTGAGCATGGTTTGAGGTGCATGTGTGAGTGCTGGTTGTACATGAAGGAGCATAGTTTTTTTGGCTTCACTAGATTGTTTTCATACCTAGGTATTATTAACAATAAAAGTTTTTATTTTTTACCCAACTGTGCCAGAAGGAGGCTTATTTAATAATTGTGTTGAAATGTTGTGGATTCACAGTAGATGAATAGTGTTTATAATATGATCTTTGGTAGATAAAAAGTAGAATAAAATGTGTTGTGTTGGCTTAATGTAACCTATGCTAGCTGTTTATTAATTCTTATATAGCTGTTGGTTTTCCTAATAATAAATAAATAAGAATATATAAAAGTAAATAATAAAACATAATAATAGATTTTCTGTTATCAGTTGATGATAACAGGGGTGGCCACTAGCTCATACAAATAAGTGGATGATAATTTTATTACTTTGATAATATACCACTATCACGCAAGGTTACTTAATAAACTACTAGGGTACTTAATAACCTACTCTTATTTTGTTTCAGGTATGTATCATTTTCCGAGGAAGAGATGTGAAGTGTCAGACATTAAAAATAAAGATTTTTTTAACCATATAGGTGTATATTTATTTTTAAAACCTATCACAACATTTTAATCCCACTAAAGCCTTAAGCAGTCCTATGCAATGCTCTACAACAGTCTTCGATCAATAATAGTATTTTTTATCGAAGACTACAGTCCGTGCAGACATGTGGAGCTCTGTACAGGTACTTATAGTATTTTAGTATTGGTGTCATAAGAGTTGCTCTTTGGAGGTATCCTGAATATCCTGCAACAATAAAATAAGGTAGATAAACATATTTTATCCGGTTATATTAACCTAAACATACATTATGAAAAAGTTAACAACTAATGTGTAAACATCTTGATCCTCCTCATACAACCTCTCAATGACCCCTGTCTTCCCACACTGCTATCATAATTAGACCCAAGATAACTAGAGTCCACAAAAAAAAAAATCAGCATCAGCATTGCACATCTAAAAATAACACAAAGTAGATTAAACAATTGCCACAATGTATAGTCACTTATGTGTGGATCAGGGTAGGGGAGGGTGTGAGGGAGTAATTTGATTATCACTTGCTTTAACAGTGAAGGAAAACATCATGAGAAAACCTGCACACCCTCCGGTGTGCAGTGCTCCATACAGTTCTTAATGGCTTGTGTGTTTAATCCACCAACCCGCACTAGGCCAGCGTGGTGAACTAAGGCCTTAACCTTCTCATACTGAGAAGAGGCCCATGGCCAGCAGTGGGACAATAATGGGCTGATTATTTTATGCTACAGTAACTTATGAATAAAATAGAAGCATTATTTTATATTATTTAACTATGCGGTCAATATTGTGCAATTTGAGAATTATACTTACTATAAAGCATTCAGAGAATGATACCCCCTCTTGTTCATGTAGCTCTCCTCATGTTCTGGGTGTTACAATGGCAACATGGGTCGTTAGTAGGTATCTATTCTATGACATGGGTGTCATCAACACTAAAATCGCTAGCATCCTTGTAGCTCTGTAGAAACTGAAATAAAGAATATCATATTGTACATTTTAATAGGAAATAAGACAGGTCCAATGAACATGGCATGATCTACTGAAATTTATTTTCTCACTGTCAATTTATATTCTTCGTCTAAATGGGAATGCCACTGCCACTGTATACCCATTCACAGCCCCTGGATTTATTGAGCACCACTGTCACTTCACTTCGAAGAGCTATATAGGTACCTCTCTTAGCTTAGCTCTTTGCTCCACTTACTTTATAGCTTTGCTCACACTTGCTTGGGAGACTGGGTGGGACTTGTTGTCTTCCACTGGGCGGCGCGTCTGGTAGGTATGAACCAGTCGCGTAAAATGATAAAGCTATCAAAATCTGAAACATGTAATAAACGATGCTAAGTATAGGTAAAGGTTGTAAATAAAAATAATGATGTAAATTAATTTTTAACTTCGGTTGTACATACCACAAACTCCTTCGTCTCCAGCCACTAGCTTCGTCGAAAGACGATATCTTTTTATAAACTTCATTTCCGATACCTATGTGAATCGTTGAGGGTCTTAGCCAGCCAATCTGCCTGCGAATCGATGCTCTGTCTTCAGCCACATCCACCTCACGATCACTTTCTAACACATGGAGATACATTTCTAGCATTTCATTGTTTCCAAATTAAAATTATCTCACTAACGTCTGAGTAACGTCTCAGAAAACACTGCAAAAGTAGCTCGGCACGAACTAAATCAAAAACGCTCGTGAACGTTCGAACTACAGCGGTAAATATGTTCCCAACGGAACGCATTAGGTTTTAAACGCTGTCAATTTTAGCGCGATACCGAAATTTCAAGGAAAGTCCGATCGATCGTTCACTCACTCGTTCATGAACGTATGTTCCAAAGAAAAGCTAAAACGTTTCCGTTTTAAGATTAGCGCGATACGAAATGTGCCTAATATAACGTTTTTGGCAATGGTTTAGTTTTGATAAATACGTTCAAAATTAGCGCGATTGGCCCCCAGGCCTTATTATTCCATGTTTATCATTAAACCTTGTTGTGAATAATTTCACTGAACAGTGAAAAAAAAGCCAATAATTTTTATTTCGTACAAGACTTGTTTAAAATTAAAAAAGGAATTGAGAATTTCTATGTAAACCAATGTAAACCATTTTAAACCTAAAAAAAATACCATGAGATTAAGCGTTTCGTGCCACGTTGTATCACGTGTGCATTTTTTTAACTACCTACTTATACCGCATAATACTAAATTCCATTAGCAAAGCATAATAATACCCATTGACTAGGTTTCATAATTCAATGATAATACCCATGAAGTTAGAGAGATAATACCAAAGAGTATATAACCAATAGGTTTAGATAATACCACATTGTAAGGAACTCTAGCTCTGCTCTACCAGTATATGTATATTATCTATGTACATACCACAGCCCTACATACATACTAGAATTTAGTGATGCGACTCGAGTCCACTTTTACTCGAAAGACTCGAGTGACATCGAAAAAAAACGTAATCAAGTATTCAAGTGAAAAAAATATCCACTCAAGTTCACTCGGACTCGAGTCACTCGCCAATCACTCACCGTGACATGCGAAATGATGTGTTTTTATTCTTAACAACGTTTTTCCATTTTATGTCTGTTATTTGGTTTTATGAATAGATCATGTTTACTCATTTTTATTAGTATATTATATTATTTTCAATATATACACACCGGCACAATTAGCGGAACAGAAAAAAAAGTGAGACTATGAGATAATAACGCATATATTTGACGAAAATGTAATTAGACACAAAATAACAAATTGATTAACATCTTTTAACAACGACTTTGAAAAGTCTTCGTTATTTTTTATTGAAAAATGAAGAAATTTGAAATAAGTGAAATTTTTTGATGATTATGAACCATCACAAAAAATAAAAAAAAGTAAGCATTAAATGATTTAACAATAAAATTAACGCAAAATTAATAACGAGTGTTTCCCGCTCTTGCTCTGATTACGGTTTCCATTCGTCTGGGCATGCTACAGATTATGTTATCGATGATTTCTTGAGGCAACCGCTCCCACTCCTCAAGTAATGCGTTTCCAAGTTCATTCAGATTGTTGGGGGGTGGCATTCTGGATTTAACCCTTCTTTTTAGCAAGTCCCAGACATGCTCTATCGGATTTATATCGGGGGAATTTGCTGGCCACTGCATCACCGGTATACCTACGTGGCTCAGATATGCCTGTACCGATTGTGCACTATGAGCACGTGCATTATCTTGCATTAGAATAAAGTCGTCACCAATAAATGGGGCAAATGGTACATGTTCTTCTAAAATGTCTCTGATGTATCGATCTGCTGTCATGGTCCCTCCTGTGACTATCACTAACTCCGTGCGAGCTCCCAAACATATCCCTCCCCAAACCATAATCGAGCCGCCACCATAAGCCACTGTGTGTTCAAAATTAGACTGTATGTGGCGTTCTCCTTTGCGTCTCCATATTCGCTGGCTCCCATCGATCTGTTTTAAAAGAACTCTGCACTCATCAGTAAAGAGAACCTGCTGCCATTCGTTCAAATCCCAATGACGATGTTCTCGTGCATAGCTTAATCGGTTTACGCGGTGACGTCTCTCAAGTTTTGGGCCTTTGGCAGGTATATACGACCCTAAACCAACTTCTTCAAATCTCCTGCGAACTGTACGCTCACTTACTCGTACTCCTCGAACGTCTTCCAGTTCATTTCGAGCTTGTACAGCCGTTAATCGCGTATTCCTACGAACTCCAAGGTGTAAAAAACTGTCATCTCGCCTCGATGTACATCTTTTTCTACCTTGACCCCTCCTCCTCACAAGAGAATTAGACGATCTGTACCGCTGGATGCTACGATGAATCGTTGATACTGGTCGACGAAGCCTTGAGGCAATCGATCTGTAGGTATGGCCATTTCTTCTCATTTCATCAGCCCTAATGATTTCCAGTGATGTTAAGTCAGGCATAATAAAGAACTTTTAATAAACAAAATTGCCTATAGAATAACAAATTTATAAAAAACCATTAAGTGCAATTTTTCAAAAAAATTACAATTACGTAGTTATTACTCGAACAAGTTGACAAAACGTATTGTTCGGGAAAATAAAACAAATGAATGAAAAAAGTGTATGTCATCTAATTTTCTATTTTCAAATTTGACAATAAATTAAAAAAATATCATAACTGGCCAGTTCCTCAAGGAAAAGATTTTAAAATCCTGCTTTTTTTGTGTTCCGCTAATTGTGCCGGTGTGTATATAAACGATCTTGTATCTTGATTTCGTAAGACTGACGATGTTTTGAGATAAAACTTCAAGCTTGTAGTTTTAAACTGTTGACTCAACTTACTGACAAAATAATAATGCAAAATTCAAGGATTGTAACTCGTGAACCACTCGAGTGACACGACCTCTCAAGTAGTACTCGAGTAAAATTGTAAAATGACTTGATTGACTCGATTGGTAAAATCGAACTCGAGTCGCATCGCTACTAGGATAGTAGTTTGTGTCATTATTTCATTTTCACGTTAAAGTCGATTAAATGAAATTGAAAATTTAGTCGAATAAAGGGTGATATTCTCGTTATACCCGTGCTACACTATCGGCATAAAAGAGTACACAAAATAGGGGTGACACTAGTCATCAGTGTGTCCAGATGCACTGTGATTACAGTAGATTTACTGTATATCAACTCCATTTACTGTATTTATGTAAATACAGTGTATAGAGAGCACTGTAATTTTAGTTTATGAAAAATCGTTTCAAATTGTGGAAAAAAAGACAAATTTTAGAAAAATAATAGTAGAAACGAAACCTTTTACGTTACATAGAACTAGAACGCACCTTACGTTATCAAATGGGGAAGCGACCAAAACACGTTGTTAGACTCCAATTTTATTACGGTTTTAATTAATAGATTTTTTATTAAGCCCGGAAATTCGGTACGTACTTATAGCGCAATCATCCGAACAGAAAACACTTTTTGCGGGAGACGTGGTAGCTATTAAACTCAAATCAGTACTACATACTAAACTTATGCACAAACGATTCCTATTTTTGAAGCGCGCTTATCTATTTTCAGAAGTGAGAAACAGCACAATGCATGCTTAATTATGTACATTATTTCACTGTAATCGAATAAAAGTTGTGTACGTACACAAAAATCACTATTTAAAACAGCTCGTGCGCTGGGAAAAATCATCGAAAAATATTACTTTTTTACTGTAAAATACACTGTATTTTTGGTTAAAATACTGTAATTTCAAATAACCTACATTGTAATTTTAATTTTCCGATCTGGAAACACTGCTAGTCATACATTGCAAAGCATGTTTGGCAGAACTTTGGATAGTCTTATATAAATTTAATTTACAAGAACATTTATTGCATGATAAAATACAGATTGACACAATACTGACTGACCGATTACGTCTTTCTGTGATAAACCTAATTTACACACGTGCGAAGCAGCGGGCAGAAGCTACACATACATATTATACCATATCTAACAGAAAATTGCATCTTTACCTTCAATATAATTAAATAATATATATTTTAGCCAATTTTTCTATTAATTTTTTTTCATCATCATTTCAGCCGAAAGACGTCCACTACTGGACATAGGCCTCCCCCAATTAAGGGTAAATTAATTAATTTTTTTTTTTTTTTTACTCCACTATAATGGCGAATTAGATGGAGATTTCTAGACTAAACGATTGCTTCTTCTTCAGTCGTGTCGACATGAGCTACATAATGATAATAGGTCATGTCGTTGTGTAAATTTTACATCAGTAGTCCAATCAGCAGGTTCGTAACGCGGCTGACTGCCCAGGGTGCGCCGGACGTTCAATTAAATACCGTCACTCGTTGAGGCTCTTTTAAATGCACCACCACGACAAACGCAAACGATAGCTTAAACATATCTTTATAGACAGTATTAAAACCACATTCTAAGGCCCGTATTACAGAAGGTTCCTCAAGTACAGTTTAAACTCCAATCACCTGATCACTACTTAAGGATAGAATCGTTACTTGAGTATCGGTCTTATTCCAGGACGGTAATTATAAACTTTAATTCAACAACATTAACATAACACATGAATTTGACCTGAAATAGAATAGAAATCTCTACTCAAGCGTAGTCTGGACCAAACTATAGTGATTACAGATCAAATCTCGGCCCAAATACCGAATCAGGGGACAGTATAAAACAAAACTAAACTCAGCTGAACTGTGATCAACAAATCTCTGCTTGAGGAACGTTCTAAAATCAAAGCTCAACTTAAAACTAGTTTTAAACAGAGATCAACGCTTGAGTATCGTTCTGTAATATGGGCTAAATTCTACGTTATATGACTTTTACAAGTAATTTAAATTTTATCCGGATTTTTAAGGCCTAGGGTTGTCCCCATATCCGAAAATATTTATTTAAATGTAAATACGTAGAATGACCTAAATAAGTGTTTATAACTTTAGGGAGTGATTAGGTACGGTCGACCGCACGTCGGTGGTAACACTTTGACATTAGCAGCATCTTTATTACGTAAGCAGTAAAGGCGATTTTCGAATTGAAGTGTTACCACTGTCATGCAGTCGACTGTACATGCAAGTGAACAACTTTTGTACTACGACTTTTTTTCATATTCTGCTTTAAAGTCCGTTAACAATGAGAGGACTGAACTTTTACCGTTCATTTCCGATACGTATTTCGTCATGATTTATAGAGAATTATTAATATTATAGAATATTATTATTTTTATTTATTAATTATATTTATTTTATATTTTATTTTATTATCAAAGAAAGAAAAGAAAGAAAGAAAGAAAAACTTTTATTTAGCACAGAACACAGGACAGCACAACAATAACATTAATAAAAATACTAAAGTTAATAGGTAAATAAAATATGAAGTTGCTGCCGGGCATGCCCAAATTAAAAATTATATTATTATTATTATTTATCAAATGTCCTAAAACAAAAAAAGTTGTTCTATTTCATCTTCTTCTTCTATTTCATGGACCTACCTAATCTGTCTTAAGTTCGGTACTCTTTTTTAGCTCACCCTAAAACTTTTCTTCAAAGTAATTGGTGTAATGATAGATAAACCTTTTCAGGGTTCCGTACCCAAAGCGTGCAAAACGGGACCCTATTATTCTTGCTACGCTGTCCGTCCGTCCGTCCGTCCGTCCATCCGTCCATCTGTCTGTCACAGGGTTGTATCTTTTAAAAGGTAACAGGCAGCCGGTTTAAATTTTCTCAGAATATGTGTTGCTAGTATATCACGACAAATACTAAGGTCCAAATTACAGAACGTTCCTCAAGTACAGTTTCATCTTCAATCAACTGATCACTACTTAAGGATAGAATCGTTACTTGAGCATCGGTCTTATTCCATTACGGTAATAAACTTCAATTCAACAACATAGCACACGAATTTAACCTGAAGTAGGAAATAAATATCTACTCAAGCGTGGTCTCAACCACACTTGAGTGATTACAGATCAAATCTCTGCCCAAATAGAAACAGGTGAGAGTATAAAATAAAGCTAAACTCAGCTGAACTGTGATCAATGAATCTATGCTTGAGGATTGTTCTAAAATTAAATCCTAACTCAAAACTAGTTTTAAACAGTGATCAACGCTTGAGGAACGTTCTGTAATACGGACCTAAAAATAAAAAAAAGTAAAGCAAAGGGGCCCTTCACTTTTCATTGAATTTTTATGTTACTACTTGTATGGATCTTAGGTCTGCATTTATTCTATTCTATTTCAATTTAAATCTATTGTAAACTAGTACCCATAGTACAAGCTCTGCTTAGTTTGGGACTAGATGGTGTTGTGTAAAAATGTCCCAAAAGTATTATATGTAAATCATCACATATATGTAAATCTTACTTTTACTGCCAACTTCTGTCAAAAAATCGTGTTCTAATCATCGATTATGCCCATCACTACCTTTAGGTTGGACTGTACATTTTTCAACGACTTTAATTTAAACGTAAATATCAATGACATTTTTGCATAAAATCACATTGCCAAATAGACAAAAAATAGAAAAGAAAAGTTTTTGAATGCTATTCAAATACATAACCAGATGGATTTTTTGTCAGTAAAAAAATATGATATTATTTAAATATTTATTTTGTTATTATTTGTTTTTATAGTACCATGTTTGATTATTATTCTTATCTATAGATAGATAGATAGAATATTCTTTATTGTACACCAATAACATTATTAAATCATTATTATCTATCTGGAATAACAATAAATATAATAAAATATCATTGTGACAAACAAACAATGTAACTAACAAACAGTTTTAGTCGATTTTCTATAGTGTAACACTGTTCATACTTTTTACTCAACCTACTAATAAGTGTTGTCGGGAGTGTCGAGATCGAGAATATCAACCAGCGGAGAAAGTATTCAACATTAATTTAACTTCTTAAATGTGGAAACACTAGCTGCGGCCACGTTTCGCCAATCGGCCAATCTTGTATCTTGTTAGGTAGTTGTTCACTCATCAGTAATTTTATAGCATCATATTCTTTTGCCTTATTCATAGAAGAAATACATCAAAAATGAGTGCTCCAGCACCTACGCCAGTTTATAAAATTGGTATAGTGAAGCAGGTAATACAACAATTACATGTTTTTATTATTTTCGTAAACATTAAGCCAAGATGCCTCGTGCCGATCTCTTTTAATTTGCCCTGTTGGCACCACATCGCACACATGATTTGATGAGAAATACCGAACATTTAATTTCTTGTATGTTTTATTACAGTTGTTTATCTTAATAACTCTTTGATAGTTGCAACTTATTCAATTTGTGCCAGCTGGCAAGCTAGTTAACAGGATCGTAAGCTAAGAATGTTACGCAGGTTTAAATATGTGAAAACGTGCACATCAGAAATATGCATTTGTGTTAAAACAGGTACTATCGGGAGATACGATCGTGATACGCCGACAGCCCCAAGGCGGGCCGCCTCCAGAGAAAGTGATCGCGCTCTCTGGCATCACGGCACCGAAGCTAGCGCGTCAGAGAACTGCCAATAAGTGAGTATTACAATCTATATTAACCCAATTGTTGCAACTGTATCTAATTTAACTCCAGCTTTATGTCATTAAATCGATCTAACATTATAATGAATACTAATTATCTGTAACATACTACAATGTATATTATTGACTTGTAAAAGCACTATACCCTAAGAGCTACCTTTTCTGCTATTAGAAATAAATAGGGAATTATAGGTGAACATAAATACAAATTTATTATGTTTTATCATAATATTTACTTTTTATATAATTATATCTCATTTTATTAAGTAAAGGTGCATGCAATGGCGAATTCATTTAATCCCAATTTGGACTTAAAATTACTATAAGGCTTATACCTATTCAGAGACAGATCTAAGTGTGAACTCTAAGCAAGATAAATAAAAAGATAAATAACCATAAGTACCTATAATACTAATTAGCAGTCACTATATCATAGGCCTTAATAAACAACTGCTGTTAGTACACCTACCTACACAGACCTACCGTTTTTTATGACGCTCGCTCGATTAATTTGAACGAAACTTTTTTACTTACTACCCTACACTAACTTACTACGCTAATCGATAACCATTAGTTAATAAAATATAATTGTATTTTCTCTATAAGTGATTATTGTAATCTTTTGAGAAAATAAATGTCTTAAGGTTGCTGATATAGAGGAACAAATCTTGGAAAGAAATGTTATGTGACAAATCAAAGGAAATGGCATTAAAAGCCAATGATAACTATTCTTGAACAGTTCTTCATCATCAGCCCATTACCGTCCCACTGCTGGGAATGGGCCTCTTCTCTAATGGCCAAAATTAATATCCGATCTATCCACGATTTGCCCTACTAGAGATAGAAATTTGACATAAGCTCCATACATTTTATGTCAAATTTCTATCTCTAGTAGGGCAAATTGTAGATAGATAGGTTATTAATTTTGGCCGTAAATAAGAAGGGATTGAGCCTTAGCCTACCATGCTGGCCTAGTGCAGGTTGGTGGAGTGCACATACCGTCAAGAACTGTATGGAGCACTCTCAGGAGTGCAGGTTTCCTCACGATGTTTTCCTTCACCGTTAAAGCAAGTGATAATAACATTCTGACCCGCACATGACTGAAAACTCAGAGGTGTGGGCTGGGCTCTAACTCAGACCCTTCTACATGGAAGGCAAGTGTTCAGCGAGGCTATCACTGCTTGAACAGTTAATAAGTTATAATGTATTGAAAATAAACTTGTAAAAGTTACATTTCCCTTGATTGGCCACACAAAAATCTTGTGTAGGATTTTTTCCTTATCAGTAATCTTATGAATTATTGCAGTAAGTAATACAGGGAGGTCTGTTAGCAAAAAAAAAAAATTGGTATGGGTCTAGCTTAAGGGGTCGTTTTTCGCACTTTTTCTGTCTACAACTACAGCAAACTATATTTTACAGAGTTAATAGTTTCTTATTAAACTACCTGCACTTAAATTGTTAAAAACGAATTTTCGATCAATTATGTATTCAGCGAGTAATATTTTTTTTACTGATGGGGGCGCCACTTGGCTGCTACATTCCCCTTAAACCAACTACTTTTTAAATCTAAAAATTCAGTTTCTGTTTTCTCCAAATTTGAGCTCATGACTTCTTTGAAGATTTTCCCACTTCTTTATAGTTTCTACCCCTCAGTCCCATATCTATTAAACATCCTATATTTCGACTCGGATTGTGTTCACAGAAGATTGTTTTATAATTCTAAATTGTGATAGGGTTTGATACATTTATGCCACTGTTTCAAGAATGGCTGCAAGAATAAATAAAAAATATAATTTTCTTGATCTTAATAATCAAAGTACATTTTATGAGCATAGTATTATATGGGAAGGTAGTGGAACACATTTACGATTCATTCTTTCATACTTTAGCCTGACATGAAACATTTGAAGCCTTGTGACTAGTTTTTTATTGATTTGTCTTCACACTATGTGCATTTTTTCATCTATTGTATGTGAATTATTAAAAGCATAGTCTACAAGAAGTATGAATCAGAAAAAGAATCAGCTTTTACAAATTATAAATTTTTTGTGGTAAAATATAATAAAAAAAATTAACCTCTTGCCTACATCTGTTGACAATACATCTTTGTAGCAGCTTCTAGCTTCATAGCTTTACATTATTATTGTTTATTTCTTTACAATCACTCATGACAGCTGTAAAAATAATCTACATAATAATTTAATAACTAGGGCCTGGAAAATATGTGCATGGTGCATAGAACTATAGATCAACTGAAAAGAAAAAGAGTTATTGTATTTGTACAATCAAATGACTGCAAGAAAAACATGACAGCACAAAGAATTCATTATATATAGTTATTTAGATAAAGGAAAATGCAGAAGTTTGTTTAGCTGTTGATCCTGGTTACCATTTGGAGAAGTGTAAAATTGTAAGAAAAAAAATTTACATTATTTAAATTAATAAGTTATTAAATAATTATTAATTTCATTGTATTTTTTACCTTCAATGATTATTATGGCTGTCTGGCCTGCATAATAAGTAAATGTATTGAGCTGTAAATGCCATAACGTAACTAAACCGCATGCACTCAACTCCTGAATCGATTTTTCTTTCTTCTAGATTCTAGATCTACAAACCGTCACTAGAGGTTGCTTACTTGTGAACTATAATTTAACAGACACTTTCAAAATTCTGATTGTGTAGCGTTCATTAGGTTTTATATTACAAGTAATTTTATAGGATGTTTTTTTTGTACTGTCTATGCTAAGTTTTTAAAATGTGAAAGTCCATTCTCTTTTGAAGAGTGGTTAGCTTCTATGGTAATCAATTTTGAGTTCATTTTTACATTTATACTGCTAACAATTTTCAGTTTTAAGTACCTTAATTGTAGAAAATAATTTTCACACTGACAAACTAAATCCAGGCCCTACTTATAACAATTGTTGCATGTTGAGTCATCATCTAATCTAACAATTTACTACACAACTTTCTAATTTACTATCAATACTACTTTACTATAACTGGCATATTATTTTTTAATTGATCATGAAACACAAAATATACTAAAATAACAATTTTAAGACTCAAATTGTATCTTATTTTTTATAAGAATTATTAAATGAATGATGGTGACCCATATAAAACCCTTAATTTATGCAAGTAATAAATACTAATAAAATCTGCTGCTTTTAAATTAATCAAAACATATTTCATTTTATCTTTCATGCTGTAATAGGGCCAAAAAGAAATCTGACAGGTAGGTATTTCTGCATTTGCTATTGTTGTTTGTTGATATTGTATGCTGATGTATTTTATGTATTCCAATAAAATTTAATGCAATGCGAAACATTTGTGTAGAACCGTAAATGATTTTATATTAAATATGTATTACAATACAGCCGTATTACAATACATATTACAATACAACAATCAACGTGAAATTCATTGCTATGCTTTAATTTAATCTTTATATTAAGGTTGCTGTAGAAAACAAATGTACCTACATTGATTTTCAATATTAACAGTGATACGGAAACAAAAGATGAACCATATGCTTGGGAGGCTCGTGAGTTCCTCAGGAAGCTGGTTGGAAAAGAGGTGATCTTTACTGCTGAAAAACCACCAAATTCAGCCACCAGAGAGTATGGTAGCATTTGGGCTGGCAAAGATCCCGCTAAAGATGATAACTTGACCGAGATTCTCCTTGCTGAAGGCTTGGCAAAAGTCAGAGATGGTGGCAGAAATATACCACAATTGAAAAGGCTGGTTGAGATTGAAGATATTGCCAAATCGCAGAATAAAGGCATCTGGGGACCAGACCTCCAGGTAAGTTACAAAATGCTTTGCAATTCTGTTAAAATATCCCTTTTTAAGCAGTTGTTTTTTTACCTTGTTAAGCTGTGTTCTAAAAAGAACTGTATAAAAAACTGGCTGTGCTATTGGCATGGTTCCATATCAAGAAGATACCAAAGAAACCACTTTTAGGATCACATCATTATCTGGCTTTCTGTTTATCATCGTCTCTCTCAACTCTGCTAATATGCAAGCTATAGCCATGCATGCTTAGCAATTTTTTATAATTGGAATGGCGTTTATTTTCTTCAAAAGAAACCATGATTATTTATAATAAAAAAAAAAATGGCTAATGGAAATCACACAAAAAGCCGCTTTTTCTAATGTGTAATATTTTAATTAGGTATGTGGGCTTGAAAAATTACTAGCCGAGCTAAAACACTAAGCTAAGAAAGCCAAAAACCGTTCTTTTTATCGAATTTAGGTTTATAATTACAGGCAGTTAAGCTGTGTAAAGATAGAAAACTACCGGATTATAGCACATATTAAAGAATATATAAGGTTAATCAGAAATATTTGAAGTGATGAATCTACTCATCATTATGAACAACTTTTACTATGGGACCAAACCTGAAATCGCGAAAAAAAAATCAGGTGGTCCCTACATTTATCGATTTAAGTGAACACAAATGTAGGGACCAACTGATTTTTTTTTCGCGATTTCAGGGTTGGTCCCATAGTAAATGTTGTTTGTTATGATGAGTAGATTCACCACTTCAAATATTTCGAATTCATAATGTAGGACCTTATATGCTATAATCCGGTAGTCGACTACTGTTAAAAAATACCAAAATTGTTTTATTATTTAAAAGAACGTACAGAAATATGCTATTGAGAAGTAATATAAATTAGTTATATGGGAATTTTTGCATGGGGTGAGCGAGCACTATGCATTGTGTTCACCCACCCACATCTTGTTGTAATGAATGTCGACGGACCAAGCGGTGTCCAGAAAAACCTAACCTGGTTTATGTTCTAATAAAATAAAGTTTAACCGGATTAAATCGCGTATATTATTTATATTAGTTGGTTTATGTTCTACACTGTATCTGCCAAATGTATGTATTTTTTTTGGGGAAATAAATAAAATAAATAAATGACAACATTGTGGAAAAAAAGTAAAATTCATGAAAAATTTGGAAGAAGTACACGCTTTTTAAGTTTTTGGACGTGGCATTTGATGTCCTTGCGAAACGGACATTGTTCAGAGAGATGTCAAGTCACTATGAAGGTTTTGAACAATGACGTCATACTTTGATAGTGCTGTCTCTGTCTAGTGAACAAATTTAAATCTATTAACTTGGGACATTTTACTAAATATTTTATTATATTTTTCACTGTTGCTTATTTTTCTTGAATCAGCTTCGAGTTTCTAATAAAAACGAATAAAAAATAAATTGTCACCTTCCTATTATGTATAAATAATTATTGATTGATTGAGCTTCAAATAATTTGACAATCTGATTAAATCAAATTGTAAAAACATTAAGCCACTACTTGAGTGTTAGTTAGTTATTGTATGTGTATGTGTGTATGTTTGTTAATGCTCATCTTGGGTATTACAGCATTTGCAGCCTGTTTTAATTTACAAACCAAGATTCTTTTTTTTTCAAATCTCTTTATTTCAATAAACAGGACCATGTTCGGGACATCAAATGGAGTGTTGAGAACCCAAAGGTGTTTGTCAACAAATGTGATCATCAGCCAGTCAAAGCTATTATTGAATATGTACGTGACGGCTCCACTGTCAGACTTTGCCTACTGCCTGATTTCCACCAGATAACACTTATGCTGTCAGGAATTAGAGTAAGTATTAATTAAAGCATTTTTTAGACAGAACCAATTATAATTTTGGTTTTAACTCATAAAAAATGATAAATGAAAGAACATTGCAATTTAAATCAGACGGACAAAAATGTCATATATAATTTTAAATGCAACAAGGTCCTTTATACCTAAAGTCTGTTTTTCTCTCTTGTCTTATTTAGTAAACAATCTTGGCTGACAAAATATAATTACTATTTTTGCACATGTAATAAGGTTAAAAATGTTATTTAGTGTGTGAAATTGTTAGCATAATGTCTGTGTTTTGATAATTAATTATTGACGAATTGCATTAAAAAGACATGCCAAGATTGTTTACTAAATAAGACAAGTAAGAAGAAACAGAGTGTAATTAGTTATTTAATTTAAATTGGAAGTTGGAAGGGGACGACCTCGGCGAACGTATCGCGATCAAATCGCGGACGTTCTCAAAAAATGCCAGGTTAAGAGTTCTCTAAACCGACGAGCATGCATGACGAGGTTAATGGACGTAGATGAAGCGAAAGAGGTGTGTCAGGATCGTAGCAGGTGGAAATCCATAGTCTCTGCCTACCCCAATGGGAAAAAGGCGTGATAATATTTATGTATGTATGTATGTAAATTGGAAGTGACCAATGATAACAATGTGTGCTTTACTAGTGCCCAGCAGTGAGACAAGACGGTGAATCTGAGCCTTACGCCGAGGAAGCCCGCTTTTTCCTTGAATCCAGGTTGCTCCAAAAAGACGTCCAGGTGATTTTGGAGTCGGTCAATAATAACAATTTTGTGGGAACTATCTTGCACCCACAAGGAAATATTGCTGAAGCTCTGGTGAAGCAGGGCTTTGCTAGATGCGTTGACTGGTCCTTAGCTGTTATGGTAAATGGTTAGTATTGTATAATTGTTATACCTATTATTGTATCATAAATAAGCTTAGTTGTTTGAATGAGTATTGGAAATAGTCTCGCATTAGGTATTTTAGGGATATGAAAACCGTTTTGACATACTTTTTCTTAAAACTTTTCTAAACTAGATCAATGGTGTTGATTCTTTTGTTAACAAAGTAAACTTATTTAAACTATCGCTCACTTTTACTAATAGTAGATGCAAGAAAGGCATGGCAACAATTTTAGAGCTGCACAAATTAATTTACGTTTTCCACTTCGTATTTTTGGTAGGCACATTCCGAGGTCATGACTAAACTTGAATGGAAATTTTAATTCTGACTAATTTGACAGCACTAAAATTGTTGGCATTCTTTTCTAGTATCTACTATTAGTAAAAGAGAACGATAGTTTATATAAGTATTAGATCAATTGTCTAGTGTCCATAGTACAAGCTCTGCTTAGTTTGGGACTAGATGGTGCTGTGTAAAAACGTCCCAACATATTTATTTATTTAAAATAAGTTTAGTTTAGTACAAGAGAATCAACACCAATATCTTAATAGATAAAAGTGCCTCAGCAACCGATCGTCGTCATCTTTGGAATACTTGGCAGTTGATCAGTATGTTGACTGCCAAGCATCTTTGCAACAAACAACTTTTAGGCAATCCTGCTTAAAAATATTACCGTACTTATCATTACGTTTTCTTTTTATGACACATAGATCTGCTCTTGACCGCAATCTGGACAGCTTTGTCAAGATGTGTCTTCAATGTTAATATTTATTATTGACATCCAAGTAACCTCATATTATGTTTTGCAATAGATGATCTCGGCGTCACCGAGTTCTAGTTTAATTCGTACTTCCGTTTTTGACATGCTCTCAGCAAAAACTAAATGCGTTTTTTTTAAATATTAATGTGGAAGTATTTATTCTACTTATCTGTATCTGAAATACGGCTGCACTGCAAGTTTATAAATGTATGTGCATACAATAACAACAATATGCTATGTAACTCAAGTTAAATAATACTGGCTTCGTAGTATCCCTAGGGCGTTTATGAAATTTCTGGTATCGTAATTTTTCTTTGACATACATTACTTAATATTTAAAATGACGTTAATATATACACAATGTAATATTTCATTTGTCATTCTTTTTTAATTCTTTCTTTCATTAATAATTTATTATTTCGCGAAAACTATACGACTTTAAATTCGACTGTAAAACACAAATCATAGAGATCAAATTTTGTCGAATTTCAGATCCTTACTTACTTACTCAGAAAGTCAAATTACAGGACAGCCAGTGGCGTGCATTGGCCTACTTCGTTTGAATTTATTTGTGGTGTGGGTTATTGACTTTTTCATGTTGGAAGATTAATTTAGCATTAATAGGTCTCATCATCATCATCATCATTTCAGCCGAAAGACGTCCACTGCTGGACATAAGCCTCCCCCAAGCATCGCCACAACGACCGGTCCTGTGCCGTCGCATCCAGCGGATTCCCGCGACCTTCACCAGGTCGTCGGTCCACCTTGTGGGGGGCCTACCCACGCTGCGCCTTCCAGTACGCGGTCGCCACTCCAGAACTTTACTGCCCCATCGGCCATCCGTTCTGCGAGCAATGTGCCCCGCCCACTGCCACTTAAGTTTGGCAGTTCTTCGGGCTATGTCGGTTACTTTTGTTCTCCTGCGAATCTCCCCATTTCTGATTCGATCACGCAGGGACACTCCGAGCATAGCCCTCTCCATTGCCCTTTGAGTGACTTTGAGCCTTCTTATCAGGCCCATTGTGAGCGACCACGTTTCAGTACCGTAAGTAATTACTGGCAACACACTGGTCAAAGACTTTCGTCTTGAGACACTGCGGTATTTTGGACGAGAAGATATTGCGTAGCTTCCCGAACGCTGCCCAACCGAGTCGGATTCGGCGATTGACCTCTTTCTCGAAGTTGGACTTACCTAGCTGGACAGTTTGTCCTAGGTATACATAATCGTCAACAACTTCGAGTGTAGATTCTCCGATGTTTACGGGAATGGGTGCTATATGGGAATTCAACATAACCTTTGTCTTGTCCATATTCATTTTAAGACCCACTCTATCAGAAGCTCTACTGAGGTCATCGAGCATTGTACCGAGGTCCTCCATGGTCTCAGCCAACACTACTATGTCGTCGGCAAACCGAAGGTGAGTGATGTACTCGCCGTTTATGTTAATGCCTAGCCCCTTCCAGTCCAGAACCTTGAAGACATCCTCCAATGCAGCAGTGAACAGTTTCGGAGATATCACATCTCCCTGTCTCACACCTCGCTGCAGAAGGATAGGTTTCGAGGCTTGGTCCTGTAATCGGACTGACATAGTGGCGTTTTCATACAAAGACTTTAACCCTATGTACCGATAGTCAATCTGGCACCGTTGAAGAGACTGTAGTACCGCCCAAGTCTCGATCGAATCCAAGGCTTTCTCGTAGTCCACAAACGCTAAACAAAGAGGCAAGTTATACTCTTTGGTCTTCTGTATAATAGGTCTACTAAAAGATAAATAATAATCGTACTTTGAAAAAAAGATAATAACTGACACTGGCACACTTACACTTAATAAGGCACTGGGTACTGCCTATACATATCATTTGAAGTGGTGAATCTACACATCATAATAAATAATATTTGCTATGGGAACAGTCCTGAAATTGCGAAAAAAAACAGCTGTTCCCTACATTTTGTCGATTTATGTGAACACAAATGTAGGAAACGGTTGTTTGCGACTTTAGGGTTACTCCCATAGTAAATGATGAGTAGATTCACCACTTAAAATATTTGATATTATTAAAGTATACCTTATATGATATGGGCTGTATGTATATTTATATTATAACTAGCTGTGCCCGCGACTCCGTCCGCGTGGATGTCGGAAAATAACGTCGTGTCATAATTATGAACACAATATCTTCAAATATAGGTACACATATAAGCGCCTACACAAACGATTACACTATTTACCGACCATACTATATTTTGTTTTTACAACCAACCGGCTAAGGTGATGGAATTTCATGGAATTAGCCCTAAACTCCCTCATTCTGAGAAGACGCTCGTGCCAGCAGTGGGAAGTAATTGGGCTGATTATGTTATTCTATAACACTAACCACATCTCTTCTTATGCTGAGAAGAGGCCCGTGTCCAGCAGTGGGACTGTAATGGGCTGGTAATGTTATGTTATTCTAGAATACTAATAATATCCAGTTCATTAACTCTTCTCATTTTGAGAAGAGGGCCATACCCAGTAGTGGGACAGTAATGGGTTGACTACGTTATGTTATTCTATATTTTCTAGTTTCTTAACTCTTCTCGTTCCGAGAAGAGGTCCGTGCCCAGCAGTGGGGCAGTAGGTAATGAGCTGATTATGTTATGATAATCTATTACACTAACAATATCCAGTTCCTTAACTCTTCTCATTCCAAGAAGAGGGCCATGCCCAGCAGCGGGACAGTGATGGGCTATGTTATGTTATTCTATATTTTCTATAATACTAATAGAATCCAGTTGTATTTTTAGGAACCTGCAACCTGCATCTAACCAACAATCATGACCTCTACTTTGTATGCAACTTAATACAATAGAGGGGTCAAGCTGTATCGCTTGTTCTACTCAACCGATTCAGATAAAACATAGCCTATATTTTAAGTTAGACTAATACCAATACAAATGCTAAGTTTCATTACGATCCGTTCAGCCGTTTTCACGTGATGAGGTAACAAACAGACAGACAGACATAAATTTTTTAAACGATTGATTCGTGTTCTATAGCTTATTTCTAGTCCCCCTAGCCGGTTTTCGCGAAAAAAAACTCAATGTACAGACTTTTCGACCTTTACAGTTTTATTATAGTATAGATTCAAAATTACTTTCGCAATCTGACATCCCTACTGACAAAAAAAAAAATTTTATAGGTGCATCTGCACTAAGAACTGCAGAGAAGACAGCGAAGGAAACTAAGCTCCGTATCTGGACCAACTACACAAGCAATGCACCTGTCATCGCGGCCAAGGATAAAGAATTTACCGCCACCGTTATGGAAGTGGCCAACGGAGACGCACTTGTGGTCAAGATGTCTAACAACACCCTGAAGAAAGTATTCTTGGCTAGCATTAGACCTCCGCGTGAAAAGTAAGTTGATCATACACACTTTACAAAAGTCTCGATATAATATTGATTGATTGTTACTTAAACAAATTCTTATACACAGGAATAGCCCAGATGAGGAAGGCAAAAACTCTCCGAGACCAAAAGGCTTTAAACCTCTGTATGATATTCCATGGATGTATGAAGCTCGCGAATTTCTCAGGAAAAAGTTGATTGGCAAGAAAGTTAACGTGACCGTTGATTACATTCAACCCGCTAAAGATAATTTCCCTGAAAAATGTTGCTGCACCATTGTGTCTGGAGGAATGTAAGTATTAAACAGCCTGCACTGTTATAGATTTTTGTATTTTCAAGCTGTGACTAAATTATATTATATTTCTTTAGCAATTTGGCGGAAGCTTTGGTATCAAAGGGCTATGCAACCGTTGTAAGATACAGAAATGATAATGATCAGAGGAGTTCCCACTATGATAAGCTGCTGGAAGCTGAACTTAAGGCTCAGAAAGCTGGTATCGGCGTTCACGCTAAAAAAGACATACCCGCTCACCGTATCCAGGACACAAGTGGCGATTCAGCCAAAGCCAGGAAGTTCTTCCCATTCCTGAAGAGAGCTCAAAAGACTGAAGCTATGGTTGAATTTGTCGCTAGTGGATCTCGCATGAGGATATACATTCCGAAAGAATCCGTCCTGGTTACCTTCCTTCTCGCCGGCATCAACTGCCCAAGAGGATCGCGACCAGCCATTGGAGGCGGACCCATGCAAAACGCAGAGCCCTTCGGTGAAGAAGCCCTACAATTCACTAAGGAAAGGTGTATGCAACGTGACGTAGTGGTGACCATTGAAGAAATGGATAAGGCTGGCAACTTCATTGGTTGGTTATGGAATGACAATGAGAACTTGTCGGTTGCATTGGTTGAACACGGACTCGCCTCAATGCACCACACTGCTGAAACCTCGGAGTATGCCCGGCAAATTAAAAGCGCCGAAGAAAACGCTATTAAAAATCGCTTGGGCTTATGGAAAGATTATGTAGAAGTTGAGAAAGAAACTGAGAAAGAAAGGAATGCTCCGATCCAAGACCGAACTGTGAAATACGAGAAAGTAGTTGTCACTGAAGTAACACCTGAAGGCAACTTTTATGCACAAAAAGTCGATTTGGGCAGTAAGCTCGAAAGTTTGATGGATAAAATTCATCAGGAATTTAAGAGCAACGCTCCTCTACCTGGATCTTACATACCCAGAAGAGGTGCCATTTGTGCAGCTCGTTTCACTATGGATGATCAATGGTACAGGGCCAAAGTTGAGAAAATTGCAGAAGAAAAAATGGCCCATATCTTCTACATTGATTACGGAAACCGTGAGGTGAGTAAACTTAGTGGATGCACTCTTCGCCTATTGTATAAATAATTTAATAAAAGGAGAATAGGGCACTTTGTATGGGCAAATAACCCAGTGTTTAGAAATGTATCGTATTATATCAAATTGATAGGTCAAAAACTTACACGCTGAAGCTACTTTACACAAACAATAATCTTATGAAAAAGTTTTTTTAAACCACGTTTTTAAAAAGAAAGTGAGTTAATATTGCATTGGCATCCAGCCCTGAGCTACGTTTAAAGTCTCTCATCGGGAAGTTAGTTTAAAATCGATTGCAAAATTTGTACCGAACGGACATGACTGAAAGCGAATTAGTAAAAACATGGTAAAAACGGTATAAAATAATTGTAACCTCCCAACCTTGTATTTAACTCTACTTTTCCAAATAACAACATGCTTAAATCCTTTCCATAGGAATTTTGTAACGGCATCCAAATGTTAAGCTTCAAAAAATTACTTCTGCACTGTTAGTATAGTATGACACAAAAAATAAGGCGCGTCGTCAAGCATCGTTCGCGCAGACACGAAAAAACGAGTGACTAAAACACCCGAAACATTAAAAAAATATAATCAACCATATGCAATACCCATAAGGTGTTAAAATTTATTGCCGCAGCGATGGTGTTTTCTGATTGGTTACCAATTTCCCGCGTATTTAAATCATGTCATCTGCGCAGGTACAGTCACAACACGCGAAGGTTGAGCCACTTCCTTATCATCTTAACTTGGCCGTGTTATACAAATCGGGCAACTATTTCATGTACGAGTATATCCGACTTTGTCCGTTTGCCAACACGGCCGAATTAAGAATGTTAGCAAGTCGCTCAACACTGCCGTGTTGTGATGGTAAATCGGTGGGCCATATAAAATGTGTAGTAGTGTACTTCACTGACGATATCTAGTTTATGTTTATGTGTACGTAACATAGGTTGTGAACGTGACGAGACTAGCAACGCTTCCGGCCGGTACGGAGAGCGACCCGCCGTACGTCAGCGAGTACTCGCTGTGCTGCGTGAAGTTCCCGTCGGACCCTGACGACCGGTCCGAGGCGGTGGCCGTCTTCTCCGCCGACACGCTCAACAGGAAGCTGCTGCTCAACGTGGAGATCCGCGGCCCCCCGCCTGGCGTCACACTCGTCGACCCCAGCGCCAACAACGCCGATGTTGGCAAGGTATTATTTTATTTATTTTTATTATGAGCCTGTGCTGTCCCAGTCCTGTGCAAAGGCCTCCCTTCATTTCTTCCACCTTTCCCGATCACGTGCCTCTTCCTTCTAGTTTTCATGTGTGTGTGTGTATCAAGCCTGTATTTCCCCGAACATAGGTCGACGAGAAGTGTATAGTACACCCACATTTCGCCAGTTATGTTATTAGTCCCATGTAGATGGACGAATAAAAAAAAAATACCACTTCAAACTAGGAATTTTCAACTCAAAATGAAAATTATTATTATATTATTTTTAAAGCATTTACGCATGCGAAGCTAAATCTAACGCTTAGTAGCTAAAGCACAGACGTACTGGACAAGGGGACGCAGGTTCGATAACTGCTCGTGAGCGATTTTTTCTATCCACAATTTATATCTTTTTGAAAAATTATTCCAAAAATTTCAATGGTTCGCCATGATTCTTTTTAGATGCTTATGGGATTTTTATTCATAACTAGCCGTGTTCGATGCGTTGTATGCCATCTTTTTTGTCGTCAAAAACGTTTGCGGGCGCGCCCACATCATCTCACCCATGGTGTAATAATATGTTTCAACTCTTATTATACAATGAACTCACCAAAGTGAAGTGAGTGCAAGGTAGTGTTGCCTTACAATCAATAGACTATTGATTGTCTATCGATAGTATCGAAAAACCCCAAATCATTCATACTATCGATAGTAAAGAGTGGAAGGTATTTAACAATACTATCGATAGTATAGGGTGGAAGGTATTTAACAATACAATACAAATCCTCTTTATTGCACAATAAGATTACATTACAATACTATCTATAGTATCAAACTGTTGTTACGATAGTATCGTAACGACAGTTTGATAATATCGATACTGAATTGTCCGAAATCATGCAATCAATAATATCGATACTATCGTGCTATAGTTTAGATAGAATTACAACATGACTAACGGTGTTAATTGACGTCATTTTTACATTACATTTATCTTTTTAGCGTCTCTTTTCCTACTTTCTATGTTGGTACACACACCACACTGTTAGGGTGTACCTACGTAACAATTTCTTTAGTAAACTTATACATCGATACTATCTAAACGATAGCACGATAGTATTGTAAGATACCTTCCAATCGCTTTTATCGATAGTATTGACTGATTTACGGCCAAAATTAATATCCAATCTATCGACGATTTGCCGTACTAAAGATGGGAATTTGACATAAGCTCCATACAAAATATGTCAAATTTCTATCTCTAGTAGGGCAAATCGTCGATAGATTGGATATTAATTTGGCCGTTAGTATTGACTGATTAGAGGGGAGACTATCGATAGATCGATTTTAATGCAACACTAGTGCAAGGATTTCCACTGACTAACGGCCAAAATTAATATCCAATCTATCCTCGATTTGCCCTACTAGAGATAGGAATTTGACATAAGCTCCATACAAAATATGTCAAATTTCTATCTCTAGTAGGGTAAATCGTGGATAAATTGGATATTAATTTGACCGATAAAGCGTGCGACATGGCAGTAATGGGCGCGTTGTTTTGTTTTAGAACCTGATCAAGGAGGGTCTGGTGCTGATGGAGCCGCTGCGCGAGCACCGGCTGCTGGCGCTGGTGGCGGAGTACCGCGCGGCGCAGGAGCACGCCAAGAGCTCGCGCCTCAACCTGTGGCGGCACGGCGACATCACCGACGACGACGCCGTGGAGTTCGGCGCGCGCCGCTAGCGGGACGCCACCGCCTCGCCCTCGCACGCGCTCCACTGCGGCACATGCACCGCCATACACATACAAACCATCGTCTACACAGTCATCTACCCGTTCCTCTGAACCACCTCATACTAAACCGATTTCTTATACGTAACACTGTCTTACTGATGGATGGATTTCTTCGGTGTACTGTGTCCTTGTTTCCATTACGAAATAATTACTTTTAAAATTACATACAAGTCGCGGAAAAGTAATATGCCTAATCAAACATTAATAATAAAGTTAATCGGTAACTTGTGTAATTGTCGTGTGGGGAGATAATGTGGGGAGTTAAACTTAAAACTATGAACTTTTATTATAAATCGGATCGTAGCATATACTGTATGCCTCTAAATTCGTAAATCTGAAAATATTATTCTAATAATAATAATTTTCTTCAGAATTTAAGCAACATATAATAATAATACTTTACGACTATCTTTTATATGTTTACGTTACGAAACACTATAAATAAACTACTACGAAGAAAGCAAATTGTTGATCTATTTACATTTTTTTACAGTTTTGTATATCTGAAAGTAAAATTAACGTTATATTTCGTTGTTAATTTCCTTATTTATTTATACACGATTAATTACGCATTAATCTAGACCTGAGCTTTTTTTATTGTTGTTATATTCCATTTCCCTTCTTTACATGGCTATTTTAGTACTTTGAATGTATATTTATGAATTTGCATTAACGTTGAATGATGTAAAGTGGGTATTCATCAAAATGTAATTAGAGGTTAGTAATATGATTATGCATGTGCGAAAACTGAATTGTTTCTTTTGTATTTTTATTTAATGCATAGTAATTGTACGAGTGTTCTATATATTTCGATGAAGTTTAGCTTCGTTTTTCTTGCTTATAAGAATACAATATATTGTAAACCTACCTCTCCCCGAGATGTTTTCAACAGTTATATGATTTAACAAATTCATATTCATTAGTATATAGAATAGCATACATGATGGAATGTTATTTTAAAATAAATATTTTAGGAATTAATTGTTTGTTTTTGTACGGTACCCGCCAATTGCACGCACCGGTCTGGACACGTCGTGTTTCCGAACCTGCACGTCGCGTAGTACGCATTTTGTACAATAAGGTAACGGTCTGTGGTCAACAGTATGATCTGTTGTGGTACTTGTGGTGGAGTCCTGTATACCGAACGTCACTACAGTCGGCGTCAAAAATATGGATGTGAACCTTGGAAATGTACTAAAGCAGTTCAATTTGGTGAACAGACTATTCGAAATTATGTAAAAAACTAAGAAACTATATCTCAATAACACGTGATGATAAACACAGTACACACCAACTGTCATTCTAACGAGAATTTTATCCTATTGAGATAAAGTGGCTCGTGGCGAAGTAGTAACCGCACGGATTGTACGATCTGCGAGGTTAAGCTGTCAGCGGTCAGTCCGTGGATGGCTGACCATTTCGTTATACATCGAGACCTCTCCGTGCCTCGGAGAGCACCATATCCCCTAGTAGTCTGTGGAGAGCACGTTAAGCTGCGAACATCTGTGGCAGTCGTTACGGGTAGTCAGAAGCCAGAAAGTCTGACAACTGGTCTAACCTCCGAATGTCGGTATTGCCCAGTAAATGGGATGCGGGGGTCTGATGGCAGTCGCTCCGTGTAAAATACAGATGTTCAGCTGCATCTGGTTAGACTGGAAGCCGACCCCAATGCAATTGGGAAAAGGAGCTGAGGATGATGATGAGATAAAGTTTAATTTTCTTAGTTGTTCAAATCATTTTGAACCAATGATTTATAATACAAGCTCATTGGTTCAGTTAGAGCGATCATACAAACGAACGCCCGAAGAACGCTCCGAGCGTTGTCCGCCGTCTTCGGGCGATGTTACTGAACGCGGCCCTGTACCGCCAGCACGTGCTTGTAGGTAAAAGTACCTAGATAATTGCAAAGTTACGGCTAGTACCTAAGTATAGTAACAGTACTAGCACTGGCATTTAATTCGGCTATACACGGCACGGGCAGCTTGAAGCAGTTATTTCGTTAATGACCGCTTCAATCAGCGCCCATATCGCGCGAACTACAATTTTAATCGTGCAATCTTCCTTTCATTGAAATAGGTACATGAAGCCGCTTGAGCAATCGCGAGCGGTCAGCAGCATAGCTAAATTCCGTCGTGCGGTTAAGCTGTTGCAAGACATCTATGTCTATGCCAGAGCACCTCTGGCAGAGTTATCTCTCTCCAATCCCGTTTCGTCTGCTCCTAATTTTTTCCAGTCAGTCAAGGGCTTCACCAGGGGGGAGCAGCTTCTCCCCCCCCCCTAGAGAATCGAACCTAGAATATTTTAATAATAAAGTTGTCGAAATATTCACAAAACACTCAAGAAGATTATGTTTTAATTCAGATATATTTTTCTTGTAGTAAACTATTAAATAGTTTTACACGCCTGTATTTCCCCAAAGGGGTAGGCAGAGATGTAGTACATCCACATTTCGCCAGTTATGTTATTGTCATGTCAGTTGTGTTTAGCCATGTAATAGGGGACGAGCCTATTGCCATTATTGCGAGCACAAATCCAGACTCCGGGCTGCTACTGAAAACTATTAAAACTTTACAAATTGAATTTGTTCTTCCTATGCTATGTACAATTCATATTCTCTATCTATCATCTCGCCCCCCCTGGCCCATTGGCTGGCGACACCCTTGCTCCGTGTCAGCAGCAACTGCTGGAAGCCGACCCCCCCAACACAACATAATTGGGAAAAAGCTTGGAGAAAGGAAAGGTAAACTACAAACCAAGTTCTTTCCCAGAGCCTAGGTAGTCAAAACGACGCTGATCAAGTGATCAGTAACTTCTACCCAAGGCTATAAATAGCTACTGACTACAGTCTTCGAAAAAAATCATGAATTGGGACATACATTTTCAATCTTTGTAAGTTATTTTTATTAGGCGATAAATGTGCCTGATTGATTAAAAATGCTTTAAAATTAATAAAACTTTATGAAGTTTTGAGATTTATCTTAGAAAGAGTAATATAAATTCATATTTTATCAGGCGATAAATGTGCCTGATTGATTAATAATCCTTTAAAATAAATAAAACTTATCAAAGTTTTGAGAGTTTAAACCTTAGAAAGAGTACTTATAAATTATTTGGTTTAAACCATAAAGGTATTATACTGACGTAATAGAGGCACTGTCACCTCATAATCACGTCACCGAAAGCAAAATGAGTATATGTGCGAAATTGACACGTGTAGGAGTGATTTTTAGTGATGTGACATGGACGTTTCCGCATTATCGATATAGTTCAACCGGCCTTACTTTTAAGGAGTGGTAGTATTTTAAAACTGCTAAGCTATTAAGTAACTATTGTTTTAAAATCACAGATATTTGAGACATAATTTTATTTGTTTTAAAAGATTGAGTTACGCAATTAAGGGCTATATTATAATTACATTATTAATGTCACGAAGGTAAGGAATACATAAGTAAAAAATAAAAAAATCAATTAATCATCATTTCAGCCGTAAGACGTCCACTACTGGACACAGGCCTCCCCCAAGCATATATTGGCCATATATGCCATAATCACCACGCTTGGCAGGCGGGTTGGCGATCGCAGTTGGTTGGTTGCACTCCACTTCACTCCACCTCCACTTCCACCTCCACCTCCACTTCCACTCCACTTTCATTCATCCATCTATCCATCCATCCATCCATCCATACATACTTAAAAACTTTCACATTTATAATATTAGTAGGATAGGATAGGATTTTTGGAACTAAAAATTTTGACTTTCTGTCTCCATAATAATTTGTCGTCTTCGGTTGAACTAGTTTTTTATCTCTAACTCTTCTTGTATTATATTTATTTTTAAACTTTACTTTATACTCGTCACTTCGTAGACTTACCACTTTGAATATTTACCATTATTAAAGTAAAGATCTTTATAAGAAACAAACACCGACCCGAACAAATTCCGAAGGTATGGATCGTTGGTGATTTCACTAAAAGATACAGTTATCCTTAAAATATCTACTGCAAACCCTGTAGTTTTTTCGAGGCTTTCAACTTTTTTTTTATTGTATAGGATGGCGAAACGAACTAAAAGCCCACCATATGTTAAGCGGTTACCTTTGCCAATAACAACTGTAATACCATCTAGGCTGTTACCTAAATGGTACCGCAAGTCGGTTCGCAAGTCTCATGTGATTGTAATTACACTGGCACCACACAGCAATGCAAGCATCACTATTTGGCCACAGACATAGTAAAAAATATAGACTAAGTGCTGCGAACAACCATAGTGAAGCCAACAAAAACCGTGCTCCTTCATGTACAACCAGTGCTCACGCACACACATGCACCTTAAACCGTGCTCACCCCTCTCAGTTCACATGTCGCGACATCTTCCAGTAAGCATCGCGAAAACAAATATCCTTCAGGTGCATGGTGTGTACGTGAGCACTGGTTGTACATGAAGGAGCACGGTTTTTGTTGGCTTCACTATGGTTGTTCGCAGCACTTAGTCTATATTTTTTACTATGTCTGTGTATTTGGCGGAGAATAGTAGATACGGTGCTTATTCGTTTTAACATTTGTGCCCATCCATTTTTCTTTAATAACAGCATTTACAGGAAATCTGGAAGTTATGAAATTAGCCGGTCAATATTTTACAGCATTTTTAGCCCGGCCGCACATTGTCATAAAATAGCACCGTATTTACATTTTAATATGTGAAAAGCAGACATACGATCCGGAAAATTCTGTCAGTCTGCGGGGCTGGTACTAAAATTAACTGTATAAATGTAAAATAAGCATTATGAAAGTAGTATTGTCCTACAGATACTTACCTGTGAAACGTCTCTTTGCCATAGACGTACAACATACTATTATAACATCGTAAAAGTACAACCATGGTATAGGTTCCGGGGCGTCAGATTTTTTCTGTGATCAATGAATGAATCATTGTGATTTCCTTCCAATGTGCGGCCGGACTAAATCAACCTTTCAATACTTTCAACCGACTTCAAAAAAAGGAGGAGGTTCTCAATTCGATTGTATTTTTTTTAAAGCAGTAACGGACACTAACTTGTGACATGTATGGTGCTAGGTAGTACAAAAAATATATAATTGAAACTATCGACATATCGATATATTTTGAGCAATCCATATGCGAAACGGTTTCATTTTCACGTACACAATATTTTTTTATCTAACACATAATTATTTAAAATAACATATTATGTAGAAAATAGGGTATTTACTGCATGTTATTAATGTATTACTAAATAATTTTAAGAATAACTTCTATGAAAATAAGCATTATGAAAGTAGTATTGTCCTGCAGATACTTACCTGTGAAACATCTCTTTCTTTAGGTTAATAATGTAAATTACACAGCAGTATAACACAGAACACTACACCAATACGATTATTGATATTAATTGGATAAAATACAGAACGATTGTGAAATAAATCATAAAATAATACGAGATTTTATGTTGATGGGACGCTATGGGAGATTACAATTGTCAAAATCGGTTCTACTGACATTTTATTATGTCTCTTTCTAGCATATAGGTTTTTTCGTAAAGATCGGTATCTCAGTCGCACACTGTAGTGGTCTATTACGTGAGTATAGAAATGTCTTTGGTTTAAACCTAATGGTGGTGCCTCCCAACGACTTCTCAAATGAAGGTGCTTCTACTTTTTCATGACGTTTTTGAAGGACTGCAGGTACATTACACGTTTGAGGTATTTATTTTGACTCTGTATTCTCTGAAAGTTAATAAAAAACGGTAATAGAAAAGATAATATAATTTATTAAAATAAGAGCGGATTTTTTAAAATTACACGCATGTTCATATTTCACTCATGTATAAGTATAATATTGCATTACACAAACAGAAAAATTAAACAAATTAATAAGTAGTTTATCAAACAAGATTTTGGCACCTTAACAGCCAACATTTTTAAGCAGCTAAACAATTTACAGTAAATACCACGAGGTACCGATTATTAATAATATTTTAATTTCATATAATGTACTTTGTGTTATTGCTTGTCCACGTGCGTTTTTCATACAGTTTCAATAAAAGGCAATCCTTACTCTATGCTATGCTTTTAGGCAACATTACACTATCACCGTCATTACCTGTGTCATTAGCTTATTGCTTTAATTGGCATTTAATTGATTTAAAATTACAGCTAATTGAATACAGGAAAAAATTATAACTATAATTGCGGCACGCTATGATGGGGTTTTTGACGCATGCTCATGAAGATCCGTAAATATTGACAACGTAACAATTGCTGTGCTTTATTGTCAATAGTGACGTGTTGCTACAGCAATATAATTTATCGGATCTATTATATTAAGACAATTAAATTTAGTGTCTATTTATTCATATAGTTTTATATATATACCTATATATGTCACAGACAAAGTGATTAAATAGCGATTAAAGAAAATGGCTCGACATTATGTTTTAAAAAAACAGAATTTGATGAATTAATTACTTTATCTAGATATTATTCATAATAGCTAGTTGGAGTTGGTTAAAATAATAATAAGCTGATAAGACCCTTCATCAGCTGGGAAAAGACTGTGAACAAAACCGTTCAGAGAATAAGGGAAGATTATGAAAGAGATGTGGGAATAGATAATATTTGAGACAATGAAATTATAATTAATGCAGGAGATGATACCAGGACGACAGTTCAACGGAAAGTGAGTATAGTAACTATACTATAGTTATATGGATGAATCTGATTAAGATATTAAATATTTCACCTACCTACTTACAAAGACTTATAGGTACTACTCGCACTTGACTATATTGTTTTCGATAATAATTTGAAATATGTCACAACACTATTGGAAGATGTCAAAAACGCCATCAAAGCGTGCCGCGGGTATAGTGGGGATTTTTTGGGTAGTCTTATATCGTTAATTTATTTACATGAATTGTTCTTGACTTTTTACATACTTTTTCTAAACAAATTCAAAACCATAAAAAAAAAAATATGGTCGTAACTTATAATCAGTGCGGCGCGGGCCGCGCGGTTGATAAGGTTGCGGGGTATTAGGAAATATGCACAAAATAACCACAATAACGAGGTGAACATAGAAATCTATTAATATATATCTTCCGTAAACATTAATTTTGGTATTTTCTTGAAAAACCGAAAAATAATAAATACTTGTCTATTACATTTCGTTTATGTATAACATATTATAATTTCAGCACTGGTTAAAAAATATCCTATATGTAGGTAGGAGGATATTAAAGCAGCTGGGAGGGCCAAATGCCTCTACCTGGGGATCGTACGGTCCATGGCCCTTTATGGGGCTCCAGTGTGGGCGGACACCCTGACGCCGGGCAATGTCACGCTGCCGGATCAATGCTCTGGGATCTGGAGGCGAGGGACCTTGCGCTGAAATATCATCAGCGTGAGGACCCACCTGATCGGAGCGAGGTCCGCCAGATCCTAGTGGCCGAATGGGAGGAGCGACTTGCGCAACCCAGCGCAGGGCATGCCGCAATAGCGGTGGTAAGGCCCGTCATGGAGGAGTAGCTGGAGAGGGGCTATGGCGAGCTCACCTACCGGATGACGCAGATACTCTCGGGGCACGGTTGTTTCGGGAAGTATTTGTGTCGCATAGGCCGACTCCCTAGTGTCATCACTGCGGGAGCTGCTTTGAGGACACGGCGCAGCACACACTGGCGGAATGCCCAGCTTGGGCCACGCAGCGCCGTGACCTTATCACTGCAGTAGGCGGCAGCGATCTCTCGCTTGTTTTGGCTATGGTCGGGAGCGAGAACGCTTGGGAGGGCGTCGTCTCCTTTTGCGAGGAGGTGATGCTCGCTAAGGAGACGGCGGAGAGGGTTCGAGAGGCAACGACCTCTCTCCCCACCCGCGGGAGACAGACCGGGCGTCGCAGGACCGTACGCCGACCTCCAGCCACCCTAGGAGTGGGCCTGCGGGCGGCGGACTCGGGGTAGCCCACCGCCCGATCAGTCAAGGCCCGTGACGGTGGTGCTACGTGTTCCGCGCGCGCCTGTCAAGAGAAGGGTGCGGCCGATGATGCCGCACGGGGAGAAGGGGCTCGCCTACTAGTGGCGAGCCGGGACCTGCCGGGGATGGTTGGGCGACTATAAGTTTCCCACGCCCCCGGCCAATAGTTGGAAGTGGAACACCGTGGTGGTTTTAGTCAGTAAGATTCCGACACTGGCTCCGCCTTCCCTGGGCGGAGTGCGTCAATGAGGATATCCCCAAGTAAAAAAAAAAGAAGGATATTAAAGCACCTAAAAGTGTCAGCTCATCGCAATTCTTTCATATATTATCCACTTGTCTACGACACTTAAACTATGTATTAGGAATTCCTTTTTATGGGGTACCTATCTACCATATTCTAAGACAGTGTTTTTAAAACTGTGTCACGACCCTTAGGGGGGTCGCTGGCAAAAGAGAAAATACAAGTGTTTCTAGGTCTTACACTACAATAAAAAAATACAATTTCAGTGAGTAGGATGAGCTTGTTTATTTTTCAAAAAATTGTCCTAGGGTGTCGCTAGAATTTTAAAGTTGTAAAGGGGTCGCGTATTGAAAAAGATTGAAAAACACTTTTCTAAGAGGTAGTCCATAGCTTATATTGCCGCGCCGCGGCATGCCGGCACGAGATGAAGCTTTAGACCGTTCGGTTCACAATTCTTTTAACAGATATCTTAGATTTTTTATTATTATTATTCGTGGTTACTACATATTTAATTGTACTTAAGTACCTTTGTATTTTCGAAGGTTCTCTCATAACAAACAATGGAAATGACAAAAAGCCTGTTCAGGGAAAATGCATAAATGGCAATTTCTGGACAACATGTAAAAGATTCATGTGCTTTCTGCTGGGAAGGCATTCTACAGTGTAATTCAAATTTAAATCGACGCGAAAAGATGAAAGTATTCGTAGGGACCATAGAAATCTAAATAATAAGGTACCTAATAGAAATGTTATCTACTGTCTTTTAATACCGGAACGCGTGTCGCCGGTTTGCCGCTACCAACACATATACACACACACTCACGCACATATACTCAATTACGCCTACCCGGTTACTAGCATCGCAAAATGAATTAAGCCTAAAAAATTGCGCAGTTAGATATGCTGCAAAATTAAATTTTAGTGACTGCGCCCAAAACAGCACTGATGATCAAGCAAACGGGTCGCACACCGGTGTCCTACGAGACACATGCACACGGGTACACGTTCATGCGCCTTTACCACTTCTATTACCTTATTATTTAGATTTCTATGGTAGGAATGTACCTAGTTACTTATATTCAGTGGCGGATTTACCAGTAGGCTGGAGCCTAGGGCGGCAGATTTTAGGGGCGGCAAAATTGGGGTGATTTTTTCAAGTCTTACAGTAATGAAAAGGATTCATATTTATTAAATAGAAATCGTAAAACTTTCATAACTTAATTGAATTTCATTGTCATCATCAGCCGGATTGTTACCAGCTAATTGAATAGGATATTGTTTTTAAACTGTAAGCGCAATAAATAGTACATTACTGTCGAGGCCTGAAATGAAGCAATTCACGGCCGAGTAACAAAGCCCAAGTGATTTTGAAAGGACGAGGCGCACGCCGAGTCCTTTTTAACTGAACGAGGCCGTTAATTGCTATTTCGGCCAAGACTTGTATAGTACTTTTCTCTCATTTGCGAGGAAACACAACACAAATTAATTTAACAGTATCGCATTTTCATTCACACCAATTCGCCCGCGCGCGGATCTTGTTCTATTTTCAAAGTTTTGAAAAAAAAATGCGCATTCAGCCTGTATAATGATAAATATTTTGTACCTAAAAACACCTAATTTATGTAAGTTTGTACTTAAAAACCTCGGTAGCATAATTTAAAAAGTAAAAAGTGTCCAGCAATTTCTATTCTTTTTTTTGAATAATGAACCAATTTCCGAGCAAGTGGGAGAAAAATTATTTAATTACTTTTACCGAATGTACATTATTGTGTAGGCATAACTTACCCCCCTTATTAGTAAATGATTGAGCTTTTAGGTAAATCGTTGTATTGTAAAAATAATCTAGGAACCATAGGAACTGGGGTGCTGGCCAGAAAACCTCCACGTGTGCCTGACGGCTGCTTGTCCTTCTGGACACGTCTGGAGGGATCGGCAGTTGTTTGGCCGGTGCATCCTGGGCACGGGCAATAAAATCCTGCCGAGGGATTAACCTTCGGGGGATTTTATTGCCTGTGGCGAATATTCTGGCACGGGAGGGGCCCGTTCTGGGCCAGTAGGGAGTTGCTCCACGTGTCCCTCTGATATCAGAGAGCACAGTGGAGGAGCAGGGGCGGGCCCGGTGTGCACTCACCCTGCCACTGGGCAGGCAGCGGGGGGGGCTGTCTTTCCCTGCCCCCGTCGATCTCGTAACCCCAGGAGTGCCCGCTGAGTAGTGTTCTCGCGCCTCTTGGGACCGAGGGTCTTGGCTTCACCGCCCGGACCGCGAGGAAGAAAACCTCTATAAAAAAATACGGGAGGTAGGGCCTGCGAGCAGCAGACTCGGGGTAGTCTGCTGCCCGACCAGCAGCTGGCGTAGTTGGCACAGCCGGCGTAGTTGGCACGGCTGGTAAAAGTCCATGAGGTGAAGTGGCGTGCAGTGTTCCGTGTGCGCCACCTAGGAGGGTGCGGCCGACGTTAGGCCGCACGGGGAGAAGGGGCTCGCCTGCTTGTGGCGGGCCAGGACCTGTCAGGGGTGGTTGTGTGAATACTCACGGGTTCCCACGCCCCCGGCTAAGGTAGTTGAAGGAACACCGTGGTGGTTTTAGTCGGTAAGAGTCCGACACTGGCTCCGCCTACCCCGGGCGGAGTGCGTCCATGAGGATTTCCCCAAGGCAAAAGAAAAAAAAAAAAAAAAAAAAGGAACCATAGGACAACACTTGTAGAGGTCGGTAGGGGCGGCCAAATTTTAATAGCCTACAGGCGGCAAATGAGTAAATCCGCCACTGCTTTTATTAATAGAATTTGGTGAAATGCGAAAATGCTTATAAGTGTTTTTAATCCCTTATCCATACAACACCTATTTAAGTTCCATCAGTATAATCAGCAAACATCAACGTTGTTCAGTAATTATTATTGATTTTTTCTTTGATGCTTACCTAGTACTCTTGCGGCTTTGCCCGCGTAAAAAGTTTTAACATGCCCCGTATAATGTTATCCCGTCGTAGTTTTTGTAAAAGAAAAATAGTACCTATTTCTTTACTATTATTTAATTCAAAGAGTATTTGTGTCGTGTGTATTACCCCAGGAATCAGTCAATCAGGACATCTCTTTTTTAGGGTTCCGTACCCGAAGGGTGCCTAACGGGACCCTATTACTCTCGCTACGCTGTCCGTCCGTCCGTCCGTCCATCCGTCCGTCCGTCCGTCTGTCGGTCACAGGGCTGTATCTTTTGAACGGTAATATGTAACCGGTTGAAATTTTCTCACAATGTGTGTTGCTATGTGGTGTATCACAACAAATAGTAAAAACAAAAAAATACTAAAACCAAAGGGGGTCCCCATACAAGAAACCTCAAAAAACATGCATTTTTATCAACGTTTTTGTTCCAGCTCTATCTTCAAAACGATAGTATATATCAGCGTCAAACTTGGTCAGATTGTAGTGCATATTATGTAGTTTAGCAACAAATACTAAAAATAAGACAAACATAAACATATGTGTGTAAGAAAGACATGCAAAAATTCATATTTCGCGCACTGTGCGTTGATGTATTTTGATAAACTCTCGTAATTTAAATCAGTTTTTATGGGGTATCAGGTCATTGAGAGGTACGGAACCCTTACTGCGCGAGTCCGACTCGCACTTGGCCGGTTTTTATGTATAATGTAACGTAATAGTTGGGTACTAATTTGATTTTTACAAATTAAATGCTTAACATGCCTTAAGGACGTACATGTAGGTACGGTGTCCCACTTAACCTTTCTATTGCATAATTACTTTGTAGTTATTGTGCGAAGTATATTTAGGTAATAAAGCTTTGTATACAATTGATACTAACAAACTGATTGTTTTGACTATAAAAATATGTTAATTCTAAAACGAATCGATTTAAAGCTAAGTTTAGATTAACTACAAAACTTGGCAGAAGTTGACTTCCGCAAGCAATTTCTACCTTCTAAACCTGGGGTAACCAAATAGCGGACCGCGGTCCGGGTCCGGACCGCCAACCTATTTTGTGCGGACCTTAAGTAAACAGCACAGTATAATTTACTTGTGTTACTTCAGTAGTCTAAACCAGCGATTCCCAAAGTGGGTTCCGCGGAACCTTGCATTTTTTTTTATTTCAACCATTGAGTTGGTTTATTTAGTGTTGGGGTTCCATAAAATATATATATTTTTTCTTTTTTTTAGGGTTCCGAAACCATAAAGGTTTGGGAACCCTTGCTCTAAACAACCGTGGCAACCTCCACTTACAGTAATGGTTGCAGAAGTCAACTTCTACAAGTTTTGTTGCTAACCCAAAAACTAAATTTTGCTTTACTAACGGCCAAAATTAATATCCTATCTATCTACGATTTACCCTACTAGAGATAGAAATTTGACATAATTTGTATGGAGCTAATGTCAAATTTCCATCTCCAGTAGGGCAAATCGCGGATAGATTGGATATTAATTTTGGCCGTTAAGCTCTCTAAGGCAGTAGTTAATTGAAACATTATTTATTAATACTGGCGACGAAAATTGAATATCAGTTGAACACATCATGGCAAAGTAAGACTGGCTGACCGTAAGAAAATGTATCGTCGAGTTAAAAAAAAATGATTCAACAGGGGTGATACCGCAAAACTAAGCATAGATAGGGCTGCAAATGTTTATGATTTATGATAACAAAACTTAATGTTTATACATTTTTTAATAATCTTCTGAAACAAATAGATTATTGTAACCTTTTGTGACAATACTTTGGTTCAAACGATCACCGCATCGAGTGTAGTAAAAAAAAATTGTAAATCTGTATACCGGAGGTAAACTATCGTAAGTCACTTCTATTGCATTTTTTTTTCCGAGAAAAAAAAACGTAACGTAACGTTACATAGTAACATTCACCTCATCAAACTGAGGTGAATGTTACTGGAAAAAAAACTGAAAAAAAAAACGGACTTAGGATAGTTTACCTCCGTTATACATAAATATCCTTCACAATTAGAAATGATAAACTGGATAGTGTGGCCACAAGAGAATATCTACTAGGTAATGACATACCTAAAGATAGGAAGCGATATCGCGAGTGATTCCCGTAATTTTTAGGGTTACGTACTAAAAAGGTAAAAAAGAACCCTTTGCCCTTCCGTACTCAAAAAAAAAAAAACGCGCCTAGACGTGGAGTTGCGGAATCCAGTTCGTTATACTATACTAAAAAAGAACCCTAATGCTGCGACTTCGTTCGTCTGTCTGTCTGAATATTCATCTGTCAAAGCGGCATATTTCAGCAACTACAAATGCTATCGATTTAGTTTTTTGTTAACTTCATAGCATATGAAAAAAAATATCTTCGTGAAAGGGGCCGAAATGGGGTTCTAAATTTCAAAGTTAGGCTGCTAGTTTAAATAGGATATATGAAAGGGCTTAAATTTACACATTCTAAAACAGGTTTTTATTTTTTGTCGCTGCGTAGTTTACGACTTTTGATAAAAATTAAATACTGTCCCAATTATCCCCAAAGTTTGTAAAGCGAAATCTCAAATAATTTTATTACAGTTGATAAAAGTTTATGTAAATTTTTCAGGAATAATAGAACATTCGTTCTAACTAGCACGGTTTTTTATAATCCATCAAAAATCCTTCACAAACATACTTAGTTATGCGGTCTAGTTTTAAGCCACAGTTATGGCCTAAACTAAGGGAAATCCAATCAATAACTTTTTAAATTAGGAAGGTACGGAACCCTCGGTGCTCGAGTCCGACTCGTACTTGGACAGTTTTTTATTATTTCATTGGATGCACCTAGGCTAGTTCTACCTTAATATAACACAGTACTGTTATTTGTAAATCAAGCGATGTATAAATAAATAAAACTTTCGTATAATTGTCCTGTTTCCCTGAATGCCATTATTACTTGGAGATCAGTGCTTCATTGAGATGTACCTAACTCCCAAAATTATGTTGCATGTTGTAGAATTTTGGCCGCGGGTTTTCGCTCTATTGCTATTATTTTGTGCGTCGTAAAAAAAAATATTTATATGAATAGTTCGTGTAAAAAAACAGCAACTTCTGCGTTATATTATGCTATTGTACTATCTACATCTTTAAAACACATCACAATCATCCAATCATTTGCATCTTCATTTTGTACCAAAAACTTCGGAAATCATGGAAATATCATCTACATTATTAAGCTACAAGAATTTAAAAACCTATTAAAATACTTTTTTTCTATATAAAATTTGTAAAATTATAATGAAATACTTAATATTTTGTCTAATTCTAATAATAACAGTAAATACTATACTGTATGAACTATAGTGTGTCTAATAGAAGAATTTGTATCGTTATCAAAGAATGGACCAATTTCATCAGGTAATGGTGGGACATTGACCAAGAATTGTTGTACAGATGAGTAATAATCCCTGCAAGTCCACGTGTCGTCGTGCCCTCCGCCAAGCATCACCACCAACTTCTTGCAAACGGCACCACATCGCATGTAGAGCTCTTTGGCCATCGCCGGCGGGACCAGAGCATCGTTTGAACCACATATCACTAAAGTAGGAGTCATTATGTGCCCAATTTTCCTTAGTGACATATACTAAAAAGAAAAAATATATAAATATACACGCTTTTGTAAACAAATCAATTATAATTAAGTTACTTCAAGCTTAAACCGTACTGAACGCATATTTGTCAACATCGTACGCGCCGCAAGCCGTACGCTCCGCATTATATGACGTCATCAGCATGCGTCCATCAATATTAATAAGTTTTTTGCTGAAAAATCTATTTTTCAAGATAAGCTTTAATAAGACACGGATTTGGTACTGTAACCCTAACTCAGTGTGACCACCTTCCGGTTCCGTCATCAGATCAGCACCTAAACACCATAATATTGCATTGTCATCGGGTTTACATATGTGTACCATTTTTCAGCCAATTCTGATAACAGCAACTGGTTTAAATTTGGCTTGCAAGATTTGACCTAAACCAACTAACAAACTTTGCAAGTTAAATAAAAGCTTGTAAAAATGCGGAGCGTACGGCGCTTACAATGCTGACAAATGTGCGTTCAGCTAGTACGGTCGACCGCACGGCAGTGGTAACACTTTGACATTGACAGCATCTTTATTTCGTAAACAATAAGGGCTTAAGGGTTTTCGAATTGACGTGTTACCACTGTCATGCAGTCGACTGTACATACAAACATAATAAAATTATTATCATGCCTATTTCTCATTGGGGTAGGCAGAGATTATGGATTTCCACCTGCTACGATTCTGACACACTTCTTTCGCTTCATTATCAAATATATTGCTGAACAGACAGGGTCTTGCAAATCTTGCAATGGCCACTGCTGAACGATTATTGCCATGATAAGATTTGCATGCGCATATTGGTTATCGCAATATTCATTGGCATCCCAACTCATCCTTTAGATAAAGATCAGTCGTGTTTTACGACACGTACGTCTAGCCCAAGCCTGTTATTACACTAATATTATAAATGCGACAGTTGGTGATCGTGTGTGTATGTTTATTACTTTTTCACGATGTAAGGCGGCCCATACACCTAAAGTATAATTGTACAATATTTGCAATTGCGCAATGATATTGACCGTTTAGGGGTGAGATTGAAATACAAATGAGGATCGGGACGATACAATACTAATTGTGCTATATTAATATTGCGCAATTATACTATAGGTGTATGGGCCGCCTAAAGGCTTAACGGATTTGGATAAAATTTAGCACACATAGACCATAACCCAGATTAGCATATAGGCTATACTGTTTATCCCGAGAAGATAAACAGCATGGTATGATAAGATGTTTCACCAGGTATTCTCTTCCCGCGATGACAGCGCGATGCCTCCAAGCTACGTCACGATCAGTGTTGCCTTTGATTGATATCTTCAATATATTTAAGGAGATTTTTGTTCATAATGAATATAAAATAAATTCCTAACTAGCCTAACTATTTGTTATCTCGTGTTATTCATCTAATTAGTTAAAGGAAACTGTATAAAATTACTAGTTCAAAAGTGATTCCATATAGAAGCAAGTAAATGAAAAAATGCATTTTGTTCGGGTAATTTATTTACACAAAGTGGCAGCACATCAAACTGACAAGTGTCACGCTAACAGCCTGCTATTGGCTCCACGGCCGATGACGTAGTATGGAGGCAATCACGTGACCTAGTTGTCACGGGAAGAGAGTACCTGGTGAAACATCTTATTATACCATCATAAACAGTTTCCGAGGGATGCACGGTAAACGAAATCCACGCAAGCGAAGCTGCGGGCGCCCTATAGTTTAATATAATACAATAAACACTGACCTTGTTTTTGTGACAAAATGGTGGAAGCCAGTTCAAACATTTCCATTTGAGTATAACTTGTGCCATGTCAGGTATGCTGGTGAAAGTATTTTCTACCACCAGCGCCCATATCTTGTTCCTATATTCGAGCCTCGAAGCTAAGTCTATTGCTATTGCTCCACCTAAAAAAGATAAACTCGTTTTATTTCGGATATATGAGACATTCTGAAGAACTGGAAATATTTACTTCCCAAGTACTTGGTCCCCATTCTTTTGATTAAAAGGATGAATTAGAGAGTAGTTTCATGCTCAATAACGTAGGTAGGCAAAATAAATAGTTGTTAAGTGCGGGAACTAAATTCTTGGCGAAGAAACAAATCACTAACGACCGAAATTAATAAATCTATCCAATCCAAAATCTTTTAAGACTTTGTTTGTTAAATTTTTTTATGCTGCTGGCAAAACGAGCTAAAGGCCCACCTGGTGGCACTTTTTGAGTACGGAACCCGAACTATCTAATCCAAAAGATTGAAAATATAGAAGAATACAGAAGCACCTATAACCAATCTGCAAATCTGTTGAGTTTTCAAGCCTTTTATGCAATGTCTCTCAACAAATCCTATTTCAAACAAAAATAGACGAGATTTAGTAGTAGTAGAGCTCCTTGTGAAGGAGCTTGTCCGGGGCAGTACTACCACCGTACCTACTTCTGCCACCAAACAGTGATGCTTGCATTGCTGTTTCGACGTGAACGGTATGGGTGCTGGTGAAATTACATCACATGAGACTTTTCATCTTCATGTCTCAGTTTGGCGAACCGACTTGCGGTACCATTTAGGCAATAGCCTAGGTGGTATTGCAGTTGTTATGGGCAAAGGTTACTGCAGAATAGAGTATAGTAATACTGTTAAGTGTGGTGGTACGTGCGTAAGAGAGAGATGCATATATTCGTATTTTACAAACACCTACGCATGTTGTCTTTCATGACATCAACGCATAGTGCTGCACACTTGGTAAACTTTAATAATTTTATCAGTTTCTACGGGGTTTCAGATCGATGGGTGGTACAGAACCCTTACAGCGCGATTCCGACTCGAACTTGACCGTTTTACATATCATTAATTTAGAAAGAAAGAAATAATCTATTTTAGTCTCGTTACAGGCGAAAACAGAAACATTGATTAAAAAATTAACAAAAAAACAGTAAAATTAAAAATAACATGCCTATAAAAGACTAAAAAAGGCCCCCATCTCAGCACATGCTACAACACCGAAATGTTGCAGCGCTGGTTTTCGGATGGGTTCCGATAGTGAGGCCACGGGTAGACACGAGCAAATACATACCGGTAATAAATGAAAATAGATACATTTCGACTCCTTCGAATCCGTCAAACTGTTAGGCCCGTGTTACAGAAAGTTCCTCAAGCGTTGATCACTGTTTAAAACTAGTTTTGAGTTGGGATTTAATTTTAGAACACGCCTCAAGCAGAGATTTATTGATCACAGTTCAACTGAGTTTAGCTTTATTTTATGCTGTCACCTGTTTCGGTATTTGAACAGAGATTTGATATGTAATCACTCTAGTGTGGTCCAGATTACGCTTGAGTACAGATTTCTAGTATATTTCAGGTCAAATTCGTGTGTTATGTTGTTGAATTAAAGTTTATGATTACCGTATTGGAATAAGACCGATACTCAAGTAACGATTCTATCCTTAAGTAGTGATCAGGTGATTGAAGTTTAAACTGTACTTGAGTAACGTTCTGTAATACGGGCAACAAAAAAAAGTCTAACCCCAGGTTTATGAAAGGCTGGTCAACGCAAATATTTACTAATCAGCTGTCAAATCTCAGGTCAAGCATTGTGATTGGTTGTTAATATTTTTGCCGGCTAATCACAGGAGCTGACATGAGATTTGACAACCGATCAAATTGATCAGCCTTCCAGAAACTGGAAGTTAATTATTGGTACTCACCTAATGATCTTCCAAACACTATTATCTTACTGATGTCTATATCAGTTCTCTGCATAATGTAATCAAGGGCAGATTGTGCATCAACATATAGACCTCTTTCAGAAGGAGTTCCTTCTGATAAACCATAGCCTCTGTACTCAACCATGAGGATATTTATGTTCAGCTTGTGGTAGAAACCAGAAACATTTGAAAGTCTGAAAGAAAATGTGCTGATCTGATTAATGTCCCAGAGATACGATTAGTAATTAATAGTACACTTATTATAGTGGATTCATTGTTTACTAGCTGTGCCCGCGACTCCGTCCGCGTGGATGTCGGAAAATAACATCGTGTTATAATTATGAACACAATATCTTCAAATATATACATATAAGCGCCTACACAGACGATTACACTATTTACCGACCATACTATATTTTGTTTTTACAACCAACCGGCTAAGGTGATGGAATTTCATGGAGTTAGCCCTAAACTCCCTCATTCTGAGAAGACGCTCGTGCCCAGCAGTGGGAAGTAATTGGGCTGATTATGTTATTCTATAACACTAACCACATCTCTTCTTATGCTGAGAAGAGGCCCGTGTCCAGCAGTGGGACTGTAATGTGGTGGTAATGTTATGTTATTCTAGAATACTAATAATATCCAGTTCATTAACTCTTCTCATTTTGAGAAGAGGGCCATACCCAGTAGTGGGACAGTAATGGGTTGACTACGTTATGTTATTCTATATTTTCTAGTTTCTTAACTCTTCTCGTTCCGAGAAGAGGTCCGTGCCCAGCAGTGGGGCATTAGGTAATGAGCTGATTATGTTATGATAATCTATTAAACTAACAATATCCAGTTCCTTAACTCTTCTCATACCAAGAAGAGGGCCATGCCCAGCAGCGGGACAGTGATGGGCTATGTTATGTTTTTCTATATTTTCTATAATACTAATAGAATCCAGTTGTATTTTTAGGAACCTGCAACCTGCATCCAACCAACAATCATGACCTCTACTTTGTATGCAACTTAATACAATAGAGGGGTCAAGCTGTATCGCTGGATCTACTCAACCGATTCAGATAAAACATACCCTATATTTTAAGTTAGACTAATACCAATACAAATGCTAAGTTTTATTGCGATCCGTTCAGCTGTTTTCACGTGATGAGGTAACAAACAGACAGACAGACAGACAGACAGACATAATTTTTTTAAACGATTGATTCGTGTTCTATAGCTTATTTCTAGTCCCCCTAGCCGGTTTTCGCGAAAAAAAACTCAATGTACAGACTTTTCGACCTTTACAGTTTTATTATAGTATAGATTGTATTTATTATGTTTTTTCATCCAGTATGTAAAACTTGAAAAGTGGACAGAGAAGCTTTATTGTTAACTTTTTCACCGCAAATGACACCTATAGAAGACAAGCGATTTCATGCCCTCAGCGATTTTATAACTTGGTACTAATGTCTATACAATATTTGTCTTCTATAGAAGACGTGGTGCTGTGGGCACGTAAACCTTTACGGCTCAATGGCGTTGAAAAGGTTAAACTTAGTTCTATAAAAAAAGTGTGGCTGGTTTTCACTAATATTAATTACCTGGTTAATCAACTTTACTGAAATAATGTACAGTCGACCGCACGTCAGTGGTAACAGTTTGACTTTGACAGCATCTTTATTTCGTAAGCAGTAAAGACAGTTTTCGTAATTCAAGTATTACTACTGCTGTGCAGTTGACTGTACAGTCTAAGAAATTAGTATCCAGGGTCGCCATATATAAATGAAGTTTTCTCAGAAGATTATGGATGTTTTTGAGTGAAATATCATTTTAATCGTCTTCTCCAATGTCCTTCTCATCGCTCTGACTTCGTTCACTCTACATTCTTCGTGCAATCTATCCTATTAAGGAATGCGCTTCCTCATGAAATCAGGATGGCTAACAGTCGGCTCGCCTTTAAAATTAAGTTAAGGAAATATTTCCGTGAAAACAATTTAGCAGATTCAGCTCGACTTTGAATTATCTTGATGTTATATATTTATAGTTATATATGTAGGTATGTATAATATGTATATTTTATTATATGTATAATGTACTTAGGTATTTATCTATTTTTATTAAATGTAATTATAAGTCCGTAGTACGAAACATATTTTACTAATTTACTGGTGCATCTACCTTATTCTTTGTCTCTGCATTACCCTAAGGTTGTCTGGTAGAGAACGCCTGTGGCGTTAAGACCGCCTTTGTACCCTGTTGTGCATAAATAATTAAATAAATAAATAATAATGGACAAAGTTAAACTGTATTTATACAAAACCCTAATCAAACCGTTTTATAATAATTTTCTGAGAAATCTTCATCTATATCTGGCGACACTGGGGACTAATTGCTTTTTTAGACTGTACTATCAAATTATTATTAATGTTGGTGAACACCAGCCTAAGTAGTTTCTTACATTTATATATCATACTTGTAAAGAGTGTTTATCATACAGAGTTTTCAAAATTGATAACTGTGCATTCAGCTGCAAAGCTATTTTCTATTGCTATACAATCTAATTGATTTTATACAAAACTGTACAGGCTGTAGTTGCAGGCTACTGCATACATAATCAGCCCATTACTGTCCCACTGCTGGGCACGGGCCTCTTCTCATTATGAGAAGGTTAATGCCTTAGTCTACCACGCTGGCCTAGTGCGGATTGGCGGACTACACACACCATCGAGAACTGTTTGGAGCACTCTCAGGTGTGCAGGTTTCCTCACGATGTTTTCGTTCACCGTTAAAGCAAGTGATAATCAAATTATGGAATCCGAAAAGTCAGAGGTGCGGGCCGGGATCAAACTCGCACCCTCCTGCATGGAAGGCAAGCATTCAACCACAAGGCTATTAGGCTACTGCATGTTAAGCTTTAATTTTTTTAAACAAATTTTAATTAGATAAAATGTGAATTTACCTCTGACCCATGTTGCCAGCATTACCATGAAAAAATACCATAGTAGGCTTATGATTGCTATTCACAGTTTGTTTTATCAGGAACATGTGGATTTTGAAGCCATCTTTGTTATTGATTTTGATACTTTCATATGGAAGTTTGTAATTGCTTGGCTGAAGAACAAATACTCTTGAGTCTGGTGGGTCATTAGGATAATACAGCAATAGATCTTGAGCATTATAAAGAATTCCTGTTAAAAAAAAAATATGGTTAAAATAATCTTTCAGGCAAATTGGTACATAATTTATGTAAACTAAAATTAAACACCAGTCAAGTATGAATAAAACTGTCGATTTCAGCCACCAAGAAGGATTTGTCATCAATAAAAATAAAATCTTATTTTTTGTTGCATAACAGCAAAAATAATTAAAAAAACAGAATATTATGTGTTTATTTCAATTAATTTACGTAAAATGAGTTTCTTTTGCTATGCGAGACTGTCGCAAAATGGTTGACAATGGTGTCGATTCTCTTGTTCACGAACTAAACTTATTTTAAACTATCGCTCTGTTTTAGTAAAAGTAGATACAAGAAAGGGATAGCAACCATTTTAGAATTGTCAAATTTGTTTATGTGTTACATTTCTTTGTATTTTAGTGGGCACGTTCCGAGATCACGACTAAACTTGTATGGAAATTTTAATTCCGTCTAATTTGACAGCTCTAAAATGATTGCCATCCCTTTCTTTTATCTACTATTTGTAAAAGAGAGCGATAGTTTAAAATAAGTTTTGTTCGTGAACAAGAGAATCGACACCAATATTCATCTTATTTTGTGAAAAACTAGTAGGAACCATTTTTTGTGTTCCATCCACCCGTCTTTCTGCCACAGTCATCTTTTTTACCATAAAATAAACCAGTTGAAACTTTCACAGGTTATGTGTTACTATGGGTTCTATCATGGTTAATGATAAAAAAATAAAAAAAACCAACGAACCCCATGCATGATACCTCAAAAAAAAAGCTTTTTCCTCAATGTTTTATTATCTCTATAATGTTCATAATAGAAGTGTTGAACTTGGTCAATTGTAGTCTTAGATTAACAGTTGTTGATCCAAGATTGTAGTGCATATTGTAGTGATTGTGTACAAATAATAAAAGTAAATTAAAACATCTAATTTTGTGGGAGTGTAGTGTACAGAACCCTTCTTGCATGAGTGTAAATCGGAATTAACTGGATATTTTACCACGTTTTTATTAATTCGCTTTTAGTCTTGTCTGTCTGTTTCGTCACAGAATATATAATAGTACTAACATACAGAACGGCCACTCACCGCCCACCGCCAATTTAAGATTCCTCGCCCGCGCCCCACACGCAGCCGCAGTTTGACGGCAAATGGACTGCAATATTGCAATGGATGTACAATCGCCAGTCGCTATACAAGCACGCCATCTCTGAGAACTACTGAGAAGCGAGTCGGCATTACGAGCGGCGAGCATCCCTAACCTACACGGGTGTGTGCTTTCGTATACAGACGTAATCTTGTGTATGTAGGTGGTGCTAGCATTTATATTGCATTGAGTGACAGAGGTGTGGTTCGGTACAAACTTTGCAATCGATTTTAAACTAACTTCCCGATGAGCTAGAGCCTTGAAATTTTAAAGATAGCTCAGAACTGGATGACAATGCAATATTACCTCGCTTTCGTTATAAAACGTGGTATTAAAAAAAAAAAACATCAATTTTTTTTATTTCATTCCTATCAACTAAAACTAGATTTCTTTTAAATGATTCCAGAGTCTTATCTTATCTATAATTATCTATATCTATAAGTTACCTTATCCATAAAAGATAAACATACAATGGAGTAGACTTTTCAGTAGATTTTCCTAATCTATAGATCTAAGGCATTTTTTTTGTGTTCAATAAAGAGTATTTGTATTGTATTGTATATAGCTAACTGCTGCTGTAATAATAACAAATCTATAATATAATTTTTCCCGGATTTATCTCAGAAGCAATGTAGGTGCCTTGGAGGTGCTTTGAAATGCATGTATTTTGCTCCAGGTTATCAAAATTTATAAGCAAAAATAATAATAATAATGTCAAATTTAAGATCAATGAATCACAAAAAATGCCTTTTTATATTATTATTTCAATACTCAATGTATTATTTATTGCATTCCACAGTGTGGATTAAGAATATGAGATCTTGAACCCTGGCCCAACAATGAGTAAATTATTTAACACATTGAATGGCAAATTTTTTTTTACACAATTTTCCTGTCACATGTTGACCCCCATGGTGTTATTGTTTTTAGGGGTTCCATACACATAGGGTGCCAACAGAACCCTGGCTATGCTGTCTGTCTGTCCCTCTGTCAGATAGGGCTTCTATCTTTTAAGTTGTAATAGGCAGCTGAAAATTTTAATGAATATGTGTTACTATGGCCTCTATCATGGCAAATACTAGAAAAAAAAAAGTTTTATGGTAAAACCATATGGAAAATCATGAAAAAAATTATTTTTTCAACATTTTGTGATGCCGCTCAAATGCTTGATGTTAAAAATGGTAATACAATACAAGCTTCAAACGTGTTCTGATTGTAGTGCAATACTCTATAGTAAAACAGCACCTCTATTAAGAGTTTTACAAAATGTTAAAATTTAGTGTCACTACTGACTATAGAAAATTATGCATGCTCTTATTGGTTCGGGCAATGTCACTGTCAATGTCCAAGCCAATAAGAGCGCGAATATTTTTCTATAGTCGATAGCGACAGTAGATTTTAACATTTTGTAAAACTCATAATAGAGGTAAGGGAAAAAGAAATAAGGCAAATTAAGACATGTGTGGTGGTACAGAACCCTTACTTTTCGAGTCTGACTTACACAGGGCCAGTTTTTTTAAAATGAATTATATCATAATTACAGCACTTCAGTAACAATTAATCTTATTCCATAATTATTTACGATTTCACAATGATGTTAAGCTAATACGAGATTAACGAGTTAGTAAACAAACCACAGGATGAATAAAATATCGTAACTAATAAAATTGGATTAATCTTACCTGAAATGCCCACAGTGAAAACAATAAGTGCTGTTATAAATCCATAAAACCAAAATACTACAACACCAGAAAATAAAGTTAATGTCGACACAACCCACAGCCTGTAGAGGACGATTCTAAGTATATGATACATATTTCCTAATTGCAAAACATATAATATTTTTTAATCATTCATATTATACTTCTAATTTTGTAAAATGTAGAATTAATAGTTATTTATTTCCTTATCAACTTCGTTCAGTTTCCGTATAGATTTGGTCTATGGGTAACTTCTGAAAACATTCATATGTTATTATTATTTTAGCACATTATTTTGTTAGTGATAATTAATCTTATTTCGTTCATTTGAGAATAAATTTCTTATTATTTGATTGTAAACCAAACGAAACGAAGTGACTTACAAAAAATGAAATTGCCATTTATCAAATTAATTTTGAAAACTGTCTGAAGCGTTTCGTTTACAGAGTACAGTAATATAATATAAACGTTTAGTTTTTCCTCCTTACAGCTATTCTCATGCCCGTATTACAGAACGTTCCTCAACCTTTGATCACTGAAAAACTGGTTATAAGTTGGGATTTAATTTTAGAACATTCCTCAAGCATAGATTCATTGATCACAGTTCAGCTGAGTTTAGCTTTATTTTATACCTGTATTTGAGCAGAGATTTGATCTGTAATCACTCAAGTGTGGTCGAGTCGAGACCACGCTTGAGTAGAGATTTCATTCCTATTTTACGTTGAATTCGTGTACTACACTATGTTGTTGAATTGAAGTTTATAATTAGTAATTACCGTATTGGAATAAAACCAAAGCTCAAGTAACGATTCTATCCTTAAGTAGTGATCAGTTGATTGAAGATCAAACTGCACTTGAGGAACGTTCTGTAATACGGACCTTAGTGTCATTTCTTCGTCGTAGGTGTCATAAAAGTCGACTGGGGTACTGGCACAGATTAATTAGTATTTAATCTGTGGGTACTGGGGTCACACAACGATTTAAGCAGCTAAGGGGGTCACAGAACCAGCGTTGCCGGCACGGGTATTTTTACCCGATTTCGGGTAATTTAGGCCTTAAGCGGGTTTTTGGCGGATAACGATGACTGGCGGGTAATTTTGGGTATTTTTGCGACAATCACAAATAAAGAGCATGTCGAGTCCTCCTCAGTGTTATGATCTGGATAGTTCCGAGTCCTTCTATCATGTTATCTTGTGTCCTTGGCCAATTGTCACTAACTGTTACATATTACAGTTCATACATACATACATAGTACAGGTCATTACGGTCATTGTAGGCACGTGGGACAAAGAAGATACTCAACAAAAGTTATTGGAGCAGGAAAGTTCTTTGTGAACGAGCTTTTCGGGGGAAGTGCTACCACCGCACCTGTTTTTGTTCGCCAAACGAAGGGTACGGGTGCCGGCAAAATCACATAGACTTTCCATCTTTATGTCTCAGTTTGACGAACGCGATTTTACTAAAAATTGCTGTAGTTTTTTATTGATGGATCACTTTAGCTTTATCATTCTAAATCATGCTGCTTCTTTAATGTGCGGCTTGGATATTACCATAATTTAATGAAGAAATATTAATATTTAAAATGCATAAATCTTTGTGAAGCGATGTCTTAATTTGTTGTTTGCACAGATAAAAAAAAATCGGGTTCGCTTCACTCGCGCTGGTTGTTCCGTCATATGGGCATATGTTGATAACAAATATCCTGTTAGTTTATGCACATTATTAATAAAGAGATCAAGTCAAAAGCGCCAAAGACCAGATAAAAAATTCGCGCTCGCTTCTCTCGCGCTGTTACATATTACTTCTGCTGATTTACTCTTCCTTGGCGTAACTATAATGCAAGAATGCAAGTAACTATTGCGTTAAAGAACAATGTCAATTCACGCTTTCTTCATGTTTTTGCGAAAGTACATACGAAAAACAAAACGAACTCTCTGCGCTCGCACCCTACCATCTTTCTTATGAAAATAGCCATATTGAAAAATGATGGGTGTAAGATATTTTTTCAGCAGTATTTAAAAAAAAGGCTTCCTGCGTTGGACACCACTTCGAGGCTCCAAAAGGGTTAGGACTAACCACTAATTGGTGGTGGACACCACTGAGAAAAATCGTTACAAAAATTGAGGTAAAGGTAAGGGACCTTTGGGCAAGCAAAATCCTGAATCGGCACAGGTTGACTTTCTTGAAAAATATACAAAAAAAATCACCACATCAGGCTTTTATCAAGTCAGTATGGTGCGACAGATTTTTAATTTAAACAAACAAAAAGGTAAATTAATAAAAATATAATTTAATTGTTTTTTTTTTCACAAATCGGGTAATTTCAAATTCGGTTTCCGACTTTTTCTTGTTCGATTGCCGGCAACACTGCACACAACATTGACTGGGGTTCATCAGAGGATTGGTAGCAGCGTTCTCTATTTACGGCCAAAATTAATATCCGATCTATCAACGATTTGCCTTACTAGAGATAGGAATTTGACATAAGCTTCATACAAAATATGTCAAATTCTAAAATCTTTAGTAGGGTAGATCGTGGATAGATTGGATATTAATTTTGGCCGTTATTCAACCAACAGCGGTCGTCCACCCACCTGCCTAAACGTAGCGATTATGGCAAAGAGTATATAACCCAAAGACATTCAGTATAATACCTTTATGATATAACCACTACGTTTAGATTATGGCATTTTCATTTCCAGCAGTGGACGTCTTTCAGCTGAAATAATGATAGTGATGATTATTTCAGCGCGTTGGGCGTATGTTGAAAGTAAATACCTGTCATGAACGTTTAATAGGCGGCGGTTTCGAGTTATATCTACTTAGAAAATGTAGAAATACCCTATAATATTATCATATTTTAGTTATAAGCCGTAAAGCGCCCTTTGCAGTATGTAATTTATCGCCAAGGTGGGTGGTAGGGAGCAGACAGCGTTGTTTACACTACCTATGCGTTTTATTGTATGCTAACTCACTGTGTCAACCACTGGCGCCGACTCCATAGAGCCTGAGGGGCTCGAGCCCCCCAAATTTATTATCAAGGGGGCTGAGCCCCCTACATTTTATCCCGTGTCCCTGGGTATTTGACATTAACTGCACTTACGTCATTATATTAAATACAGGCACGCAGAATAAAGAAGAGACTCAACTCGGAAGTAGAGTCCCTTGTAAAAGAACTTGCCGGGGAAGTACCACGTACCTCTATCCATACCTCTTTCTGCCGCCAAAGGAAGGGTAGGTACGGGTACCGGTGAAATTACAATTAATGATACTTTCCATCTTTCGTCTCAGTTTTAATCAAAATGGTTGTAGTCTTGTAATTATGGATCACTTTTACGTATACCTACGATGTTTACTTTATCATTCTACACCTTCTTCAATGTGCTACTCAGATAATGTAATGTAATGAATAAAACCTCTGTAAAAAGTTAACTCACTTTGCTCATGCAGACTTAAAATTCGCGCTCGCTTTGCTAGCGCTTCAGCCGCTTTTATCTGCTCGAGATGTACCCAAAACTACCGAAGAATCTTTAAAAAAATTCGCTTGCGACTACTACTGCGGCTCTAAGCTATCATATATCACTAGTCCAAATGTTGAATGGATTTTTTTTTTTCCCAAAATGTCACTAAGGTCGATAGTCACTTGGCAGATATTTTTACTCTGTATTTGTGTTGACCTCGTAGAGTCCTTTCATTTGAGTACCAACACGATGGGTCTTGGGTCTAAGTCCTATGCTTCAGGAGATATAACCATTTTTTTTTTTTACCGTCTATTTGTCTAGAACTCATTAGGCCCTTATAATTGAGTTGTTACATGCATGAGGGATCTGCGACCTAAAGACCTTAGGACTTTGGGAGATAAAGACTGAAGTCACAAAAGCTTTCTGAGCAGTGACATCTAGCGGAGCATTTACATTTACATCTAGCGTAAACTAAAAAACTGTCTCATTGTTAAATATATTTATTTACATTAAATTGATAAAAACTTGTAAGTAGCTTATTCAAAACGTGATTAATTATTTTTAGATTAGTATTAAAAAAAGAGGACCTATTTTGCATTGTAGATGTACCTATATAAAATAAAATACATATTATAAGGATCCCCTCATTTTCGTTGTAAAGGCACGTGAAAGATGTACTGATAATTCTTTCGGATTTATAAACAATGCAACAAACCATAGAACCTTGTCATATCAAGAACATTTTTAAATATAAATTAACATTATTATTGGACAGAATTCCGAGTATTTATATAAGGGTAGGAGGAGTATTTATATATTGATTAACAATTATCAAGTAATACATCGATCAACGCTGCTAGCGTTGCCAGATATCCCGCTTTTCAGACCTCTTAGGACGTGTCCCGCCAGGTACCCTGGGCGTATCGCCCAAAATCCCGCTCTTTCATCTTACTAGCCAATTTGGCGCGGTCCCTATTAAAAATAATCGGTCAGCGAAGCAACAAGCAAACGCGCGGGCGACTGCGGATTGTAACCAGTGTGAAGCATTTTATTCAACGCCCCGATTTTTTCGCCCAGTCACGCTTTTTGGTCCCGATATTTGGAAAAACAGATCTGGCAACGCTAGCTATTACACACATAATTAAATCTAGCTTCAAAACAAAATGCATTTAAAAGCAATATAGTGATGTACATAATAAATAATTGTAATAAAATTATATTCTTGATCTTCACATAATTTAACTTAAGGGACAAAAACCGAGTCAAAAAAGGTGATAATAGGTACTTTCGAAGATAAAAGCACTCGCCAATAAGAACAACTTTTAGTATGGTAGCACCGCGGATTAGTGAAAAAAAACCGTTATTCCCATAACTTCTACATTTTGTCAGCCAGTATCGTAATATTTCTATAGAACAACTGTTTTTTTTTTCATGAATTCAAAGCAGCTGCAATACTAAAAGTTGTTGCTATTGATGAGTGCTTTTATAGCCTAAAGTATAATATCACCTTTCTGTTACACTCTGTATAAGAAAATTAATGTTGGTAATACGCGTTTCGTATTATTTACCAACATTAATTAACATAATAATGTGACATGTAAATAATTGTTCTATAGCCCTGATAGCATTGTCAGTTTTGCATTAAAATTTATTAAAATACGACATATGGTATAAACAGGAATAGTAATAATACTGGCATATACAACGTGTATCAGAAATGCGCGGTCATATTTGAAGAGCATATACAGAGGATGCTATAGATGAACTTTTACTATGGGACCAGCCTTGAAACCGCGAAAAAAAATCGGCTGATCCTTACATTTTGTCGAGCGATATCGATGATTTTCTAGGGAACAGCTGATATTTTTTTCGCGATTTCAGGGTTGGTCCCATGGTAAAAGTTGTTGTATGCTATGCCCTGAATGAGCTCTTAAAATATGACCACGTATTTCTGATACACGTTGTAGAAGCCAATTCTTGAACTTGCGATAGTCGCGTTTTATTAAGGAATCTGATGTTTGCGGCTGAGTTTGTTTGAAAAATTCAAAATAAGCTTGCACAGTGGTGAATGCCCGAACAGAACTGGACTTAAAAAATACATGCTTACTGTGATGGTTTTTATGTGCTAGAATGATTTATTACACATACGGTTTAGACGTTATAAATATGGGATGTACTCTCGAAATGTATACAAGCAAAAACACACTTTCACCAAAAACTATACTTAAGTTTAATAAAACATTATTCAAAAGCAGTGTTATTGTTATCACCAAAAATAAAATGTCCAGATAAATTAGAGGAATAGGTATGCAGGGGATACTATACTAATACAAATTTTGTATGTTATGTCAATAAATTACAGTAATCTAAACGTTGAAATGGTCGTCAATATTTGTTCATACTCACCCCTGCATCACTATTTCCCCGATTTTACGGATAAAAAACATTATATTCTATTTTTTTACTCAGTGTAGCACAAGCAAGTATTTAAATAAACTAAATAATTGCAGCACCAGTCAATTGACAGTTTAATTTCACTATTATAACTAGTAGTTGAATTTCTCTACCCAATGAGAGAACTTTATTAAAAAATATTTTTGATTTAATCAATCAAATATTGTAGAAGATGTTTCTGTTGCTGTATGACTACACAAATAAACAAAGTACTTTACAAAAAATACCGTAAAATGCCCTAACTTTGCCTAAGGCATTAACTTAATTTTTACACGCACTGACACTTTGTAACTGAACCAAATGACAGCGTTGTCATAGTTTTTAATGCTCCCCAAGTACGGAAATCATAGCTATTATAGTTTACTCAAAAAATAACTAGGCAAAGTAGGGCTTGTGGGCCAAGTTAGGGCAGTTTACGGTATATTGTATCAATTGTTTATTATGAAGAATACTTCAGTTTGATTTGAGTGGTCACTTATAGTGTTAAAAAAACTAAAATAATGAAGAAGTGTTTGACAGCGTGGATCTACTTGTTATTTTTGATCCCGTTTTTAAGTTTTTTGTATTCATTGAAGAGGTCTTGCACGTCTTTTAGTGATCTCTCGATTTGTTTCACAAAGTTTGATGAGCTCTGTAAAAAAATAGATTGTGTCAATCAATAGCATTTAGGCAACAGCCTAGGACCTAGGCCATAGGTGGTATTGCAGTTGTGTTGGGTGCAACCAAACATTAATATTGTCAATGCAATGCAGATTGTCAGAATGTCAGTGAGTGCCCAACGGGGATGAGTCTAAATGAAAATGCAAGTTGTCCGACCCAAACCACGTCTAATTGAACACTAATAAAATCATTAACATAAATGTAGCATCGATGTTCCGCCATGTGTCACTGCAGTTTTAAATGTAGGTCGCGATGGAAGTGCAGATACGCGAGCCTACTAGTTACACAAATACCTATACTTTAACTCCTGTACGTGCACCGTACATATTGCCACCACAACAAAGGATATGGCAACTAAATGCAATACATGTAAACAATCAATAACTTATAAAAAAAAATTAAAAATGTAAAGTAGAATATGTAAAAATTTAACCTAAAATTTATGTAAAAAAGTATAAACCACAGGTATAAAACGATGTAAAACTATAAACTAAAATCCTTGTATAAAATGTCACTGTCATATTTTCTAGCATACGTCACTATGTCTCTCAGTGTCAAATTGCACTTCATTTGAAGAAGGGTTAACATTTTTCACGGTATTCACTTCACTCTGCACTGTTGAGTTTCGTTTGTTGACCTTGCTGTACCCGTCCTCGATGTCATCTTCTTCATAAGGTCTTCTTCTGCTTCTCGCATCTTGCGGAACCTCCCCCTGTCTTTTGGTCGTCATCTTTCGCCAATAGCATACCGATGTTACAGACAGTGCAATGCTAATAATGATGACCACATAGATCGCGATGTAATGATGAACATCATGAGAAGATAAAGTGTCTAGCTGTGACTGATCTTTGATTAAGCGTAGCTCGGTGTCAATCTTCTTGAATGTCTCTTCGTGCGTCTCAATATGTAATGACGAGTTACGAATTGAGGTATTTATGATGTTGTTAATAGGAGAGATTGTAGGTATAATCATGGCATTTGGTTCATTTACTAAAATGTCGCTTGTATGTTCCATATTTGCGTGTAGAATAAATGCATCGCCTTGCAAATTACACCCTTGTTTAAGTGTAATCAGACCCGAGTGACGTAACGTCTCCGACGTCATTTGCGCTCCGCACACCAGTTGCACTTCGCACGCGTCACAACAATAATAAAACCATGTGTTTTGCTTATGTAATTTTTCCCACTTGTCAGCACATACATTTATTTCCGTATGACAATATGCACTGTGTTCTTCGTTGTCTCGAATCAGCTGTACATCGCAAATAGACTTACGTCGGTCGCCAGTTTTGTATATGGGGTGATTTATTTTGCACATTAGAATTTTGTCATGAATCTTTTGGCATTCCTGGATATCTGATTGCTCTAACGGTATAAATGAGTATTGGTTCGCGTTAAATGCAATTAATTCAGAGTTGGGAATAACGTACATCACCCGATTAATGACAACACGTTGTGGTATGCTGATTAGTTTATTTAGCTCGTAAAGTGCGTCGTTCAAGATTGGTATTTTTATTTCCATTAATAAATATTGCTGTACTAATTATTTTATTAATTTAACGCATGCGAAACGATTTTCTTAATAAGATATCGCTGACGTCACCCAAAGTCGTATAGTGGAGGATAATTTCGATACCACGAGCAGTGTTCACGGTAGCTTAGTGGCTAAAGCACTGGCGTACTGAGCCAGGAGTCGCAGGTTCGAATCCTGCTCGTGAGCGATTTTTTCTTTCCACAATTTATATCTTTAGAATTCGTTTCGCATGCGTAAAATGCGTTAATAGTAGTTTATGAAACTGTTGCATAATAGGGGTTATTAAAACACGAGTGTGAGTTTAAAAACCAAGCCGTAGGCGAGGTTTTTAATAGTATCACACGAGTGTTTTAATACCTAATTATGTCAGTTTCATACACTATTTTATCTACACTCATACGATTTTAAATAAAATACCAAAGTCAAAATCTTGGTAACATTGTCGTTGTTTTTCTTGATTTCTCTGGTAAAAGATTGTTCGTCATTTACGTTGCTGCATCCAGAAATTCAGGCGGGGTCATATTCTCCTCAGTTCAGTATCACTGCTGTAGTCAGATATTTTTGCCCAGATTAAAACTTTCGACATACAAAACCATAATAATAACGTAAACAATAACAATAAATTTACAAGTAACGATGACCAAATCCAGAAGGCCGCGGCCGTGGCGCGCGGCCGCGCACGCGCGCTGGTGCGCGCCTACATAGATAATAAAATATAGTCTGGCGAAAATATTATAATCGGAACTAATTTTCTATCCTTGTCAGGATTCCGTCAATCTCTGTTTTATCATACAAAAAATATGCCTGTAAACACTTAAATATAATTAAAAGCAATATGACAATCAAAAGTTCTGCCAAAAACGCGATTTTAAACGATAAAATTTTTCAATGTATGACAAGTGGCGCCACCCTGAATTTTGTGTACTCATTGGTGCCAAACTGTACGACTGCTAAAAAAAGTGTTTGAAAACTCCTTGGTTAGGTCGAAGTGGCATTAAAAACTCCTTAGTTGGGCTGAAGTGTGCGGTTATGGAAAAAAAATTAAATTACCGCATTGTTTTGTTCAGCAAACTGTATCGTAATAAAACTTTTTAAATTCATTACAGGTGCGTGTGCGTAAAGTATGTCATTATGACATTACTTTCGAGTTCATAATTCGAATTTTACGATACGAGTGTAGATAAAATAATAAAATAATTAGTAAGGGTAGGCATATCTATACGACTTTGATTTAACTGTAAAGTTAGTCGAGTCGGTTAAGGAACAATGTTTCTTAATAAGATATCGCTGACGTCACCCAAAGACGTATAGTGGAGGATAATTTCGATACCACGAGCAGTGTTCACGGTAGCTTAGTGGCTAAAGCACTGGCGTACTGAGCCAGGAGTCGCAGGTTCGAATCCTGCTCGTGAGCGATTTTTTCTTTCCACAATTTATATCTTTAAATATTGCTGTGTAATGCGTGCATGTATTCTGAAAAGCCTGTAGATGTCTCTTACGTCATTCTAGACTTCAGGTAGAGAAGCGTCACGAGGTAGTTGTCGAGCTACCTTATCTAATTCACTTTGCATTTGGCTTGGTGATAATAAATGTACGTCCATATGTCCCTGGTACGTGTTTGTCAATGTGTTGATTAGGGTTTGTTGGATGTCTTTTAAATTTTGAGCCATTCTTTCAGCAGCCATTGCCGATGTTATAATGTAGAAGGCATTTGCAGTGTCAACTTTCTCTTTCAGGGTCTTATTTTCCAACGTGTTAAGGTGACCATTTATTAAGGTAAACTGCTTAACCATTGTCGCTTCATTGCGCTGTACAATGTTATGCTCGGTTTCCAAAATACTAGTCTGATTTTTTAACAATTGTAACAAATGTTTTTCGTTGTGCTGGATGGTCTTAATGTCATGTTCGTATTTGTCTGCAAAACGCTGATCTTATACTCCGAATAGTGAGTTTGCAACATATCCCACTCCGTCGATTAATCCCCTTTTGAACCGATGTTGAATTAATCGTTGGGATTTGAGTATTTGATTGTAATAATTTAGTTCATTTGTGCTTTTTTCAAGTTGGTTGATTAGGATATGGAATTGCATCAACCAGCCATCGCATCGAAATTGTTTAATGTGCGACACGAATTTTTCCAGTGTATCAACATTTCGCCAGTAATTTGTCATATTATAATAAAAGACTAACTTCCATTCATCTCTAACTTCTTGTAAGTCTGCAATCTTGTCAAAATAAATTGTTTGATTTTTTGTCAGTGGGGTAAGTTTCATATCTTGTTGGACAGTGGGTGTTATTAAAGTCATAATCAGCATCAATGAATAACAAACCAAACTGTTCCATGTTAGGTTTTTAGATTTATTTCGTCTGTTTTTCGGTAGTTTGTCATTGTCAATGCGTTTTTCTTCAGCCTCAACTAGTGGTACCAATTTTGTTATCGGTCTCTTAGTTTCTCCTTTTGCAGTTTGCAACGTAACAACCCTCGTGTGGCCGTCCTTTCCGGGGTGCAGCTTAGCTACACGTCCCAGTGCCCATTTTCCCGCAGGTAACTTTTCATCTTTGATGCACACAATGTCATTTTCTCGTGGGTCGGTATTCTGTCGTTTCCACTTTAATCTTGCTTGTAGTTGTTGTAAATATTCTTGCGACCATTTCTTCCAAAAATCCTTGCCAAGTTTCTGCACAATTTGCCATCTCTTGCTTAAATGGTAGGTGTTGTCAATGTCAGGTTCTGGAATTGTCAGGAGTGATGTGCCAGTTAGAAAATGTCCAGGCGTTAAGCAATTAATTTCTTCGGCGTTCTCTGTTACAGTGCAAAGTGGTCGTGAGTTCAAGCAAGCCTCGATCTGACATAACAGAGTGGTGAATTCTTCATAAGTTAAGCGCTGATCTCCAATGACTCGTTTGAGATGATACTTCATGCTCTTCACGGCGGCTTCCCACAGTCCGCCTGCACTTGGCCAAACAGGGGCATTGAAGTGCCACTTAACTCCCATCTCTGATACTTTGCTCAAGAAAAGGTTGTCAATAGTTTCTACGATACATTTATATTGTTGCAATAGAATCCGATTCGCTCCCACAAAATTCGTGCCGTTGTCGCTATACATGTCCCGTGGTGTGCCTCGACGAGCACAGAAGCGCTTGAAAGCTGATAAGAACGCTGTGCTGGATAGCTCAGTGTCAAGTTCGAGATGGATAGCTTTTGTTGCCAGACAAACAAACACGGCAACGTACGCCAACAATGTTCTGACACCTCGACCTTTACTTGCCTTGATCTCAACGTGACCAGTGAAGTCGACCCCTGTATGTGTGAAAGGGCGAGATACTGTCACTCTAGGCTCTGGTAGATCTGCCATAATCTGACTAGATTGTTTTGCATGAAATCGGCGACATGTTATGCATTGATGTAAAACCTTCTTAACGGCGCGATGTCCTCCTACGATCCACAGTCTTTGTCGTAAATGTGTCAGGGTTAACTTAGGACCTCCATGTAATGTCCTTTTGTGTGCTTGCCAAATTAATAGATGTGTCAGTTTGTGATCGTGTGGTAACAGCATTGGGTGTTTGGTGTCATAATTTAATTTCGAATTATTTAATCTTCCTCCCACTCGCAAAATGTCATGCTTGTCAAGAAAAGGGTTCAAATTTAGGAGGTTACTTTTCGTACTCACACCCTTATTTTCCTTCAATTGCAAAATCTCGTCTTTGAATGTATGCAATTGAATTTGTCTTACAATAATTTTTTCAGCGCTTTGTAATTCTGTTGATGTCAAATAAGCAGTTGTATTTATTTTGTCATTTGAGACGTTGCTAATAAATCGTCTTACCCACGCTATGACTCTTGTAATACGAGTCATATCGCTGTGCCTGTCTAATAACTCAATTACAATTGAGGAAGGTCGGGATTGTACAATACACGCCTTCATTTGTTTATGTTTTGATTCGCATGTTTTAGGTATGATTGTTAGTTTTCCTACTGTTTTTTCATCATAATTTTTCAACCATTGCGGCCCTTGCCACCACAAAGGATGTTGTAATAATTGGGAACAACTGATGCCACGTGATCCACAGTCCGCAGCGTTGTCCTCAGATTTGACATAATTCCAGTGTTGTTTTGGTACGACTTCATGCACTTGCTGTACTCTGTTACTCACGAATGATTTCCATTTTGTGACGTCACCATGCAACCAGCCTAGTACAATCATAGAATCCGTCCATGCATATGTTTTTTCGCTGATAGTGTCCCACTTGAGTGATTTAAGGACTTTTTTCATCAGCCGTGAGAGTAACCAAGCTCCACATAGTTCAAGTCGCGGTAATGTCAGTTTTTTATTGATTGGCAATAGCCTAAACTTTGCAACTATGAGTCTACTGATGGGCTCGTTTTTCTCACTTAATGTCAATATGTAAATAGCGCACGCGTAGGCCTTTTCTGACGCGTCGCAGAACCCATGGATTTGGAAGGGTTTTGTAGTATCTCCCAGCCATCTCGGTATTTCATATTGGGTTATGTTGTGCAAGTCACTTGTAAATTTCTTCCATTCTTCTTGTACGCTGATAGGTAAAGATTCGTCCCAGTCACCTCCTGATAACCAGACGTTTTGAAATATAAGTTTTGCTTTCACTGTCAAAGGTGTAAGCCAGCCAAGTGGGTCAAAGATTTTTGAGATTTCGGACAGTAGTTTCCTTTTTGTCAATGGTTTGTTGTTGTCAAATTTTATTTTGTTTATAAATGCAAATGTGTCAGTCGTAGGATTCCACTGGACCCCCAGGGCTTTTGTCGTTCCGTCATTTGTAAAGTGCATGGTTGTTTGGTTAAGATCTGATGATGATAAGCTTTCTATCAAGGTCGGGTCGTTGCTTGACCACTTCCGTAGCGTGAGGCCTGCGCCTCTCAACATGTTGATGAGTTGGTTTTGAATGTACTGTGCTCGCTCGATGGAATTGCTTCCACTTAGTACGTCATCAACATACATCTCGTTTCTAATGACGTCAGCCGCTAACGGATATTTCTCTGCATCATCACTTGCTAGCTGTTGTAATGTGCGCAGAGCTAGAAATGGTGCTGCCTTAGTACCATACGTCACTGTGCATAATTGGTATTCCTTTAAAGGACCTTGGTTTGTTTCTCTCCACATGATCTTCTGCAACTGCTGATCTTCTTCATGAACTAGGATCATGCGGTACATTTTTTCACAGTCAGCTGTAAACACGTACTTGTAAATCCGCCATCCCATGAGTAATGTCAATAGATCTTGGTGGAGTTTTGGACCACACTCCATCAAGTCGTTCAAGCTGTAACCGGTGTCAGTTTTCTGTGAGGCGTTAAAAACTACTCTTAGCTTCGTTGTCAGTGAGTCCTGTTTTTGGACTCCATGATGAGGAAGGTAACATGCTGGGTTACATTCGGGCTTACTCTCTTTCATGTGTCCCATTTCCAAATATTCTTGCATGAATTTGATGTAGCTTTCTGATAATTTGTCATCCCTGCACAATCTCCTTTCTAACTGCATAAACTGTGCTACTGTGCGTGATTTTGACTTGCCCAGCAATTGGTCAAAATTAGGTTTCATTGGTAAACGAACTACATATTTACCATTTTCTAAACGCTTTGTTGTTGCAATGAAAAACTCTTCGCAATATCTCTCCTGTGACGTCATTGAATTGCACGAATCCCCGCTGATGTCTTCTACTTCCCAGTACTTTGTCAAATCATCAACTTGATTTAAAACGACGTTGCAGTTGAATGTCTTGTTGACATTGCCCGACAGAATCCACCCTAAATGTGTCTGCTGAGCCATAGGTTCATTAACCTCTCCTTTGATCAAGCCATTCATTAAAATTTCCGAAAATACGTGTGCATCTAGAAGCATGTCTTTTTTGCAAGAAATGCAAGGCTTTTTTGTAAATGTAACATTGGGCAGATTATTCACCACCCGTGTCATGATTAATGCTTCCGTTGTAAACTGGAAGTCATTATGTAAGGACTTGCAGGATAAATGGACCTTTCCTTTACTCCTGTTAGATAAAGTACCGATTCCACTTATGCTCGCGCTTAACTGGTGACGCTGTAAGCCCAGTCTTTGAGCTGCATTCTCCGTGATCAGAGTTATTTGCGAGCCTTGATCAATTAACGCTCGTAATATAACATAATCGCCACTAGCTGTTTTTACTTGTAATAATGCAGTTGCCAATAATATTTCGTCATCATTATTCGACGCGAAATTATTTTGCATAGTTTTAGTTGACCTAGTTGATGTCGATGTCGACGGTGTAGGTACTGAATGTGTTGCTGAGGGTGTTTTCGCTGACTTGACAATATCGTTGTGCAATAAAGTGTTATGTGGTTCATTGCATTCCCTGCATCTTTTCTGGGACGCACAGTAACCCTTAGTATGCACAAACAGACAATTTTTGCAGATCTTATTGTTCTCAATAAATGACATCTTTTCCGAACCTGCCATGTCAGTAAATTTGGCACATTGAAATAACGCGTGATTGGTATTGCACAATGAACAAATAATCTTATTAAATTGCCCAGCATTATATGCATGGAAGCTACGAGAATAATATGCACTTCTATTAGGCTGTGAAAATGCTGGCTTATGATTTTTGTTGAACGAATATGACGCATTACTAAATGGTAATTTTGGTGCAGATTTGATGCTATTTTCTGGCTTTTTTTCGATGCAAAGGTTCTAGTGCCATAAATTTGTTTTCAATGAAGTCCATAAAATGATTGAACGTAGGTATTTCTCGCGGATCTGACCTAGATTGCATATATTCAGCATAGGTTTCGGAGTCAAGTTTTTCGCATAAAACGTAAACTAGAACAGGATCCCATGAGCTTGTATCTACGCCCAAATTATGTATAGCGTTTATGGTTTCATTGCTAGTGTCATATAAACGCGTTCGAATGCTGATTGTTTTTGTACATTAGATTGACGCATAAATGCCTGGACATTCTTTGTAAATAGTAAAAACTTGTTATTATATCTATGATTCAATATTTCCCAGCACGTGTCATAATTTTCGGGTGCAATATGTAAATGCTGTACGAGCTTTTCCGCTTCGCCACGCAACCTTCCCTTGAGATGTTGCATTTTTTGGGTTTTTGCAATAGCTGGATTATTATGAATCGCTTCTACGTACAAATCCATGAAAGTAGGCCATAAAGTGTAATTTCCGTTAAAAATAGGTATGTCAATTTTTGGCAAAGTTTGTTGTTGGTGTACAGAGGCGTTTAATTTCGTGTTCAACGCCCGTTTTACTTGTGCAAATGCACATTCATGACGACAAAACTCGTTAAAATAATCATCAGGTACCCCTTCTAATATGCTGTCAATCTGTAAATGTAATTTGTCAATTGCAGTCCAACGCGACTGCAAAGTCTTCAAGAGATCCTCTATCTCCTATTTTTCCTTGATCTCGTCAATGCACCTACTCTCCACTAACCTACTAAATGCACGAAAGTTAGCTTGTTTCAACTGCTGTAACTCGAGTAGCTTGTCATCTCCTTTTGTGGAGTTTTCGAAAGGGGTGCTGTCAAACTCAACGCTCAACATATTAGGGTTGGTGTTACTAGATCCCGCCTGACGCTTGATCTCATACGCTGCAATCTCCCGACGCGTACCTTGGTACCAGCTCCTAATTACGTCATAAATGTTGTTGGTGAAATAGTGATGATTCTTTACTTCTACTAAACTTAATTCCTGATTCTTTTCTTCACACTCCGCCCATAGCTGATCCAATCGCTCAAGCCTTTGTCTAATGTAATCGGGGTTCTTCCTGCAGGCCGAATCCTTCTTAAAATTAGAATGGATCTTCTTGACCTCCTCGAAGATCTCAGCTTGACGTGCGATTAACCCTTCCATTGTCAAAACAAGTAAGTAAAAAATTAACGATCTTACTTGAGATTCAGGAACTCTCCCTTTTTGCAACTGCAATGTGTCGCTCTGGAATCTGGATCGCTGCAACCTCCTCGAATGCTCCTGCACGGCAACACACGCGGCACGGTATGACACGACACGACACAGATTACACGCGACGTTTTACTGACCGATGTATCGGACTGTACTTGCAAAATATACGAAGGACCAAAAAAAAATAATGTTGGGTGCAACCAAACATTAATATTGTCAATGCAATGCAGATTGTCAGAATGTCAGTGAGTGCCCAACGGGGATGAGTCTAAATGAAAATGCAAGTTGTCCGACTCAAACCACGTCTAATTGAACACTAATAAAATCATTAACATAAATGTAGCATCTATGTTCCGCCATGTGTCACTGCAGTTTTAAATGTAGGTCGCGATGGAAGTGCAGATACGCGAGCCTACTAGTTACACAAATACCTATAATTTAACTCCTGTACGTGCACCGTACAAGTTGTTATGGGCAAAGGTAACCGCTTAACATCAGGTGGGCCTTTAGCTCGTTTCGCCATCCTATAATATAAAAAAATATATAAAAAATAAGACATAACCAGCAACATTATAATAAAATCCATTGCTATACAATGTCAATCCAATTAAATAGAAAGGTAAACAAACCCAATTTCCGTAAAATCATCACACACAAAATGGAATTAGTAACACATTCATCCGTATTTTGAAGGTTTCAACTTGATTTAGCTCACTACTTTTTCCAAAAATATTCGTTTGTTTATCATTTTTAAATTGTTTTTGGAAATTCACTCGGTAGCCTGCTACGAGAAAAACCACATATAAAGTTCAAAAAGGTCCCAAAAAAAGCATGTTTCTAACTCATTCAATTAATCAAATCGAATCATTGCTTTGTAATTGGCACTACAATTGGACATCACTAATCTCTCTATAGTCGGGTTGGTTACCCTTTTGTTTACCTTTCTATTTAATTGTATTGACATAGACTTTAACATCACCATCATCATTTCAGCCGAAAGACGTTCACTGTTGGACATAGGCCTCCCCCAAAAGGGGGGGATAACATAAACTTGAGAAAAATTGCGGTGTTGGTACAATACAATACAATGACAATGAGTTAAAAGAATATTTTTTATCATAAGAACAGACGTCAAAAACTTAGGCATCGATGAAAATAGTACTTAAATATTTTATAGAATACCCATTTTATGCCATTTAAAATTTGTCTTCAGGAAGAAACAGCGCTCTTACAGAGTACATCAGAGTTCATCTTGATGACATCATGCGTTTAAAACGATATTGTATTGTAACTTCACATAAATCCACCCGCACAATACCTGTTTCAGATAAGAGCGGAAAAGGTCCTCCAATTTGGCAAGCCGTCCGTTTTTTTAACAGATTTTGTTGACTGCCATAAATATCGTTCTTTTATTATTTTTAGTCTGTTCTGTAGTAATTTACATCTTTAGAGACTTTAAGAGTGTCACAGTGTAGGACAGCCAGCCCCGCTACCAACCTGCTGACTGGCTAATCTTTTTCCCACAACATGAGCTGTTATCATTATATACTTCATGTCGACATGATAGAAGACAGTGTAGGATTCCCGGTAATGATTGGAACCATCTCTTCCTATTAATGTCGTAAAAACGAACAAAAGTTAAGTTAGGAAGATGGATATAACATATTCAAAAACCGTTGTATTGATATTGGAACGGTTTCTAAAGTGGCCACAGCCACAAACCAGTAACACACTTTATCGCGGAGATGTTTTTTGGGTTTGATTTTGTCCAAGACTGTGCATCTATAGTCTATTTGTTCAAAGATTTATAATGTCTGAATGAATGTTTTTAGTCTCACCGTGATGGGGCAACTCTTCTTGCTGGAAACGTGAAAGAAAAGAAGGTCTTCTCCGACGATGATGTAGGAGACTCCGTAGCCGTCATCAGCAACCGGACCAAAGCCACCGCCGGCACTCACGCACTTCGGATATTTCTTCAGATCCAACATTGAAGTTTGACCTAAAAATATAGACATTGAAATAATACTTGTCGTGCAAACTATGCCAGAGTGGTGAACTAACACCTTAACCTTCTCATTCGGAGAAGAGGGTCGTGCCCACCAGTGGCACAATAATGGGCTGATGTTATGTATGATGAAAAAAAAACATGATCCCTACATTTGTGTTCACATAAATCGACAAAATGTAGGGATCAGCTGTTTTTTTTTCGTGATTTCAGGGTTGATCCCATAATAAAAGTTGTTCATACTGATGAGTACAATGACCCCTTAAGAGATTTTCAGTTATTCCAATAAAACGTTGTATAAAATATAACAAGTGTGATATGACTTGACTAATCATCATTGAGAAGATATATAAATTATACAGGTGACATTTTCATCACCATCCAAATTTTCTATAGGCTTTAGGTATCAATTAAAGACTATTTTTGAAAAAAAAAAGGTAATTTTTCACAATAAAAAAACCCGCAATAATGATTTCTGTGTTCGCATTTTCTGTGTGGTTGCTTAGTCAAACGTAAAGTTTGTGATGCCATATCTCAATATTCATGTACTGAGTGATACTAAAAGAAAAAAAAAAACCGGCCAAGTGCGAGTCGGACTCGCGCAGTAAGGGTTCCGTACCTCTCAACGACCTGATACCCCATAAAAACTGATTTAATTTACGAGAGTTTATCAAAAGACATCAACGCACAGTGCGCGAAATATGAATTTTTGCATGTCTTTCTTACGCAGGTACCACCACATATGTCTATGTTTGTCTTATTTTTAGTATTTGTTGCTAAACTACATAATATGCACTATAATCTGACCAAGTTTGACGCTGGTATATACTACCGTTTTGAAGATTTTTTAGACTTTTTTTGTTTTTAGTATTTGTCGTGATACACCTCATAGCAACACATATTCTGTGAAAATTTCAACTGGTTATCTATTACCGTTACAAAGATACAGCCCTGTGACAGACAGACGGACGGACGGACAGCGTAGCGAGAGTAATAGGGTCCCGTTTGGAACCCTTCGGGTCCGGGACCCTAAAAAACACGTATTTTATTATTTTCAGCAAAGGTCTTAATATTAAAAATTTTAAATTATTTTATAAACAATACTGACCGTGAGGCGTTTGGCTGGTGGAGAGTCGCCAGGGTTCATTAAACACCTCCTGAAGAAATGGTGACTCTAGTTCGAGATATTTAGAGACAACGTATAAACAGAAGAGATGTCTGTCGATGCCTCTGCCGGCCATAGCGTCCTGGTAGCCCAGCTGATGACGGTGACTGGCCTTCACTAAGAGATCCATTCGCTCTTGAATCTAAACAAGCAATACATTTCATTTAATACTAACGACTCGCCCCGGCTACGCACGGGTAGCATTTATAGCATATAACCTCCTTACACAATTTTTTTTCTATTGGGGAAACCATATGAAATTCACACCTGAGAGTGCTCCATACAGTTCTCGATGGTGTGTGTAGTCCACCAACCAACACTAGGCCAGCGTGGTGGACTAAGGCCTTGACCTTCTCATACTGAGAAGAGGCCCGTGCCCAGCAGTGGGACAGTAATGGGCTGATTATGTTATGTTATGTATGAAAATCCGTACAACAGTTTCTGAGATTAGCCCGAACAAACACAAACTCAACTTATTTTTTTTCATGGTAATGATGATATGCTTATATTGTCAAAATAATTCTACGAATCTATGCAAAGTTTTATTCAATATAACCATGACATTTTTATGGTCATCATCATCATCATTTCAGCCGAAAGACGTCCACTGCTGGACATAGGCCTCTCCCAAGCATCGCCACAACGACCGTTCCTGTGCCTTCCGCATCCAGCGGATTCCCGCGACCTTCACCAGGTCGTCGGTCCACCTTGTGGGGGCCTACTCACGCTGCGCCTTCCAGTACGCGGTCGCCACTCCAGAACTTTACTGCCCCATCGGCCATCCGTTCTGCGAGCAATGTGCCCCGCCCACTGCCACTTATGTTTGGCAATTCTTCGGGCTATGTCGGTTACTTTCGTTCTCCTGCGAATCTCCTCATTTCTGATTCGATCACGCAGGGCACTCCACACACACTTTTTATGGTCAAACTATTATAACTACTCCTTGTGTCGATAAAGAATGGGACTAATTTGATGAAAAAGATTTGTATATACCACGGTTTTGTTGCGGTTGTCATGCAGTCCTGAGCTATGTGTAAAATTTCAAGGCTCTAGCTCACCAGGAAGTTAATTTAAAATCAATTGCAAAATTTGTACCGAACAGACAGACATGACTGAATGCGAGTTAATAAAAAACGTGGTAATAAAATGGCAGCACTTCTATTGTTCTATGTGCCTCTCGCTCGCACAATACCGTACGAGTGACCGAGAGGCAAATACAAATGGCACTATTTTCAATCCAATTCTTTATCTGGAGGAGTAGTATCATCATCATCATCATCATTACAGCCGAAAGACGTGCTGGACATAGGCCTCCCCCAAATATGCCATAATCGCCACGCTTGGCAGGCGGGTTAGTGATCGCAGTTGGTTGGTTAAATACTCAGAGAACGCTGTTCCCCATCCTCTGTTCTTAGTCGCCTTTTACGACAGCCATGAGAAGAAATTTTTAATTTCGCGAGTTGGATGTATAATTATAATTGACGAGTCACGTTGAATAAGGCCCTTGTTCAAACATAAATAAATATCTTTGGGTCATTTTTTACACAGCACCATCTAGTCCCAAAGTAAGCAGAGCTTGTGCTATGGGTAACACTGTGCATTGGGTTTATAGAAAATTGATATATTTTTTTATTATTTTTTTTGTAAATACATACTTATAATACATAAACAACACCCAGACCAACACAAACACTTATGTTCACCAAACAAATATTTGTGTCCTGAGGAAATCGAACCCACGACCTCGTTATCAGCAGTCCAACACTCGAACCACTAGACCACAGAGGTCGTCAAAATCCAATCAAATCAAGCCTTCTGTAAAGTAATAAAGACATACCGTGGCGTTAGGGTTCTCCATAGCCTTCACCCACTCGGAGCTTTCGTTAGTGCAGGAGCGTACGGTCTCGGTGCGGCCCTCGCGGAACAAGCGGGTCATGGAGGCCTCGTAAGTGAGACAGAACCGACCCGCGTCCCGGAAGTACGACAGTTGGAGAACTAACTGGATGAAAGCGTCGGGAGATATACGGCAACTCTTCATGAAACCTGTGTAATAAATAGAGCCTTATACGCACACTTCGAATAAAATATTCTTTAGAAGAAATGCGGGTGGTCTTTTCTCCATACAATGTTCTGTATTCTTTCTGGTTTATAACCCTAGAGCAATGATTTTTAACAGTTAATTAAATATCAGCTTTTTGTATGTCCCTATGTTTTCTTTTTTGTTGATAAATTATTTCTAAAGTGTTATTGGGTTTTTTCATTAGGAAATTCTCAGTAGCAGCCCGGAGTCTGGATTTGTGCCCGGTCAGTGGCAATAGGCTCGCCTCCTATTACATGGGACTATAACATAACTGGCGAAATGTGGGTGTACTATTTCACCTCTGCCGACCCCTTCGGGGAAATACAGGCGTGATGTTATGTTATGTTAAATTATTTCTAGAAGCCCTCAAAAATTTCTTAAATTTGCTTATTTGACCGCTGTCTACAAAGGCCTAATGTATTAATTTGACAACTATTAATGAAAAAGGACACTTACCCCCAGTTTCTCGAAGGGTGAACAACGCAAAAATTAACTAATCGACTGTCAAATCTCAGGTCAAGCGATGTGATTGGTTGTTAAAATTTTCGCCGGCCAATCACAGAAGCTGACATTAGATTTGATCATAGATCAAATTGATCAGCCTTCCAGAAACTGGGACTTAGCGACACAGTACATTTTCTTCTTATTCAGTTTATGAAATTTCTTTTAAATTGGTCCAATTTCAAAGGAGAAAATAGTCGAGAGCCAAACCTCGAATTATGACTTTTTTACCAAGGCTATTCAGTCGGAGCTGCAGTTGTCCTTATCGCACTTATTTGAGGCCGAGCTCTCACAAAGCGACAGCGATAGTTTCTTCAAATACCTAATTTTCAAGTCTCTCTGCCCGCATTTCCTCTTAACGCGGCATCGTGTCGTTCCCGGCAAAGATTAGGCCATCCCCTCTTTACTTAGGAGTTGGGATTGCAAAGGTGACTAACCCCCAGTTTCTGGAAGGCTGATCAATTTGATCTGTTGTCAAATCTCATGTCAGCTGTTTTGATTGGCCGGCAAAAATTTAACAACCAATCACATCGCTTGACCTGAGATTTGACAGCTGATTAGTAAATTTTTGCGTTGACCAGCTCACCAGCCTTTCGGAAACTGGGGGTAAAAAATGTATTCTTTTCAGATCTGAATTTTAATATTAATAAATAATGTTTATGTGTATTTTCAGTAACTTTTCTTCATTTCACTTCACTTCAATCAACTCAAAAAGAGATAACGTTTTCATGTACACACGGCTACACATCAAGCTGTACAAAACCAGTAAAGGCTAACCTCGCGTTGTAAGGAAAACCTATACAATGCGAGGTCAGCTTATTTATTTATTTATTTTATTTATTTATTTATTTATTTATTTAACTGTCTATATAAAGCAACAATAACGAGTTACAAAATCACAATACAGTTACCTTTTGCTTGGCTGATGATGTAAGCACCTGGTGCCCGAACTAGGAATTAACCTGTATCTCAGGCACCAGTGACCCCACCCCCACACAACAAGTTGTATCAACATTTAATGTATCAGAGTTCAGACTGAAAACCCCAATAAATCAAAACATTGCTCACATTATTAAAAGTAAACACATACTGGAAATGTACAGCTTGATGTGTAGCCGTGTGTACCTGTACTAATGAAAAACATTGTAGGTATCACAGGCACCATATCGTAGACAATAGACGTAGTTCCGATGCCTAAATCAACAACTATAAATTGCATTAGATATGTTAACTTATAACCTACTTTACATTTGCATGGCAAAATAACGGACCATTAATTACCTTCTGTAATTTGTGTTTAAATTATGAAAGGAAAATAGATGTCTATAATTAATGCTTCTAACAGAACAGTCACGTTATGTTACACTAGTTTCACTTTTTTGTTTCATTATAAGTGAGCGCGACGGACACAAAAAAAACTGACACAGCAATTCAAAAGAATATCTGCCCAAGTTGAGAACAACAGATGATTCACTTGGAGGAATTAATTAACTTGGAATCGTAGTAATAAGTTAACTGCTCCCTTATTAGCGGGAATTTTCTATTCCATAAACGTCACAATTTTGTAGAAACACACGCCATTTTATTTTCTTGAGTCACGCTATTTTGCATGCTAGAAAAAACACATTTTGACATTGGCATTTGAAGGCTTTTTCGCGATTGTAAATAGCTATCTCTTTCTGTTTCGTTACTGCCTGTGTAAGACAAAAGATAGCAGCTATTATGAGAAAATGTTCATTTCATTACTGCAACTCCAGGCTAGTTCATTCCTCCAAGATCATTCATTATTAAGAAGTTTTCGATATTACCAACATCGGTTAAAAGTAATCAGAATGAGTAACAAACCTTTTCCGTATTTAGTGTACATCAGTATCCTGAGGTCGACATCATTTAGTAACTTTTGGGCGACGTTGTACGAAATATCAATGTTCTTGAGTAGGGCTTCATGACCTAGGTCCCATTGTAAGCGTATAGGTGTCGGCGGAGGGGCATCAACCGTATCTAATGTGTTACCATCAGGACTGTATCTGTAAAGCCACTTTTTATTACTTTTCTCGACACAAAACTTAAAAAATACTAAAATAATAACATTAGAAATACAAAAATAGTCGAAATAAGCTAAAAATATATAAATTACTTACGGCCAAAATTAATATCCTATCTATCCACGATTTACCCTACTAGAGATAGAAATTTGACGTATTTTGTATGGAGCTTATGTCAAATTCCTATCTCTAGTAGGGTGAATCGCGGATAGATTGGATATAAATTTTCGGCGTTAAAGGACATATCGCTAGGAATAGCCTCAGTCTGTTACAAAGAGAAAAAATATACGACAATTACATACGTATTTTTTCATTACTTATTATTTTATGCGGACGGTACAATAAACATTTCTAATTTTAAAGAGTTAATCAACACAATAATAACGTGAGCGGCTATGATACTCCATTTGACTTCATATTTTTGACTAATCCCTTGTGAGTAGGTACTCTATGGTTTTATAATGTATTACGTTGGCACCACTGTTAAAGATAACCAATGATAGCCAACTTCTTTTTGCTACCTTTACATCTACAGGAATGGAAGAGTAAAACTGTTTAGTTGCTAGGCAACCACTTGTTTGACATAAGTTTTGTGAACAAAATAGCGTCAAAATAGTTAATATTTTAATGAATAATCATAATCTGAGGAGTACTTTTCGTTTATTAAAATAGATTGCAATATGTGGCGAGCATTATCTTTTATTCGTAACTTCCCAAGGCTAGGCACTAATGGAACTTCTGTTTGTTCCAGAGTGCAGCGTCACGTGAGAACGGCCGCGGGGATATCCTAGATGTACTATTGCTTAAGTTTACAAAATGCTCACCCGACTTCCAATTCGCACCAAATAACGTATTCCCATAAGTGTCCCATGACAGGTGCATCTGCCCTGAAATAGTATTAACAAGGAAATTTAAAATGTTAGATATTTAATGAAAAGAATGTGTAAGAAATAAAATTTAAATCCTTACCATGTGTGTTCCGAGTTAAAACCAACCTGCGGAATAATAAAAAAATGTTATTGGCAAATAGGTAGAACATTTTATAAATATAAGATTGTTCTACGGATAGAAAAATAGACAGAAAAATGGTTTATTGTCCCAGTTAACGGCACGCCACATTTAAATAACAGTTCAACAGACCAAACACAAACAGGAAACAGAGTAACTTAAAAGTGATAAAATTACATTTACCATGGTAACGATTTCTGCATTTTTCCCTATATGTGCTTAAAATAAAGTGTATTCTATTCTATTTTCCTTTGTTCTGTCTTCATTTGGGTGATATCACGAAAACTGCAGTTTTATTAAACAAATACTCACAAAACCATTTTTGCTGAAGCATAGGTTGAATGACTTGTCGAACCATCGGTCGTGACCTTTGCCGTGCAGAAGCACTCGACCGAACTCGTCCAATTTTGATGCTTCGTTTTCGACGTAGCCATACTCGAAGTCATCTAGAATGTTAATATTGATCGTCGATATAGTCACTGGGGGGGACTGGATGCGGAAGGCAGAGGACCGAGCGTTGTGGCGCAACTTGGGAGAGGCCTATGTCCAGCAGTGGACTGCGATAGGCTGAGTTGATGATGATGATGATGATATAGTCGATATAATTATGTAGAATAAATCACTAGTTTAAAAGCATATTAGTGTTAACACGTTAAATATACACGCTGAAAATAGGGTATTTGACTTTTATTTTTTGATCGTAATAATGAGTACAATGATCCCTCTTCGTTTTCAAAATGACAAAATTTTCAGCGTGAATATAATGGGTATATCGAAAACTTGGAAAATTGAGATATTATAAGTAACTTACTCGTTAACGTGTACAAATGTGAGTAAATGAATGGTACGACAAAGTTGAAAAACATGACTTTTTGTTTTTTCTCATCATCCCCTCAGAAACCTCTAGTTAAGTTTCAGTCACTGTGTTTTACTAAAGATGTGGCTAAAAGGTGTTAGCAACCAGGCCATAAAACTACTAAAAATCATTTCTTTTATAGATGCAAATTTTTACTTTTAGACTACTTTTTTCCGATACTAAGGACGATCAACCATTAAGTACTTATGTAGTTACATTGTGGAGGTAATTGGTTCACAAATCTCTCAGCAAGATAAGTGCGATTTATATGGCCATGAGACCATTATTTCTTAAGTGAATAAATTTGTTGATGTTGCACCGTGAAGGTGAGTCCTGCTGATGACAATATAAAAACCGGCCATGTGCGACTCAGATTCGCATTTTGGTTTAGACTTTAATTTTTTTTTGCTATTTGCCATGATGGAGGATATAAGTAACATCTTCAGTGAAAATTTTAACTGGCTGCCTATACAATGCAATACAATACATATACTCTTTATTATACACAAAAGAAAATCCTATTACGGTTTAAAACATATAGCCCTGTGACCGACAGACGGACGGGCGGACGGCGCGGCGTAGGCAGAGTAATAGGGTTACGTTGTCACACTGGGTACGGAGCCCTAAAAATTAAGACTAATATTTATTTTTGTTTACAATAAAAATACAATCATGAAACTAAAAAGTTGGCAATTTGTTATTGCGTTACCAATAACACTGCAAGTTCGGCGACGAAGTTTTTTTTTGCTTTTTGTGTGTGCGGTGTTATTTTAACGCCAGTGAGCTTTATTCAATATCTTATGATAGTACTATTTGATAAAAAATTAAGGCCAATGACATCCACAATCTCCAATGGAGGTCGTTCTCTTATCGCTGTACTGTAAGTAATAGTTCCGCATCTTCAGTTTTATTCATATTGGTCTTGATTCTCTAACCGTTAAAGAATCAAGACCAATAATATACTACGTTAGAGTCTAACGTAATAAATACTTCCTCCAAGAAGTAAACTGACAGGAACCAATGTCACCTTGTAAAATAATGATACCCTATTTAAGTAATAGTGATGGGATGTAGTTCTTTTCTGTTATTGTGAATGAGTCAATACCGAACCAGCTATGCGATTCAGAACCACACGATAACCACTTGTCGAACGATTCGGTTTGTTATCTCGTTCCGTCTTATGATTCACGCAACGAGAGAAAAAGAGATAACAAACCGAATCGATCGACAACTGGTTATCGTATGGTTCCGAATCGGGGCGTTGTTCCGTAACCGTATTTTTTTTTCTGGTCAGGCTTTACAACTTAAACAAGTCGGACCCTAAAACATCTATTACTTCTATGATCTATTTTCTTGGAGATAAATACAAAAGATAAACAAAATATTCGTAAATAGATTCAATAGGTATTAGGAATAGAGATAGTATTGATAAATTTAATTGAATCAGTATAAAACAAATGTGTGAGTAAATGAATTATTATTCTTTGTAGTAAATGAGTTATTACTAGCAAGTCCCGCGTTTTATTACATGCATGTATCTATCGATCCTGATCGTACTGAGTGAGTGATTCATATCGGTTCTTTTGCCACAACACTATTTATTTTTCCCGATAAACTGACAACCCAGGAAACGTCAGTTTATTTCGTCTGTTAATAGATCCTACTTTAAGAAACCAAAGACATCGCGCCACTTTCCGGAAAGGGCAGAACAACGTCTGCCGGGCCAGCTAGTCCTAGAAGACTATTTGGACCACATAAATAGATAGAATGGCCATGAGGGCAGGGCGCGTGTGGCAGCACCATGCACCATAGTGCAGGGTACTTCAAAGCCTTTCTCAGCACGTCTTATGACTTGTTTCTATAAATACTGTAACAAAAACCCGCAAAAATGCCTTATTGTGCTGTTTCTAACTGCAGAAACAAAAGCTGTAAAGTATATTTGATTAAAAATAATGACGTCAAAATGTAAGGAGTAGTTTGTTCGGAAAGTTGCCACGCATGAATCGCAAGTAAAATTGTGATTCCAACCATTCTATCTATTTCTGTGATTTGGACTATTTTATAGGTTAAATAGTGGTCTTACCAAGGCATACGTTGAAGGCGGCCCTCTCGATGCAGTGCAGCGAGGTGCGATTGTGACCGCGGTTGAACATAGTCTGTCTGATGTGTGCCCAGTGGGAACGCTCGCCCGCTGTCAGTGCTGCAACACGCTCCTCTCCCACTACTGGTTCTGACTTGTCATCCAGGATATGTTGAATTTGACTGAGAGAAACATTATTTAGTTGTTAATACTTTATAAATTCAGTGTGGTGCCGGACGTAAAGAATTGCACCACCTTTATCTCTTCTCATGGGTGTCGTAAAAGGCAACTAAGGGATTCACCAGAGGATGGGCAGCAGCTTTCTCTGACTATTTAACCAACCAACTGCGATCGCCAACCAACCTGCCAAGCGTGGCGATAAGGCATATCCCCCCCTTAATTGGGGGAGGCCTATGTCCAGCAGTGGACGTCTTTCGGCTGGAATTATGATTTTATAAATTCAGACAAAATCAGAATAACAAACTGTTTTAAATCAAATATTTTGTTTCCGCTTAGGTCCGAGTGGGGTACCTTGCGTCGCCATGGAAAATAAGAACAATACAATCTTGTAGACCTGTGCTTAGCAAAGAGGACGCTCCCAAAACATAATTCCCACCCTTGCACTCCCCTCATTCTCCGCAACTGCGGACCGCTCTCGTCTATTTTATGCGAGTTGCAATAGAAACAATTTTAGAGATAATCATTCTCGCGCGTTTTATAACGGAAGAAAATGACGCAAGTCTCAAAACAGTTTTCGTTTTAACACAAGAATACTAAACAACCTGTACTAATTTCCTCTAGCCAGTATTTAATAAACTTTATTATCTTCCTATCTGCATAAATTTTATACAACGTGGATATGACAACACGACAGTAAATGAAAACACGGTTATTACTGGTCTATATAGAAGCATTTTAACAAATAAATAAGTTGTTTATCGAAAATTAAAAAAAACTATTTTTTTTAACAAAACAATTATTAAAACATCGAAATAAGAAGTAACACTATTTGTACTCATCCGTAATCATTGAGAAACAGTGTTTAAAATTATATGGACTAGCACAGGTCTTTGACCTAACGATCTTTGCCTAGAACTGTAAGAAAAATTCAAGTGTTTAAGAACGTGATCTTCAGTAATCTAAGTAAATTTATTTTCTACGATTATTCAGCACATTAACTTTTGTTGTAATAGGACATTACTGTCGAGGCCTGAAATGAAGCAATTGACGGCCGAGTAATATTGCCAAGTAATTTTAAAAGGACGTGGCGCTAGCCGTGTCCTTTTTAACTAAACGAGGTCGTTGATTGCTATTACGGCCAAGACTTGTATAGTACTTTTCCCTCATTTGCGAGGAAACATTACACAAATTAATTCAACAGTATTTAATTTTCATTCACGCCAATTCGTCCACGCGGGGTTCTTGTTCTATTTTTAAAGTTTAAAAAAAAATGCTCATTCAGCCTCATGTAGGTGCAGCGTACGGATTGTCGACGATTTTCTATAAGCAATCGGATTTTCAATACTGACATTCGGATGCCAATGACGTTATCCGCATTCTTGAATACAGTGCGATCCGTCCGATGCGTACGATACCAATACTACTACTTTATAAAACTGTAATTTTCTCTTTGTTCGAGCATCTCGCAAACCTACTGGACCGATTTGGATGAAATTTGACATACAGATAGACCATGTCCCGGATAAAGAATATAGAAAACTTTTTATCGGCATGCGGAATGCGGATCACGGGATCGAAGCCGCGGGCGTCTGCTAGTCCTAAAGTTCCTGAAGATGTTTGGATATTTGGATGTTTGTTACTCAATCACACTGCAAGGGCGGAACGAATTTGGATGAAATTATTTAAAAATATTATATTTATTTATTAATTAAAAATTATGGATGGCATATAGATAGAACATACCCCGGACTAAGATATAGGCTACTTTTTATCCCGGTAAGAACAGTTCCCGAGAGGTGCGCGATAAACGAAAACCACGCGGGCGGAGCCGCGGACATAGGCTAGTAATTTATATAATTTTACTGCTATACCACACTATTATGTAAAATAAGATCGAAGTCAGTAGACCGTGATTTCGAAATTATTTAAATATATTAAAACAACAAGTAATGTATAACAGAATAATCTTAGAATTATAAACGACTTGATTTTACATCCAATTTGTTTTGGAAAAACTTTGTTAAATAGAAAATATAATGCCAGAATTAATGTTTAGAATAATTAATGATAGTAAGGATAGTATATTAATATTTTATATTGCATCGCAACAACAAAAGTCAGGTCGTAATCGCATTCTTTAAAACTTGATTTGGCGTAGATCATGTCTCAGTCTTGTCCTAAAAACTTTACATATATGCAAATATGTAGGTTGGAAAACGGCAGCATTGAACGGCGACCTCAATTAGCTTGATTGGTAAGCAGTTGGATGTTTGGTGCTACTTATTAAGCATATTCTACTGACCCAGTGGATTATAATTGCATAATGCGCACATTGCTTCAGCATAAACTACGTTTGTGTTTTAATTATCTGCTCACTTAATGTTAGGAGAATATTAGAATGGGGAAAAGTCGCTGCACCGCTAACCAACTTCAAAAAAAGGAAGAGGTTCTCAAATCGAGTGTTTTTTTTAAATGTTTCTTACCTCATAACTCAGTCATTTACAATCCGATTTGGGATTTATTTTTTTATTTGAAAGGATATACTTCCAGATTGGTCCCATTTTCCATCAAAATCCAGTTCTGATAATGGAATCCATGTGAAATTGAGAAAACTCTTCAAATATTATAGGCATAAATATAGCGAGTTTGATATTTTCGTCAACAAATCAAGCATTTGCATTCAACATAACATAACATCACGCCTGTATTTCCCCGAAGGGGTAGGCAGAGGTGTAATAGTACACCCACATTTCACCAGTTATGTTATAGTCCCATGTAATAGGGGGCGAGCCTATTGCCATCAACCGGGCACAAATCCAGACTCCAGGCTGCTACTGAGAATTGCATTCAGATAGCATAATTTGGTGAAGATCTGATGATGATCTTCGGAGATAAATAAGGGAACTCTTCAATGGATGACAGCATTCGGGATTGCAGCAATCGCTTGTCTTTCTATTGTTAATGCCACGCAAAATAGAAAAATAAAATGAACTTTAAAAAAAATGTAAACTGACTTCAAATAGAATAAAAATTTTCACCCCTTTAGAGATGGAACCCTGGGCAGTCAGTCCCGCTACCAATCTGCTGACTGGCTAATCTTTTTCCAACGGCATGAGCTTTTTGAAGTGAAAACTTCCTTAGCCGCGTTTAGCGATATGACTGCCAATGTTTTTTTTAACATTATGTAGCTCATGTCGTCATGATTGAAGACAAAAAAATAACTCTTAAAATCTCACAGACAACACGCACTGCGGTTGCGGTTTTGTAAAAGGTCAAAAAAAAAAACCGGCCAAGAGCATGTCGGGCCATGCTCAGTATTATAGGGTTCCTTAAGTAGGTGTTACAAACAAATCAAATCGAATATTAATCACGGCTATTTTAGTTTTTGCAATAGACGGCAGCATTGGCGACTCAGAGAGTGATGTCAGTAGCCGCTAGATGGCGCTATACAGTGCCAAATATAAAACACGGCACTTGACGGCAGCATTGGCGACCCTGAGAGTGTTATACGACGCCGCTAGATGGCGCCAAATTTAAGAAGTGTGTCGTCAACATAACACAAAGTTACTTTTTGTGATTTTTTCAAATAGAAAGTAGCTAAAGGAGCATTATTTGCTATGATCATTTTTCTCTAAGGTCAATGACCTTTGAACTAGGACGTTTTAAGTATTTTTCAGTTTTCTGTATATAACTCAAAAAATTATAATCACATTATACTCGAAATAATTTTAAAAGAGAGTTTTCACAAAGGTCTATCAATGTGGAAGATTATAAGTTTCTACGTTGCATAGTTTAGAAATGGCAGGGGGGGGACACATTGCAAGCCACTTTGGCGGGCTATATTTCGCAGATGGTACACCTGATAAAAAAGTGATGTATGAAACATTACCTTCATTTTAGTAGACCTATTCAATGATACCCCACACGAGGGGGTGCAGCGAAAAAAAATTTTCGTCCCCATTTCACATGTATAGGTGCCACCCCTAAAGTACGTAAAAACGATTTTTTTAGTCTTTTAAAATTGAGATCTATATGCAAACTACTTTTTAACAAAATTTAATTTACTTATGTTTATAACTGTAGAAGTTATTAAGCTGTAAAGGATTAGGACAGACGGACAGACGGACAGACGGACAGACGGACGGACATGACGAAACTATAAGGGTTCCTTGTAGGACTTCGGAACCCTAACTAGCCAATAAGGTTTCTCAATTCAGCTGAAACAAAAAATTGCGGCTGAATTGAGAAACCCCATTGGCTACATTTCCTGCCGCCAAAACCGAGGGCGGGAAAAAACCGCAGTGCGTGCTGGGCCTTAGGCTGTGCGTTATCTGTTAGTCATTTTATGAAGTAGATTGCATTTTTATTAAAATACTTAAGGCTACTACTACTAAATACTTACTTTTAGAGACTTTTAGAAGCATGTAAAAGAAGTTAAAGAAGCAATAATGCGTAAAATTCAGATTGTATGATAATTTAATAATGCAGTACGAATATTATAACAGGTGAAGTGAGGTGAGCAATGGGTGAAATTCGCGCTGGTAGTAAAAAAAAATAGTTCTCGAATAAAAATAATCAAGGCACACTAGCACTAGCGTCTTACTGCTCATCACTGGGTCTATCCCTTTTGAAGACAGTTGAACGACTAAAAACGACTCATGCGTACTCATCGCGAACATTCGTACGTAAAGTAACAAATTCACCGGTATAAATTATATCCGTGGTACAGTACGACACAAAAAATAAGGCGCGTCGTCAATCTTCGTCAAAAAATATAATCAACCTCATGCAATGCCCATAAGGTGTTAAATTGATTGCCGTGACGTCTTTTACTATTTCGCTCACACGCTTCCGTACTCTAGCGGCAGCGGCTGAGACTGAGCTTTTGGCGCGCTGCGATGGTGCTTTCTGATTGGTTAACCAATTTTTCGCGTCATAATTTCAGCCAAAAGACGTCGACTGCTGGACATAGGCCTGCTCCAAAAAGGGGGGATATGCCATAATCGCTACGCTTGGCAGGCGGGTTGGCGAACGCAGTTGGTTGGTTAAATACTCAGAGAACGTTGCTGCCCATCCTATGTTGAATCCTTTAGTCGCCTTTTACGACACCCATGAGAAGATATACGATGGTGCAATTTTTTACGTCCGGCACTACACGGAACGTGTACTGTAAGCTACCTTATACAATAAACTTACACTTGGATTTCAGCGGGTTTCAAGAGGCGTCCTCTCGAGTACACGAGCACTTTGAAATATCGGCCTTTATGGTAGACAGTGATATGGGACGAGTCTTGATAATGCACGATCTTGTCGCGCTCGATGCCGGGGACTCGCACCGTGTTGAATAGCCTCTCGTACTGCCACGAGCAAAGCGGCACCATGTTTTGTAGCATAATCTATAGGAAAATTATAGATATGAGCTCAATTCATTTAAAACACTAGTCAACTACGATTATACAACGAGTATCAGAAATGCGTGGTCATATTTGAAGAGCTTATTAAGGGGATGCTGTCGAACAACTTTTACTATGGGACCAACCCTAAAATCGCGAAAAAAAATCAGCTGATCCTTACATATTGTCGAGCGACATCGATGATTTAGTAGGGAACAACTGATTTTTTTTTCGCGATTTCAGGGTTGGTCCCCATAGTAAAAGTTGTTCTATGCTATGCCTTGAATGAGCTCATAAAATATGACCACACTTTTCTGATACACGTTGCATATACGATTATGTGATTATCCTACGACACCTTTCTAAGACGACGGATATACGTGTTATTGAAATAACTGAAAACCTCTTAAGGGGTCATTGTCCTTATCAGTATGAACAACTTTTACTATGGGACCAACACTGAAATCGCGAAAAAATATCAGCTGATCCCTACATTTATGTTTTTATATAATAACTATCGTGAGTTAAATTCATAATGATTAATATAAACGGTTTCACTCACGTTATATCATCGGGTGTGCACAATAAAAAAAAAAACGGAAAAAAAATACAAAATGAAAAAATAATGAATGATTAAATTTAATCATTACATTTATGTTCACAAAAATCGAAAAAAATTATGGATCTGCTGTCTTTTGTGCGATTTCAGTGTTGGTCCCATAGTAAAAGTTGTTCATACTGATGAGTACAATGACCCCTGAAGAGGTTTTCAGTTATTTCAAAAACACGTTGTATATCCGTAGTTACGAACCGGTTCCAGTTCTTGTCTGTCGATGAGTCTTCTGAACTTGAGGCACAGATGGATGATGACGCCGGCGCGCGCCGCCTGAATGTTGGTCGGTCTCAATAAAATGGCGTCTGTTCCATAGAAGTTAGAGTTCACCATCAGAGGTGAGCGACCGCGCAGGTACACGTATTCCTCCCACCAGTCAGACACGTAGTTGCTGGACCACCTGGAAGCAAGAGAATCTCAGAATCAAGAAACAAGAGATACCTCATGATCATGGTATAATAAGATGTTTCACCAGGTACTTTAGATACATTATACATTTCCAGTATAAGCTGACCTCGCTCTGTATAGACTTTCCGTACAATAGTGATACTTGAATTAGAAAACCACCCGTACTGCTCACGAAATAAAGATTCTGTCAATGTCAAACTGTTACCACTGACGCGTGACGTGCGGTCGACCGTACCAGAAGCACATTTGTGTATCGCCATTTGTAGAGGCTACTTTTATGTACCCCAAGAGCTACCCATGTCTTCTGCCTTCGATGGTTACTGTTCTTAAGGTGATTGCTTCAGTTTCTCGTGTTTTTTGCAAATTTTAGCTTTATTTCACTTTGTATATCGGAATATGTTTGGCGACAATAATCACAATATATCTACTGAATAATACTCATAAAAAACATAAACCTAGCTCTATAAGCTATATTTGATTGATAATATTCAAGAATAATATTAAATTAATCTAACTGTGAAGCAATCATCTTAAAAGGAAATACAAACAGTTTTAATAACATAGCTTGCTATCCAACATCATCATCATAATTTTAGCCAAAATACGTCCACTGCTGGACATAGGCCTCCCTCAAAAAGGGGGGATATGCCGTAATCACCAAGCTTGGCAGGCGGTTTGGTAATCGTAGTTGGTTGTATTTCTTCAAACTTAAGTTGTATCACTTCAAAACTCAGAGAACGCTGCTGCATATCCTCAGGTGAATCCCTTAGTCGCCTTTTACGACACCCATGAGAAGAGATGGGGTGGTGCTATTCTTTGCGTCTGGCACCACACGGAACACGGCTATCCAACATATTATTATTATAAGTCTGAAGTGTCCCACTGCAGGGCAAAGGCCTCCCTACTCACCTTCCACTTCTCCCTGTCTATTGCTAGAAGAGTCCAGTCCTTAGTCTAGTCCCTATCCAACATAGCATTTAATAAATTGTTTGACACAACAGGCTGGATGGGTAAACTTTTCTTTTTAAGCCGCGTCTCCTGCGACCATATTTTTGTTATATTTAACATTTTTTCTAACAAAATGGGGGCGTGGCCAAGCTGTTTGACTACATATGATTGGCCTAAGCAAAATGAGAACATGTTTTGTTAGATTTTAGTCACAGGAGACACGGCTTTAGATGTATGTTGCATTGCTTTGGCAACACCGTTGGCAGTTTATAATAATTATTTTGAAAAGTGTATTATAATTACCATGATTTTAGTACAAGGTATCTTTGTAGCTTAACGGCTATAGATTCTTCAAATTCTTTAGCTAATCTCTCTACTCTCTTATAGTTGTTATCGTCCAATAGGGGGCGAACACTAGTCAGGTACTGAAACAAAACAAATATTAGTAAACCTATATGGATAATCTAGTACTCTATTATTTTATCTTAAGTCTATTGCCGTCTTGCTCGCACTGAAAAAGCCTCGTAAAAACAAGTCTGCGGCCGTATTATGAAATTTCAGTCATCTTTGTTCCGTTCGCAAGAGATGGATGGCGCTATACATCCTGTATGGCTCTCTCTCTTGCGACGGAACAATAATGTCCTAACACTTCATATTACTGCTATACTGCCCACAACTCGCTAACGAACTTACGAAGCGAGTTCTCTATGGGAGTACACTTCGATAACTAAATTCGCTTCGTAAGGGAGTTTAAGAATGACATAACACGAAACAACATAAAATCTAAACTTAAAAAACACCTTTTAGAGGAATTAAAACCTAAGAATGACTTATAATTATACAGCATTAAAAAAAAAAACATGCTGTATTTTTGTAAGAAATTTGCTATTGAGAAGTAATATAAATTAGTTGAGGGTATTTGAGAATTTTTGCACGGGGCGAGCGAGCGCGATGCGTCGTGTTCACCCACCCACATCTTGTTGTAATGAATGTCGACGGACCAAGCGGTGTACAGAAAAACCTAAACTGGTTTATGTTCTACACTGTATCTGCCAAATGTATGTATTTTGTTTTTTTGTGGAAATAAATAAATAAGAACGCAGTTTAAGAGCAGAGCGTTACAAGAGAAGTGAAATCAGTGTGAACCTTTCGTTTCATACTGATCGGCCATAAGATTAATTGAGAATCTGAAAAGCTGTAATTTTTTTAGAATAATTTATCGAGGTATTATTAAATGCTGTACTGTGTGCTGCAAATTTACTTTCTGTATCTTTGTGTGTCATGGATTTCCGCAAAGTAACGCCTGATTCTATTATTTATTTTCTTGTCTTATCACATGGCATAGATATATCTAATAATATAATGATAAGATCTGATTTGACATTTTGTTTGTGTAAACAAGTTATTAGAACTCAACAAATAAGATATTCTTACAGAGTTAAAAAAAAATTGTATGGACCATTTTGTGTTTTTTATTCAATAATAACTCAATTTTGCAATCTTATCCAATTATCTCCATAACGTGACAATTTAGGACCAAGTTTAGGACATTATGTTATTCGACATATTTTGTTTGTGTTTATGTCCCCAATCCAGAATAATCCAAATATACAAGATTCTTTGAGCGACGCAATTATTAAAAAGAAATGGCTGATCGGGACTATGCCAAAAGTTTTCAAACCCTTACCCGTTTCATAGTATCATTAACACCGGGCAGCGGCAGTCTTGGCAACGATCCTTGGAAGCTGTACAACCTGGGCTTGTTCCACCCTGATAATACTTTCACCACACTTATCCACAGCATCGTCTTTATCGATATCTTGGATCCGGGAGCACGAGATTCGTACATCCATCCCTGTAAACAGTTATCATTTATTAAGTGCTGTTATCGTTGATTATTAACACAGAAATAGATAGAGTAGAATGGTTGTAATCACAATTTTACTTGCGATTCATGCGTGGCAACTTTCGAACAAACTACGCCTTACATATTGACGTCATTAATTTTTTTAAATTAACTTTAATCAAATGTACTTTACGGCTTTTGTTTCTGCAGTTAGAAACAGCCCAATAAGGCATTTTTGCGGGTTTTTGTTACAGTATTTACAGAAACAAGTCATAAGGCGTACTGAAAAGGCTTTGAAATGCCCTACACTATGGTGCAGTGTTGGCACGCGCGCCCTGCCCACTTTTCCATTCTATCTATTTATGTGAGTATTAACGACATTGATTATGAAGAGAGAACTTTACCTTGTACATTAATAGCAGTTTGAGAACGTATCTCATGAGAAATATCACACTAAGCCACATAGTAAGAGCTGCTAATAAACAAGCGATGATCTGCCACATAGTTGAGTTGCTAAAAAAACGTAATTTTATTGTTACAACAAATAAAAGGCCAATGTAAATGCATATTGATTGCTTTAAGCTGTAGGGGAAGGCGGCGTGTCTATCACACAGTTATTTTACTGGCACGGGCACCGCCGTTAACTCTATCTTAAATATGTGCAAACAAAACAATATTGTTATAATATCTAAGTACTCTGAATAATAAAGATTTTTAATTTTTTAATACTTATTATATTGATACCTATCAATGATATTTAAAAGTAGGTACAGATATGTGACCATCGCGTGCAATGTGAAGACTCGAAAACGTCCTAATTTGGATGTTTTGCTATTAATCCGCGTCAAGCAAGTGAAGCAAGACGAAGAGCGTGACCGTTGAAAAAAACAAAACAAACTACATGCCGTCGTGTGTGTTCAGAAAGTGTACCAATTATGAAGCGAAAGTAACTAACTTACTTACTTTGTACTAGTTTGTGTATGTGTGCTGCCGCTGCGTACGGTACATCGCTTTCGTTTGTTTTGTTACGTTAGGGTATAACATATCTATACTTTTAAATATCATTGATACCTATCGTCCGTGATATCGGTTGTATATTGTATCAATCAATCAACGAAAAAACTTGATCGATGGGTCTCGTTATTTTAGCGTTGAAATAAGACTTACCTAGGTAAAACAGCTAACGCTTTTTGTACTAATCCGAATGGTACGCTAAATCCAGCGAAATGTGCAGCCACCAGCAACGTCCACAGCACATAAAGAGATTGCAGATGCCCTGGGTATACGCCATTGTGAACGCTATTCTGTGAAACAATACATTTACATGAATTTGCAACTAGTGCAATTACCGATTTGTTAGAAAGTTGTCGAAATGTTGAAACTTAAGATATCATCATCATCAAGGCCTATCGTCTTTTATTGTTAACTGCTAGATTGAGACTTCTCACGAAAAAGGTGGAACTGCCTAACATCAGGCTAGCAGATCGCATAATATGTCACAACACCCGGGGAGGAGGCGGTGTGGTTATGTGAGACTCGCAACCTCTAAAAACCGCCGTATGCCTAATCTCGCCTTTTGTGGATGGGCCATGAGAACTGCAACGTATGGAATTTGCGACCCATCCAGTGCAGCCTACTTCAGGAACTTCCATTTTCTACATAAAGTCTCTTTCGGCAATGTTCGGGCATACAATTAGGACATCACCGCCGCACGGGCAATGCGGCGGATAAAGTCAATCTAGCGACCACTGGTCTCTCTTAGGGCGGCATCAGGTCGCAGTAAAGCCGCCTGCGCCGAACCGTCCCACTGCGGCCGATTGTATCAGCGAGGGAGTCTTCCACCCTAACCCACTCCGCTGATTTTTGATGACATCCTCGCAGAAGAACGTGACTATCTCCGGGCCCCCCTACTGTCAGCCATGGCCCTTACCACGGCCGGCAGCACAAGATTGCCCCCGATTGCTGCACTGAGAACACGGCGCTGCACCACCTAGGCAGGACACTGCGCCAGAGTATGAAAGACCGTTTCCTCACTACAGCCACAGTTGTGACACACGGGACTAGACTCCTGTCTGGCCTCTTTATGCGGGTATCTGTCGAAACAACCATGTCTGACAAGACCTACTATACCAGACAGAAGGACAACGTCTCGTGTCGTCTCTGCACCAGTACTCAAGAATCGGCAAGATAGTCCCTAGTCCCTACTGTCTAATCTCCAACCCTAGGCGTCTCCAGCCTCTCCCTCCACTGCTCCAGCAGAGCAGCCTGCAGCACACTACGCCACCTCGTCACGACTTCAGGCGGCAGGCGTCTGGGTCTGCTCCTTATCGGTAAACCGCGGCGAGCACCTATGCGCATAAGTGCGCACGTCTCTTTCGTAGATATTGTGCGGTATCCACGTTTGATTCCCTGAGTGTAATGACTCTCAGCGGTCTCCGAAGCAGAGCCATGTTTTGGGTATTCAGCGACTCCGCGCACACCGGCACCATATAATGTCATCGAGCGCACCACCGTAAGGCGTCGGCAGGTCGCGCTCGGTACACCTAGGATCGGCAACCGTCGGCTAACGGCGGATGCTGTGCCGATCAGCTTCGAGGCAAGTTGCACAAAGTGACCAGGCCCAGATATTTCATAAGTGACCGAACCGCTATACTGGCATCCCCAATAGTGACATCAGCGTCAGTCGACGGTCAGCGCAGCGTCGTCGAGGTGCGTGAAATTCCAGGGCCTTAATTTCTTGAGCGCTATCCTGAGATCCATCGCTCCAATACGGCCCATTACGAGGGGACGCGCCCTCAGTGGTCAAGCGAGCCGCTTCCTCAAAGTTTCCCCCCCGGGCTGTGACAAGGGTGTCGCCAGCGTATCATATGACGCACATCCAAGAACACACACAACAACAACAACATGGGGAGAGGCTACCACGCAACGTTAGGTATCCGTGGTCAGATCAGTTTGTTAGCTGATCTGACCACGGCCACTGTTCAGTGTCCTTGGTTAGATTTTTTTATTTATTTATTTGTTCAGTGGTATACATAACAAAAACATTCTAAAGATGTAAACATAAACTCATTAGAGTTTTACCGTACATCAGTATCATCGACTATACAAACAGGTAAACAAAAATATAGTTAATAAGGTAGGATATTAAATAAGTACAATGAGGGTAGATACCAGATAATATTTATCTACATTATGAAGGAGCGAACACCGGTGACTGCGCGATCCGTCTTTACAAACTGGTGGAGGGTAGTGTTTGTGTTGATACAGGTTGTTCCTACAAATGCAGCAAACTTTTGAGAATTTATTATACTTACATTAATAATGTTATTAATTGTATTGACTAGTTATTTTTATTATTGTGTCTTTGTAACTTGCAAGAAATGTTGTTTTAATTTAAATTTAATGTTTTTTTTTGTTATTTTATCCCTTAGAGATGTTGGTAGTTGATTAATTAGGTAGGGTATAATGTATTTTAACGTTCTCCTACCATGTAAATTAAAATATTTTGGAAGTAACAATTTGGCATTAGTGACACTACGAGTTTTCATTTCATTTTTTTGTAATATTTTAGTTTTCTTAAGATTTTCATTAAAAAATTCTTCGGTTAATAATGTCATTTCAATTTTTTCGTGTATTGGTATAATTTTACAGTGCTCAAATAATTTATGGTAATCATTTTTGTACTTTTTCTTAATGTTATAGGGAACAATGGTTTTTAATATACGTAGTTGGAGTGTATATATTTGATCAAGGTGAGTTTTAAATGTTCTCCCGTAACTAGATAACCCATAGGATATCGTTGATTCGGCCAGAGATTTGTAAAGCAGTAATAGTGTCTGCTATGGAATTTTATATTTTACTATAGAGAATCTTGCTAATATACTTCTTAATTTGTCAATTACTACATTTATATGTTCCTTCCAACTAAGTCGGTTATCTACAGTAAGCCCTAGATATATTTGTTTGTTTACGAGATCTATGGAGTCACATTTACAAGGCAAGGCTATCTTAGTAGGGCTGTTGTCATGCAAACATTCAAGACAGTGTGCTGTTAGTTTTGGTATGCAAGAGCTTGTATGATGAATCTAACCAAGGACACCATAGTCAAAAGGTATCCGTTGTAAGATCGCTTTATTAAGGTGACCACGGCCACTGTTCAGTGTCCTTGGTTAGATTGTATGAATCTAATCAAGGACACCATAGTCAAAAGGTATCCGTTGTTAGATCGCTTGATTAAGGTGACTATGGTCACTTTTTAGTGTCCTTGGTTATATTAATACAATCTAATCTAACTAACCAGGGAAAACTTAGGGGAAGATGGGGTGGCTTCGTACAATTTTTACTCAGAGCTTTGTAAAAAAAAAACCAACTGTATGTTTGTAACCTCATCACGTGAAAACGGCTGAACGGATCTTAATAAGACTTTAGCCTGCAGTTAAACGACGCAAACATTTTCTTGCGGCTGCCACGCGGTGTCGCGAATCATGATTAAAAATCGTCTATACCCAATTGTTGATAGAAGAGTTGTAAATAGCGTACTCGAGCGCACGCTACTATTCGCTAGAGCAAATTATCTCTTGCTCTTGCGTACTATTTTCGACTCTACGTGGGACACTCAGAAAGTTTTGCGAAACTAAAAAAAATTGTTCTATACGTACATATATTTTTATCAAATCTTTTCAAAGTACTTTCCACCAGCCTCTATACAAAGATTCATGCGCCTAAACCAGTTTTCAAAACACTTTTTCCAGTCCGCCGCAGACACCTCGTTTACAGCCTGCTCGAACGCAGCCAGCGCATCTTCCGGCGACGAAAATTGTATCCCTTTGAGCTGATTTTTTATTTTTGGGAATAAAAAGAAGTCACACGGTGCTAGATCAGGGCTGTAAGGAGGGTGACCCAGGAGTTTGACTGGCGTGCTGTCCAGGAAGTCCCTCGTTTTGAGTGCGGTGTGCGCAGGTGCATTGTCGTGGTGGAGCAGTAGCCCGCGGAGCCCTGTGTTTGGTCGCTTGTTGCTTATAACAGAGAAAACTTCTGGCAAACATTTGGTAGTATACCATTCGGCATTAATGCTTCTTTGATCCCGTAAGGGAATTGATACCAAGTGGCCAGTCAAATTAAAAAAGCTAGCGATCAAAATCTTACCCCCGCTTCTAGATCGCTTCACTTTGGTAGGCGTTGGCTCATTTTGAAACACCCAAACAGTCGACTGGCGCTTGGTTTCTGGGTCGTATTGATAAATCCAGGACTCATCACCTGTAACGATGTCGTAAACACGCCGAGACGAGCCTGCTTCAAATTTGTTAAGCATATCACGGCACCATTCCACCCGGGCCTGCTTCTGAGCATCGGTGAGGTTGTGCGGCACCCAGCGTGATACTATCCTCCTCACGCGAAGATGGCTGTGTAGAATCTCGTGAACGCTTCCCGATCCAATCTTCAATATGTGTTGAATCTCCTGATATGTAATTCGCCTATTGTCTTGGATTAAATTTTTCACTGCTAGCACGTTTTCTTCGGTAACAGCCGTCAAAGAGCGACCGCTTCTTTCGTCATCCCCCAAAGTTGGTCGACCGCGCTTGAATTCGTTATACCAACGATACACGGTTGCCTTGGAAGGGCCTTCATCCATGAATGCCATTTGAAGTCTATCGTACGATTCATCCGGTTTCAGGCGACACTTGAAATCGTATAAAATCATAGCTCTAAAATGTTCCCGGCGCAGATCCATATTTCAGTGAGACACAATACTTTGAATTAACTCGCAAAAAATGTGGAGGGAAATTTTGAAATTGGAACTTACTTATTTTTACTTATAAATAATCATATTTTCGAAAAACATTATAACTGGCCAGTCTCCCATATATAAAAACTTTTTTTCGCAATACTTTCTGAGGGGCCTGTTATTTGCATTGGATAAGGACGAAACTTAATTGTATCAGTGGAAAAATGCTCGAGCAGTACTTTTCTGCGCTTAATCTGAGCTGACCCTAAAACGAGATTTAATCATTTCCTGATGTTATTGTTCCCAGCTAACTCCATAAGATAAGAGTCCGGTTGTTATCAACGTTAAAATTAACTATTTTTCTAAATCATTTTCAACTAATTGAACTTACAATATTTCTCCCGCATTGTCCCTTTAAATAATGATGACTTCACTTTGTACTCAACTGTGCTACATTGAAAACGTTATTGAATTTAAAGATACATAACATACATACATAATTATCCCACTAATGTCCCACTTTTGGGCACGGAGCTCTTCTGAGTATGAGAAGGGTCGGGCCTAAGTCCACTACGCTAGTGCGGTTTGGCAGACTACACACTATCGAGAACTGTATGGAGCACTCTCAAGAGTGCAGGTTTCCTCACGATGTTTTCCTTCTAATCAAACTCTGATCCACACATAAATTCGAAAGGTGCGGGCCTGGTTCGAATTCAGACCCTCTTGCATGGAAGGGACTCAGCCACTAGGTTTGTTTTTTATTTACTTAACTAAACTAAAACATATAATAAACAATAAAACTAGGCTAAATCTTAGTCCGGGAGGAGCTACAATAAAACTTTCTTTATTTGATGGAAATAGCTAATAACTATCTAGGTAATATTTAATAGAGAATGGTGTCGATTATCTTGTTTACGAACTAAACTCTCTCTTTTACTAACAGTAGATACCAGAAAGGGATGGCAACAATGTTAGAATAGAATGCATCGCGCGGCATAAAACTGTATAAAATGGCAACAATTTACTCCTCCGAATCGAGATTTTTCGATGGATTCGAAGTTTATTTCGATTAGTGCTGAGAATACAAGATTCGAGAAAACCACTTCGAGTTTCGAGATTTTATTGTAGAGAAAGGGTTAAAATCACAATCTCTATTTCGAGATTATCTCGAAGCAAGCGAGAATTGCCACCCAGGTCTTTCATTGTGCAGGTATTTCACAGAGAGCAAGATAGGAGATGAGGCATCGTCTATGGAGTGACTCCACAGTCACACTATAGCTCATCTGAGTATCCCCATCTGACTGGATTGAACTGGTAGCGACCCACCTGACTTCGAAGCCGGTTTAGTGATTTCCAGATAGGCCATGGCAGTTAGTGGCCCGCTGGGAGCTTTACAGTTGACTCAATATAGTCAGCTGGTGGAGGGTATTTCTGCAGCCAGTTCCTTTCGTGCTTTAGGTATTAGGGCTATTGCCTGATACTGGATTCGTTTCATTAAGGAAGCTTTTGCAACTCTTTAGTCTGCATCTTAACTTCCTAGAGCCATAGAGAGGATGTCTTTTATCAGTCTCCTGTTTGGATTTTTCGACGGGGCAGGCAATTTCACTTCGGACCGCTCGGGCATGTACGAATGATGCCACACTAAGAATACAAATTCGCCAGCCATGAAGCAGAAAGCCTAGCCAGATGTCCGGAGAACAGCGAGGGAGTTGCTTCAGGTAGTGGATGTTAAGAGTCGCGTCGTTACAAGTCTTTTCTATTGCTGGCTTTAAGTTTTGTTTTGACATATTTTCAAATGATCGATCTAATGTTGCCCGTTGGTAAACAGGATTGTCACTGTGCTCAATGTCAACACCTGGCGAGGTGAGAAACTAAACTGGAAACTGCTGGATATTAAGAAATGTTTTAGGAAGAAGTCACTTGATTTTGAAAGTGATATCAATTGTATCCAAGTGTTATGATCTTCAGGTATCCGCTGGATGCGGAAAGCGCAGGACCGGTCGCTGTGGCGATACTTGGGGGAGGCCTATATCCAGCAGTCGAAGTCTTTCGGCTGAAATGATGATGATGATGTTATGATCTTAGGCTGAATCTTCTATGAAGAGTCTCTTTTAAGTGCAGATATTATTCTAAGGGGCAGATGTATCACTGGATAGATTAGCTGACCTCTGCTGGATCTATGTACGTACAGTTGAACGCACGTCAATGGTAACAGTTTGACCATGACAGCGTCTTAATTTTGTAAACAGTAAGTTTAGTAATTCCAGTGTTACCATAGACGTGCAGTCGACTGTACAAGTGCAAAATATGTAATTAGGTGAGGTACTAACTCTGAAGCGCGCCAGACGTTTCTTCCACGAGCGTATTCCCGACTCCCAGACCAGGTAGAGTACCTCACGGTCAAAGTTCACATCCCATCCGTCGTGAGTGATCGCGAACGAAAACGCAACGGCAGAGTGCGCTTCCGCCATCTTGCGTTACCAACCTACAATCAAAACAAAGTAATAAGTACCTATAGGTAACATACTTACATTATTAATAACCCCCGACACGAACAGAGGGATGTTGTGTTTAACGTGTGTATCTGTGTGTCTGTCTGTGGTATCGTAGCTCCCAAACGGATGAACCAAAGTTGGTTCAGTTTTTTTTTGTTTGAAAGGTGACTTACGGCCAAAATTAGTATCCAATCTATCCACGATTTTCCCTACTAGAGATAGAAATTTGACATATTTTGTATGAAGCTTATGTCAAATTCCTATCTCTAATAAAGGGGCAAATCGTGGATAGATTGGATATTAATTGTAGCCGTAAATAGAGAGAGTTTTTAGTTATGATTCAAGAAAATCTGTTCAGCCGTTTGTAGATCATCAGCTGTTTTCTAGGTGAAGAAGGGATGTGAGTAACTTCCACAGGTCTGATCGATCGATTCGAAATTTGGTATCCTGTTACTTCAATTATATTACAAGAACAGACCTATGTGAACTTGGCACCCGATTACGGAAAATTTGTTTTTTTTTTTGTTTTTTTGAAAGATTTCGGTAAGTAGTGGATAGTAGTGACACTCACTTCGTAAGTAGGAGCGCCAAAAAAAAAATTTATGACCTCGAAAAAAATGACATCCCCCGAAATAACGAACAGGGTAACCTTAACCTGATGCAACAACATCAACTGGAATCTGCACGATACCCAACTTATCACCAACCTACAGCAGAGGTATCATATTTGGGCTCATTGGGATGGTTTCAATTAATAGGTTATAGATAGATACAGAGTTGATTGATATTTTTATATAAAATCAGTGATTTAAATCAAACTTGATTTTTTTTCCATAAAATTTCATTGATTTATTTAAATCATAATGTTATGGGACTAGAAAAGAAAAGATCATATTAAAAATTATACAGTTTTTATTTTCTACTGAATATTGAATAAAATGGCAATAGCAAACTACAAATAGTCTAGAAAATCGAGTTAAGAGATGCTTCAATATGGTTTTGATATTACTTTTCGGAACTGATTAATAGACCACTAAAAAGTCTTAGAAGTTTAGTATGAATGAACTGTTCCCTACTTTTCTGTACTTAATTAATACTGTCATACTAAGATTTACTTATGTTTTTTTTATTCTTACAAAGTTGCATATGAGGTTGCATACTAGTAAAACTTTTCGTAAAAATATTCATAATAAGTGAATAAGTAAAAGTTAAGTAAAGAGTAGTTCAAGTAGTAATTCTTCAAGTTTAGTTTATTCATTTTGACATGGTAATTTTTGTCATAAATATGGAAGATTCTATGTAAGTAGATTAAAATTAATGAAAACCATTTAGCAAATGATAACAAGTTTTTAGAGAAAAAAAATTGTTTTTTTACTAAATGGTTTTTTTTCGGAACCATTGGGATGTAGACAATATTTGGAATACTATCAGTTATGAGTATGTAAATAATAAAAATCCAGTTTAAATCCTTTAAAGTCAAATAAAAAGTGAATACAATCAAAAAAATCTGTCATAAACAAAAAAAACATGATTTTTATCAACCCTGGATGGTGATCAGGGTCTGATGATGGAGCACGAAAGAGAAATGAGGATAAATTGATGAAGGATTCTAAGCTACTTTCACTCTTCACTCGTTCAATCGATTAGAAATTTTTGCATATGATGCAGTTACGGTTATGGCGAATTTGTGTATGGATGTGTAAAGTGAATGAAAGAATGAATGAGTGAATGGGTTGTGTCGGGGGTTTAAAATTTTAATTTTTAATTTACACTTGTATTTGGTATCTTTAATTTATTCGGTATAGTCCAGAAGTTTGGTCCCTTAAAACACTTTATTAAAAAAAAATACAAAATCGCTTGATAGTTGTAAACATTCGCTGGGACAGTAACAACATATTAATAGAATTTGCTAGTCTTAACTATAAATGTAACACATATAACTATGAGCTAGCTATTGAGCCAACAACAAAAGAAGTTTTAATGCATACTCTATGTGTTAGTGCTCTGACAGTGTACTAGAAAGATCATCAAACAAAAAAGTTTCATCAGAATCGGTCTTGTAGTTTTAGTGTGATGCTCGAACAAACAAAAAAACAGACATTTACAATTTTATAATAGTTAAGATAAGATGAGTGATGATGACTTTCATAGAATAATGAGTTTAATAATGTTTAAATGTAATGTAACTAGTATTAGTAATTCAGATTGTTCTAGTATTGTGATTTTAAATTCAGATTATCTATCATTTGCATGCCAATTATGGTAAATGTGCCAAACTTAATTGTACCTGACACCTGTATCTACCACATTTGAGCAAATAAAGAAATATAAATTGAACAATATAATTTTTTTACCCACTTGAAACATGATGGCGGACCCCAGGGTCTGTGGACCACAGGTTGAGAAACCCTATTCTAGGTTAACTCTGAGCATAGCTCATTCCAAAGTTAGTTGTGCGACTGTGTGCTTGTTCTTGTCTCCAATAGATAAGAAACAAATTCAGTACCGTAAGTCAGTGTTTTTCATTCTTTTAAAAAACACGACCCCTTTACAACTTGAAACATTCTAGCAACATTCTATGACAATTTTTTAGGGTTTCGTATTCAAAGGCTGCCTACGGGACCCTATTACTCTCGCTACACTGTCCGTCCGGCTGTCTGTCTGTCACAGGGCTGTATCTTTGTAATGGTAATAGATGACCAGTTGAAATTTTAACAAAATATGTGTTGCTATGACCCCTATCATGACAAAAATAAAAAGTCTAAAACATACAAGAAACCTCGAAAAACATGCATTTTTTCACGTTTTTGTTCCTACTCTAGCTTCAAAACGGTAATACATAATACTGTCAAACTTGGTTTGATTATAGTGCATACTATGTAGTGTAGCAACAAATACGAAAAATAAGGCAAACATAGACATATGTGGTGGTACCTGCGTAAGAAAGAGATACAAAAATTAAGATTCCATGCATGGTGCGTTTATATTTTTTGATGAACTCAGGTTAAATCAGGTTCTATGGGTTGTGTGGAACCCTTACTGCGTGAGTCTGACTCGCACTTGGCCAGTTTTTTTTTCCTTGGCTCGCAACACTTCGAGTAAGGCTTTGCACAGCCCCTCTAGGGGTCGCAACTCAGTTTGAAAATCACTGCTGTAAGTTAATAATGTTATCACCGCACATTGAATAACATAGCATCTCTATATTAGTTTGTGTTTAACAAGGACTTTCATGACTTTTGTCTTGAATTACTTGTAAAAAAAACTTTAAAATAATCATGCTACTAATCATCAATTTCAATTGTACCAAGAAGGATATGTGGAGTCATTAATTAAACAACAATTCAAACAGTACTATGAATAAAAGTAATTTGAATTGTAAAACAAAACAATTAAGTAATCTATTGTCCAGGTAATTGAGGTATAACTTCATAAATGGTAAATGGTAACAAATTCTAGTCATTGATACTTTACTATTTAGTTAGGCATCACAACAATAAAGTACCAATCTTTTATCAATGCATTCAAATGTACAAGTAATTCTTATTAAAAGTACCTATTGGTAAGGAGTAAAAATACATTCTTAATAAAAAAAATTACTAAATCTTATACATTTTTGACACCTTGTCCAGAATGACGGGACTCAATTTTAATAAGTTAAGTTTATGCCTAGTCTAACATTTGAAATTAGAACATTTAATCTGATTTGAATAGGATATAGAATGTGTTATTTACATTAACATCTATATTTGTACTTATTCCCAAAAGTAACACCTATGGTAATTCTTCTAATACCTCCATAATTATTACTTCAAATATACAAATAAAGTTGAAACTGTGTCAGAATAAATACAATTCGAATTTGTGCTACACAAGTTGTGTAACACAACAAGAGAAATCTCTGCACACATTCGCAACGCATAGTATATAAATACGTGTTCACGCACTACACGCACACACGCCAAGCAGGTGTCAAAGTCTAATTTGGGGTAAGCGACGGTTTTACATAAATTCGCAACATTATTTAAACCATTTACTGTACATACTTAACTTTATAAAATGGTACTAATAACTAACATAAACACGATAAAATTTTACCTTTAAGGTCAAGTCACAATCACATGCTGACCAGTGACTACAACCACGTTTAACACGTATTTAAAATAAGTCTAGTCTATACGTACAGAACAGAGCCAGCGACCTTAACTGTTTTTTCTGAGTTTATTGAAATAGTAATGATTGAGAAGACTAAATAAATGGTTATAAGATTCAGATTTACAATTAAATCATTCCTCTTACCTTAAATTTATAAGAACTAGATAATTTAGAACACCACTATGTAATACGCAGGCAGGTACTGGTAGTTTAGTAACAGTACCTTGCTAGTTATTTTAATTACACACCACCTTTCCGCATTTTGATGTTTTTCTCTAATATTCAAAATAATTTTATATACTTTATTAATTAGATATAAATAAAAAGTATTACAGTGTAAAATATAATAACATCATAAAATAAATAATAAAAACATCAAATTCGGGAAAAACGTGCTTTGGTCAAAAAGTATGCGCTTACTACTGCGGCACCACAGATTATTATAAAACTATAATAGTAGAACTGTAAAACTGTGGAGAACAGTGTTGCCAGCGCGCTTTTGTCAAAACTTACCTGAGCTGATAGTGATAAAAAAGTAACCTTTTATCCTGAAAGTGATCAAAAAGTAACCTTATGTGCCTTTTATAAGAAAGTTACCTTTTATATTTTTTTGCAGTATTTTAAGTTGGCAATGTGTGTTGAGTTTTGCTGTTGAAATGTATTTTCAAATGCGCTTTAAATGTTAGGTGTGATGTTTTTGCAAATGCCAAAAAACTTTTCAGCTACTTCGCCGCGCTACTGTACGAGGTAATTTGTGACTTTGACCCATATTTTATGTACCAAAATGTTCTGTTCTTCATAATTTACTTGATGATACTCAACACACATTGCCAACTTAAAATACGGAAAAAGAAAGGTATATATATTAATCACTCTCAGGTAAGTTAAGTCCTGGCAACACTGCTGTGGACGTATGGTACACTCATGAATCTATATAGTAGGATAGCGCATTATGTGACTAAAAACAAGCCCAGTGAGAGGTCCATATAACTATTGCATTTCTTTCTACTAGGGTTGTCCAAATAATATTTATTCGTGGATTTTCTCAAACATAGTGTTGTCGTTTAGAAATTGAAGAGGGATCATTGTACTCATCATCATCATCATCATTTCAGCCGAAAGACGTCCACTGCTGGACATAGGCCTCCCCCAAGCATCGCCACAACGACCGGTCTCATAATGAAATAGATTATATGCTTTGACTTTATGTATTTTTTTTTTCTTACCCCTAGTAGTATCAGTATACATATCAAATCCGTTCAGCCGTTTCAGTGTTATGGAAGAACAAACTAACATCCAAACTTTCGCATTTATAATATTACTAGGAAGTACGTATGGGCATTGTCAACACGGTCTACTGGTTTACAGTAGGAAAAGTCGTTAATTTTACTTTGATTGGTCATTGGTGTTAATTTGGCAATTTATGGTTTCATTGAAAAAGTGGTTAGAAATATGGACAGGAAAAGCCCAGTGACTGCACTGTTTATGGACTTAACTAAGGCCTTTGACTACGTCGATTTTAAAATATTATTAGCTAAACTCGAAATGCAGAATAAGAGGAGTGGTTTTGAGCTTAAGGTGAATGCTAAAGGGTAGCCCGCGAAATTAAATATTTCTTGTATTTTTCGCAAATTGTAGCTCTATTTCGCGTTGTATATCGGTTGAAATAAGATTCGCGGCATTAATAACAGTATATCTACTGAATAATACTCATAAAAATTTTAACCTAACTCTATAAACTGTAATGTATGGTATTGAAAGTTGGGTATGGCAGAAGAAACATGAAAGCAGAATAAATGCAGTAGAAATGAGAGCTTTGAGAAGTATGTGTGGTGTAACTTTGAGAGATAAAGTAAGGAATAACATGATCAGGGAGCGTTGTGGAGTGAAAGAAGATGTAGTGACAAAGATTGAGAAAGGTATGTTAAGATGGTTTGGACATATAGAGAGGATGGACGAGAGGAGATTGACGAAACAAGTATACGAAGCAAGTGTGGATGGAAGAGTTGGAAGGGGACGACCTCGGCGAACGTATCGCGATCAAATCGCGGATGTTCTCAAAAAATGCCAGGTTAAGAGTTCTCTAAACCGACGAGCATGCATGACGAGGTTAATGGACATAGATGAAGCGAAAGAGGTGTGTCAGGATCGTAGCAGGTGGAAATCCATAGTCTCTGCCTACCCCAATGGGAAACAGGCGTGATAATATGTATGTATGTATGTATAAACTGTACAAGCTCGATAATATCAATTTACGATCAAATTATCGATTTTCGAGCTTGTAGAGCATAAACAGCTAGGTTTATATTTTTTAAGAGTATTATTCTGTGGATATATTGTTATTGCTACCGCGAATCATATTTCGATAGATATACAACGCGAAACATAGCTACAATTTGCAAAAAACCCAAGAAATGTTGAATTTCGCGGGCTTCCACGTAGCATTCACCTTTATAAAATCGTACTTAACGGATAGACAACAAATTACAAGTATTACGAAAATCTGCCACAGTTCATTAATAGAGCAAACATATGTATCAAATCCAAGAACAACATAACTATGTTTGGAGTACCACAGGGGAGTGTACTAGGCCCTTTATTGTTTCTAGTTTACATGAACGACATGCCTCAAATTATACAGCACCCGATGACTTTGTTCGCTGATGACAGCAACAAAGAAGACTGAGCCACCTCTGCCACCCTACGGTACTCACAATATCATTTGCAGCACCTCAATTTGCGGAAGTTCTCTCAGAGATTGCTTGATGTAAGCCCCTAACATCCATTCGGACCGTTCGTAATAGCAAAGGACCTCGTTAGTCTTTAAAGTGGTAGGCAGCTATCACCTGTGGTGGTGGTGGTGGTAGTGATGGTAGTGGTAGGTGGTAGTGGTAGCCTGGACTACCAGCCACCTAATCCTGATCAGGTGACGAGAAATCTATCGATATATATCTATCTATATGATCGAGGCAATCTTAGTGCCTTCATCTCTAAGCAGGAACTCCTGTCTTCCGATCCCACTTATTGGTTTTTATGGATTACAATGATCTATGATCGACCAATACATAGCGCAGAGATTCATACAACCTAAATAACACAACAGTATAACCAAACTCACCTCGAACAAGACATTAATTTCGAAAATTACTTCTAGCAAAGTGCTCCCAATTCTGCTATTACTGTATTTTTTTTCCAAGTCTTTGCGAAACTTGACCACATCTGTACAATTTTGGATAGCTTATAAAATGAGGATGTTATTTCCGTAATTTGTACGCCAAATGTCATACATTTTTTTCAAGTAATTCTCTGTAATGTAAAGGATACTTAGATGATATTGTTTTATAACTTGTGATTTATGACCATTTATTTCCAAAGTTATGAAAATGTAGGGTATGAATTTTATATAGTAGTAATTGCCCATTCATCAGCTCTCAAGAAAGTGTCAATCGAGTGCCCAAAGTAGGATAGAAATTTCGCAATTAGCATTTTTCCATCAGAAGTCGGAAAATGTCAAAAAAATCTTGAAACTGCTATAACTCGAAAACAAATGACTGGCGCCCTCTGGTTCGCGGGATCATTTTTGTTGCAAATGAGCTCTAGTATAACCATGAATCTATATAGTAGGATAACGCACTATGTGACTTAAAACAAGCCCAGCGAGAGGTCCATAAAACTATTGCATTTCTTTCTACTAGGGTGTCCAAATAATATTTATTCGTGGATTTTCTCAAACTTAATGTTATCGTTTCGAAAACTAAGAGGGGTCACTGTACTCATAATGAAGTAGATTATATGCTTTGACTTTATTTATATATTTTTCTTACCCCGAGTAGAATCAGTATATCAAATCCGTTCAGCCGTTTCAGTGTTATGGAAGAACAAACTAACATCCATACTTTCGCATTTATAATATTAGTAGGAAGTAGGTATGGACATTGTCAACACGGCCTGCTGGTTTACGGTAGGCAAAGTCGATGTTTTATTAATTTTACTTTCATGGGTCATTGGTGTCGATTCTCTTGTTCACGCTACTTCAACAACTCTACTATCGCTCTCTTTTATTAATAGTAGATACAAGAATGAGATGGTAACAATTTTAGAACTGTCAAATTAGTTTACGTGTTACATTTCATTGTATTTTAGTGGGCACATTCCGAATTCAGGACTAAACTTGTATGGAAATTGAAATTCCGACTAATTTGACAGCGCTTAAATTGTTGCCATCCCTTTCTGTTATCCCCTATCAGTAAAAGAGAGCGATAGTTTAAAATAAGTTTAGTTCATGAACAAGAGAAACGACAGCATTGCCAACTTTGCTAATTATACGTGGGCAAAGATAATTATGCAACGTGTAATTGAAATAACTCAAAACCTCTTAAGGGTTCATTGTACTCATCAGTAATTAGCTGTTCCTGTTGCATTTGTGTTCACATTAATCGACAAAATGTAAGGAATAGTTGTTTTTTTTTTCGCGATTTTAGTGTTGGTCCCATTATTTAATTAGCATCCCGGGAAACCTCGAAAACGACACCCATATTGATTTTATTTATAAAGTCACGTCTGCCATCTTGGATTTCAAAATAGATGTTATATTCGTAATCAGCACCCCGGAATCCTCGAAAACGATATCCATATTGATTTCATTAAAAAAGTCGCGTCCACCTTATTGGATCTCAAAATTAATCTTATATTCGTAATCAGGACCCCCGAGGACCTCGAGAACGATGTATGTATTAATTTTATTTAAATAGTCGCGTCCGCCATCTTCGATGTCGAAGTAGATGTTATATTCGTCATGCTCCACCCAATGCGGGCCCGACCCGCACCGGCTCTGTGTGGTTTGTGCTTTAGTTCCCAAGACTGTGGTACAACCATGGGCATATTCAGAATTCTATCATAATTCAACGTAAATAGGAATAATCTACTTTTTCTTTGATGTGAATTAATGAGTTTTTTTTTTCAAAATACACGCTAAAGACGATAGACGACTGTGTGGGATTCCTGGGAATTATTTTTTCCCGATCTGTCTTTCAATGGCATCTTTTGGTTACCAATAAACAAACCAAATACATTCGTGCATACAGCGCATGGTCACCCTAGTGTGTCAGTGCTTTGTAAATATGAAAACCATGTGAAAACACTTTACCTGTGAAAAGATAAGCCACAGCCAGGATATGATAATTTTTTATAACCACGTACGCAACAAAAATTCACCATTTTATAATAAAGTATACTGAAAAACCAAAAACATGAAAAAATTATAATAAAACGCCATAATATTGTTGTCAATATGACAAATCAGTGTTAACATTTAAAGTTTAAAATTTACACCAATATTATTTTATAAATGCAATAAGAATACGTAACAAAATAGTACATTCTACTTTTATTAGTGGCTTACATCACTATTACGAATTTCATTCACATTATCGTGTTATAGAAGTGCGGTAATAACGAATTTAACAAAAACAATTTTGATTTAAAAACTACTATAGAAGTTTTTATTTTACGTTGGCAATTTTTTAGACAAGGACACACAAGTCGCTTCTCGGTTCTCCCTTTCTTTTGGATTTCTGCTTACATCATTATTACATGAAAATAAACCTTAATACTTAGCTTTTAGGTATCATTTTGTATTGATAAAAATATGTAGTTTTCTGTCCAGTAACGTATGTAATACGTACTTATATAATAATGTTCTTGAGTATAGCCCCTTTCATGGAATATGTCAAATTACAAATCATTCTGTATATTAAAAAGTTCTTGGGTACAGTCTCAGAGTACACTAGCTACAGTATCTCTATGTAGTCTGTGCTAGTTACTAATATAGTAATCTGTGATTATAATCACAGACTACATAGAGATACTACGATTTTAATCATCTGTTCTGTAAATTAGGGATGTGACTAGTCAAAACATCGATTTATTAATAATCGATTATTTTAAGTCCCATTAATATCGATTAATAAAAATAGTTTTTTTAGAAAAGAAAAATTGATTTTTTTGTTTAAATAAATTAAAAATACTAAGAATAGATTAAATCAACTTTAAAACAGTAATTATTTCAATTACTGTAATTGGTTCAAGACCGTTGTAATTAAAGTAAAAATAAATAAATAAATTACTTTAGGGCAATTGGTTTTGTGCTCAAAAAGAAACACCCGAACACAAATTATTTTTGAAAACAGAACAAAACGGGTTCGTTCATTTTGTTTTGTTTGTCTGTCCTTGACCTTAACGAAGACATAGTAGAAAAAAAAACGAAAATACGTTGCTCAAAATAAATAATCGATTTTTCTAGAAATAATAATCTACCCAATAAATCGATTAATAAATAAAAAAAAACGATTTTTTAATCATTGATTATTTTTTGACATCCCTACTATAAATATTTATTTACAATTTACCTATTTCACACTAATTCTTTAATTTTTTGTGGTTTTTCTGTAAAGTATTGTTTATTATCACATAACAGTGTAAAAGCAATTAACTACGATGAAGTGTATGTACCAACTGTTAAAATGATCATATCAATCCCATTGTTTAAGCTCAAAGAAAAAGTGACTATAATTTTATTCATATTGTTTTTATTTGTGAGTGTATATTTTTACTTGAATCACTTACAACAAAGTTTCAACAGTGCTCAATGGTCCGGTGAACGCTGTATAACAGAACTGACTTCAATTAAATATCAGTTTAATGGTAAATAGCTACTCTCTACTACTAGTCTCTGTTCTGCTCACCCTCACACTGGGGTCACTGGGGTGTAGGAAGCAGAGAATAACAATTGCTCAAAATGACGAAATCTCGTATGAAAATCTCTATTCTTCAAACCCGTATAGCAAGTCACAGAATGACCCTACAGCTTTGGTGCCATAATAAAAACTGCTCAAAATGACTAGTTCTGTAAATTTATGACATAATTTTTTTCAAAATAATGACATTTTCAATTCAAATTTATGGCATTTTGAGAAAAACCCAAAAATGTATGAACGCTGAATGTTCTCCTTTGATTCAGTTTGCATAAGCTAGGCAATGAAAATTTTAGACATTTTGTTTTACTAGCATTGAGGAGTAGATTATTAGCTGCAGACCATTGTGACAGAGATCTCTCTTACTTTAACAAGATTTGGGTAATTTCTATTAATTTTAAAGACAAGGGTAGTATCATCAGTGAACAAAATAATGTTCTTATATTAGCCTTACTTGTTTATAACCTATATCTATTTCAGTTGTTACAGAATACAAAAACCGCATCGACAAGTTACTGACAGAGACACAGAAAGCTCATGAAAATGAGAAGGAAAGATATAAAGATGTCATGGACAGTTGTGTAGCAATGAAACAACAGACTGCTATATGTCAGGTTCTATCAGTATTTATTATCACTAACTTCTCTTTTCCCTCTAGTTGTCTAGTTATTTAGTAGTCTAGTTTCTAGTAATTGTTTTACAAGATAATTCACGCACAAGCACTACTGAGGGGCAACGCTAGCGAGCTAACAGAGAGGAACTGGAAACAAACAATAGTTTTTTTACAAATAGGCGGAGTTGCCAGTTTAAGTTTAATATATTATTGTAGGGTTTCCTCCAAAGACTTTACACAAAAGATTGAAAAGTACAGTCAACCGCTGTGTAAGGCATTTGTGGAATACGAGAAGGCTTTCGAGTTCATCTAAACTTGGACAGTTCTGGATGCTCTTCAACAAGGTCACATCGAAAGCTGTCTATACTTAGAGATGCTTAGATGCCTGTACAACGCTGCTATTATGACTTTTCAGATCCAGGACTCATAATCGAAGTCAATCCAACTGCGCAGAGAGGGACGAGGGATCCCCAATGTTGTTTTTTTCCTTTGTTCCCTAATCTCTCTTGCTCTTATTGACTTGCTTCGGCACATTATCTCAGTCTCTTACTATTCGAATAGTAAAAAAGGCGAATACTCGAATCAAACGAATACTCGTATTGCATGCCCTATGCGACTTCATTAACTATTATTTTTGCTACTTAACCAAGTACGTAACCACGTGAAAATAATAAATAAAATTGAACTAAAAATAAAAACACCTATAATAAAACAAGTTTAACCTGATTACATCGCGTATATTAAAATTGGTTTTCTTGACGTTTCGAAAGCTTTGCACCGCATTTTCTTCGATTTGATAAACCACATGTCCTGACGAAGGAAAACCGATATGTACCTACCTAGAATTGTTGGGGAGATTGGCAGAGCAAAACACAACAGTAGAAAATAATATATGCTGTATACTTGCTATATATTGGCCTTCCAAAAGCTTTGGTAACAAAGGAATCATGGAAACTATCTAAATACAGGGTGATTTGTAATTCGACATATTTCATGAAAGGGCTCTACTAGAGCTCATTTGCAACAAAAATGATCCTGTGTACCAAGGGGCGCCAGTCATTTATTTTCGATTTATAGCAGTTTTAAGATTTTTTTGATATTTTCCGACTTCGGATGGATAAATGCTAATTTTTTTAAAATCCATCCTACTCTGGGCACTCGATTGACACTTTCCTGAAAGCTGATGAATAAGCATTTTTTTATTGTATCTAATGGCGAAATGAGCTAAAGGCTCACCTAATGTTAAGCGGTTACCTTTGCCCATAACAACCTCAATACCACCTAAGCTGTTGCCTCAATGTTACCGCAAGTCGGTTCGACAAACTGAGACATGAAGATGGAAAGTATCATGTGATTGCAAATAAAATAAAAATATAAATGGTCGTAAATCACAAGTTATAGAACTGAATCATCTAAGAACCCTTTGCATTGTAGAGAATTACTCGAAAAAAATGTATGACATTTGGCGTACAAATTACATAAATAACATCCTGATTTCATAAGCTATACAAAATTGTACAGATATGCTCAAGTTTCGTAAAGACTTGGAAAAAAAATGCAGTAATAGCAGAATTGGGAGCACTTTGCTTGAAGTAATTTTCTAATTTTGTGTCTCGTTCTTGGCTAATCTGTTTATTCTGTTGTCTAATTTAGGTTGTATGAATCTCTGCGGCATGTTTTGGTCAATCAGAGATCACTGTTGTCCATAAAAAACCAATAAGTGGGGTCGGAAGACGAGAGTTCCTGCTTAGAGATGAAGGCACTGTGATTGCAACAGTCTCATCACCTGATCAGGAATAGGTGGCTGGTAGTCCAGGCTACCACTACCACCTACCACTACCATTCCACCAAAATACATAATTTATCGAAAATTAATTTTTAACAATTGAAGTACAGGTACTGTAGTTTAATCAGAAACTATTAACTCTGTAAAATATAGTTCGCTGTAGTTGTAGATAGAAAAAATGCCAAAAGTGGCTGTTTTTCGCACTTTTTCTGTCTAAAAACAACAACTTAGAAGATTGTTTAAACAACTGCAGCGAAGATTTACAGAGTTAATAGTTTCTGATTAAACTACAGTACCTGTACTTCAATCGTCAAAAACGAATTATCGATAAATGATGTAATCAGAGAGTAATAATTGTTTTACTGATGGGGGAGCGCGCCACTTCATTTTTTGCCTTGATCTATCCGACCGAACTTTGGACTAAAGTTGGTGCAGGCTATTGTCGTAATTACGTACTCAAGTAACAGAAGTAAATTATATTGTACTGTTTACTTAAGGTCCGCACAAAATAGGTCGGCGGTCCAGATCCACACCGCAGGTCTCCCATTTGGTGGCCCTTGCCTTATTATTTAGATTTCTATGGTCTTGCACTGAAAAAAAAACTTGATAACATTAATAAAAAAAATGTTTGCAGCTATCAAGGAACTTGTTTATATACGAGCACATAAAGTAATATGATTATGGCAATAAAGTTATGTTGATTGTGCAACAGACAAGTTGTCTTAATAAAATCAAACAAAGTAATTGTCAATACAATCAAGTTTGGTTATCATGCCAATGACTTCTGTTGATTGATGTTATAACGAACTTGGTAATGGTTATCAAGTATTTTAGTAGTTTCAGTAATATCTACGCTTAATTTTATAAGGTAATTGTATTCTGCAATCAAAGGACCTGATTACTGGAATCAGTAACTTGATTCATTTGATTCGGTTCGATACTAGAATCAAATATTTATTGTGCAGAAATAGGGTTCTAGGCCCTAACAGAGGAATCATCCCTTTGATATCGTCATCGGTGAGCGCAGAAAGCGCCTGCAGATTAATTTCATATTCTGCGAAACAATCGTCGATTAATTGATGTGAAACACGTGTGAAACAACATATTATCATCTTTGCTAAACGGGCACTTTATGTACTGATAAAATTGGCACGTAATTTGGGAAGCCTCCAAGCCTATGGAATTTCACACACTTCTTCCATCACAAACAGGAGTATAAAACCACTACGACGGCTACTAAGATTCACTCACAGCACGATTCACTGAGTTCATTGGATACTTGGGGTGTTAATAATGATCAGTGGGTTTTGCTATTGGGTGTAACCGTGCAATAACTTGAAATTAACCAATTAACTAAATAATTTACTCCGCGTAACAAAAGCGTGCCATGCTTAGGCTCACGAACGAACGGAATGAACAAGTCTAGACCTGAAACACTGACGACTCCGACCGACAACAAAGGGCGTGTTTACATTGATCATCTGACTTGATTAAATCTGTGATGTGCCATGTTTAGACTATCTTAATCATGCTATCTTTATTCCTTGTATGAAGTGAATAATAGAGAAGAGTTGATCATTTTAACTTTATTGTGACAACAAACCGTGATTAATAAATTTTTATACGTTTTTGATTGCTTCATTCATTTTTTTTTCTATCAAGCAAAATGTCATGCTTGATTGGCCCGATTTTTTTCAGTGTGACATTGATATTTAGAAATATTTAGGCCAAGCTCGCACAGTGATTTTTAGTCGCGCTGTTTTTATTCGCGCATTAAGATGCTTTTGCCGCCGTGATTTTTAATCGCCAGTGCGGGCACCTACATGTGTTACAGATTTTACGATAAAAAATCGCTCGATTAAAAATCGCAGTGCGGCCTTGGCCTAAAAATGGTTTAAAAAATATCCTACTTAATGTGTTTTCAGAGCCAATTCGAAGATCTACAAATTGAATGCAAGAAAGTCAGAGAAGACTACAACAAGGCTATCAAGGAATTAGAAAAAATTAAGTCCACAATAGGGTAAAAAAAGAATTTTATGAATATGAGATACCCGAAGCTTAATCTGTTATGGTGTTGGTAGGTATGTACATACCAAATAATGTTCTCACAACGAGTTTGATGTTGTCAATATAGCATGTATATGTCATAGATCAAGTGGGTAGTAGTGGTCAAATGTGTATTTATAATTTGGTTACCGGTTGATAAAGGCAATGCTATTTAAAAGTACAGATATGTTACTTGCGCTCGCAATCTGAAGACTCGAAAACGTCCTAATTAGGAAGATTTCTATTAATCCGCGTCAAGTAAGGAGTCGAGCGTGATCGGTGACAAAAAAACTCAAATGCCGTCGTGTGTGTACAGAAAGTGTTCCAATTATGACGCGAAAGTAACTTGAAGTACCTATCCAACTTACTTATTTTGTACTAGTTTATGTGTATTTTGCTGCCGCTGCGTACGGAACGTTATTTTAGTTTGTTTTGTTGGGGTATGAGGTATGACATATATATACTTTTAAATATCATTGCCTAAAGTTATATAAAAATGCATGGGCAATAATGAAAACACCCAAAGTAAGAAATTAAGTAATCGTTATTTATCAAAGAAACGAACGTTTTCAATAATGTTCTCCAATCTACAACATGTTGATCTGTGTTCGTGCCACATTTAAGGAGGTGACTATACCACTGACACTGAACACGAATCAATTAAAAAATCAAAGCAATTTTTTTTGTTGTTGTTAAATACCTATTTTTAAACAAACAAATTCCCCCCGTGTGTCGCGTGCGACACAAAAACGATGCGTGCGACACCACCAAAACAATTTGCAAGTATTTCCACCCTTTGACCATGCCGGCGATGACTTGTTTTCCGAGTCGTTCAGGGGGCCTACTCCCGTTCAACGATATTCGATAAATCGTACGATTTATCGCACAATTTGCTACTCCGGTCAACCATCGTTCCCTTATCGCATGCGATGATCGTGTTTTGACATTTGTTTTTCTCATCTCCGGTAAATTGTACAAGACTATGAACCGTAGTCTATCTTAATTGTGCCTTTTTTATGTGCCTATCTTTATTATGTAGGTATCAGTCGGAACGAAAGTTCGTACTTCGTTTGTCGTTCGTAAAACGCGAGTAGACCCCCAGGATTTATTCTCGAACCCTCGCTATGTTTGTTAGTGAAAATTTTGGTATTAAATAATCGTAGAATTTTTCAAGTATTTTTAAGTGCCTAAGCACATTATTTATCATCAGATCTAGAAATATGGAACGATTACGGATCAACATCTTTATTAGGCGAAATAATAAGAACAATGGCCACATTCTATTAAAAGTTAGGTTCTAATAATTTTGTCATGGATTATTTCACAGAAAGTGGCATTAAAATAAGATTTCAGGTATAATATTGTTTAGTTCCAATAAAATACTTCGTGAAAACTATGAAAAGTAGCAATAATTTCCAATACTGACTTATTTGATGCAAATTTTTTGAGTTCAGCACAACGAGCTTGACTCTGGTCCTGATTGGTCAGTCCCTGTCACATGGAGACTGTTATTAAATCTCCAGCTAGATAATCAATGTGCTTAACAAGGCAATTGCAATATTATTATTGCATAATTTTCGACAGATGGTATTTCAAGGTAGAGGTACTCGACTAACTATTAACTATACAAAATAATAATATATATAAATATAAAAAATATGTAAAACATTAACTAAATTCGTCGAATGTAATTTAGAATTTTATCATTATAATTTAAACGCAATCCAAAATACATTACTGACATTACACATTAAAACGGTACGATAACCATACGATAGGCATTTATTCGTTGACGTACTGTGACAAGGTCAGTGGGGCCTTGCGATAATGTGTCTAACGATGTATCGAATTAATGTATTTCGGCACTTTTTTGTTGAATAAACAAATTCCCCAATAGAAATCAGCTTCGTTATTGCTCTTTAAATTACCATTATCTTGAGACTGCCTAGCAAAAGAAATTGCTAGGCAGTCAATGTTGGCGTTGCTTTTAGTCTCGAAATTAATATGGCAAACGATTCTATTGTTGAAAATATCCTAGGTAGCTAAGTTATCGAAATCTGTAGAGGAATAAAGGATTTATGCTAACATAATTATTTTAGTAAAGGTTTAGATAGAACAAGCTTTGTTTTTAGAGCTCCGTACCCAAAAGATGCCAAACGGGACGGAGACGCAAAAATTCATATTTCGCGCACGGTGCATTGATGTCTTTTGATAAACTCTCGTAAATTAAATCGGTTTCTATTGGGTATAAGGTCGATGGGTGGTACGGAACCCTTACTGCGTGAGTTCGACTCGCACATGACCGGTTTTATATTTTTTGCTTCAAAGCATCTTTGCAAACTATTAATTTACGGTAAAAGAGGTAAATCATTTACCTCTTTAAATATTTTGGATTAAAATAAGACCTTATACATATTTTGACAGATACGTTGGGTGTAAGCCAACTGTAAAAAACATGATGATTATATTATGTTTTTCATTCTTCGGATTCTTTGAAACGAACGTTTTTCTCTGATTAGATTGTACGATTGCAGAGATAACAATTTATTCTATTAGTTATTAAAACCAATTATAATGATAAAGGAATTGTGGCCCCATAGTAATAATAATATACGTGGGACACTCAGAAAGTTTTGCGAAACTAAAAAAAATTGTTCTATACGTACATATATTTTTATCAAATCTTTTCAAAGTACTTTCCACCAGCCTCTATACAAAGATTCATGCGCCTAAACCAGTTTTCAAAACACTTTTTCCAGTCCGCCGCAGACACCTCGTTTACAGCCTGCTCGAACGCAGCCAGCGCATCTTCCGGCGACGAAAATTGTATCCCATTGAGCTGATTTTTTATTTTTGGGAATAAAAAGAAGTCACACGGTGCTAGATCAGGGCTGTAAGGAGGGTGACCCAGGAGTTTGACTGGCGTGCTGTCCAGGAAGTCCCTCGTTTTGAGTGCGGTGTGCGCAGGTGCATTGTCGTGGTGGAGCAGTAGCCCGCGGAGCCCTGTGTTTGGTCGCTTGTTGCTTATAACAGAGAAAACTTCTGGCAAACATTTGGTAGTATACCATTCGGCATTAATGCTTCTTTGATCCCGTAAGGGAATTGATACCAAGTGGCCAGTCAAATTAAAAAAGCTAGCGATCAAAATCTTACCCCCGCTTCTAGATCGCTTCACTTTGGTAGGCGTTGGCTCATTTTGAAACACCCAAACAGTCGACTGGCGCTTGGTTTCTGGGTCGTATTGATAAATCCAGGACTCATCACCTGTAACGATGTCGTAAACACGCCGAGACGAGCCTGCTTCAAATTTGTTAAGCATATCACGGCACCATTCCACCCGGGCCTGCTTCTGAGCATCGGTGAGGTTGTGCGGCACCCAGCGTGATACTATCCTCCTCACGCGAAGATGGCTGTGTAGAATCTCGTGAACGCTTCCCGATCCAATCTTCAATATGTGTTGAATCTCCTGATATGTAATTCGCCTATTGTCTGGGATTAAATTTTTCACTGCTAGCACGTTTTCTTCGGTAACAGCCGTCAAAGGGCGACCGCTTCTTTCGTCATCCCCCAAAGTTGGTCGACCGCGCTTGAATTCGTTATACCAACGATACACGGTTGCCTTGGAAGGGCCTTCATCCATGAATTCCATTTGAAGTCTATCGTACGATTCATCCGGTTTCAGGCGACACTTGAAATCGTATAAAATCATAGCTCTAAAATGTTCCCGGCGCAGATCCATATTTCAGTGAGACACAATTCTTTGAATTAACTCGCAAAAAATGTGGAGGGAAATTTTGAAATTGGAACTTACTTATTTTTACTTATAAATAATCATATTTTCGAAAAACATTATAACTGGCCAGTCTCCCATATATAAAAACTTTTTTTCGCAATACTTTCTGAGGGGCCTGGTACATATATATCTATGATTTGACCACTAGTACGGTCGACCGAACGTAAGTTGTAACAATTTGACATTGACAGCATCTTTATTTCGTAAGCGGTTTTCTAATTCAAGTGTTACCACTATCGTGCAGTTGACTGTACCTACTTATCAACTGACAAAAATATCGGTACCAAATAAATGAGATTGTTACCAAAAGTTCAGTGTATGATAATGAACGATGTACGCACGGCTACACATCAAGCTGTACATTCCCAGTATAAGCTGATCTCGCATTGGAACGGAAAGCCTATACAATGCGAGGTCAGCTTATACTGGAAATGTACAGCTTGATGTGTAGCTGTGTGTACGATGACGAATAACGAATTGGCTTCGACAAGATGTTGATCTGTAACCATGCTATATTTCTAGAGCAAATGATAAATAAAGTGCTTAGTCTTCTAAAAATACTTAAAAAAATCTACGATTATTTAATACCCAAATTTTCACTTAAAAACAGCAAGGGTTTGAGAATAAATCCCGAACGACTGAAAATAAGTCATCGGCGGCATTGTCAAAGGGTGGAAATACCTGCAAATTGTTTTGGTGGCAACGCACGCATTTTTTTTGTGTCGCACGAATTACGAAGGCTGCGGCCGGAGAACTTAAAAAAAACCAATTTAATTTTAAAGTGATTTAATTTTAAGTAAACTTGTTACAATTAAAATATTAATAGCTAACTAAAACCTATTGTCCCGATCGATGATGTATCAGAAGTGAGTGCCCTCATGGCACGATGCGACGGTCTTCATCGATATCGCTTATTCAGCTACTCGTGCCTCGTGTTGCGAATTAAGCATTTAACTTGTTTATTGAAAATTATTGAGGGCAAGCTTCGTCAGCGGTTTGCCTATGCTACGATGGCGTAACACCTCCACCCGTAGATCAGCAACTATTTTAAAACGCTAAGTGAAAATGTTGCTGGGAGCTTGTCTTGCTGATTATGTAATTTTGAAGTTTCAGGAACGGCGTATTCATGATTTTCAGCTCCTCTGGATACATCATCTTTCCTGGTCTTTAGAGTTCTGGAAACATATCTCCAAATTATGAGCACAGCCGTTATGATACTTGCAAGAAATATTATAGTGTAAAACGGTATAGTAGTATGGTATAACGTTTCAGTAATTCTGTCTGCTTGTATTGGCGCCTGAAGTGTTATTCTGTCCTGAAGACTATGAAGTTTACTTAAGTTAACTGAAGCCAAATTCGCATGTATTAGACTTGTTCCTTGTGTTTCAACATTATAAGGGACCTTCAGTATTTTTACAGGTTGACCTTTAACCTCGTCTCTTGTATTAATTAAGGTTAGTTCTGGTGTACGTAACGAACAGTGCAGTGGAATTGTAGCAAGATAACTGCCTTTCAAAGTGTCGTAGTCGTCATTTCCGCAGCTCATGTGAAACCTCGTTGGATTTGGGAATGAAATAACATAGTGTCGGCTGTCAAGTTCCTCTACGGCTTCTTTTGCTAATTTTACAGTTGTTAATGTACAGGATTCATCCAAAGTCTTGCTTGAAATGAAAGTTTGTATGCAGTCTGCTTGGATTTGAACGTAGTGGTTAGTTCTTTGTTCACAGAGATACCGATTATTATTTAACTTCGGGCATTCAGCCTCCATGTACATGAATGCCTTCCCATTAGTTGCTATTAAAGGATAGGGAGGAATGAGAGCCTGGTCGTGTTTATTAGGAACAATAGAAAGTCTATAAAGTAAGTAAGTATCTACTGAAACTACAGGAAATCTAAAAACTATAACTATTTTCCTATCATCATAATAATAACCTGATTTTATTATATCATAATAGTCCTAAATCTAATATATGATTACTATCGTAAATCCCCTTTAATTTATCTAACATACTGCCTAAAATATCTATTCCTAACATACTATGATGAGTTGTCATAGCCCGAGTAAATGCTAGAATATTTTCTATCCTATATAACTCAGATAATAAATCTTCTATATTTTCGCTAATAATAGTTAATATTTGTGCGAAATGTGCAAAATGTATGAGATTTTGATTGTTTTGAGTGTAACCGTCTATCAATAAATCTAAAGTGGTATTAATTTTACTTTGATTTTCGACAATTTTATTCAACATATTGTTGTGGGATAACATCCACTCTTTACTGATACTAATGTGCTCATTAAACTCATTAATAGTTTTTCTCTGGTTGTTCTGTAAAATTTCTATGGCATTATTAAACCGAATAGCATCCGTATAATCAAGGTTTCCTGTAATGCTCTTAATAACAGACCCTAGGCCGTCTACAAGGCCTCTTTTAAAACGACTAGGTTCTAAAGAATGTAACTGGTTATTGACCTTAACCAATTTACTCACGAGATAATCTAACTGATATTCGTATAAGGAAAAGGTTTCGTTAGTCATGCGTAGCTTAAAATCCTGTAATTGAGTCTTTAGTACTGAAATATTATTTTCGATATCGTCCAGCTTCACATATTGGAGAAAAGTATGGTAATGAGTTATTAATCTAGTCGGTCCAAGTTTAAACGGTAGAAGTTCAATTCCAGAGTCTAAGGTCTCAAGTCTTATCTCCTGGCTTCGTGTCAGATGTAGGGTCGCTATCAGCACCATCCTGTAACAATTTCGCTGTCTTAGGTACTCGTTTCAGTCTTGATTTCGCTATGGGGCCACGTTTCTTAGAGGTGTAGATGTGAATAAGTAAGTCAGCTAAAACTACGTCATGGGTGTATCTAGGGGCTAATTTTTGTCGTGAGGCGACTGGATTCTTAACAAAAATCTGTTGCAGAGGCTGATACTCTTCTTCTGGTTCGCGGGTCTTATTCCTATTCTCAATTATTGCGGTACGATTGTTAAGAGAGGTTTCATTTATGATTTGGTATACTGTTTTCATTTGTTCTTTATGATTTAAGATGTACTGCTGTAACATGTGACTACTTAAATCGATGTCCCAAGGATCTCGGGCATCAAAGTGACCGGTTATTACATCAAAGGGTCGACACTTAGTGAAACTATGAATCGAACTATTGTAGGCAAGTAAAGCATAAGGCATAAGATTAATTGCAGGTTCATCTTTTTGCTGTAAACGTAAAATACGGAGATGTTGAAGCAATGTTGAGTGGAACCTTTCTATATTACCGTTATCATTAGGACTATGTGCTAAGGTTTTATGGTGATTTATTTTATGGAGTCTAGTGAATTCAGCGAACAATTGATTCGTGTACTCAGTGCCATTATCTGTAATTATAGTTTGCGGAAAGCCATGATGAGTACAAAATTGTAGTAAGCCCTGCAAAATGCTAAGCGCTGTACCATCTCTCATAAGATACGCTTGTCCGTACTTAGAGAAGACATCTATAAAGGTTAAATATTTCTCATTCTGAACAGTAAAAAGATCCATATGAATAATTTCGAACGGCTTTATTGCTGGTGGTACAATATTAAACTTCTGTTTGATAGGATTACGGTCGTACTTAGCCTGACCACATGTTGTACATTCATTTATATATTTAGTGATTTGGTCTTTCATCTTAGGCCAGAAATACTTTCGCGAGAGGGCTAGGTAACATTCAGTTATCCCACGATGGTTTGTTTTACCGTCGTGGTAATGCCGGATTATATCCTGTTGTCTAAGGAATTCTTTCACATTTTCTAATTCTAATTTACATAGTTCCAGATTCATTGCTGAGCTCTTAAAACTGTCCTGAATTATAGGAATGATATCATACATGCTTAGAGGAGGATTTATGAGAATACCAGTTTTCACCTTCGGATTAACGTACTCTTTTATAGCGTTAATAACATCGTCTATTAAGTTAGATTGTGAAACCTGAATGGAAGTAAAGAAGAAAGAAAGAAAAAGATTTTATTCTTGCGCTCCATTTGACGCACACACTACAATACTTATACATAATACTTTACCATTCCATGACAAATTAGTATAGTTAAAATTAAATTGACAACTGACAACACTGGACATAAACAATACATGATCTGTGGTTATTACGGTACATCATCGGTTTTTTGTTCTACATTATAGTCTGTGATTTACAGTTAGTCAATCATTAATCTGTGATCAAAACAAAAACAATAATAAAAATAAATCGTAGTGATTAAAATTATTATCTTTGAATAAAAATGCTAGGTATTGTAAATACTACTGTGATCTTTGTGCGTCGCATGTGCGCAAAAATGTAGGTCATTGCTCAGCTTAATGCTGTGGCTTAGGATGGACCTAGTGCCAGCAGCGCTGATTTTCAGCAAAAACCTTAAGAGTGACATAATGAAATCCCACTACCGAGAAACTCAAACCAAGTAAGTACTACATAATAAAATGAGTGAGTGTCATATAAATAGTGTATACATAAAAACAGTGCAATAAATAAACTTAGTTTTATTATGGTACAAAGAAAACACAGTTACATCAGAACAGTTATGTAACCAGTAGGTACCCAAGCGGCCGGCCATAGCTGCGTAAACGCCTATCGGTACCTGCCTACCTATACTGCATCACAGACAGACGGCGCTCCGCGCTCGCAAAATACCATCAAAGACGCAATATTTTTAGTTCCAACGGATTTCATATGATCCACGATTTATCTGCTCAAAACCCATATCCCAGCATCAACTAAGGGGTATGTTGTGACTCAAACTACACATCCAAATATCTATTACTTAACTGCATTTTATAAAGTACTTAATTAGAAACTACTATTAAATTCTTGTAATATAAATATAGACAAATAAATACATTGCAAATAAACTACTTAGTATACCTATGCATTATATTATTATATTGTGTTTTATATTATTATAATGTACCTTTTTTTTTTTCCAGTCACTATAGATTGACATACCTACACGACAGGGTATATTTGTGTTATATGTTCACACAGACCAAGGCAGAGAAGGCAGTCAGAAAGCCCCTAAGGCGACACTCTGACCAAGAGCTCCAACTCACCACTGAAGACCTGATACCATTGCTATCTATTGCATATGCCATTGCAAGTACGAGTGTGTGTATCAAATGTCTTGGTTACCGTCGGTCTTTTCTTAATGTCACCTACCACAGTCATAACTATTTGTCGATGGAACATATTCAGAGGCTTGTCAGTTATAGGGACTTCAAGTATGGGGTTTTCATTACTTGTATGAGCTGTTTCAGTACTTGAGTCAGTCACAGAAGGTGGCTTCTCAGAGGGATTTGCTATCATTGAACTAACTTCATCATTATGGATTTCAACTCGCGATAGAGCATCAGCGTTGGTGTTATTTTTACCCTTTTTGTATATTACACTAAAGTCGTATTCGCTGAGTTTCAATCTCCACCTAGTGAGCCGTGAGTTAGGCTCTTTTAGATTCATAATCCACTGTAATGGTTTGTGGTCTGTAACTATCTTAAATTTGCGACCAAAAAGATACGGTCGGAAATATTTGGTAGCCCACACAATAGCTAAGAGCTCCTTTTCTATGGTACTGTAATTTAATTCGCTTTCATTTAGAGTACGCGATGCATATGCTATTGGTCGGTCAGAGCCTATTGGTCCTTGTGATAATATCGCTCCTAAAGCTACGTTGGAAGCGTCAGTGGTCAGAACAAATTCCCTAGTGAAGTCTGGATATTGTAAGATCGGGTCGTTTGTCAAAAGTCTCTTGCATCGTTCGTAACAGTCAATGTAATCTTTATTAAGTGTAATGGTCCTGCCCTTCTTTAAACATTGAGTAAAAGGTTTTGTAATTCTAGCGAAGTCTGGTATGAATTTCCGATAATAACCGATAAGTCCAAGAAATTGTTTTATCTGTTTTGCTGTTTTAGGTATGGGATATTTTTTTATGGCATTAATTTTGTCTGGATTCGGATTAATGCCTTCACCGCTTATTATATGGCCTAGAAAAGCAGTCTCTAACTTTAAAAATTCCGACTTGTCCATCTGAATTTTGAAGTTAGATTCCCGGAGTCTTTGAAATACTTTTTCCAGGTTATCCAGGTGTTCCTGGAGGGAGGTACTGAATACTACTATGTCATCCATGTAGACTAAACAAATAACGTTTTGAAGACCTTTCAACACATTATCCATAACGCGCTGAAATGTTGAAGGGGAATTTTTAAGTCCCATAGGCATCCTTAAAAATTCGAAATGCCCATGTTCTACATTGAATGCTGTTTTCTGAATATCATCAGGGCTCATTTCTACCTGGTAGAAACCACTGGCTAAATCTAAGGTGGTGAAATACTGACATTTCCCTAACTTATCTAGGACATCTGTTATATTCGGAATAGGGTATTTGTCGTCGATAGTCTTTTCGTTTAACTTTCGGAAGTCTACGACTAGCCTCCATTTCTGTTTTCCTGAGGCATCAGCCTTCTTCGGGACAACCCAAATAGGAGAGCTCCAGGCAGAATCAGAAGGTCTTATAATATTCTGATCCAGCATCTTTGATATTTGATCTCTTACTTCTTGTCGGTGTACAAAAGGATATCTATAACTTTTCGTGTAAATAGGTACCTCATCTAAAGTTCTTATATGGTGCTTAACCTTATTAGTGAAGGACAGCGGTTCGCCTTCAATGTAAAAGACATCCGCATATCGCGAGCAAATATTTTTCAAGTTAAGTTTTTCCTCTTCGTTAAGATGATCTATTCGCAACTGTGATAATACTTGATTGATGCGAGAGGCATCCGGTGCCTGCTCAATGTTCATACATTCAATATTGGAATTTACAGCTTCTACAGGACGATCTAATGATAAAATTATATCGTTGTGCGATGTATTTTCTACTTCAACTAATCCGCGATTATTAGAAACTGTTGTAATACATTCATTTATAATACAGTTATAAAATTTCTGCTGAGGAATATGCACATCTCCATCTGGAGCATTTATGGGCAAACGAATGAGCCTAGTAGTATTAGCTGGTATCATATCCTCGTATAAGTTGACGTTCTGAGAGTTAAACATTGTTATAGGATTTGTAGCGTTATCTGTAATTAATAAATTATTTTTCAGGTCAATTTTCGTATTCCATTTACTTAGTAGGTCTAGTCCAATAAGTCCGTCGAAAAATTTATGAAAGTCAAAAATAAATAATTTAATATTATTAGGATCATTGAATTCCTGAAAGGCTGGTATGATAATTGAATAGTCACTTCTACTGGTAGCGTGGGCGTTGGTAACCTCAAAGGGGTCAAAATTAAGTGGCATGTTTGAATAATATTTTTCCACAGCTGAAGGACTAATGAATGACTGGTTGGCTCCAGTATCAATTAGAAAATTTAATGGAGGATTCGATAATTTTATATAAGGAAGTTGACGTTGAGTTTGTAGGTTAACTTCTATTTTGAGGGTTTTGAGGGGTGGTCCGAATAAAAATCCTGCTCCTCATTACTAATAGAAGGTTGAGAATTAACGTAACTGTCAGGTAACTCACTAACTGTGCAGTAAGGCATAGGTGGCTCATACTCATAACTGTCATGTAAGTTACAGTCAGTATAGTCAGTATATTCGGTTTGGTCATAGTCATATGAATAGTTCTCGTTGTCCGGATAATAATTAAAATCATAATCATTAAAGTTATTAAAGTTCATCTCGCGGGTTTTAAAATAATTAGTTGGTGGTGGGTTTCCAGATTTACTCCAGTCATGACCCCTGAACTGCATCGGCTTTGATACATAGTGGCTAACTCCACTCATTGGCTGAGGGCCTGAGGTTTGATGACGTGGTTGAGTTCTAAATACGTTACTATTAGTGTTATAATTAGGCGGCGGCGCGCGGAACATCTGCTGAGTACGTGTAGGCATGTTAGGTGCATTAGGTGCACGTTGAAAACCATTTGACTGACCAACATGGGGTTGGAAGTTAGGCTTCTGAAAACCATGTGACTGGCTACTATGTGGTTGGAAGTTAGGCCTCCAACTATTTTGTGGTGGCAACGGACGTTGCCAGTTAGGAATAGGCTGTTGATTAGCTGAAAAACCTGCAGAATACAACGTTAACTTAGGCATAGTAGCGATTGGAGGTTGCCTTTTTACGTGCGCATTATCGCTACGATTTTGTAAGTACATCACATTTAATTCCTCCTGGACAAATTCTAACGCCCTTTCAATATTATCCGGGCGCATACAACGTATACGAGAACCTAATGGTTCTTTAAGGCCACGTACAAACGCTTGCATCGTTAATTTTTTATATAATGTGCGCTTCGCTTCTACGGTAGTAAGCAGAGTTTCAAGCAATGAAATATAAGCCATAATAGTACTAAATAACGACTGACAATGGTCGTAATATTCCTGCGGGGTACTGTTACCTTGAATTGATACTAAGAGGTCATTGTACAGGGCCGTCTCGTCCCTTTGGTCAGCAAAACTATTAATTAAAGTGTTTCTTATTCCTGCCCTACTATCCGGAATGCCATTTGAATTAATCCGACTTGCCGCGGGGCCTTTAATTTTATTTAATATTCCGTTTATTAAGCACAAATTTCCTAATTCACTACCAGGTGCGTTACTAAGGTAAGCAGCAGCTATCTGGTCACATAACTTAATAAATCTAGTGAGGACGTTGGGGTTCCCATCGAACTCAGGGACTGGGCGCAGAGCCTTGTGAATCGTATCTGGTTCGTGCGCCATAATGGATTCCTCGAATAAAATATCTAAACCTAAATTAATATCTCTATTTAAATCTAGCCCTAATTGCCTGCGATTCGGTCTACTCGGTGTAGACTCGCGAGGTCCTAAGTTCCTTGGATGGAAAATTTTGAAGGATTATATTATGGAGATACACAGGAAGCAACACAGGGAATAATTCAAGTGTACTCACAAAACCTTCATATCGGTCTCTGGGGTCGATATCTTGATCCCGTTCTCTCCCGGCAGCAATCCTTAGGTTCTGGATACTCGATGAGGCTGGATAGCTTAATTAGCCGCGATCGCTCACGCACGGTAGCGATAGATTATCGATATAAGATAGCCCTAGCTAATCTCGAGTATCCTACCGACTGCGCCAATTACGAAGGCTGCGGCCGGAGGACTTAAAAAAAACCAATTTAATTTTAAAGTGATTTAATTTTAAGTAAACTTATTACAGTAAAAATATTAATAGCTAACTAAAACCTACTGTCCCGATCGATGATGTATCAGAAGTGAGTGCCCTCATGGCACGATGCGACGGTCTTCATCGATATCGCTTATTCAGCTACTCGTGCCTCGTGTTGCGAATTAAGCATTTAACTTGTATATTGAAAATTATTGAGGGCAAGCTTCGTCAGCGGTTTGCCTATGCTACGATGGCGTAACACTCGCGACACACGGACGGAATTTGTTTGTTTATAAATATGTATAATATATATAAAAAAAAAAATGGTATTGATTTTTTTATTGATTCGTGTTTAGTATTAGTGATATAGTCACCTCTTTAAATATGGCATGAATACAGATCAACATGTGTATACAGGGTGGAAACTTTCAGCGGGGCAGTAAGGGGAAGTACCTTATCCGTTGCAGCTACGCGAAAATGGTCTTAGGAGACTATCCATATTTTTTTATGGAATTTTGATCCCATCATACACAGTAAAAAAAAATTACTGTTAGCAAGAAAATAGCCATTTTACACAAAAACATTTTTTGATGCCAATCGATCCTGTTTCTAATACTGATAAAAAACTTCTATAGGACCAACCGTCGTTGGCGTACTCAAAAAGTCACAAATTGCAAAAAAACTTTTCCCTAAAATTTTGTAAAGAATTTGTTTAACTGAAATACAAAAAATAAAATAAAAGACAAATTATCACGTAGAATTTTACACATATCAAAAACAAGGCGTATTAATTTTCTTTTTTTATTAACTAACATAACTTGATGATGTTATTCTTATTTAATATATTGCTGTTTCTTGCCCTACGATATCAAGTGCTCGAAATGTCCGCCATTTTGACGAATACATAAATTGATTCGTTTCTGTACCGACCTAGTGGCTGCTGACAATTTATTTGTATGAATTCCATACAAAATTGTGGTTAGTGAGTCTTTAAGTTCTTGAACACTATCGTATTGCTTTTTGTAAACCTCAGTTTTCAGGTAGTCCCACAAAAAGAAATCTAGAGGCATCAGATCTGGACTACGCGCTGGCCAAGAAATAGGACTATGTGTTCCTATCCATTGATCACCAAACTGTCGGTTCAAAGTCGAACGCGTACTGCGGCTGTTGTGAGGTGGAGCGCCATCTTGTTGAAAAAACATTCTTCTTGATTCCGACAGTGGTAAATCATCGACGAGGTTTTCAAGATTCTCTAATATTCTGTTGTTATAAATGTTGGAATTCAAGGTGCCTTCATAAAATTCCACCATCACCACTCGGTTCCACATTATACCACACCAACAATTAAAAGAAAATCGCACTTGATTATGTGTTTCGCGAAACCTGAGAGAATTTTCTCTACACCAATAATGGTGATTTCGCCGGTTGTACATTCCATTATTAGAAAAATTTGTTTCATCAGACCATAATATAAAATTCAGAAAATGGTAATCTCTGCTTATTTTTCCTCTTAACCACCTGCAAAAAGTAAATCTTCGAGCGGCATCCCCTGAATGTAAAAAGATCTCAACCGTCACTAAAAAAGCTTTTGCGTAAAATTTTCATACAAAATGTACGGGATAAGTTTTTTGCAATTTGTGACTTTTCGAGTACTCCAACGATGGTTGGTCCCATAGAAGTTTTTGATCAGTATTAGAAACAGGATCGATTGGCATCAAAAAATGTTTTTGTGTAAAATGGCTATTTTCTTGCTAACAGTATTTTTTTTTAAACTGTGAATGGGGATCAAAATTCCATAAAAAAATATGGATAGTCTCCGAAGACCATTTTCGCGTAGCTGCAACGGATAAGGTACTTCCCCTTACTGCCCCGCTGAAAGTTTCCATCCTGTATATGTATAATAATGTATATTTATAAAATATGTGATCCAAAAATATTATAACCCGAAAATATGATTGATGTTAGCCTGTTACTGCCCCACTGCAGAGCAAAAGCATACTATTAGATATTCTGTGGCAAAAGTCTCTTCTCATTTCTAATATAGCACAGACCTAGTAATATAGAGTAGGAACAAGCATTGATCACCAACCTTTGTTCACTGCATGTTGGTGATATCAGAAGGCCAATTCTTGTATAACTAAAAACGTTCAAAATGTTTTTATTAATTTTTCATTTAGGTACCTATTTATTTATTTATGTACACACAACACACTTAGGTCATTAATGTCACCAATAAACGGCAATCAGAAACATCTACTTTCAGGAGATTGAGATTTTAAACATTGAGATTAGTTTGGAACTGTATTTTCAACGTTTTTAACTACGAGAATTGACCTCCAGGACATTTGAGTCCAGGAAAACCTTCATAGTTTTAGGGTGGTATGCCCCTGGTCAAATATCTTTGTCCAATCACATTTATTTGATGATCAGTGATTTATTACATATAACATTTGATGAAAATCATCCAATTTCTTTTATCAGTCAGATTGGACAAAGAAATTTAACCAGTGGCATATCACCCTTAGATTAACCAAGTTAGTACATATTATGATGATAAAAAGTCATATTGAAACATGTCAGGGTTTGATCCAACAACGGTAAACCTCCATGATATTAGAATGAGTGATTCGATGAAAGTACACAACATAATTTACTCCCACTTGCTCGGAAATTGGTTAATTGTTTAAAAAATACAATACATTAATCGGCTCTTTTCCGTACGCAACGAAATAACACGCCAGCAATATCCAACACGACAATAATATAAATTGCTGGACAGTTTTTATTTTTTAAATTATGCTAGCGAGGTTTTTAAGTACACACTTACATAAATTAGGTGTTTTTAAGTACAAAATATTTATCATTATAAAGGCTGAATGCGCGTTTTTTTTTCAAAACTTTGAAAATAGAACAAGAACCGCGTGCGGACGAATTGCCGCGAATGAAAATTAGATGCTGTTGAATTAATTTGTGTATTGTTTCCACGCAAATGAGAGCTATACAAGTCTTGGCCGAAATAGAAATTAACGGCCTCGTTTAGTTAAAAAGTACTCGGCTTGCGCCTCGTCTTTTTCAAATCACTTCGGAAGTACTCGGCTTCGCCTCGTTCTTCTAATATTACTCGGCCGTCAATTGCTTCATTTCAGGCCTCGACAGTCATTACTGTTACTATTATTAAACTTAAACTGTTAAACTTAAATTGTTATTACTATTATTAAACTTTATGTATTTATTTAATTTATAGCATGACGACATTTATTTTGTATTTTTTTTAACAAAATGTGATTGACTCTATTTTTACGTGTAGTATAAAATAGCAGTCACCCATTAAAATAATAAATATCGTGTACCTAAAAATACCTAATTTATGTAAGAGTATAGTTAAAAAACCTCGGTGGCATAATTAAAAAAAACTGACCAACAATTTCTAATATTGTGGTTTTGGAGATTGCGGGCGTGCGTACGGAAAATACATCAATTGAATTGATGTATTCTTTTTTTTAAATAATGAAATAATTTCCGAGCAAATGGGAGAAAAGTTACTTAAGTAACGGGTTAGAATAGAAGTACAATAATAAAATACTTTCTACAAAGTAAAAAAAAAAAAACAATTTTAGTACTATTTTCGGTGTCGAATTCACTAGGCTCTAGCAATGTTGCCAGCGCATTTGTACGGCATCTATAGCAGTGGGACAGTAACGGGCCGGTTGTGTTATGGCCATCTCAAAATTTGGTTGGCAGCCTTGCTTTACTGACTAAAGAATTATTTAAGAATTTAATATTTTAAGTTAAGGTATTATAATGATGTATGTTCATAATACATGAATAAATACAACTAACTTTGAACTTCACTAATTGCTAGCGTCAGTACTGGTAGGTACTGTACTGGAGCACTTTATGTAGTGCTAGAAATATATTTTTATCATGTTTCTTCTTGTGTTAGTTAGTGGTTAGTGTATACAAACGAATTTGTAAGTAACATGTGTTGGCCTACAACTTACTAAAGTGGATATTGATTAGCAAAAAAAAATTATTTTCAGATCTTGTGTTACTTCCGAACTGAATTTTCTTTTCCGTCCATTCTCCATCGCAATAAGTAAAAAGTATTCTAAGCCATCGGTTCCCAAACTTTTTTGGTTTCGGAACCTTAAAACTTAAATTAATATATATTTTTATTTTATGGGAACGCAACACTAACTACACGAACTTAATTTGTTGAAATTAAATGTTATGACTTTGTTCGCGGAACCCAGCCTTTCCTTCAACGGAAACCAGGCTTTCCATCAACGGAACCCAGGCTTTCCTTCAACGGAACCCTGGCTTTCCTTCAACGGAACCCAGGCTTTACATCAACGGAACCCTGGCTTTCCTTCAACGGAACCCTGGCTTTCCTTCAATGGAGCCCTGGCTTTTCTTCAACGGATCCCAGGCTTTCCATCAACGGAACCCTGGCTTTCCTTGAACGGAACTCTGCTTTCCTTCAATGGGATCCTGGCTTTCCTTCAACTGAGCCCAGGAGTTTCGTAGAACCCACTTTAAGAATCGCTGTTGTAAACAATAAGGCTTTTATTAAAATGTAAGTAATTATTATTTTGACTGTTCAGTACCTAAAACAAGGTTTATTTTTATGTTTTAATATACCTAGGAAGTTGGACTCTGTTTGACTGATCAAAATGGTGGTATTTATAATGTAAACCTAATTATAACAAAAATAATTCGAAGTCCAACGAATAATATAAAAAATAAAATCATAGGTATATTATCTTTTATTTAAATTGATTTTAATTCTGGAGACAGTTTATTTACTTAAGTAATAAAAATGTTAAATGTAAAAACTGGAGCTTTTGATTTATTCTTGTTATCGTTTAGATAAGAAAAGAAGTTGAATATTGTATGTAACAATTAACAATGAAAAAGTAAATACCTCTTTATGGTCACTGTATGCAATATAATATATGCAGGATTTGGTTGAGATTATGGTTAACTGTAAAATCATTACCCTAGGGAGTCTAGGGTGTTAAATCAGAAAGAAAATAGTCGAGAGCGTTTGTATGGATAGAAGACCAGCCGCATTTTCCCATAAAGTTTCCATACAAGTTTAGTAGTGCTTTCGGAACGTTAAAATACGAAGAAGTGTACCATGTGAAGTGAACTAATTTGGCAGGACAACATTTGTTACCATCCCTTTCTTGTATCTACTATTATTAAAAGAGAGCAATTGTTTAAAATGAGTTTAGTTTCAGCGTACTTATCAATCAGTTAAGGAGTTGGAAAAAATTAGATTTCTCTTAAACCAGGGTGAAAAAATTTAAATCGTTTGCAGAATAATAAAAGATAATTCTTGGTCTACAAAATAAGACTAAAACGGCCGTGACATAGCAATTTTTTTTGAGGGGCCTAAAGCTCCTAAGAGAATGGGCAATGTCCTTTACCTGTGTAGATAAACAAGTAAATTGAATAACTTTATAAGTTGATAGTAAAAATTTTAAAGGAAAAGTTCATTTTATTCTTTTTAGCGCACTTAAATGAAAGCTTGTTTTTAATAAAGTTTTTTTTTACTTTTAATTTATTTTTTAGTTATAGCTAGACAGGTTTTTTAACTCTCATTAGTATGTTCAGCAAGTCCTTTCATTTGGTACCCATATTGTAGGAAACCATAAAAAACTTAGTCCGCCATATTGGATTTAGAGTGACGTCACTTTATTATCCAAGTTATTCTCAGCAAGCCCTTTCATTTGATACCCATATTGTAGGAGTGCATTAAAAATACCTAGTCCGCCATCTTGGGTGTTCCGCCATGTTGGATTTAGAATGACGTCACACAGTTAACCTGGCATTGGTGTCGATTCTCTTGTTCACGAACTAAACTTATTTTAAACTATCGCTCTCTTTTACAAATAGTAGATACAAGAAAGGGATGGCAATCATTTTAGAGCTGTCAAATTAGACGGAATTAAATTTTCCATACAAGTTTAGTCGTGATCTCGGAACGTGCCCACTAAAATACAAAGAAATGTAACACGTAAACTAATTTGACAGTTCTAAAATGGTTGCTAAAAGTAGATACAAGAAAGTTGTATCTACTTTTAGTAAACGAGAGCGATAGTTTAAAATAAGTTTAGTTCGTGAACAAGAGAATCGACACCATTGTCATCCAAACTAAACGTGTGTACAAAATTTCAGCTCAATCGGTTGAAGATATCTGCTTCAAAATTAAGTTGCAACATTCCACCCTAACAAATTACATATATACCTACATACATACATACATTGCAAGTTAAATAAAAGCTTGTAATAAAAGCTTTTAAAAAATTAGTGTCGTCGGAATTCATAGCCGTATCAATCAAAGAAAATATAATCACTATGTTTAACTGAACTGCCTCGTTGGTCTAGTGGTTGCAAGCGCGACTGCTGAGCGTGGGGTCCTGGGTTCGATTCCCGGGTCGGGCAAGGTGTTATTGGGTTTTTTCATTAGGAAATTCTCAGTAGCAGCCCGGAGTCTGGATTTGTGCCCAGTCAATGGCAATAGGCTCGCCCCCTATTACATGGGACTATAACATAACTGGCGAAATGTGGGTGTACTATTACACCTCTGCCTACCCTTTCGGGGAAATACAGTTGTGTTGTTGGGTTATGTTTAACTGAACCGATTAAGCAATTCGGTTTTTTTTTCAGTCTGCATCATTTATTCCGGCTTTCTTGAGTGTAGATAAGTACTGTAGGTACTTACCTTAAAAAGCGAAACGTCTTACCCCGGAGTGAACATACGTTTTATCGTGCCTTCATCCTGTAGCGGGAAAACAATGCAATTCACACGAATCCTATGATCATCGGTTAGAAGAACTGACTTTTCTGGCCTACAAACAAATAACTCTATATATCTTATCAACCCTCAGTAGGCCGTGGTGGATTAAAGCCTAAACCCTTATCTTCTGAGGAAAGGTTTGTACCCAGCATTGCGACAGTACCTAATGGGCTCTTTATGCTGAGAAATGCCGGCAAATACGCTGTTTCCTTGTGGTTATACTAGTTTGTAAATATGATGCATAGTGCATTCAGCTGTGAAGTATTTATTATAAGTAATATCTAAAAACGGAATGTGTTTTTCGCTAACACTCACTTCATTTTTGAATGCTTGCGGCTTTATTTCTAATTATGGTCGCCGTTGGTAGCGGAATAATAAATCATTTGCCGGCGGTATGGTGGAAGCATGGAATTATTAAGTACATTGATTGAATCGCGCACAGCGACCTCTGTTACAACATAAAAATACCGTGCTCAAATCCTAAGAGATGGCGCCACAAACACGTCTGTCTTCCATCTAACAAGTTCCATAGTCAAAGAAGTAAACGCTTGGAGACTTGGCAGGAGTATGAGGATGAGTCAAATCGCAACGCGCACAGTGACATCTATGTTGCTACTTTAATACTGAGAAGCCCAGAAGCTCGCATACAAATGTACTCTGTGAAGCTCGCAACGTGCGTCGTCGCAATTTTAGGCGGTTAATGCCCACAGTGACTCGATTCTCCGATCAAAATCTAATAGATGACGTGACGTTCAACTGTCTGGTTTGTAAATGTTGTTTATAGTGGTTAGTTCAACATAATACGCTCCCTCACCGCGAGCATTCTCGTCGCGTGTACTGAAACAAATCAATAAAATTTGTACCGGTGAATTTGTTACATTACACGCGAAACGCGAATGCTCGCGATAAGTGAGCTCCCTAATATTATTTTAGACTGCGGAAATTCCTTAAATATCTTAAAATCTTTCAGAGTAGGTACCTATGTGGCATATTTGAATGTCTTTGGTGGTTATTGGTGGCAGTGGTGTTCAATCAATCGTCGAATCAAGTCGAAAGTCTTTGACCAGTGTGTGTCGCCAGTAATCACTTACGGCACTGAAACGTGATCGCTCACAATGGGCTTGATAAGAAGGCTCAATGTCACTCAAAGGGCAGTGGATCTGCGTGATCGAATCAGAAATGAGGTGATTCGCAGGAGAACGAAAGTAACCGACATAGCCCGAAGAATTGCCAAACTTAAGTGGCAGTGGGCCATTGCTCGCAGAATGGTGCAGCGTGGCCCCTCACAAGGTAGACCGACGACCTGGTGAAGGTCGCGGGAATCTGCAGGATGCGGAAAGCGCAGGACCGGTCGTTGTGGCGATGCTTGAGGGAGGCCTATGTCCAGCAGTGGACGTCTTTCGGCTGAAATGATGATGTTGATGATGATGGTGGCAGTGGACTGCATAGGACTGAACATAGCATTTTAGACCTACAAATATAAGAAGCAATTAGGTAGGTACGTGTTTGGTTGAAGAATCAAAACCAAACTCCGAACGGCGGCCTGTGGTTGCTGTTACTTTTTAACCTGTAAAATTCCAAAGTCCCACTGCTGGGCAAAGGCCTTCCCACATGGTTTCCATTGCACGGTTTTGCGCTATTGTTGGCCAGTCGATACAGTGTTTGTTTAGTTCGTGCTGCAAGGGCCAGAGCGTGGTAATTTTGGCAATTAGGCTCACCCCCTATTACATGTGACTATAACATAACTGGCGAAATGTGGGTGTACTATACACCTCTGCCTACCCCTTCGGGGAAATACAGGCGTGATTGATTATGTTGTTATGTTAACTCATGGTTATAAAACATTATAAATATGATACTGAAGTATATCGTGTTTTTATCTCTTGGAATAGGATACCTACCCTTGTGGGCGGAGTCCCTGAATGCCCAAAATAAGGCTCTGCTGCGAAGGCCACAGAGTCATGGCAGTCAGGGTCATACGCGGATACAGCACAATATCTGCGGAGGCGGCGTGTGCAATTGCAGGCACCCCCCCGTGGGACTTAGAGGCCCAGGTGCTCGCCGAGATCTATCGGCAGGGAGCGGACCATCAGGTAGAAAGTGGCAGACGCCCGCTGCCTGAAGTCTTAAAAACGTGGCGCAGGGAGGCACAGGCTGCCATAATGGTGCAATGGAGGGAGAGGCTGGAAACGCCCAGTGCCGGTCGTTGGACTGTGGGGGCTACCCAGCCTATCCTTGAGGAGTGGGTAAGGAGGCGACATGGAACGTTGTCCTTCCGTCTGGTGCAGGTGTTATCGGGGCATGGTTGCTTCGGCAAATACCTGCATAAAGTGGCGAGACGGGAGGCTACTCCCAGGTGTCACCAGTGCGGCTGTAGTGAAGACACGGCCCTTCATACCCTTGTATACAGTCTTGCTTGGGTGTTGCAGCGCCGTGCTCTCACTGCAGCGATTGGGGGAGACGTATCGCTGCCAGCCGTGGTCACGGCCATGGCTGACAGTATGGAGGCGTGGGAGGCGGTCGCATCTTTCTGTGAGGAGGTTATCTCAAAAAAAAAAGGATACCTACCTTAGGAACCCAGCTCGCACCACAGATTACTAACTTAATAGTACCGCACCTCTGAATTTTCGAATTCATGTGCGGATGAGAATTAACAGTGAATTAACACTTGCTTTAACAGTGAAGGAAAACATCGTAAGGAAACTTGCAGTAAGAGTGCTCCATACAGTTCTCGATATTGTGTGTAGTCTGCCAACCCGCACTATGCCAGCGTGGTGGACTAAGGCCAAGGCCTTCTCATTCGGAGAAGAGGCCCGAGCCCAGCTGTGGGACAATAATGGGCTGCTTATGTTGAGTATGTTATGTAAACTTCTAAATAATGGGGGTTATTTATAGAATCCGTTTCATGAAAGAAATACCATAGCAAAATGATATAGGTACCTAACAGCACTTGTCTTTCCTTATTGCCTAGAAAATAAAGTTGCTTTTTAATAGGTAGAGTTCTTAGATGACCGCCTAGACTAGCAGCGGCTCTCCCGAGGGACTTCTTTCATGAAACGGACTCTAGTTGTCATTCCTTCTTGTCATCGTGGTTGGTATTCTAGTTATTTAATAATCAAAATCAAATCCAATACCTATATACCATAGTAATTTATTTTATTTTATTATATTTATTATGAACTTGACTACCTACATTATGACATTTACGTTATCTTAGTACTTACCTACATATCACTAACCAGACAAATCCGTCAACTCAGCCCATCGCAGTCCACTGCTGGATATAGGCCTCTCCCCAGTTGCTTCGGCCTGACTGCAAACCTGTATTTTATTATTATTAATTAATTAGGATCACATACTTACCTTATTATGTATAAACAAATAAGTGCTCAATTGAATTTACAGCATAAAATAAAAAGGTATATAAAAAAGAATTTGCAAGTCAAAATCAGTTTGGTAGAGAAATAGCGGACGGACAGGAAGTCAAATAAACAATCATATATGGATTTCAATAATTATTACAGTGGATATTAAAAATTTCACTAGGTATCTATTAAAGGCATAATTACACTATCAGTCCTATCAGCAGGGAATTGGAGTCATCATCATCATCATCATTTCAGCCGAGAGACGTCCACTGCTGGACATAGGCCTCCTCCAAGCATCGCCACAACGACCGGTCCTGTGCCTTCCGCATCCAGCGGATTCCCGCGACCTTCACCAGGTCGTCGGTCCACCTTGTGGGAGGTCTACCCACGCCGCGCCTTCCAGTACGTTGTCGCCACTCCAGAACTTTACTGCCCCATCGGTCATCCGTTCTGCGAGCAATGTGCCCCGCCCACTGCCACTTAAGTTTGACAATTCTTCGGGCTATGTCGGTTACTTTCGTTCTACTGCGAATCTCCTCATTTCTGATCGATTTGGGAAATGGAGTGTTTGATTTAATCTAAAAACTAACCAAATTGTGTAGCAAGATATTATAACGTCAATATTGCACATCTTTCACAAAAAAAAGTCCGTTGAAGGGACTAGTAATTAATGATGTGTGACATATGAAACGCTACCGTCTGTCCCTCCAACACATTTCTCCATAAATTATAGTTCAAGTTAAAACAATCTTTCTGCGTTTCGAGAGTCCTTCGGCCCCTTCTTTAAGGTTCCTTTTTACAACATCAATCTTTAGTGTGAGAGCTAGTAGTTTAGTGATTTAGATGACATTAGGAGTACGATAAAGATTTTTTTTAACAGCAGAACTGGCAGACTGTGTGTCGCCTACACCGGATGTACGGAGAGATACCTTCAGTTTTTCAGCAGGGGGCGGACCTGTTGTTCTACAAAAAAATGTGGTAGTTTTTTTGTTATACCAGGCCCCTCAGAAAGTATTGCGAAAAAAAGTTTTTATATATGGGAGACTGGCCAGTTATAATGTTTTTCGAAAATATGATTATTTATAAGTAAAAATAAGTAAGTTCCAATTTCAAAATTTCCCTCCACATTTTTTGCGAGTTAATTCAAAGTATTGTGTCTCACTGAAATGTGGATCTGCGCCGGGAACATTTTAGAGCTATGATTTTCTACGATTTCAAGTGTCGCCTGAAACCGGATGAATCGTACGATAGACTTCAAATGGCATTCATGGATGAAGGCCCTTCCAAGGCAACCGTGTATCGTTGGTATAACGAATTCAAGCGCGGTCGACCAACTTTGGGGGATGACGAAAGAAGCGGTCGCCCTTTGACGGCTGTTACCGAAGAAAACGTGCTAGCAGTGAAAAATTTAATCCAAGACAATAGGCGAATTACATATCAGGAGATTCAACACATATTGAAGATTGGATCGGGAAGCGTTCACGAGATTCTACACAGCCATCTTCGCGTGAGGAGGATAGTATCACGCTGGGTGCCGCACAACCTCACCGATGCTCAGAAGCAGGCCCGGGTGGAATGGTGCCGTGATATGCTTAACAAATTTGAAGCAGGCTCGTCTCGGCGTGTTTACGACATCGTTACAGGTGATGAGTCCTGGATTTATCAATACGACCCAGAAACCAAGCGCCAGTCGACTGTTTGGGTGTTTCAAAATGAGCCAACGCCTACCAAAGTGAAGCGATCTAGAAGCGGGGGTAAGATTTTGATCGCTAGCTTTTTTAATTTGACTGGCCACTTGTTATCAATTCCCTTACGGGATCAAAGAAGCATTAATGCCGAATGGTATACTACCAAATGTTTGCCAGAAGTTTTCTCTGTTATAAGCAACAAGCGACCAAACACAGGGCTCCGCGGGCTACTGCTCCACCACGACAATGCACCTGCGCACACCGCACTCAAAACGAGGGACTTCCTGGACAGCACGCCAGTCAAACTCCTGGGTCACCCTCCTTACAGCCCTGATCTAGCACCGTGTGACTTCTTTTTATTCCCAAAAATAAAAAATCAGCTCAAAGGGATACAATTTTCGTCGCCGGAAGATGCGCTGGCTGCGTTCGAGCAGGCTGTAAACGAGGTGTCTGCGGCGGACTGGAAAAAGTGTTTTGAAAACTGGTTTAGGCGCATGAATCTTTGTATAGAGGCTGGTGGAAAGTACTTTGAAAAGATTTGATAAAAATATATGTACGTATAGAACAATTTTTTTTAGTTTCGCAAAACTTTCTGAGTGTCCCACGTAAATCTGAGATAATAATATATAATATCTCCTTCCTTCGTTTGTATTTTGTAGGTATTTTTGTATTTTTTTTGTAGGTATAACTAATATTGGTTCTATGGTATAACAAACGTGCTTACATTGAAAGACTAATATAGGCAGGTAACTTCTTTGGACTGTTCTACCAGTATAAGTATAATTTCTATGGACTGTTCTAAAAATATCACATCTGCAACATCACACATCTGGTTAGGTGCAAGCTTTATAATATCCTTAAAAACAAAGTGACTTTTGATGTAAAATTAGATACGAACAAAATTCCTGAAAGTAGGTTCAAAATTAATTGTTGTAAATAAAAAACGGGAGTAGCCAATTCTCAAAACATATATTTTTTGAGAATTATTGTAGGTACATTTCATACCTAGGTCTTATAGTAGGTACCTAATAACAGGCGTGGCGTTCAAATGTCCAAGTCCGACGACTTGTCTAAACATTAAATGTAGGTAAGTAGGTACCAGGTAAATATGTACGTTATACAACGTGTATCTTGATCATATTTTAAGAGCTCATTCAGGGAATGCTATCGAACAACTATAACTGCGGGGTCAACCCTGAAATCGCGAAAAACAACCCAGCTGTAGCCCACCACGAACAATTTTGACGTGTCGAAGCGAACGTTATTATAAGCGTTTTTTGAATAAAATAAATTAATAGTTTAAAAAACACGCTTATAGGCTTGAAACCTGATCGTGTTCAAAGTCCATTAAGTGGCCTATCTCACAAGTGCAAACACGACTATGTTACGATATTCCATCATGGAGTGCCAGTGCCTATCTTCCGGCTTCATCATCAGAACTTGAAACCTAATCGTGGTAAAAGTTCATTACAAGACTTTTCTAAGAAATCCAAAACAGCTATGATACGATTTTCCATCATGAAGTTCCAGTTCATATCTTCCGGCTCCATCATTAGATCAGTTCGACAGTACCATATTATTGTATTGTCATCAGAATTACATATAGCTGCCAATTTTCATTACGCTACGACCCTTGGAATATAGTTAAATTAGTTACCTTAGATTCCATTACATGGTTAGTTACATACAGGTCGACCTAATAAAAGCTTGTTAAAAATACAACAGTTCTATTACATTTTGGTTGAATTTTATGATATGGTTAAAATTTTCAAGTTAAAAGAATATTAGGTATGTCTCAAACGAGTATTTCAGATCCAAAATTCACTTACATTTACGGTTCGATACGTCAATACGGTTCGTGATAAGGCTAGGTACTGATTTATTGATTTTTTCGAGCGACATCGATGATTTTCTAGAGAACAGCTGTTTTTTTTTGCGATTTCAGGGTTGGTCGCATTGTAAAAGTTGTTTTGCAAAAATGCAAAAAATAAATAATAAAAGGTCAACAGTCGCTAGACGCCCCATGAAAATTCTAATAAGTTAGAATATCTGTCTTCAGATAGGTACTATGAGAAATACCTATCAGAATTTTTGGCAGGCATATGATGTAAAAATATAAGTACCTAGGTAATCTACCTAATTCTATGTTAAACCTACTTTGTTTAGTTACCTAGGTACAGTCGACCGCACGTCAGTGGTAACAGTTTGACCTTGATAGCGTCATTATATCGTAAGCATTAAGGGCGGATCTCATAATTCAACTGTAACCAGTGACGTGCGGCTGACCGTACTACGGACTACCTAACAGAGTAATAAGTAACTAGGTAACTAATAATGGAAACTTTTATTTTATTTTAATCCAATTCCTATCTAATTTATTTCTCATCTAAAGAGGGTATTTCCAACATTCATAAGTTTCAATTAGCTGATAGAATGGCCACGAACAGCTACTCGCAGGGTGACAGTAGCGCTGGTGTGTTACGATAACAGCGTGTGCAATCCCGCAGCCGCCCCACCGACACCCATTTACATTTTAATTGAACCTCGAGGGTAGCATCGGGTAAATTCCAAATGGATTAATTGTGTTCCACGTCCCATCCCGTGACATCACTCTGTGTACCGTGTAAAACCGCAAAGCATCGGGGAAATTTTTAAATAAAACGATAAAAATAACTGAGGGCAAATTACCTACGAGGAATATTTTTTTCGTAGCTTGTAAATTAATTCCGCTTTTTAAAATTTTGATATTAGTTGTTCGATCTAATTTTATATTGAATTTAACCTAACCATGGGTCATCATCATCATCATCATATTTGGCCGGACCCAATGTCACCCGCTGCTGGGCATAGGCCTCCTTTGCCAGCTTCTTCGATCTTGTGCGTCCCATGGTATAATAATATGCTTCACCAGGTATTCTCTTCCCGCGATGCCCCAAGGCTACGTCACGATCAGTGTTGCCATTTCTTGCCATTGATTGACATCTTCAATACAATTAAGGAGATTTTTATTCATAATGTATCCTATCCTATCCTACTATGTCAAGTGCCTAGGGGCCCTGGGTCTCTAAGTCCGGGCCTGCCAACTCCACGTGCTTGTAGCGTTCAAAAAGAACACTGAAAAAACGAAAAGGTTACATTTAAATCAAACATTATATAATGACTCGTGAGCTCGGTCTACTGAATGGAAAATGTACAGTGGGACATTTTCTTGAGATAGTCCGATAAATTGAACAAGAATGCCTAAGAAATTCGTTTAATTAAAGAGGTGAATAAAGTTTACTAATTATGAAATAATAAAGCATGGTATATCCGAATAAATGAAACAAAAAATTTTAAACCATACCATCTAAATGAAGCTAATATACATACGTTTAAGTTTATTTAATGCACCCAGGTGACTTAATCATACTTGTCCAAACTGTGACCTCATAGAGAGCCAGTGCCAAAATAAGCTGCTGCTATCTCCGTAGTGAAATGTAGTCCTGACCGACGGAAGGCCTAAGTCCAGAAATGTATTTGAGGTTGGATAACTTTATTGATTAATTAGATTGAAAGAAGAAAATCATTTAATTGGCACAGGACAGTGACAACACAATAAAAACAATAAAAACACAAAAATAAAACACAAATAAACACTTCTGCATAGGAGGTACCTAGACGCGCAAACAAGAGAAGGACTTCATCTAGCTGCTGCATACAGGAGGCCTTTGCGTCTGTTACAGACGATTTATGGTGTAATGTCTGAGAGACAACGTTTTTGGTGACTAAACATTAAACTGCATACAGGCTCAGCGCTTACATATTAGTATTACACGTAGGAGAATTCCTGTAATTTTCAAACCTAATATTTCACATATTAGGTAAATTGAGAAACTGTAGGTCATATTTTTAATTTATATTTGAACAGTGTGGATGGCACCAGTAGGTGCCTGTATGATGAGACACCTATGTCCTTTTTTTTTGTATCATATCTCCGGAGCTGAGCAGAATGCCGGAAGTCAGGCTCAAAATCAATAATGTTTGCTAGAGTGGGATAGAGTGTTTGATAGAGTTGAAAGGGGCGCGTTTGCCCCGCCTCCAACCCCCATCCCCGCCAGCTTTTGTATCAGCCCCTAGCCTCGAACCACAATTTATTGTTTTCAAAAACCCAATTTAGGGGACATTAAAAGTGGAGTAGGTACCCCTAAACACTTAAAAAAATATAGAACTAGTTAAATCGATCAGTGTTATTAGTTTACTACCTAAAAGTTTATTCTTGTTCTATCCATTATTTAAATAAATAATTAACGAAGTTGAGTAATTCTTAACCACCTCTATGATGATTTACTCAGAAGTAGATACTTAGGTACTTTTAATTTCAAGCAACAATAATTTATTAAAGCAATTTTGCCTCATGAAACATGATAGGTACATACCTAGCCCTACCTTGCTCTGATTTTCATTTCAATCCCTGGTGCTGCTTTTAGTTCCTTTATTTGCTACTTAGTTCATTTGTGTGTGTGTGTGTGTGTGAGAGAGCCTCGTTACCAACCTGCTGACTGGCTAATCTTTTCCCTCACGGCATGAGCTATTTATTATCATTATGTCGGCACGATAGAAGTTCCTATATAAAAGTAAATAAATAATTTAATTATATAATCGCTGTCCAATCACATATTATGAATTTTGTTTTCAGTTAAAACACTTTTTAACTAGTATATAACTAGAAACTAGTTAATTATGTTTGGGTATGTCGCAGGTGTCGTCGCTTATTATTATATTACCTATTTGTTAAAATATCTTCATATTAGATATCATCTAAAAAACTAAACTACAGTAAACGGTACTAAACTAGGCAACGTTACTATGTAGGTTGGCAATTCCAAAGCGTGTGTTATTTTTAATGACTAATAAAGGTAAAGTACCTACCTAGTAATTATTTGATAAGTGTTAATTGCGCCATATTTAGTAATTCCTTAGCGATCGTTCGATAGTGTCTCAACAAAGATTTAAAATTTGGAGCCGAAGCCGAAGCGTACCTTCTACAAGATGTTCCCTAGTTCTTTCAAACCCCCCTGATCCAATGCTGATATATATTAACTCTTCATTGATTTTATAAATGAAAACAAAATAAAAAAACGATAATGTTTGGCTGCACAAAGATCGATATTGGCCTATTTACTATTTGGATTTTTATTTGCACCTACTTGTATTTGACGTCGTTGCACAGGAGAGGCATTTTGTCTCCCCAGATGACTGCACGGCAATAAAAACCACGTCTGGGCTAGATTTGTCAGTTTATTTCAAATATCTATGCGACTATGTTAGGAAGACAATGTTCACAAAAAAAAATGCTTACAAAATGTTCGGGTAGGGTTAATCTGTACCTATCAGCAGCGGATCACAGGGTTTGAAAGGTATAGAAGGATAATATAGGTACCAACTGTAGGAATAACTAAATATTTCATCAAAATTGGTTCAGCAGTTTAGCCGTGAAAACGTAAAAGACAGATTTTACAATATTAGTATGGATTCCAAATTGAAACCGGAGTGTGACATTTTTATGGAATGCGAAATTTAGCTTTGGCACAATGCACAATGGGCCCATATTCATTTAAAACCTTAAATACAGTCAGGGAAACGCTTCCGAAAACGAAGATAGGTGGTAGTGCTGGTGATTACTGATACGAAACCACGAAAAAAAATGCGATTCTTTTTTTAGATTTTTTAATATTTTTTTGCATTTTTCATTATGTATGAGTTTTATTTAACTGCCCAAAGCTGGTTATGTATGAAAAATGCAATAAAATATATAAGAAAAAATCTAAAAAAAGAATCGCATTTGTTTTTCGTGGTTTCGTATCAGTAATCACCAGCACCTATCTTTGTTTTCGGAAGCGTTCCCCTTACACCCACGAGCTAAGTAATATCCAGGTTGTGGCTAAAATCGCACGTTTGGCCGAAGGAACTTATTGAAGTCTATAATCTGAGGCCGAAGCCGACTTTTTCTTACACTAATTTATGAGATGTATAAATTACGTTGTGGTTATATTTTCTGAAATATAGGAAGGAGTATGTCGCGTTGCTTTGTTACAGAATTTGTGAAAGAAAACACTTGAAATGTTTCAGTTCTTGAATTTGTTTATTGTTTACAATTTAAGTGAGTTGACATGTTATTATAAACTACTAGATTTTAATAGGAGCAAATTTTTTTCTAATTGCGTAAATTTCCCGAGTAGAAAATTTTCACGGCGTAGCTGAAGACGGCAGTGTAAAATGCTAATATATTGTTGTTAATTTGTTCTGGCAAGAACATGTTGTCACCTACCTCGGACAAGGAATACAATTAAGTTAGGTAGGTCTTAACGATTTAAATTGTGGAAAGAAAAAAAAATACGCATCGCATGCGTAAATGCGTAAAAAATAATAAAATAATTACCTAGGTAGGTAGTCTTTTTATCATTTCGAGGACTTGTCCGCAACACAACTATGATCATTAAATCACGCTAATATTATTTATGATTTAGATTGAAGTCTATCTAAATCGAATTACCAATTATCTAGAGTATTTCTTTTCTCATGAAGTTTTAAAATGTTTAATAGTAAAAATACGTTTAAAACATGAAGGTAAAAAAAAAGATAAATCCTACTAATATTTTTGTTGCGAAAGTGTGTTTTTGGTTTGTCCTTTACCCAGCAACGGAGCAACAACGGATAGAGAATAGTTTATGAGCCAGAGAGTGGCATAAACTTCTTGTTATGCCGGAAAAAATCCCCGATTCTTGTGGGATAAAGAACCACTGGAGCGAAGCCGCGGGTAAAACTAGCTTAAAAGTATATTATAATATATCCTTAATAAACTTCCAATTTATTGCAGTAACACCATGGAAACCTTGTAATTCTCAATACGTAACGAACACCGCAACAAGAATGATTGCGAAAATTCAAAACTTGGCTAGAGAATTGGTTACTGATGCTTGTTCGAAAATTGATTCCGTACAACACTTCAAAAGTACTTATCACAAGAACACTGCCTTTCAAGTGGGAGACATAGTGTATAATATAAGAAAGAAATACAAGAGAATGATATTCTTGTTTCAAGTAGTACATAGCCAAAAAGACGACGACACTCACGACCCCGAAGAGGTATGTTATATTTAAGCGCACCTACCTTTGCAACGCTTATTTCATATTCAACAGTCATACAGTAGTCAGTACAGTGTTCTACGGTAGTCATATTCAACATCAGTCGAGACTTGAGCCTTTTCCTTATATGTACATCAGTACCACGATACCCATTGGCGTCAGTACACCAGCAATAAGCCACTCTCAGAATAATAGTCATATGTTCCAAACACAATGCTTTTGTCCCCTTGCATTGTAACAAAATACAACTGCTACATATCGTCGGCCACGGGCGTATATAAGGCGGGGGGGTTAGGGGGTCCGGACCCGTCTTAGTCTACCAAAAAACACTAATATTCACCGAATATCCACCGTTTGTATCCGGGCGGCCATGTCTGTCGAAGGACCAATGGCCGTTGGCACAAACGAGTCCTTTAGTAGAGACCGCGAATCAGCAAACAACGTAAGGTGCCACCCAGCCAGGTGCACCGACGACAAAAGTAGCTGGGGGGGACTGGTAGCGGAAGAAGGAGAGTGTTGTGGCGCACTTTGGGAGAGACATCAGTCCACCAGTGGACTGCGATAGGCTGAGTTGGAGTCACGGGAAAAACTAGTTTGCATTAATTTGTGCATTGTTGGACCCCCCCTATGTGAAAGCTATAGGTACGCCCGTGTACATTGTTTTTGATTTAAGAAAATTATTGTTTTAGCATATGGAAAAATGTGTAGAAGTGGACTTTTTAGCCCATGACGTTGATAATTTAATACGAATGATAGAAGTGTGGGAAGAGAAAAAGGGAAGACAAAGCAACATTCGTATGCGATCGTTGCGAACAAATGACGAGGCCATGATGTGGCAACGCTTGGTGGAGAGTGAGAATAATGGACGTTCTACTGAAACTCCTCCCTCTGAAGTGAAAAACAACATAAGCAGGAGAAAAAATGGGAAATGGCATTACGCAGTCCAAGATGACTTCGATTAATGATTTTTATTGTAATTAGTGTAACTGTGACTAAGTGAGGGAGTGAATAACTTTATTTACTTTAGTTATTACTTAACTCAATTTGTTGAGAAAATTACGTTCCTAAACGGATCTAAGGCGGCCCTCTTTTACCCGACTACGGCAAAGCCAAAATGAGGGTTATGATTTCAGCAGGCTATGTGTGTAAGTTTACGATGTATATATGTATGTTCATTTGTTCCCTCAGATCTCCTAAACCACTTGTCGTATTTTGACAAATGAAATATGGTTAGAAGCGTCGCAGACGTGCTTTTCCGCGGGTTATAAACTGTATGACGTCATATAAAATCTAACATGGCGGCTCATTGCGAAAATAAAGAGCTATAAAAAATTAGATTAAATATTGTTTTTGGTATGTAATGAACTCTATTGAGAGTTCATTCCGGAAATATATTAACTAACCTAAAGTATATATATATAAACCAAAAAAATATTAAATTAAAGTCCAATTACCTAACACGGCTAAAACACCTATGACGACGTCTGTGGTCTAGTGGTTCGAGTGTTGGACTGCTGATCACGAGGTCGTGGGTTCGATTCCCACAGAACACAAATATTTGTGTGATGAATATAAGTATTAGTGTTGGTCTGGGTGTTTCTTATGTATTATAAATATGTATTTACAAAAAAAAAGTATATTAGTGTTCGATTTAATTCGAACACCCGTTTGCTGATCTAGCTAATCAATTAGGCCGCGTCGAGTGCGCGCCGACATCAGTGCATATTCGGACAGCAACCGGGTGCATTCGCTTTCCATTTACATAAAAATCATCATTTTAGCGTAGGTTTTCGTAGTACCGGAATAAACTATTTTTAGCATCAAATCCAATCGTTTTAATTAGCAGCAGTCAATTACCACTTAGGTCGTGACCCCTACAATAAACAATAAGTATTATATCCATTGTCTAGTACCCATATTACAAGCTCTGCTTAGTTTGGGACTAGATGGTGCTGTGTAAAAATGTCCCAAAAATATTTATTTTTATTTATTTACCTTTCCAACAACGATCCCTAACTCCAAAATAATTTAAATAAAAAGAAAATTAAAAACGACAAACCCAACTACGACAAAAAACCTACTAAAAAGTATAAAAAAGATGTCGATTATTTATTATGAATGAAAAACAATCATTAAAATATATCGATTTTCGTAGGTATAGCCGTAGTCACACTACAGTATTGACGCGTGACTACGATTTTACGAAAACCGACATAATATTGTCTCAGTGAAACCGACATTAATTTAAATGATTGTTTGTTTGTCAGTCATAATAAAAAATCGGCATCTTGTTTATACTTTTTAGTGAGTTTTTTGTCGTAGTTGTGGGTTTTAGTTTTTAAATTTTAATCATATAAACAGAAAGTGTCAGAGAAGCAGTCAGTGGTGTGGTTTGTTTACATTGTTTTTAGTCTCCTATTCCAAAGTCATCGAATCGAAGCGTGAAGACCTGTGAAGACGATATCGATCATACTTATATCATTAATCTGTGATATCGATTATGGACTGACAATAAGGGACAATAGGGGTTGAAAGTTTGAATGAAAATCCGTCATTTTCGAAGTCAGATCTATAAAAAACGGTATTTGGCTTTATGGTTGAAAATAAAGAAATACGTATTTCAGTGTTTTCGGAAAATTAAACCTTAAGGGGGTAAAATAGGGGTTGAATGATTATATAAAAATCCGTAATTTTTGAAGTCAGATTCATAATAAACGGTATTTGGCTTTTTGGTTGAAAACAAAGAAATGCATGTTTCAGTGTTTTTGAAAAATTAACGCTTAAAGGGGTAAAAACTTTCAACCCCTACGGTTGAAAGTTTGTAGGGAATATCGTGGACGCACTAGCAAAGGTATTAAAAAAAAAGTTGGCATTACAACCTCGCATGAATAAAAAAGGCGAAACGAATCTCGCTAAACAAAGACTGAAGCACTTCATTTTTTCCTAAACCCACTATAATTTCGAAAGCATTTTAACACACCAGATTTATACCGTTATTTTATTTATCTACACTCATATCTTAAAATTCGAATTATGAACTCGAAAGTAATGTCATAATGACATACTTTACGCACATGCACCTGTAATGTATTTAAAAAGTTTCATTACGATACAGTTTGCTGAACAAAACAATGCGGTAATTTTTTTTTTTTCCATAACCGCACACTTCAGCCCAACTAAGGAGTTTTTAATGCCACTTCGACCCAACCAAGGAGTTTTCAAATCTTTTTTTTAGCAGTCGTACAGTTTGGCACCAATAAGTACACTAAATCCAGGGTGGCGCCACTAGTCATACATTGAAAATTGTTATCGTCAAAAATCGCGTTTTTGGCAGAACTTACAGTAACTTAACAGTATTTCGTTTATAGTGTAGACGCGTATTAAGAAAGGCTGTGGGCTGAAATGGGGTATTAAATTTTGTTTGGATACTCATTTTCCTGGATCAATTTACTCAAAACTTGGGAGCGAATCGGGCTCAGGAATATCATCACGGACAGGTAAGGTTCGTGGTACAAAATTGTTTGCGTGCCTTCTCCGTCATAGTGAAGGTCCTAGACGCCCCCAAGCCCTTAATATAGATGACAGTTAACCGTATTTTTATTTTCCTAAATCTACTCCTAGAAGAAGATGTAAAAGAGAAAAACTTTGGAAGAGTCTTATTGCAAGGCTCAATTAAGTCGAAACACACTTTACACACTTTACTTTACTTTACTCTACCTTTCGTTAAAATTATCTTGAAACAAATAGTGTGTTATTGGATTTTGTGAAATTCAATGTCTATGGGGTAAAACGTGAAAAGGTAACGTTTCTCTGAAAAATCTCACCGTCTAAGTTTATATAGTTATTAAAACTTGGCACAAATCCTCTTCAAAGTAAGTAGGTAGTAAATAGGTATTTATTTAAAATACATCTCCTAAATTCCTAAATGAGGCCAGAGTAGGGTAGTATATTAGTGTATATACCTTTTTTTTTTTTTGTTTTCGGGTGGAAATCCTCATGGATACCCTCCGTCTGGGGATGGCGGAGGGGTATGTCGGACTCTTACCGACTAAAACCACACGGTGGCCATCCTCTGCACAAAATAGAGGAGCTCCGGGAACTCCATTGGACCGCGCCGGTGCCCCTCTAGTGCTATGCCTTTGGCACGTCCCGGAAAAAACAATATTTTTCCCTACAATAGCACGCGACCACCACGTACTGCTGTCTTCCCCAGGGTCGCTTAATAGACGCCTCGAGTCCCCCAACTCTAAGCGTCCACGATCCCGAAGGTCCCCTGCCAAATGTGGTAGCAGGGGATGCGGCCCTTTGCCCTATCTGGGCCTTGCACCAGGGCGGTTGCCTCCCCGGCGCCTCCTTCTCCGAGCGGGATCGGCCCTCTCCCGATCTCGTTCTGCGGCCTCCTTCTGAAGCATAACGTTCTCGCAGAAGGAAGCCATGGCCCTCCAAGCCGTCGGATCTGCCAGCATAGCCGACACTACTGCTGGCAGAGAAAGATCCTGCCCGATCCAGCTGACCAGGTCCCGCCGCTCGGAGCCCCACGCAGGGCACACCTCCAGCGTATGCTGTGCGGTGTCTTGGTCACACCCACAATGGTGGCAATTTGCCGTGGCTTCGCGTCCGATCCTATTCAGGTACTCACCGAAGCAACCATGCCCGGTGAATACCTGAGTAAGTCGGTAGGTGACGCGCTCACTCCTCTCCAGCCAGGCCTCAAAGCACGGCAGGACAGCTTCGACCACTCGCTTCTGCGCATACTGCGGCCCTTCCAGCCGCTCGCGCCACGTCTCGAGCGCGTGTCGTCGCTCCTGCCGCCTCAGCATCTCAAACGCCCTCGCGGGGGCATTCCCACCGTTCTGGCGGATGGTATGAATCCGGTCGTAGACCCTCGCATCCATATCCGCCAAGATGTCTAACGGCGGAAAGCGTGCCAGGACAGTTGCCGCCTCAAAGGATACCGTTCGGTATCCTCGTGCGATCCGTATGGCCACTTTACGCTGCAGGCTGTTGAATTTAGCCTTTGAGCGCTGGACGCCTGACAGTCGGTGTGACCATACAGGCGCCCCATAAAGGGCCATAGACCGCACGACTCCCGCGTAGAGGCGGCGAACTTCCTCCCGAGGTCCTCCAAGATTGGGCAGTAGTCTGTGCAGTGCACCAGCTACCCTCTCGATCCGGGGGACCAGGCGATTGAAATGCTCCCCAAAGGCCCAGCGACTGTCCAGGAAGAGGCCAAGGTACTTCATACATCGGCCCACCTGGACTTGCGCATCACCAACGCGAACCGTCGAGCAGGGTGGTTCCCTACCCCGTCGTAGGTTGTGAAACCATAGCGCCTCGGTTTTCTGGGGCGCTATTTGTAGCCCTAGCTCACGGATTTTGTCCACGACTTTTGCCACCCCGAGCTCAGCAAGCCGGATGGTCCCATCAAAAGTGTCCCCACCGGCCAGCACCAAAGTGTCGTCAGCGTAACAAACGACACTGACGCCAGCGGGGAGGTCGACACGCAGGACCGCGTCGTATGCAAGGTTCCACAAGAGCGGGCCGAGAACCGACCCCTGTGGAACCCCACAACTTATCCCTCTGCGATGAACACAACCATCCCTACTCACATAGCGAACGTGCCTGTCGCGAAGATAGGCCCCAACAATGCCTTGCAGGTATGGGGGCACACAATGGTGTACAAGTGCCCCCCTAATAGCGCCCCAGGGCAAGGAGTTAAAGGCGTTGACGATGTCAAGACTTATCGCCAACGCCACTCCACCCCGGGATACTGCCTGCTCCGACAGCGAGCGAACACGTAAGATCCCGTCCACTGTTGATCGCCGCTGCCGGAAGCCATACTGACTTTCGGCAAGGTCGGGACCGACCCGCGACAGGTGCTCAACGAGGCGTTCGGCAACTATTCTCTCGAATAGCTTGGATGCCTCATCGAGCAGGCATATGGGACGGTATGCAGAAGGCGAATCTGCGGCTCTGCCTTCCTTCTTTATAAGGACCAATCCGGCCTCCTTCCAACCGGAGGGGAACACGCTGTGACGGAGACAGCTTGTGAACAACCGCCTCAGCCTGTCCCCCAGAGCAGCCATAGCCAGCACCCAGGCTCGACCCGGAATACCGTCAGGTCCAGGTGCCGTGTTATGAGCCCTCAGGCGACTAACGGCCCGGTCCAGCTCCCCTTCTGTCACCTCCAAGTCCTCGGACCAATCCGGTGATGCAGTTGGGGGCACTGAAGGGCAGTCCCGGACTGCTGAGAATAGTGTATGGACAACTCTACCCAACAAGTCCGGTTCCAGGGTTTCCGTAAGTGGGGGGACCCACGGACGTAGCTTGCCAATGACTACCTTGTATGGTTTCCCCCACGGATCCCTGTTTAGGCCCTCCAGGAGTTCACTCCAGGACCGAACCCTGGCGTTCTCGATGGCGATTTGGAACGCCTTCGTAGCCGCCCGATATGCCGCATAATTGATGGCTATCTCTTCGGTTGTAGCTCGACGTCGTCGCCGGGTTCGTGTGTACCGGCGTCGAGACCTCAGACACGCCGCGCGAAGTTGCGCGAGTTCATCTGACCACCAGTACACTGACCGAGACCCACCGCGCCTGACCCGGGGCATACTGTGTTGGGAGAATTCTATTGGCTGGCCCGATTAAGCCGAAACTTTGTAAAACTTTCGGGTTAACCCACGGGTTCGGGTTCCCATCACACAAAACCGGTTACTTCTCCAATTCCTTTTCTGTACCTTCATGCAGTTCGGTTGTGGAATTTACTTTCGTTCGCCTGATATAAGAAACTGTAACTCAATTTTAATATTTAAAAACGTCTGAAGGATCATTATCTTTCCCTCTTCCTCATTCTTAGTTGGAAATCTAAATAATATTTAAATTATGTATTTAAAAGTTAGGTTACTGTAGTTGTATGTACCTACATACATATCCCTTTGTAATAGTAGTATAAATACTACTATTAAGTAGTAGTAGTAGTGGTAAGTGAAGTAGTAGTACCTACTACACTTACCACTATATGTACTTGTGTGTTACTATAGTATCAATGTAATTCCTAAAATGTACCTAATGAAGTTTTTTTTTATGTGCACCTACCTCATGTCGTCTTGTTGTGGCAATAAATAAGTTTTCTTTCCTTCTTTGTATATTATCGTATTTTATTATATTATATTAGTTGTACAGTCGACTGCAAGACGGTGGTAACACGTCAATTCGAAAACCGCCCGTACTTTTCACGAAATAAAGATGCTGCTAATGTCAAAGTGTTATCACCGACGTGCGGTCGACCGTACTTATTTGTTTACAATTTATTTTTCACACTCTCTCTATATTTCTCCCTCTCGCAGGTCAGCTGAGATATATTTAGAGTTAAATAACTAGCATCTTTGTACTTTATTTTCCTAAACATAGTTTTTCTCTCTGTAACCGTCGATGTGCATAATATTTTCCAACGCATATTTTTAGTAGGTATTTTGCAAAAATCAACCCGAGACGAGGTGAAAACAGATGGTAAATTTTGTGTTTTATTGGTAAAACTCGACACGAATACTCTTTGAAGTAAATAAAATAAATCATTTTCTAAAATTGGATATCTTTCATGGGGTCGGTAATTGAACTTAATAAATTAAATTAAATTAATATCTTTGGGACATTATTACACAGCACCATCTAGTCCCAAACTAAGCAGAGCTTGTACTATGGGTACTAGACAATGGATATAATACTTACATACTTTTTTTTTGTAAATACATGCTTATAATATATAAGAAACACCCAGACCAACACAAACACTTATGTTCATCACACAAATATTTGTGTTCTGTGGCAATCGAACCCACGACCTCGTTACCAGCAGTCCGACACTCGAACCACTAGACCACAGACGTCGTCTACGTCGTCGACGTTGTCAACTTCTAGAAATGAATAAATCCACGAATATTTGGAAAAAAAAATACGACTAGGGACGCTTTGCAGAGAAAAATATGAATGTAGCTACGTAAATAAAACCTATACCATAAGAATAGACAATAATACTATACAATTATCAAAATAATGGTGAAAACCTTATCAAAATCCATCAAGAAGATTAAAAATATCAAGTGAATAAATAGACACACAGACTGACTTTGGTTTATACTTTATATACGATTAACATAACATAACATCACGCCTGTATTTCCCCGAAGGGGTAGACAGAGGTGTATAGTACACCCACGTTTCGCCAGTTATGTTATAGTCCCATGTAATAGGGGGCGAGCCTATTGCCATTAACCGGGCACAGATCCATACTCTGGACTGCTACTGAGATTTTCCTAAAAAAAACCCAATAACACTTTGCACGACCCGGGAATCGAACCCAGGACCCCACGCTCAGCAGTCGAGGCAGGTAATACGATAAATATTTTTATATACGATTAATGACTGGTTTTTTTTAAATCGCTGGTTACATTTATCCTAAGGAGGTATACAGTTATTGTATAGTTTTTTTTTGTTAGTCTAAGAGAAAATATGTCAAAGCGTCACATTTATTCCTTAAAGTTATCAGACGGTTCAAAAAACCAGCCCTTAGAGATTAATTCAATTTCTATAATTTTTATAATCTATATGCGAAACATAAATTATCAGAAGCCCTATTTTATAAAAAAATACATTAAGTTAGTTGTTTACAGAGCTCAATTCAAGCACTTCAAGGCTGAAGGAAACAAAAGCACTCAAACTGCTTAATGCCATTGTCGCCTGCATGCAGCAGACTAACTAAAAGCGGAACGCAAGGATACATCAGTTTACTTTTGGTTAAGAATTTGTTATTGTAAGCCATATGGGCGCAGGGCGGCGGCGGGTTTTTTTCTGTTACGACGAATCTGAGGCCATCGTTAAACAATGGGACACATGCTTGCTTATGTGCTCGTACATCTGGGACGTACACCCTTGGAGCTAGTGCCGTAGTGCGGCCTTTGTCAGGCTTGGACCAAACATCACGTCACATTAATAGGCCATACTTTAGTAATGCTGCTTTTTAATGCTTTTGTATTGAGGACAATGCCGCTGTAGGATACCACCTATATTAAACACTAGCTGTGCGCGCGGCTTCGCCCGCTGACTGAAATAAAATATAGCCTATGTTACTTCTGGATAAAGTAGCTTTCTAAGTATAAACCAATGATTAAAATCGGTTCAGTAATTTCAGAGTTTAACGATTACAAACAAACAAATCTTTGTTCTTTATAATATCCTACTAATATTATAAATGTAAAATTTGCGAAGATGTTTGGATGTTTGTTACTCAATCACGCGTTAACCGTTGAACGGATTTGGATGAAATTTAGCACACAGATAGATCATAACTTAACTAACTTTTTATCCCGAAACAAATTAACATTTCCCGAGGGATGCACGATATCATCTTTCTGTGATAAGCCGAATTACGCGCGTGCGAAGTCGCGGGCATAGGATAATTAATTAATAATATCTGTGGTTATTATCCTATATCGGTATTCGGTAATTATTACGTATATCTATATACATGTATTCCAAACATGGTATCTCTGGCTTATTATCTAGTATCTAGGAATGGCTTAGTCCACTTGAAGGGTACCGGCAAAGAACAGGGTATGTCCACAGGAGCCAATTAAGATAAAAACGCATTTAATAATTGGAATGTTGCTAGTTCATTATTGTGAACAATGGATGTAGAACTATATTTACGGGACTTGTCGCGCACAATAAAATCAAAACATAACAAACACTTTGACTAACCTCGACGTTTCGGCCAAGTTGCATTGGCCGTGGTCACGAGCAGACACAGACACAGTCACATTTTATTGTGCACGACAAGTCCCGTAAATATATAGTTCAATATGAGTGAAATTCGCGAAAGTTTAAAAACTTCTAATGGATGTAGAAACTGTTTCTTATGACAAACTGGTACATAATAAAACATCTGGCGATTGCAAACGAAATTTTCATAAAAAATGTATACGTTGCCCAAAGAACAGGCATGGCGTGGCGTGTTGTTTGTCCACGGGAGTCAATCAAGAGTAAAAAGCATTTAAAATTGGAATGTTAGTAATTCATTATTGAGAAAAATGGATGTAGCTTAGGGATGTAGAAAATTTATCGTATGACAAACCGGTACCTTCATAATAAAAAATCTGGCGATTGCAAACGATTTTCATAACCAATAAAATAATACATTAAAGCCATTAAAATATAAAAAAATTGTGACACCCCCTGTTCTTTTCCTGTCGTACCTATCCTATAAACTACTTTTAATTCTCAATTTCGAAACAGTACACACCTTTCAGTCCCCCCAGCCACGTTCTTCAGGTCGTCCGTCCAACTGGCGGGGGGGCGCCCTACGCTGCGTTTGCCTGGATGTGGAAGGCAGATGACCGAGTGTTGTGGCGCAACTTGGGAGAGGCCTATGTCCAGCAGTGGACAGCGATAGGCTGATTTGATGATGACACAGCTTTGCAAAGTTAGTAGGTATGTTAGCATGGATCGGTCATTGTGGCGATGCTTGAGGGAGGCCTATGTCCAGCAGTGGACGACTTTCGGCTGAAAAGATGATGATGTTAGCGTAGAACGATTAGGTATTCAATATTCGCTGCACTATTATAAATGCGAAAGTAACTCTATCTGTTTGTCACCTCATCACGTTTAGTCGTGATGAGATAACAGTATGAACTTTTACTATGGGACAAACCCTAAAATCGCAAAAATAAAAACTGCTGATCCCTACATTTATCGATTTATTACAGATTACAGTACACAAATGTAGAGAACAGCTAATATTTTTTTCGCGTTTTCTGGGTTGTCTTATAGTAAACGTTGATCATGCTGATGAGTACAAGGACCCCTTAAGAGGTTTTCAGTTATTTCAATAACATATTATGTACTACGTCCACGAGGAGAACCAGCATTGTTAGTGAAATAAATATATTGGTATCGTAACGTTGATAAAATATACATAATGATTAGGCTCTACATTCTACGTAGTAAGCCAGCTAATTTAGCTCGAAATGACTAGATGCCGAAGAATTTTTTTTTATAGTGTAGGATGGCGAAACGAGCTAAAGGCCCACCTGATGTTAAGCGGTTACCTTTGCCCATAACAACTGCAATACAAACAACAGCAACAGCCTAAATAGTACCGCAAGTCGGTTCGCCAAACTGAGACATGAAGATGGAAAGTCTCATGTGATTGTAATTTCACTGGCACCCGTACCCGTCAGACCGAAACACAGCAAACCTAGCATCACTGTTTGGCGGAGAAGTAGGTACGGTGGTAGTACTTCCCCGGACGAGCTCTTTCACAAAGGAGCTCAACTACTACTACTAGATTACAAGTACCTATCAGAACAATAAACGTACCATTAAAATAAGAACCGTTAAATAATACAAATGGACGACTCTACTCACCTTTCTCTTATTTATGGGATATTTTCATAATCTTCTTTCTCCATAGAAGCAAAGTAGGTATAATCCTTACCGAGCTGTTGTAATACCACCAAGTTTGTCGGACGCCTAATGAATATCGAATTATGAATATTGAGAGGCAAGTTAGCGCGAAACCCCGGGGTCATCTCATCTCGGCTTAGCTGCAACTTCTCCAATCTACTTACTTACCTATCAATCGATAACTAATTATTTCGTGAACTTATCCGTTCCTATTATGTCAAGAAACTCATTCAATGCCACTGAGGTAATATGTACTACGTACTAGAGTAGACATTACGAACAAAAAATATCGCGCAACTTGCTGGCCGCGGAGCACGCGCGGCGCGAGCATGGCTAAGCGAGTGAGAGTGCAGGAGCTCTAAAACGTGCTACAAACATTTTGTTCGAGGTGTCTTCTCTAGTACGTAGTATATATTACCTCGGTGTTCAATGCTTTTTAACCGACAAAAAAAAGGAGGAGGTTCTCAATTCGACGCGTATATATATATATATATATTTTTTTTTTATTTTTTTTTTATGTATGACCACGCATAACTTTTTACAGAGTGGTCCGATTTTGATGATTCTTTTTTTATTGGATAGGGTATATCTCGAAGTTGGTCCCATTTAAATTTCAAAATCAAAATCCACCCCTAAGGGTAGTAAAACAGGGGATGAGTGTTTGTTCACCCACTGAATTCTTACCTGTTAACCGATTCTGTTGAAACTTGACACACATTAATATAGTTCTAGACATAATGGAGACCTGGAGTTAGATTTTAACCACAAAAAAATGTAAAATAAAACTTTTTAACAAAAAATTGAACCAACGAAAACAAACTGAAAAGCGAAAAATAACTAATTATGAGTCGGCGCCAAACAACCAATCAACGAAGATCATTAAATTACTTTAAATAAATAATAAAAACAACGTCACATCAAATAAAACGTGAAATTTTCAACGATAAACAATAACTTTCCAAAAATGCGTTCTCCGCTCGGCCACTTGCAACTTGCACGCACTTTGCTTGTTAAAAGTTCGTTTGGCGCCGACTCATAATTAGTTATTTTTCGCTTTTCAGTTTGTTTTCGTTGGTTCAATTTTTTGTTAAAAAGTTTTATGTTGATTTAATTTTCTCAAACTCGCTATACAACGTGTTATTGAAATAACTGGAACCCTCTTAACGGGTCATTGTACTCATCAGTATAAACAATCAAACCTGAAATTGCGAAAAAAAACTCAGATGTTGCCTACATTTTGTCGATTTTTATGTGAACACAAATGTATACATGTATGTAATAGTAAGTTGTTAATACTAATGAGTACAATGACCCTTAAGAGATTTTCAGTTATTTCAATAACACGTTGTATAGATACAGTATACAACGTGGAGATGACAATACGACATTAAATGAATACACGGTTGTTACTAAAAGTATTTTATAGGTACACATAAATAAGTTGTTTATCGAAAATAAAAATAAACGAATTTTTTAACAAAGTTATTATTAAAACATCGAAATAATAAGTAACACCATTTGTAATCAATCATTTATAAAGACAGTTTAAAATCATATGGGCTCGCACAGGTCTTTGACCTAACGATCTTTGCCTAGAAAAATGGCCCTACATTCTAAATTAATGAAATTATAATAATTTCCTGTGGCTAAGCTATTATCTGTATTTTTTTTCCATTGTTTTTTTTTGTCCGTTCAGACTTAGGTACTTTGTACGTGGTTTTATTTACTACGTGGTTTTAGTACTTAAATCACCACATTAAGGATAGTACACCCAGTACACCTATCGATGCCCCCACCGAATGAAATGGTAGTCCATTATCATTTTACTATTACACCATTTTATTCGGTGGGGGCGCACTATGGGCCAGAACCGTGCGTACCGTCTCAAAAATAAGTTTTGGGAATGTTCGATATTGAATATTTTGTTAATGCACATATCTAACTGAATGACTAATACATATTATATAGATTTTAAAATAGATTATTTCGCATATTTTTCTAATAAAACTTGTCTCGCAAGTTGACGCTCAAAATAATGTCGATTATGTAGAACAGAATTCCACCAGTTTACATAGTCATATTTAATTATTTTCAATGCAAACGTATAAGTGTCATATATGGTTAGAATGGTTATTAAGTACTTTATTTAAAAAAAAAGAACTGGACTATTATGTAAAAACTGGAGAGGTACACAATTTTTTATACAGTATCTAATATCCTATCCTTATTAAAAACTTTAAATAGACTTTTGACAGTTAGCGATGTCTGCCGATGTCGTAATTTTGATAACATCACATAAAGCAGCTCATATAATAGTCAAGGCAAAAAAAAAAAATTGCCCGAATCTGCCCCCCTTTAAATGAGAGGAAAAATGCCTGATGGGGGGAAAATGCAAAATATATCAAAATTTGTTTTAATATTTGATTCATGAGATTTTTGGGAAATATATTATTTTTGACATTTTATTGTTAAATATATAATATATTACAGTATTTAAGATACAAATTTTAGCGAAAGAAATAGCCAGATAATATGAATTCTTACGAGTACGGTTTGTCTACGTTGCATGCGTGGATTAGGTGCATGGAGTTAATTTTACATATTTCATATAATCTCTCGTTTCAAAAATGGGCTGCGAGAACTCCGGAAGATAAAAAAAGTAAAGAAGACAAGAAGAAACTTGTACAAAGTCTATTTAGAAGTCGAATGGGATTGCACGTTGATAAACCCCGGCAAGGAAGTGGAAACAGCAATGACGGCAATACAGCTCGACGATTTTTTGAGAACTACTATTGCTCTTCAGAAATTACAGGAGTTGATGAGGATCTTATTAAAAGGTTCTATGTTATTCTTCAGACTTTGGCATCCAGAAAAATTTGGTGAATATACTCGCGCTACTGCACAATTGTACGTAACAAAATATATGTGGTATAACATGCCTTCTTCAGTACATAAGATCCTAATACATGGGGAAAGTATAATTAGACATTTTGCGGTACTGCCTATTGGTAATTTATCTGAGGATACCCAAGAATCTCGTAATAAAGATTACAAAAATATCAGATTATATCACGCTAGAAAGTGTTCTAGGTCCGCAACGAATGAAGACGTATTTCATGGTCTTCTATTTACATCAGATCCATACATATCAAGTATCAGAAAACCGTCAGTCACTGTTTCCAAGGAACTGTTAGACGAAGCCAAGAACCTTTTAGATATTTAAATTGAAGTATTTACAAAAAAAAATTATATTTCATGTAGGTAATCATGTAGGTAGTAGGATTAATAGATTTTTGTCATTTATTATATGTTGTTTTCATATGTAATATTAACAAAAACACAAAATAATAGTGTAATATCATAAAACTGTATAATTACAATGTGATTCAATAAGTAAAATGTGTTTTTGTATGAAAAAGTGTAATTTTTATTTTTATATAATTTTTTATTTGTTATAAATAAAAAAAATTATATCGAATGTAACATTTTTTGATAGTATATACATTAGAGATACTATGTACCAAATTTCAGCTATTTACTTCAATCAACAACATAGTTACAGATTTTTGAGACGGTACGCACGGTTCTGGCCCATAGTGGGGCGTCGCAATGTGTAATTAATTTTGTCATCAAACTAAAAAAATACGGCATACCTGCATTGACATAAACTGTTTTATTCGACAAATTAAAATACTGGAAGTTGGTTACATTCAAAATCTTCTGTATATTCAGCTTAAAGTGAAAATAAATTCCATTAAATATATTCAGACACACTACAAAAATGTGAAGGCAGTGTGGCGTGGGCTGTATTCCAGTAACAAAGCTACATTGTGTTCGATATAAATGAATCTTTACTGTGAATGGACACGGTTGATATTAGATTGGCAGCGTGCAGTCAGATCCTAAGCCACTCCACTACGAATGTCACGGATCAAATCGACAATAAATGTTAAGTATTTACTTTACATTTACTCTTTAATTGTACGTCCATAATGACGGACCGAGTGTTCGCTCGAATTCTGTCGATGACAATGCAAATTCGTCAGTAGGCAGTGTTATTTTATAAAACTAACCGAAGGTGTCATGTGCCAGCATTTTCATAATATATTTTAGACGCCTTTAATAATGCACAGTCACAGTTCGACGGTACTACCGCCACGGACTACTTACTATCTGGAGATGCATAAGTACTAATACTACTACTATACTATACTACTAGTACCTACTAGGTATGCGTTTATTTTGACGTTTCAGCATCTATCATTAGGAATGCTTCTTTTCCCGTGTATTTATTATATCTTAAATCGTGGCTTTTGTAAGGTAGCTATTGGTATAAAATATCTACCCTTTTAAATTTAATTTCAGGATAAATAAAAAATAATATTTATAAACTTATCTACTCTTTACTTATAAATACAATAACCTCGAATAAATTAACACTAATAGCTACAAGAGGACATCACAATATTTCTTCGTATCGCCGTCAACTGGTAATTTGACCAAAAGCACAGAATATCTAATAGTACTAACAAAAGACTGACAGCATTACCACGTCGTACCTATAGCAATGAATGCTTTTACTTTGGCCAAAGAAAATGTCAGCTCTCTGTAGCCCTAGCACGACCTTTTTGACGTATCGAAGCGTAAATGTAAGTGAACTTTGAATCTGAAATACCTACTCGTTTGAGACCACAACATTATTTTAACTTGAAGATTTTAGCCATATCTAAGTATGATACAAAGTGCGAATTATGCATAAAATTAAATCAAAATGTAAAATAACTGTTGTACCTATTTTTGATTAAGAAAACACTAACATTAACGTTTCGAACTTTCGATACATACGTCAAAATTGTTCGTGCTAGGGCTACTGGTCACGAGAAGTGTCGACTAACCGCCTTTTTTAATTCGTTTAACATTTCATGAAGCTAAATGCAAAACTATTTGGGTACCTACCTACCTACAAGGGCTTATAAAATAACTTCATACACTTGCTAATTCATGAAAATTGATACCTATTACTACACCACGGATATCTAACACGTATCATTTTGAGTCATGTCTGTCTCAATATGTTAGATTCCGGCTGGTATACTTAATTGTTGTTACATTACAGGCACCGGAATAAAAGTAAAACTGGTTTTAAATAAGGTGTTTAGAAGATGATCCTATACCTTATAAGGTTTTTTGGTTCTTTGTGGTATGGTCCTTACAAGTTTACTCGATAAATTATGAGAACTTTCACGAATAAAATGACGGCGCCATATTGTGGCCGTAAATACCTGTATATAGCCTTACATAGAGATTCAATGGCAGGCCAAGACATAAGGTGGGGAAGAGCTGGGCCGCTCGATAATACAAAGCAGAGGACGCATGCGTCGAGTCCTGGCCACCGACCTGAAACCGGTCGCTATACATCATGCTCTACGTACGTTGCGACTCTATTGTGCCGAAATTATATTAAAATATATAATAGTATCATTGTAACGTAACGTAACAAGCATTATGTGTCCCCAACGATTTTCATGAGTCTTTAGTCGTATGAATAAAAGACAATAGGTAGTTTGGGTCCCGGTTATCTAAGAAATATAATAGCTAGGTACGTAGTTACTTAACAATGATTTTATACTTATCACATAATAAATTATGACACAAGGTAAATACCATAGGTATGTAGCTAGGTATCGTGTAACATCGAATTTCATCAAGCATAGTGAGTCTCATAAAATTGTTAATACCTAGGTACCTACCTACAGTATTTGCAAGTCAAATGTCAGTCAGACCGAATATTTTAATTGGTTGATATAATCACAAATAATGAAGATTATCTTAACCTATGCACAATTCATATCATGCCCACTCACCGGGGGGTCTGACCACAGACAGATATGTTAAAGTACCACCCCATTTTCACACAAAATCAATTCATACAAAGGGATGACGTCCCTTCGCATTGTGGAGCATGGTCAAACAAATTTAAATCTTAATTCAATGCAGTATGAATTAAATTAATTAAATGACATCCGAAATAAATAGTTCAGAATAGAGGTACTTCAACATATTATTTTATATTTTTCTAAGGAACAACAATAGAGGGTTTTATTGGCCTTTTTGTAGATCAGTAACTGTCACAAAGCGTTTAGTCATCGCCCTATCGGCTGTGTAAACATTCCAAATTAAAAATCTCAAGTTGAAGGATGCCGTCGGAAAAATGTCATCGGGGCTGTATTCTTATTTTCAAATGGAGTTATTAACTTATTACAAATTAATTTAGTTTTTTATTTATTTTCGCTTTTTATTTACTTGTATGCATATTCAGCACATTCTTTAGTTAAAAATGCTTTTCTTGTAAAAGTGAGTAGTATGAGTGGAAACTTAAGTATGTACGTAATTATACCTAGTTAAATACCATTGCATTTCTGTCAAACATTAAAAAAATCGAAATCATTAATAACACACACTAATTAAATTCAATCAGCAATCTTACCAAAAGGAGGAAAGGCGAATAATAAGGACGGATGATTAGTGATTACGATTAGGTACTAGGTACCCCATGATCTAAGGTTGCTTAGGCCGAGACACAGACCAGAAGCTTACTGGTCTGTGGGCCGAGAGCAACGCGTCAAGCGTTTGAAATAGACCACACTGTAGCATAGAATATGACTGTAGTGTATTTCAATAGTAAGCATTCGTCGGACGCGGCCGACGGCGTTTATAACAAACCACAGCCTTAACAGATGGTCTGAGATTTGGGACATGTTAACAATAACAAAATGTATAAGAACATTATTAATAGGTTTTAGTTCCCTTGATTACTCTGCAAATATTTTAGGCATAATAAAGTAAAAAGTTGATTAAAACTCGAAATTCAAGAGAAGAAAATATAACTTGAAATCCTTTTTCTGTTGGTCTAAGCTTGAAATCATTCTAGTAGGATAATAAAAACTCAGAAACGTGATAGATACGCTGCGAACTGTGGAGTTAATGATGATATAAAAAAATAGCATGACGGTGATGAGTTAAAGAGTAAGAATTAAGAATTAGCTTGTAAAATTACTAAAAGGCAAGTAAGCCAATTATACTATATAGCGAAAAGGTCACACGAAACAGGATAAGCAAATATCTTTTCTCGTCACAACTAGAAGCAAAAACTAAAGTCATTTGAACAAATAAAGCTTAATCCGCATTGTGAGATACGTCGCAATAACATGGAGACGTAAATTCGTAACCTTCACAATGGGAATTAGAAGTGTAGGCCATTGTGGCAAATTGGGCATGGGCAGCCCTTCGTCCGTGAAATAGTCGTGGAAGCATTGACAGCGGGCGTATATAAAAACATGACAACATGTCAAAACTGACCAGATTTGGTAGGCGACAAGTGACGCGCATTGTTACGTCTCCATTGAAATTTGTGTGGGCCATAGTAACACCTACGTGGTGCTGTGAAGATGTCGGGAATGCGGGATGACAGTGTTTACACATCCGATTGTTCTGGTGGATAATCGTCTAGTCTAAAAATTGAGCACGCCCTCCATTCACGAAAAGTCCCAAATTTATGAACGGATAATTTAATGGATACGTAATTATTTGTCAAGTCACGTTTTTAATTATAAAGCGCCTGCAGCGGTTTGCGAAAGAAATTTAATTAATAATAAAACTAACAAATCACATGAACTAAGCGAACCATGGGAGTGGAACTGAAATATAAAATACCTTAACAATAAATAAATAATAATAATATTTTTGGGACATTTTTACACAGCACCATCTAGTTCCAAACTAAGCAGAGCTTGTGCTATGGGTACTAGACAATGGAATTCAATGGATATAATACTAATATACTTTTTTTTTGTAAATATATAAATTGGGAGCAATTCTGGTTTTATTTTCTGATTTTTTGGGTTGCGTAACAAAAAGGTAAAAGAGAAACCCTTATAGTGCGACACCATCCATCTGTCTGTCTGCCCGTCTGTCACAGCGGCCTATTGTCAGCCACTTTTGTAATTTTCAACAGTTCTAAACATTATGTAATTATATATATATAAATTGTGGAAAGAAAAATTCGCTCACGAACAGGATTCGAACCTGTGACTCCTGGTTTAGTATACCAGTGCTTTATCCTCTAAACTACCGTGAACTCTGCTTGTGGTATTGAATTTAATTTCCACTTAGTATCCGTCGTTGGGTGACGTCACGTCACACGTTACCGTCGTTCCTTTTTCCTTTCCACAATTTACATCTTTAGATTTCGCTCCTCATCAAATAATGAATAATTAGTTTTATATATTGCTTACTCAACCTTGTTACAAATGCAAAAAAAAAAAAACATTTTTATTTTCTTTGCGACACGGGCCGAAGTGGTTTGTCGAAATAATATAAAATGGCTTTATTTCGTTTTCCAAAACAGGTTTTTATTTTATTTTATGCGGCGTAGTTTTCAACATAATGAAGAAGAAAAAAACCTTATCTCCGAAGTTTTTAAAGCATCAAATCCAAAATAATTACAGTTGATAAGAGTTTATGCAAATATTACAGAAAAAATAGACCGATGTTTCTGTTACAGTTTTTTAGAAATCATCAAAAATCCTGCACATAGTTATACGGTCCGGTTTTTTACCATAGTTATTATAATTATAATAAGGACAACATTTTATGCGTCTTATACCCTAAGCGTATGGAACCCGCGGTGCGCGAGTCCGACTCGCACTTGGCCGTTTTTATAAGCGTAAGTACTTGCAACAATTTTAGGTATTTATAAACTTTGTTATCATGAATTAAAAATATATACTTACCTGAGTAGAGTTTGTCTAATCTCCCCTTCCGCGCCCCTCCTCCACTAAAGTCGTAGAAGTTCATATCTTAAGACAAAAGAGGTGGCTCGCAATTTGAGATTAGACGAACCCTACCAGCATACATACGTGGGACACTCAGAAAGTTTTGCGAAACTAAAAAAAATTGTTCTATACGTACATATATTTTTATCAAATCTTTTCAAAGTACTTTCCACCAGCCTCTATACAAAGATTCATGCGCCTAAACCAGTTTTCAAAACACTTTTTCCAGTCCGCCGCAGACACCTCGTTTACAGCCTGCTCGAACGCAGCCAGCGCATCTTCCGGCGACGAAAATTGTATCCCTTTGAGCTGATTTTTTATTTTTGGGAATAAAAAGAAGTCACACGGTGCTAGATCAGGGCTGTAAGGAGGGTGACCCAGGAGTTTGACTGGCGTGCTGTCCAGGAAGTCCCTCGTTTTGAGTGCGGTGTGCGCAGGTGCATTGTCGTGGTGGAGCAGTAGCCCGCGGAGCCCTGTGTTTGGTCGCTTGTTGCTTATAACAGAGAAAACTTCTGGCAAACATTTGGTAGTATACCATTCGACATTAATGCTTCTTTGATCCCGTAAGGGAATTGATACCAAGTGGCCAGTCAAATTAAAAAAGCTAGCGATCAAAATCTTACCCCCACTTCTAGATCGCTTCACTTTGGTAGGCGTTGGCTCATTTTGAAACACCCAAACAGTCGACTGGCGCTTGGTTTCTGGGTCGTATTGATAAATCCAGGACTCATCACCTGTAACGATGTCGTAAACACGCCGAGACGAGCCTGCTACAAATTTGTTAAGCATATCACGGCACCATTCCACCCGGGCCTGCTTCTGAGCATCGGTGAGGTTGTGCGGCACCCAGCGTGATACTATCCTCCTCACGCGAAGATGGCTGTGTAGAATCTCGTGAACGCTTCCCGATCCAATCTTCAATATGTGTTGAATCTCCTGATATGTAATTCGCCTATTGTCTTGGATTAAATTTTTCACTGCTAGCACGTTTTCTTCGGTAACAGCCGTCAAAGGGCGACCGCTTCTTTCGTCATCCCCCAAAGTTGGTCGACCGCGCTTGAATTCGTTATACCAACGATACACGGTTGCCTTGGAAGGGCCTTCATCCATGAATGCCATTTGAAGTCTATCGTACGATTCATCCGGTTTCAGGCGACACTTGAAATCGTATAAAATCATAGCTCTAAAATGTTCCCGGCGCAGATCCATATTTCAGTGAGACACAATACTTTGAATTAACTCGCAAAAAATGTGGAGGGAAATTTTGAAATTGGAACTTACTTATTTTTACTTATAAATAATCATATTTTCGAAAAACATTATAACTGGCCAGTCTCCCATATATAAAAACTTTTTTTCGCAATACTTTCTGAGGGCCCTGGTATTTGAAAATTTACTTAGGTGTCTGACTCTAGAGTTTAATTGGTTGCAAGGTTCACTTTAGATATGACTTCAGTATTATTTAATTAAATTAAATAGTACAAAGTAACAAATTCTTCGGAGCGACAGCGACAGAATTAAGTATGCGTGGTGTAAGGGTGAGCGCACAGTGCGGCGCCGCACGTGGCCGTGTTGATCCACTGTCGTCGCGGCTAATTACTAATTTATACCAAGCGTTTACATATTCTCGCTCTCGATGTATAATGTCCTAGGTCGAATGCAGGTAATTCAAAAAAATTAGGTTCTATGGCTAACTGCCATTTTGGCCAGCCATGAGGTTATCGCTTAGTCCAAGATATTTATTTTTATCGTACTCTACATCTGGATATACAAAGGACATCGAAAAACAATTTCAAGTGAAGTTAGGTTTTTTAGAAATCCATGTCAGAAGATGGTGAACTTATGTATATAAGGTACTATTTTTTTGAGTTTCTCAAGCGTCCGACAGTCACTACTTACACTTGGCATCCAGTATATGACTGTGCTTTTAACCAGCAAAGTGTAGGGTGCTCATAGAAATGGCAAACTCGTGGCACTAGGATAGGTATCTGGACACTGTGGCGTTAGGGGCAACGAAACCGCTGATGAACTGGTTAGAGCTGGTGCTGAAAGCCCCACTGTGGGCCCGGAGCCAATCTGTGGCATTCCTAAATGCACCACTACAGCCCACCTTAAAAGCTGGGGAGCTAACCAAAGTGTTAGTTTTTGGAAAAAAAAATAGCAATATCTGTAAAAACGCTTGTCACCTTAGTCTTCCTGCGACTACGAACGCTGCAAAGCTTTCGAAACGTCAGGAAAACCAATTTAAATAATATACGCGATATAATCCGGTTAAACTTGTTTTATTATAATACAACATGTTGCTCTGCATTCGTGCCATATTTAAGGAGGTGACTATACCACTGATACTGAACACGAATCAGTAAAAAAATCAATACCAAATTTTTTTTTTTTGTTAAATACCTATTTGTAAACAAACAAATTCCCCCCGTGTGTCACGTGCAACACAAAAACGATGCGTGCGACACCACCAAAACAATTTGCAGGTATTTCCACCCTTTGACAATGCCGCCGATGACTTATTTTCCGAGTCGTTCGGGATTTATTCTCGAACCCAGCGAGGGATTCTAAGTGAAAATTTAGGTATTAAATAATCGTAGAATTTTTCAAGTATTTTTAGGTGACTAAGCACATTATTTATCATCAGATCTAGAAATATGGCACGATTACAGATCAACACCTTGTATGTAGTGCTCGCGTAAACCTAAGAAATTATTATTAAAACATTATATTAACAAGATATATACACTAAAAACATTTACCTATTAACCTAATTACATGTGCGGAACTAGTAATTACTCAGTAGTTATTTAAATACCAACAACCAAGATAAGTATAGAAAACGGATTTAAAAGATATTCGTTTAACAATAATGTAATTTATTCCGCTCTTTGTGCCACAGTGTAACCGCTGCACATTGCCCGCAGCGGACGCGCGGACGGCCGTCAGCGTCACACGCGTTTGGCTTATATAAACAAACGGCACTAAGTTTAACCACGGCTTAGTCCCGCCGCCACTTTAACTTTCTAGAGACAAATTTTATTAAAACTCGTTTTATAAATAGACCTTTATATTGTATATCTACGCAGCACAAGGGTATTTAATGCAATACTATTCGAAATCAAGGAATAGTGCATGTAGGTACGTCAACCATGGCACTAAACAGAATCAGATTTTTAAGCGTTAACAAAACCGAGGCTGGTACATCAATTAACGGTCAAAATTAATATCCAATCCATCCACGATTTGCCCTACTAGAGATAGGAAATTGACATAAGCTTCATACAAAATATGTCAAATTTCTGTCTCTAGGGTAAATCCTGGATGGATTGGATATTAATTTTGGCCGGTAGGCAATTACTTTTTTAGATTAGCAATGAAACTAATACTTTCTAACACCGTTTAATTTGACACCTTTTATTACAAATGTTTAATCTATTTTTGTTTCAGAGATACCTGCTCACAGATTTAATACTTAAATGTTTTTGTTGACCCTATTTTTATCAATGCCTGTCCTTAAGGTCAATTCTCATAATTAATTTTGCATGCTTTAATTTTAAGCAAAACATGAATTATCTCATATTTAAGTTTACAACACTTTTTTATACCGTGTTTTATGCAAATAAATAATTATATTCTATTCTATTAAAAAAAACTCGTTGAATATATAACCTCCTCCTTTTTTTGAAGTCGGTCAAAAACGTTCACAATATACCTAGTTCCAAGCTAATCTCAAATCCTTAAATCTCAATCTTCTGATAGTAGATGTTCCTCTTACGGCCAAATTAATATCTAATCTATCCACGAATTACCCACAGACCAACAAAAAACTAATTTACCCCACTAGAGATAGGAATTTGACATAAGCTCCATACAAAATATGTCAAATTTATATCTCCAGTAGGTTAAATCGTTAATATATTGTATATTAATTTTGGCCGTTAGCCGTTTATTTGTGACACAAACCCCCAGTTTCCGAAAGGCTGATCAACATTAAAATTAACTAATCGACTGTCAAATCTCAGGTCAAGCGATGTGATTGGTTGTTAGTATTTTTGCCAACCAATCACAGGAGCTGACATTAGATTTGACCATAGATCAAATTGATCAGCCTTCCAGAAACTGGGAGTTAGGCAAAGAGATTAAATTATTTTAATGTCTTTGCACTTAGGTCATTAATGTCACCAATAAACGGTAATCAGAAACATCTACTGTCCTGGGATAGCATTGAGATTAGTTTGGAACTATATTTTGAACGTTTTTAATTACGATAATTGGCCTTCTTGCTTCCTTAGATGAGATGAGATGAGAATAATCTTATTATTCAATATTCTTAATAATAATATTTTTCTGAGATGTACCTACCTAAATCAGTGCATATTATATCCGGGTGACGTAAATCATCTTCTTGACTATTTATATTATTGGATTATTTAAGAGGCTACCTCATGTTCTTCCTCAAGCTACTGTCTCACGGAATGAAATAAGTTAGCCTATTCTTATTTTGAAATCAGGGGTTTTCAAGCGCGAATGTTTACCGAAGTTTGATTTTCATAAAACTTCTTCAGTAACAGGTACCGAAATCAATATCGGTAACAGCCAAGAATTATTAAATAAACAAAATGTTATTTATCTAAAAAGTCAAATAAATAAACAAGATTCGAGTCCTGAGAGTGTACTGACACCGTTCTGTTTATCTTGTATTTTAACCGTACCACCACAGCCACAAGCCATAACAACCGAAGTTTAATAATAAATGTACTAGGTATTAAACATAGTAGATATTTAAAAATATTGTTTTGTAATTTACTATAAGATTCGAAAATCAACTACGTAAAAAAATGTTATTACTGGCAGGAGCTGAAAATTTTCTTGGGTACCTAACTATTATTTATTATTTTTTAACCAAACAGCAACAAATTTATATGAACATAAGAAATAGTTCATCAAACTTTAAAAAAAAAAATTGTAACTAATTTTTTCACAACGGCTTTACTTTTTGTCCGAAATTGTTTATCCCACAACAAAGACATTAGGGGTAAACTTAATAAGCTCGTTAATAATCCAGTGAAGAGTTATGACGGCGCGGGCGCAAGCCGCTGAAGCCGCGGTGTGCGGTGCAGTCGACTTACACTGAAGTACGCAGGGCAACCACAACAACTAACGCACTGAGACATTTCCTTACACCTCTCTTGGAGTATGAAATAATGATGGAAAGAGCACTGAGGTATTATATACCTCAATAGGGAAGAGCGGTAAAATTTAGTGTAAATTTAAACATTAGTAAAAATTTTGCTTTAAAAATTCAATTACTTAATTCATTGAAGATAGCTTCTGATCCTTATTTTTATTCTGCCATTTTATGTTTAGGTGATAGGTTGGATTTAGCGAATGAAATATTTATTCAGTGATTAACTTTCTATAGAAATTAATGAAATATTTACCAAAAGCATCAATACATTAGATTTAAGGTTAAATTTTATAATATAATTATCCCATGGGGACTTGGAATAATTATTAAGATCTTGTGAAACACAAAAATTTTGGTTATACAATAAAAAATTTAATCGAGAGAGAAATTGAATCATGAGAGAGTTTCTGTTTTTAATTTGGGAGTCTACTCGAACAGTTTTAGCCCTTTTTCGTGGACGGTACCAAGTGTCCCGAGTGTAGTGAAAACATTCATGGCGACCGTGGATTACGCCCATGTGTTCGCCACATTGCACGCCGGCCGCGTTAACGGCCAACGTATTGAAAGGTAAAACCAAATACTGTCCGTCATTTGTTTAGGAAAGGATTGGGGATGCTTAAAGTTGACGATAAATTTATCAAACTTTGTCTGATAGATTGTTAGTAATTTCTAGCGCTTTACGGTTACCTAAGTTATGATATGACATACCTATGATATGTGTGAATTTTTCTAACATGCAAACAAATAAGCCTATTTTCTTAAAAGAATGTGCTAGACTCAAATTACCGAAAAACATTTAGGTTTCTGTTTTTAATTTGGGAGTCTACTCGAACAGTTTTAGCCCTTTTTCGTGGACGGTACCAAGTGTCCCGAGTGTAGTGAAAACATTCATGGCGACCGTGGATTACGCCCATGTGTTCGCCACATTGCACGCCGGCCGCGTTAACGGCCAACGTATTGAAAGGTAAAACCAAATACTGTCCGTCATTTGTTTAGGAAAGGATTGGGGATGCTTAAAGTTGACGATAAATTTATCAAACTTTGTCTGATAGATTGTTAGTAATTTCTAGCGCTTTACGGTTACCTAAGTTATGATATGACATACCTATGATATGTGTGAATTTTTCTAACATGCAAACAAATAAGCCTATTTTCTTAAAAGAATGTGCTAGACTCAAATTACCGAAAAACATTTAGGTACAAAGTTATTTGACAAGAGAAATCTCACTCAACTTCACTCACAGTTACCTTACTCCTTACATATTTTTCCATTGTATTTATAAAGATTATGGTTTTTTTTCAGACGTTATCGTCAGCTTATTCCTCAATTAGAAGGAAAAGAGGAGGCAATAGATGGTATATGGTATGATTAAAATAAGTTATGTGTACAGTGTACAGTCAGAAATCTTACCAGTGAGCCACCACTAAGGCTAAAGTCGCTTGTACTCAATGTTCGATGGCTGCGGTAAGTACGTGTAATGTAGCAGGATTCGTTCAAGGGATTTTGTCGACAAAATATACCACCGCAAAGTATCGTGACCGTAAATGTGTTGCCATCGATGTCACCCTACTATACCCACTTCATCATCCTCCTGCCCTTATCCCAATTTATTTGGGGTCGGCGCAGCATGTTTTTTTCTTCCATAAATCTCTATCAGCCGTCATCTCTGTGTTTACTTTCTTTCTATTCATATCATCTTTCACACAATCCATCCATATTTTCTTCGGTCTCCCTCTTTTCTTATAGCCATCAACATTCATACTTAAAACTTTCCTCGTAACATGCTCCCCATTCCTCCTCATCACATGTCCATACCATGATAGTCTGTTGCTACTTAACTTCTCTGTCACTGGCGCTACTTTCAGACTCCCTCTTACATATTCATTCCTTATCCTATCCATTCTCGTTACACCACACATTCCTCTTAACATTCTCATCTCAGCTGCATGCACTTCAATCAACTCAGCCTATCGCAATCCACTGCTGGACATAGGCCTCTCCCAAATTGCGCCACAACGCTCGGTCCTCTGCCTTCTGCATGCACTTGCCTTTCATTAATTCCTTTCGTAGCCCAACATTCCGATCCATACAGGACAGCAGGTCTTATCATGGTCTTATAGATTTTCCCCTTCAGTTTAAGAGGAATTCGGGGGTCACATGTAGTTCCCGTGACCTGCCGCCATTTCAACCATCCTGTGTTAATTCGGTACTTGACTGTCCAGTCAATTTCGCCATCGCTTTGCACAAGTGAACCGAGGTACCGAAAGTCGGAGCAGACTGGCAAGGGCACGCCATCTAGCGCAATAGCAACAAAACCGGAAAGACCGCCGAAATCGCAGAACATGTATTCCGTTTTAGTTCTGCTGATTTTCAAGCCAACGTTCTCCAGATTTTGTTGCCATTTTGCCAATCTACTCTGGACCTCAAGTCCATCTTCACCAACAAGGACAATGTCGTCAGCAAACAGCATGCACCACGGTGCCTCTTCCTGGATTTCTGATGTCAAAGCATCCATTATCAGCAAGAAGAGGTAAGGACTTAGAGCCGACCTCTGGTGCAAGCTTACAGCCACACTGAACTCGTCGGTGTTGCCAGCGGCCGACCGAACGTGGGTACTAGATTGGCTGTACATAGCACGAATTAACTCCACATACTTTGCAGGCACACCTTTCTCTTTCAGCGCCCACCACAAGACCTCGCGGGGTACTCTGTCGTACGCCTTCTCTAGGTCAACGAACACCATGTGCAAGTTCTTATGCGCACGTCTATACTTTTCGCATATTTGGCGGAGTGTAAATATGGCATCCGTTGTCCCACGACCTGGCATAAATCCCATCTGGTTTTGGGTGATCTCACTCTCCTCTCGCAATCTTTTCTCTATCACCTTCTCCCATACTTTCATACTGTGTGACATGAGCTTTATTCCTCGATAGTTGTTGCAGTCTTGTACATCACCCTTATTTTTGAAGATGGGCACTAGCGTACTATTACACTACTATACCCACCTACCTACTATACCCACTTGTCATTGAAATTTTGACGATGTGAAGGACGATTCTGAACACTTCTACGTAAAGCGTCTTTAAAATGTCTCCAGAAAATTTAAAACGTTATCTATTAAAAGGATTTGTACGTTGTAGTTTCTAAGGATACGTGTTACTAATAGGTTTCGGCTACAGCTATTATAGATTTTGCTTCATCTCTCTAAATTACTAAATTGGTCTTTGACACCTTATGCAAAAGTGCGAAAAGTTTTAGATATTAATTTTATTGAGAGAATCTGCTGTGGCTGTGACTCAACAAATAGATGAATTTTCAGATGTACCTACATAAATATATCCATACATCTTTATACATTAAATGAATAAATACTATAAGGTATCTTAGCATAAATACAAAGAAACTCTAAAATCATTTGTGTGTAAGCTAAATAATACAAATACTTTAACAGTAGCAATTGAGCTTCCTTTTGTCGTTGCAATAAAGGTGAAAATGGTGAAACAACGTTAATTAAAGATAAGCTCTTTACTTCCCGCGATGCCAATATTAGGGGCGATGTGTTTATACAAGGGATATTTGTGTGTGTATTTAATGTTAAAATAAGTCTACCAACCGAAATTAGGCGTGGAGGCTAAATCCAAATTGCAGCTGTTTGCTTTTTGAGTCGTTTGCGGTTCTTACTCACTCTATCGATAAGTTGCCGATCGTTATTTCTATAGCCAATAGATACTTTTGAAATAAAATAACAGTAACCAGATAATTTGAGTATCAACATTTATTACATGATTAAATTTAGTAGTAAGCAGGTAGACATTCGATAAAAAATATTTTATATTGTAAATATGGGTACATTACATGACGGTAAAATAATAAATGAAGTTCAGCCATATTTAACCAGTAGGCATGCAAAATGTTAAGCTAAATATGTGAGCACAATGTTGCATGTACATTAAATATTGTTATGTAAGTATGTCATTATCAAAAGACATTATGTTACATATATTTAATCTGTTGTAATTAACAAATTGTGACCAGCTTAGTCCATTTTTTTCTTTCTTTTTTTCAGCTGGTCACAATGTGGGAAGGCCCATAAGGTAAAAGAGCAAGAGGCAGACCCATTGATCGGTGGACGAACTATTTACAAAAAGAAACTGATGGAAAATGGACAGAACTAGCACAAAACTGACAAAAATGGAGACATTTAGAGGAGGTCCTATACCCTAGATGGGGCCAAGACTTAATGTAAAAAAAAAATACATATAGTATATTACTTGTATTGAAAACAAACAAAAAAAAATCTCTATCTCTTAATTTTGTTAAGATTAAGTCAAGGAGCAATAAAGGCTTATTATATTATATTAATTAACAAACAGTGCAGTCAGTAAATAAAATAAAAAGTCAATAAATTAGAAGTTATTAAATATATAAATTAATAATTAGGTATCATCATTTAAGAGTTTACTAAATCTTTTTAGTTTAAAAAATCATTAAAATACGAAAATCTCTAGTTATTACGAAAATCTCTAGTTGCTAGAAATTTTCGTAGCCTTTTTTAAAACAGCGTTGTATTCAAGCGTTCCTTTCAACTCGTAGGTATTTTATTATAAATTACTGGCGCCATACAGCAGACACTTGCGCAGCAGTCTTAGCTGTAAAAAAACTTGGTTTTTATCCTAAAGTATTTTTTTTGTAACGATATCTTCATCAAAGTTATTCGCTGAACTCTATAATATGCACTATATTCCAACTTTAAAACACGGCATTAAATGATTAATTTGTTAATTATTTCTCAAAGAGACGTTTCAGACTACACGTCTTTGACGCAAATATATTTTACAGAGGTGAAGAAAACAGAAGCAAAATGCACGTGTTGTTACAAATTGACCGTGGTGACGTCATGACGCATGAAGAGGGCGCTTTGACGCGTTTTTCCCCCTCGACGATTACTCAATTAATCGCATCGTCTTTGATGTGTAATATAAATTCAGAAGGAAATGTGTATGACACAACACATTTCCTATTATAGTATAAATACCGAACACATACACCTACCTACATTAGGTACTCTTATTTTTATCATTGATAGGTAGGTAAAGATATCTTTTTTAAAGCTTTTATTTAGTTTACTGACTTCGTTGTCAATCTATCTGTTACAAATTTTGCATGTTTTTTAAGCCAGTTGTATGTTGTGCAAACATCCAGAAATTTTGCATAGGTAGTTCTAATGATACGAAATTCAAGCGATTTTTGAAAGACAGAAAAAAACTGAAAATAAGTACGAAGTACATATAGATCGATGAAATAACGACTTTATTTTACATTTAACCATTAAAATTTATCCTATTTCTTTTTCTTATTGTTGTCTTATATCAAACTTGGTAAGCTTAAAACTTAGCAGCTTCTATGACGTTGCCAGTTTATAAATGTGAGAAGTTTGGGTGTTAGTTACTCAATTACGCATAAACAGTGGAACGGGTTTGAATGAAACTTGGCACATGGATAGACATAGTAAAAAGCTGGTCTAATTCGAATTATAGTTTTTATAGCTTCATCGTGTCAACGATGATTCTGCCAATATCAAGGTTGAATAAGAATATAATAACGAAAAATACAAATCAGCTGTTAAATCCCATGTCAAGTTGCGAATTGGTTGTTAGTATTTTTTCTGATCAATCACAGGAGTTGACATTAGATATGACAACGGATCAAATTGATCAGCCTTCCAGAAACTGTGGGTATGAGTTCGTAAACAACGTTACGATACAAATACGTATCTAGGTTTAATTTGATCGATACTGTGAATTTTATAATTATTTAAGGAGTCACTGAAATATTCCGGAACATCCGTTCAGGGCCCCGAGTCTGCTAATTGACAAACCCTTCAGTTGGGTGTCGGTAGAGTGTCGGTGGAATAGTTTTAGCCATTTGGTATTCTACTAGTTATTTTGAGACCAATGGCTTTCTAATGACTTTCCACTGAACTGCCATTGACTACAATTCAACTGCCATTGGACTATTTGCTATTCTGCTGTTATTTGACGTTTCCCACAATCGTCTTACGATGATTTTTTTGCCATCATATTTTTTTTAAATAATTTTTTTTTGGTGATTTCAACTTTGGTCCCTAATAAATGTTTTTCATACATCAAATGTGTACAATGACCCCTCTTAAAGGGTCATTGTACATATTCGTTTTTTTTTGCGATTTCTGGATTGGTCCCTTAGTAAAAGTTGATCATACAGATGAGTACAATGACCCCTAAAGCCATTTTCAAGAACACGTTTTATGTCTATAGTATTGGCGGGTAAAACCTACGCTAAAAACGTAAACGTAAAAGTTGTTCATACGGATGAGTATAATGACCCCTTAAGAGGTTTCATTAACACGTCGTATGTCGATAGCATTACCGCGTTGCACACTCAAAACGTAAACGTAAAAGTTGTGCATATGGATGAGTATAATGACCCCTTAAGAGATTTTCAATAACACGTTGTACGTCGATAGTATTGCCTCGTAGTACGCTAAAAACGTAAACGTAAAAGTACCAAAAGTTGCTCTTACGGATGAGTACAATGACCCCTTAAGAAGTTTTCAATAACACGTGTGTTGATGTATGACCGCGTAGCGTAGTACGCTATCGATATGCGTGTTATTGAAAACCTCTTAAGGGGTCATTGTACTCATCCGTGTGAACAACTTTTACTATGGGACCAACCCTAAAATCGCCAAAAAAATATCAGCTCTTCCCTACATTTGTGTTCACATAAATCGACAAAATGTAGGAAACAGCTGTTTTTTTTACGTTGGATGTGTTTTAATTATTTTATAGACATGAAAATTTTGTAGGTAATATCAATAAAATCCTTAATTTAAATATTTCATTGATAATAACTTAAAAAAAGTTTGATAAAAAACAATACAACTACTAATGGTAGATTTAAATGGGCAACATCGATTCGAAAACAATTGATATCCCATTACCATTCTATTGCCATTCCGACGAGATTGACATTTAAGTTTTAGCAGAATACCCATTTTGTCACAGTTGTATAGGAGTGTCAGTAGGATGTCGGTGGAATGGCGATGGTTGGTTTTTATCAATTAAGGATTCACGTAGTTGCTTCATGTTCCAATAGTTACGTAAACGACGCGGCGACGTAGCGAACTTCGCTTCAAGTAACTTAAGCTAAGTTGGCTATTTATTATTATTTATTATAATGCTCACGCGTGTCATACGACGTTTTTCAACACACTTGCGAGGTAAAAAACATATGAACGTATTTTAGGCAAATATTGAATTTGTGAATAATGGCGAGCGGATCACTGTAATCGCACGGTGATGTATAGGTATGCGCGCGCAGTTGGTAGAAGGAAACCGCCAAACAACCTAATATTAAAAATATAATTTATTATTTATAACACAAATTAATGTTAATTTGTTGACAAACATAAATAATTTAATGAAATTAAATGTTTATATAACACAAATTAAATAGTTGATTTGTTCACAATTTTTTTAAATTTTGTGTAGACATCAAAATATTTTGCTGCTTTTATAAAATTAAAAAATAAACTGTAAGTACCTAAAGTAAAAACTAAAAAGCACTAGTGCGATAATATAAAGTAAAAACCACGCGGGCGTTATTATAAGCTACATTATGAACCTAAAAGTGGTGCAATAAGAGCCACTTAACGAGTAAGTGTGTTGAAAAAGAATTGAAACATTTCAAACGTAAAAAAAACTGCTGTTCTCTACATTTCGTCGATTTATGTGAACACAAATGTAGGGCCGCGAAATCAGGAAAATGTAGGGATAAGCTGTTTTTTTTCGCGATTTCAGGGTTGTGTTCATAGTAAAAGTTGTTTATACTGACGATAATATATATGTCGATAATATTGGCAGGTACCATACTATCGATACTATCGATAGAGTAACTGATTCTCAAGGTTAGCTTTAGATACTATCGAAGCGATCGTTGCTATCGACCGTATTGATAGCTTTTTATGCAATACTATTCATAGCACTATTAGTGTCAAATACTATATAGACACTAACGATAGTATTGCTATAATATGTCGATAGTCAATAGTACATGCCCATCGATTGTGTAACTGATTCTCAAGGTCGCTTTTATAGTCTAAAATTGAATATTATCGTCGAATTAAATTACTACATTACACAATTCAACTTTATTTTACAAAAAAAAAGTTCAATTGTTACAACAATAACTGCAAAAAAGGTATGTTTGCAAAATGACCTCTCAGTTGTAGTTCGATGGCAAAAAGTCATTGAGAGACGATTGTCAGAAACGTCAAATAACGAGTAGACTACCGAAACTTAAGCTATCGAGAAGACATTGATACACTATTGGTTTACAGAATAGCAAATAGTCCAATGGCAGTTGAATGGTAGAAACGAATGGAATAAAAATGAAAATGCTATGTATGCTGTGTTCTATACTATGTAATTTGTATGCCTTTCAAGGTTAAATATAGTGTGACTTAATATTTTAATTTTACACAAAGTTTTTAACTTTTACCTATGTTTCACAAATAAATTATTTTGATTTTAATTTTGATTTTGATTTTATGGTTTTCAATTTTATTGTAGTTCAGTGGAAAGTCATTGGATAGCCATTGGTCTCTAAATAACTATTATTCTGATGATGATGATGATGATGATGATGATGATTCGGATGAGTACAATGACACCTTAAGAGGTTTTCAATAACACGTATATCAATAGCTTACTACGCGGTGATACTATCGAGATACAACGTGTTATTGAAAACCTCTTAAGGGGTCATTGTACTCATTCTTATGAACAAATTTTACGTTTTCGTTTTATGTGATTTCAGGATTGGTCCCATAGTAAAAGTTGTTCATACAGATGAGTATAATGACCCCTTAAGAGGTTTTCAATAACACGTATATATCGATAGTATTGCCGCGTAGTACGGTAAAAACGTAAACGTAAAAGTTGTTCATACGGATGAGTACAATGACCCCTTAAGAGTTTTTCAATAACACGTCGTATGTCGGATAGTATTACCGCGTAGTACGCTAAAAACGTAAACGTAAAAGTTGTTCATACAGATGAGTATAATGACCCCTTAAGAGGTTTTCAATAACACGTATGTCGATAGTATTGCCGCTTAGTACGCTAAAAACGTAAATGTAAAAGTTGTTCATACGGATGAGTATAATGACCCCTTAAGAGGTAGGTAATATCAATAAAATCCTTAATTTAAATATTTCATTGATAAAAACTAAAAAAAAGGTTGATAAAAAACAATACAACTAATGGTAGATTTTAATTGGCAACATCGATTTGACATTACCATTCTATTGCCATTCCGTCGAGATTTAAGTTTTAGCAGACTACCCATTTTGTCACAGTTGTTTATGAGTGTCAGTAGGGTGTCGGTGGAATGGCGATGGTTGGTTTTTTAGTGTAATTAGCAGACTTGGGGCCCAGGTGGTCTGGTAGGTGCCTAATTCGCCATAAAAACTCTTTGAAGCATCTTCATGATATTGAGTCAGTTGTCATCGGGCCCTGTGATCGGCGCAGATTCGCGACAAACGTTTGATCAAGCCGTCGAGATGATAGATTGATGAGCGGCCCCTGTCCAGAAATCGATCCTCCGTTTCCGTCCGAGATTATTTATGCGTTAAGTTTGGCAGACGCCGAGAAAGCATCCGGATCCGCTAAAAATAAAAACTATGATGATATCTCCTGGTATAGGTAGGCACCGTATTTATAACTAATTAGGTAATAATATCGTAGCAAGTAACTGCCTCACCTAAAACCACCCATTCAATCTTTATCCAAATCATTTATTCTATGATGGAATGGAACAGATAAAATGCTAATGTCTCTAAAAAGAACGCATATTGAAAGTTCGCAAAACACTCATCCCCATCTCATTTATTGATAGCAGATTGAATGGAACTTCATTACAAAAACGCTGCGGGTAAAATATGCTGATCCGCAAACAGTTTCAAATTGAAACCACAACGTAAAATAGAGTTGAAAGGGGTGGTGGACGTGTAGCGGCGTGATAACGCGGTGCCAGCGATGCGTGAGCGTTGATCCGTCGTTGCATGCGCTGTATAAACCGTGGACAGGGAACAATGTGAACAAAAATGAACAAACGCACACTAATCCCGGCATTGTTCGGGCCCACAGCCCGCCCACGATACGTCATCATCCACCTACCGCTACCACTTGCTTACACGAGCATTTCTGAACTTACATTAATTGCTACCTGCAGTGCTTAGTATACAATTATTTCCTTATTGTTCAAAAGAATTCCTAATAATTCGACATAACCAATTTGATCAATCAAAATAAATTGAATTTTTCTGAAGTCCTTGGTAGATATATTACATTCGTTGGCAATCTGCTGTCAGGCTTATAATTAACGAGTTTGGTTATTAAATACTTAATTTCCTTTCCAAACTAGGTATCACTAAAAAAGATATGAAAGATAAAAGTCGGTGTTTACCATAGAAATCTTAATAATAAGGTAATAGAAGTCGTAAAGGCGCGTAAACTTGTCACTGCGTGAAACCAGTGCGCGAACCGTTTGCTTGATCATCAGTGCTGTTTTGGACGAGGAGTCACTAAAATTGTAGATTGGTGCATATCTAACAGCTGATTTTTAGGCTTAATTTATTTTGCATTGAATGGTCGAAACATGGTGAGCGTAATTGTGTATTTATGTGTTGGTAGCGGCAAACCGGAGCGCGGCTCGGCGGCGACACTCGTTCCAGTAGGTCTACTCGCGTTTTACGAACGACAAACGAAGTACGAACTTTCGTTCCGACTGATAGTTACATAATAAAGATAGGCACATAAAAAGGGCACAATTAAGATAGACTACGGTTCATAGTCGTATACAATTTACCGGAGATGAGAACAACAAACGTCAAAACATGATCATCGCATGCGATAAGGGAACGATGGTTGACCGGAGTAGCAAATTGTGATGAATCGTACGATTTATCGAATATCGTCGAACGGGAGTAGACCCCCAGTATTAAAAGACAGTAGATAACATTTCTATTACCTTATTATGTAGATTTCTATGGTGTTTACCATCCGGTGTTTACTCAGTAAATGACATGAATGGACGCTCAAGGAATTCATTAAGACATATTGCTACGAAAAAACAGCTCACGTTGTGAGGCGAACGGTGTAGTTGTAGTATTTTAAAGCTTACTCGTTTGTAATAAAGATCATGAGATGATGTCAATATTTTAGTAGACAAAAAAACAGGGTCCGGACACTGGATGAATGGTGTCAAAATGACAAGCCAGTTTCGATTTTTTGCAAAGTTTATGATAGACCCGGTGGCGGAACGTTTATCCGCATGTCAGTGATTTGCTCATCAACTTGTCTAAACGTTTAAAATTACTACATTGTCGTGGGAAATACAAATAATAATCACCAAAACTTACAATAGGTAATGACCACAAATATAGGATAGATAATAATACATATACTATAGAAGGTCGATAAAGGAAATAAATATAATATTATATACAGGATTTTTTCTATTTTAGGAAATTGTAAAGGACATCTCGTTAAAGTAATATCTTATTAGATAGATTACTATCATATCCATGTCTAGGTTTGCCAACTTTTTTGAGACGAAATATAGAGGTTTTGATCCGCAGCCCCTAAAAATATAGTCATCATCAACATCATGATTTCAGCCGAAAGACGTCCACTGCTGGACATAGGCCTCCCACAAGCATCGCCAACAGGACCGGTCCTGCGCTTTTCGCATCCAGCGGATTCCCGCAACCTTCACCAGTTCTTCTTTCTACCTTGTGGGGGCCCTACCCACGCTACGCATTCCAGTGTGGTCGCCACTACCAAAAATATAGTATTTCAAAAATTAAGAGACAACTAATATTTTGAAATCTTGGGTTGACTAAGTGCCGAGCCTTTTTAGGTTTCCGCCCAAAGGCCACCAACGGACCCTATTACGCCTTGCCCATCTATTCGTCTCTCTTTCTGACACAAGGCTGTTCTTAACCGTAATAGGTAGCCAGTTGAAATACTCACAGAATGTATTACTAAGCCCTCATGGAAAATACTGAAAACAGTGGAAAGTCTAAACCCAAGGGTTAGTTCCTCCCCATACAATACACCCCGAAAAATATCTATTTTTCAACTGTTTTGTGTCTGATTTATCTTTAAATACAGGCGTCAAACTTGGTCTAATTGTAATGCATATGCTTGGTCAATTTGATCCACCATCATCATCATATTCATCATCCTCCGAGCCATTTCCCTATTATATTGGGGTTGGCGTCCAGTCTAGCCAGATGCGGCTGAACATCAGTGTTTAACACGAAGCGACTGCCATCAGACCCCCGCAACCCAGTTACTTGGTAATACTGACATTCGGAGGTTACAGTTGTCAGACTTTCAGGCTTCTGACTACCCGTAACGACTGCCATAGATATTCGTATGACAACTGAAACCGACAGCTAAATGTGCTTTCCAAGGCACGGACGGGTCTTGATGTGCAACGAAACGGTCACCCATACACATACTGACCGCGGAAAGTGCAGCTTAACCTTGCAGACCGTACAATCCACGCAGTCGTTGCTTCGCTACAAGCCCCTTAATTTGATCCCCCTGGATTCAAATTTGGTTGAGAAGGCAATGTAGTAGTTTTGCCTAGTATATAATTTTTTGAGAAATATAGTAGTGGGACTCGTAATATAGTAGGATACTATCACAGTTCAAAAAACTAGTTTTTTGTTGGTCTAAGGGTACTATATTATAAATAGTAGTATTATATAGTATCCGTGTTCCACATATCATGGTAAAATTAAAGTTAATTATGTATGACGTAAAATTAATTTCAATCAATCAACTCAGCCTATCGCAGTCCACTGCTGGACATAGGCCTCTCCCAAGTTGCGCCACAACGCTCGGTCCTCTGCCTTCCGCATCCAGTCCCCCCCAGCCACGTTCCTTAGGCCGTCGGTCCACCCGGCAGAGGGGCGCCCTACGCTGCGTTTGCCGATTCGCGGTCTCCACTCAAGGACTCGTCTGCTCCAACGTCCATCGGTCCTTCGACAGACATGGCCAGCCCACTGCCACTTCAGCTTAAATTAATTTAATATTAAGTAATTTGATGCCATCGAGCGTCGCACTTAGAGATTTTTTTATTTAATAAAAATAGCCTGATAACAAAATATTAATGAAAGACATAATAAAATTTAAAAAACCAAAACAAAAAATGCAATGCTATACACATGCAAAACATAAAAAATGGATAAGAAGCCGAAAGCTCTGCTTCTCCTTTTTTACTTAAACTGAGACCACCTATAATAATAGAGTAAAAAAGTCGTTTAATTGTTAACAAATTGAATTAAATTGGTTGCGAAAAATGTAGCGTGTAGAAATTGTAAATAAAACGTTTTGTCATAAAAAACACTTGCAAAAATATTGTTCTGACACTTGTGCTGAACTAGTTCTTGTCTGTTGCGTCAGAAGGTTGAAAGTTGACGGTATTTTAGTTTTGAAAATGGTGGAGTTTATTTGGTTCTCGGTACACTGTTAGTTTTTGCGGATTATAGATATCCGTGTATTGTGTAGGCCTCGGGGCACTATGGCGCGCGAGGTGGATTATGCGCCACATTACCCCGCGGGTGCGGATTCTATTCTCGATGCGGGCTGGATCTCGACCTGGAAATTGTTGCGCATTTAGATATTAGTTTTGTGTGCGTGCACAATTTAAGCGAGAACTTTTATTGTACTTCCAATTTATTTGCTTGTAACCCGACTTTTGTTGTATTCCTTTATGTAGTTTTGCTAACCTTTAAACGAGATTACAACCAAGTTAACTTCATCAAATGAGACACAATTAATTTTCTATTGTTTTTACAGTTCTTTAGTACTCAACATTTCATATCGATTTGTGCTAAAGCGATGAACAAATTCGATAATTTAGATATTAATTGATTAAATCATGGATTCAAAAAATCTTTTTTTGTAATAATGCCTTTATCCGCGGCTTCCCCAACGTATGATTCAATTAATCACAAAAAGACAAGAAATTGTGTCTCTTCTCTTCCCAGGATTAAAAGTAGGTAGGTACCTAGTTTATATGTAAAACCGGTTTATGGTCTACATCATGTAACAGATTAAACGCTAGACCTGAAAGCAGTTTGTTCAGAATCACAAGGAGAATCAATTGGCATATACTCTCGCTATTACTCTCGCTACACTGTCCGTCCGACCGACCGTCTATCTGTCACAGGACTGTATCTTTTGAACGGTAATAGGTAACCGGCTGAAATTTCAGTATATGTGTTGCTATGACCGCTATCACGAAAAATACAAAAAAAGTCTAAATTCAAAGGCCCATACAAGAAACCTCGAAAAACATGCAATTTTTTGAACGTATTGTTCCTGCTCTATCTTCAAAACGATAGTACATTTAGCGTCAAACTTGGTCTGATTATAGTGCATACTATGAAATAGGGCAAACACAGAAATATGTGGTGGTACCTACGTAGGAAATAGATGCAAAAATTCATATTTCGCGCACGGTGCGTTGATGTCTTTTGATGAACTCTCGTAAACTAAATCAGTTTCTATGATTTCAGGTAGATGGGTGGTACAGAACCCTTACTGCGCAAGTCCGACTCACACTTGGCCGGTTTTTATAATACCTGTTAGTAGGTTTAGTAAGTAGGACAATTCCAATTAGGTAGGTACATTTATATATTATTATTTTTGTTATTATTTATACTTAAGCTAGAATAAGACTTTAGGTAAAACATAAGACCAACTTACCTATTTTAGATTGTTCTTGTTTTTTCGGTAAATACAGTTAAAGCTGCCATCTTGCGACGGATGTGTCAATAATACTGTCCACAAAGGTACAACCTGTGGGTACAACAAAGTAAAACGTGAACATTTGGACGAACTGAAAACAAAAAACGTAGAAAGGTAACCTCACTCTAGTGAACGACATAATTTGGTGTTCACGATTTACGACTTCCAGATTGCGTAAAAACACATCTATAACAAACTAAACAAACACAGGCGTGCGCAGCCGTCTATAAAGCGCAAGTTATCCACATTTAATTACATTCTGGTATTTTTGTAAGTACGCCCGGACCGCCGGCGGCGACTCACGCCGTGGTGGTCACCTTACATTTACTCATTTACTATCTACGTAACACAGCTTTTTAAATCAATTACTTAAAAATCTTTATTATCTGTTTGCGACTCGATTTCTCATTCTATTTATTAATATTCATTCATCTGGCTAGCCTAACGTTAGCTCTATATATTTTCAGACCACATGGAATACCCTATGGTATAATAAGTAATAAGATGTTTCACCAGGTATTCTCTTCCCGCAATGGCAGCGCGATGCCTCCAAGCTACGTCACGATCAGTGCTGCCATTGATTGATATCTTCAATATACTTAAGGAGATTTTTGTTCATAATGAATATAAAATAAATTCCTAACTAGCCTATTTGTTATCTCGTGTTTTTCATCTAATTAGTTAATAAAGGAAACTATATTAAATTACTAGTTAAAAAGTGATTCTTTATAAAAGAAAGTAAATGAAAAAATGCATTGCTCGGGTAATTTATTTTCACAAAGTGGCAGCACATCAAACTGACAAGTGTCACGCTAACAGCCCGCTATTGGTTCCACGGCTGATGACGTAGTACGGAGGCAATCACGTGACCTAGCTGTCACGGGAAGAGACTACCTGGTGTTATTATACCATGGAATACCCTATATCTCTCTTTCCCTAACAGTAGGTTTTTTACAACGAGCACATACATTTTTAACCGACGAAAAAAAGGAGGAGGTTCTCAATTCGACGCGTATATTATTATTTTTTTTTTTTTTTTTTTTTTTTTTTTTTTTTTATGTATGACCACGCATAACTTTTTACAGAGTGGTCCGATTTTGATGATTCTTTTTTTAATGGATAGGGTATATCTCGAAGTTGGTCCCATTTAAATTTCAAAATCAAAATCCACCCCTAAGGGTAGTAAAACAGGGGATGAGTGTTTGTTCACCCACTGAATTCTTACCTGTTAACCGATTCTGTTGAAACTTGACACATATAAATATAGTTCTGGACACTACGACATAATGGAGACCTGGAGTTAGATTTTAACCACAAAAAAATGAAAAATAAAACTTTTTAACAAAAAATTGAACCGACGAAAAGTGAAACTGAAAAGCGAAAAATAACTATTTATGAGTCGGCGCCAAACAACCAATTAACGAAGATCATTAAATTACTTTAAATAAATAATAAAAACAACGTCACATCAAATACAACGTGAAATTTTCAACGATAAACAATTACTTTCCAAAAATGCGTTCTCCGCTCGGCCACTTGCAACTTACACGCACTTTGCATGTTAAAAGTTCGTTTGGCGCCGACTCATAAATAGTTATTTTTCGCTTTTCAGTTTCACTTTTCGTCGGTTCAATTTTTTGTTAAAAAGTTTTATCATCATAAGAGACCTACCCTAAGCTCCTTTTGATGTGGGCAAAATAATTGTACATCGTCGTTGCGACTTTAAGACGTCTTATGTATGTGTCACTTTTGGCAAAATCACTTTTTTACACCAGTCGATTCTAGGTTTTGAAGCTCTATCAAATGCAAAAACTCCCATGTGTATATGACTTTTCAATCAAGAAATAATGTGGTTCCCGTATTTTTTGTTGGAACTAGTTGGTTACATAATTTTTTTTTAGTAATCGATTTTCTTTTAAAAGTGATTTTTACACATAAGAGGTCTTAAAGTCACAACGACGACATATTCTTTCAAATAAGCGACATTTTATTAGAAAATATAAGGTAGATGCTTCGCGGTTAAAACTTACGAGATGTTATTTTGAAAGAAATCAAAACATTGTCGGCTTTTAATCTCTTGTAAAACAGCATCAAAATACAACCGACCAACTCGAATCCCGACTAATCTTTATGTCACAATATCTGTAAACTATGTTTCAGAAATGTTTTCGTTGTTTTAATAATTTAAAACGTTTTCTCAGACACGAATTATTTGTTTTGAATTGATAAGTTAAGAATTAGAAGTTATTGGCATTAATGTAGGTAGGCACTTTTATGTTCTTTTATAACCTGACCTAATGAACTTACTGAATTCTTAGGTTAATACTTATAAAATAAAGATAAATCATTATTAAATATTATAAATGAAGAGACTGACTCACAGGCGATGCATAATAATGTTACGGTCAAAGTCCACAGAGTGTGCACTGTGCAGAGTCAGCACTGCCCAGAAATTTTTGACATTGCATAGTCCGGAAATATCGGGCTCTGCCCATTTCATAATGGGCACTATCAACACTGGCCGAGTAACGGTGAGTACTTCTTCTTCTTCTTCGTGTCAATGGTTCTCATGTAGTTCACACTTTATTCATGTGGTATTAAGTAATATACCAAAGTGTTAAATGGTACTCTACCCAAGGAACTCTAGACAATGACGCCCCACATGCCAGTGTTAGAAAAATAAAAATCGGTTCTTTCTTCATGTATGAGATCTGACCGGACCCTGTTAAATAATTAAATTAAATTTCTAATTCAATATTCGGTTTTGGGTTAACATTCTATACAAAATACCATAATTTCAAGTCTGTAAGTCATTCCGTTTGCAAAACACGTAACATACGGACAGACGGACAAACAGCAAAGTTACAGCAATAGGGCTCCGTTTTGCTCTTGTGTTACGGAACTCTAAAAACTGTTTTTTATTTAATAACATTAACGAGTGTCATATACTCGCCTACCGAGAGTTATATACAACGCAAAATAAAGCTACAATTTGCAAAAAGCATCAAAAATTTTGAATTTCACGGGCTACCCTGTAGCATTCATGTCTTGCACATCAAACTGTTTTTTATTTAATAACATTAACGAGTGTCATATACTCGCCTACCGAGAGTTATATACAACGCAAAATAAAGCTACAATTTGCAAAAAGCATCAAAAATTTTGAATTTCACGGGCTACCCTGTAGCATTCATGTCTTGCACATCATGGTCTTCCATTTAACATTTTCTAGCACTTTGCACACGTAGCATTACCAGTGTCAACGATACCCAATCGAAGTTGGGCAAACTACACTAATAAATTAAAACATTTAACAGTGTCCACCATTAGTCAGGCAATGTTGACAGTGCCTGTTATAAACCTGCAAATAATTCATGTTAGTCCTGTGCAATGTCGACAATGCCCGGGTATTATTGAATCTGCACTGCACGCTGTAGGCTTTGCCCGTTCTGAATAATTTAAATCTCTATGCCCGTAACGCATTCACTAAAATGCAAAAACTTATTTTAACAATAAACGTACCGTACCTATACTTTTATACGTACCTATATATTTTTCCATTATATTTCCTTCTAAACCAGAAGCCTAAGTAACTTTTGATAACGCAAACAAGAAAGTTTACTAAAAGTGAAACCTTATTGAAGCATTAACAAAGAGCATCGAAACTTTGTAGGTATTGATCTGAATTTCCACAACGCCAAGCGGGATGTAAAGTATGATTACCGGAGCTGTTAGGAGGGGAAGTTTACCTATAGCTAAGTATATAGGGGGAGAGCGGGCAAACATTTAGCTATAAACCGTTTTCAACGACGCCCGAGGCGGCATTGGCCCAAACGAGGGTTGGCGGGAATAGGCAAATATTTGCCCTGAGGGCTGGGAAGCAGCCGACTAATTGTTCTTTAAATACCTCAGTCCCACCCTTCAGCAAACAATTTCCAAATCGATTTATTGGTGCCGACTCCCTGCTTTTTATTTTTTCAAGGAGAACATCTCAGCATATTTGTTTTTGGTGCATTGGATAGGTTACCAGACAAATATTTTTGGAACTCGATAAATATTTGGTCATTTAAAATTCAACTGATAGGACGATGCCCATAGCCCATCTTATTTATTTCACATAGTGTGTAGTTGACTTACAGTGAGTAGAATTTGAGGTATCGTTCAAGAAATATTACGGAATTATGTTCAACATTCTCTTCCTGTAAAATTTCAACATAATGTACCTATTATTATACACGGACAAAAGATAGTTCCTACTATTTTAAATTTAACATGAAAAATGGAATGTGAAGCCGGCATTAGCACGCGAACAGATCGACGTGTGTTCCACTGTCAGCGTTTCTATTTCCATCACATCTATTTGTCACGTATGTCTAATTTGTGTTAATGTTGATGTAAAGATTTATTATCGAGATACAAATGTGTCGTGAAGAACTTCATTGTAGAATATTAATGCAAATGAGATTGTTTGTAAGAGCCGATTCTAGCTAGCATTTAGTTTTATACCTAGATATACCTACAGATATGATGTAAAAATTCCAGAACTTTTACTCTAGAAAATTCCCACCACCACCAGCTGTAAAAGAGCATGATTTTCGTTTCAAGCTTCATATGAATACTTATTATTTACAGTGAATGTTTTTACAACGTCACTTCACAAAATGTTTACGGATTCATAATTTGTTCCACGACACAAACGTTCAATATCAACGAGAATGTTGAGAACAACCCGATTGTTAACAGAAAAACGTGCGAAGTGATCAAAGTGATCGGAATCATAACGTAAACCTGCTGGAGTTCGCCGGTAACATACACTTTTTGTAAAAAGTTATTCGACAGTTGGCCAACCGACACGTTGCGTATGTAAACTAAATAGCTTTTGACAGATTTCCTTGCTTTTTGAAACGGTAAAAAATGGTCACGACGAATAATCAATAAGTAGCACAGTAAATCACTTTGAATTTTGTGTTAGAGTAAATGACTTCGAAATTATTAAAGTTGAACGTGGAGCTGACTTCGGCGTCATCTTTTACGTTCCATGGAGGAGAGCTAGTTTAGGTGAATTATTCTCAATGTTTTTAAGATTTTCAGTAACACAACATTCTTCCTAAAAATATACAGCAGGAATATCTACAATAAATTAGATGACTTAGCATTGACCAGTAATTGATTTAATATAAAGTAGGTACTGCCCCCCTAGCCAAGTTGACAATCTACAATCGTCAACGCTAATAGAAAACAATCAAAATGTATGGGAATGACATATCTCAACGAATTATTTTTTGGGCTGTACTGATTGTGAGTCTGCCTAACTGTTAGAAATTAATTTGGTAATATCCTCAGAAGAATAAAAAGGGATGTCTTTAACAAAAGATTACATATTTTAAAACGCGTTTTAAAATGATATGGAACTAAACGGAGAGCTGTTGTGCGGCAAATGAAAGAATTTAAAATAACTTGCGGCATTGCACTCGGGTCCATATGGGACATGTCTCGGACTACCCTTTCTGGGGCCACTATTTTTGTAATGACAGTTCGCAGGCGGCCGAACGACAGCGCGATCGCTTCAGGGAAACACCTAATTGTGTTGTAGCCGCCACTCTTGATGAATGAGCAGATATTTACATTTCGTTTTATTTTAGATAACAAATTGTTGAACATCGAACTCGGACCGCTTTGTTTTACCTACTGTGAATCGTAATTAGTAACTTGTTGTTGTCATGTAAATGTCTTGTAACTCTTGTAACATTGTCGTCAGCTTTAGGGAAATAAATAACTAACAGATGTCCTACACTATATATATCACATTTCAAATCATCCAATGTCAATTGATCGAGAATTATTATCAGATGTCCAAATAGACAAACATTCATTTCATCGAAAGCTCAAAATATTAGACACTACATTAAATATTCGAAATATCCATCGGTTGACATTCGATGTTTTGGATTTCAATATGATGTAGGGCACCTATCAATTTACGATTAGTTTTGAAATTTTAATTACCTTTTTATTTATGTAATTGAATCCATTAATATTATTTTTAGAAATAAGAAAGAACTCCTGTGGTTATTTAGAATTCCAGTCAGGTCATCCCCATGAGTATTATGTTATGACTGTAGAAATCATAATAAGTTAATATAAATGTTATCTACGTACTGTCTTTTAATACCGGTGGATCGTGTGTGTGGTTTGCCGCTACCAAAACATAAATACGAAATTACGCCCACCATGTTTCTGGCATTCAATGCAAAATAAATTAAGCAAAAAAAACCGCTGTTAGATGTGTTGCAATATACAGTTTTAGTGACTCCGCGTCCAAAACAGTACTGATTATCAAGCAAACGGTTATCTGGTGTCCTACGAGACACCTGACGTCGGCGACAAGTTATCGGGCCTTTACCATTTCCATTACCTTATCATGACATGACCAATCAATAGAGAAAAAGATATTGGGATAGGTACCGTCACAAATCTAATAGATCACAGTTAATCTTTATCTTTGAATATTTTTATAATATGGTGAGGATTTTCAGTAGATCAAGAAACCAACGTTGCTGCAACTGCTTTTTAAGTTAGGTACGGTCGACCGCACGTCGGTGGTAACACTTTGACATTAGCAGCATCTTTATTTCGTAAGCAGTAAGGGCGGTTTTAGAATTGACGTGTTACCACTGTCATGCAGTCGACTGTACTTTTCTCTCAGACCGTTTTATAGTTTTTTGTAATTAGCTTTGTCTGTTATTATTCTGCTAGAAACCTACAAGTACTTTAAGAATTTGAAAAGAAATGCGAATAATTGAGTATATAATTAATAAAACCAGGGCTAAGTTATACTTGCGATGTAGTATTTAGTATTTATGATGGTTGGCGTGGCAGCCCACTACCGCATTGCGTGTCTGTCCATACCCATCACCGATCTCACGGTTATATAAACGTTACTAAGTCAAGGATTAATAGTAAAGTTTATTTTAAAACCGTCTTTATTTATTTACTCAACAAGTGCTTAGTAATGTAAACGTAAACTAAAACGTGTATACGGCCCGATACCCGACCCGAGAGCTGAACCCGGTGGCATGCAGGCGTGCCCGCCGCACGCCGAGCGACGACGCGGCGGCAACGGCTGCACCCTGTCATTTCCGACATGTGTTATACTTTTTAACGTTCTAAATATCATTTGTACAAAAATCCCAGCAGTCAGTCACATTTGGGAACGATTTTTACTGACATAGAATTCGATATACGCCCGGAGTATGGATTTGTGCCCGGTTAATGGCAATAGGCTCGCCCCCTATTACATGGGACTATAACATAACTGGCGAAATGTGGGTGTACTATTACACCTCTGCCTACCCCTTCGGGGAAATACAGGCGTGATGTTATGTTATGTTACGTAGAATTCGATCAATAACCTACCGACCTATTATTTATCAAAAAAAACTGCTTAACTTTATCTCATTTAATTTTCCATTAGAAACATCTTGGCTGAAAGGGCGGCGATCTGGGGCCAGTTTCGTGCCAAATTAGATTCGATAAAATAAATATTTATCTAGCTTTCGATATAAACGTAGTAGGAGGTGAGCCGTCAAATCAAATTGCTTTTCGACTAGACTGCGGGTGGTTGCGGCTCGCATTTCTCGGATTTCCAATGTTGAGATTTTAATGCGATTAGAAATAGGAAATCTATCGGGAAATTGCGACGGTACAAGATTTAATTAAAACTTTATCTTTAACATTATCTTCTGTTCAATACGGTATTTGAATGTTACTAAAAATGTAAAGTATTAATGTACATTATTTAAATAATAAATAGAAAGAACACGATAAGTGAAGAAATAAAATCGATGAAAAATTACGTCGTTTTTCTGTACGGGGCATTTCTTGCCCTTGTTGCGCAAAACCGACTTTGTACAAGTAGTGTGTAGTTACAATGGCGTTGATGTGTTATGACGTCAGTGATCAGTAGTGCTGTCCCTGTCTAGTAAACAGTTTTGAAATGCTTATAATTTTGACACTTCGATGAACAATAGTACGCATCGTAGCTTGGACATTATACAGAATATTTCATTAGCTTTAATGAAAATATTTAAATTCCGATCTTTTCAACGTTGACGGATCAGTGTTATACTGGCGCGGCCTTGTTATGTTTTTTTCAGGTGCTGTAGTATCTACCTACCTAAGTATAATTAAAGAAAAACGTTTCTGAAGATCTGTCGGAAAAAGAGATTACTTTAAAATATCTAATATTTCAGTAATCTAACAATATAAATATCCAATAAGGGTTGTCATTATCAATTCAAAGATAAATTAAATTCAAGTAGGTACATTTAATGTAATTTGATAATGTTTACGTAGCGCTAGCGATGAAAATGGTGAAATAAATGACATTGCCGTCAATCGGCAAACTGACAGTTGTGACAAAGGGGCGTACTCAGGAGGGGAACAAAGTCAAAGGGCGGGGACGCCATTTTGATAGCGATGTGTTTTCCGGAGGTTTGGGTTATATTTTACATTTTATCACTGCAGAAACATTGTGGGCTTTTCACTCTTTTCAGAGCTTAAATTATCCCATAACAAAATTCTAGCAGCACAATATAAAATAACACGCAAGATGAGCTAGGAATACATCTAAATAAAGATTTTTATACTTCACTAACAACAAAATTTTAGAAGCAATAACTTATTCTTTAATTGAGACTTTCTTGAAACGTCGAAGCTCGTTGTAATATCAACCCCCGGTCGTAATTCAAGCGGGCGGATTATTTTCTTGTATGTTGGAGTATGATACATGACTGTGCTCAGATGCTTACCGTTCCGGTGCATCGGGACTATTAGAGGCATTGGATAAACAAAGGATTAAATTATCGCGTTAAGACAGAGATAATCCATACAGATGAGTTGGTTGTTGACCTCCGATCTCCGGGAAAGTAATGCTCTGACTCATTTCGACTTATTTTGGAAGTTTGAAACTTTGAGAATGCGTTTGTAATATTTTAGTCAAATATTTGGTACCTACGTTACACATGTTTTGTTGTGCAATAATATCCCTATTATTCAGTTAAATTACTCCAGAATAACATTGTCGAGTCGGTTTTCATTCAAGTACCTATTAGGTTACGTATACCTACTACAACAAAAGTCGTGTGTCATACTTATTATCAAACTAGGTAAAAATCACTAATTCGCAATTATCTACCTTCTCGTTGAACTGACATGAGCCGTATTACAAAATATGCAAGAAAAATGCGTTTTAAGCTACTTTTTGCGTCGTAGATCTCAGTAATAGAAGTGTTTATTTTAAATTTATTTGTGGAATATGATAGTTTTATTCATCCCATAGTTACAAAATTTTGTAGAATATTCATTTATTGCGTCTAAGACTAACAATAAACTTTATTCCCCGCCGCCACGTTGGTTAAACGCTCAGAAGCGGTATTTTAACGTTCTGGATCTCAGTTATCTTTCACAAAAACGGTTTTAAAATAGATCATAATATTCGGAACATGTTCCAATGGATACAAAATTTACAAATATTTTCCACTTTAAAATATCTATTTTACAAACCTTCAATTTTCTCCTAAAATAAATAAAGTTTCTAAAACAAAAAACATACAAAACGAAATTCAGAATTTTGCCAACACCATTAAATTGAAACATGAAAATAATTAAAAAGATATCTTACTTTAAATCAAATATTTCCTTGCGCTTGCGATGTGGGCTCAGTATCACGCGATCTGGACTCAGTATCGGAAAATCTAAGTCAGTAATGGAAATTTCTATAAATCTTTCAATGGAATAAAATAAGAAAACCAAAAATCCACTTCTCGTTGCTGTTTTCGTCAAAAAAGTGTAATACGGCTCTAAAGTTCATTATAGGGTTCCGTACCCAAAGGGTGCCAACGTGATCCAATTACTATGCCCCGTCCGTCCTTCCGTCTGTCTGTCACTGGCTATTCTCTTCAATCGTGATAGGTAGCAATTTGAAATTTTCACAGAGTATGAGTTATTTTACGACGGTCTCTATCATAGTAAATACTATAAATAATAAAAGTATGAATCCAGGTACAAGAAACCTCGAAAAAATGCATTTATTCGACGTTTTCTGTTCCTGTTCAATTTTAAAAATCGTAAAACAAACAAGTTTTGACACTGGTTCTGTCTCATTTTGTTTACCTACCTCATTCTATCACTGTTAATGCTCAACAATATTTGAAAATCCATGAAAATGATAAAAACTCAAACACATGGATAGATAAATGTCACTTCAGTCTCCGGAATTATAAAACGTACTTTAATCTCTGTACTTCTGGGCTTACTCATTATTTCAGTCTCAATAAAAACTTCCCTTGCCTCATCCTTATTCTCATTTTATTTATATAGGTATATTGTATATACGTATATTATAATGTCTATGTTGTGTCCAGCAGTGGACGTCTTTTGGCTGAAATGATGATGATGATGATGATATTGTAATATTTTGTTGATTCTTTGATTTCCGAAGTATGGACCCTTATTCACATTTGCTGTTGTACATTTTTAAAGGATGCCAAATTTTATTGTATTTGACTTTAGGTGTAAAAGTAAATATAATAGTACATTATGATACAAGTGAGCTAAGTTGACTATTATACTCGAGGCTGGATTGCGTAATGGAGCCGAGAGTATAATAGTCAATGTTCACGCGTGTCATACGACGTTTTTCAACACACTTGCGAGGAAAAAAACATAAATTACACATTTTAGACAAATATTGAATTTGTGAAAAATTATAAAAATGGCGCGCGGATCGCGCGGTGAGATACAGGTATGCGCGCGCAGGTGGTCGTAGGAAACCGCCAAACAGCCTTATATAAAAATATTATAAATTGTTTTTTTTATTTATAAAACAAATTAATATTAATTTGTTGACAAAAATTAATAATTTGATGAAATGAAATGTTTATATAGCATATTTTAATTAATACAGTTGATTTATTCCCAAAAATGTTTAATTTAGTTCAGGCATAAAAACTCTTTGCTGCGATTTAAAAATAAACTGTAAAGTATAAAGCACTAGTGCAGTAATATAATGAAAAAACCGGCCAAGAGCATGTCGGGCCATGCTCAGTATTATAGGGTTCCTTAAGTAGGTGTTACAAACAAATAAAATCGAATATTAATCACGGCTATTTTAGTTTTTACAATAGACGGCAGCATTGGCGACTCAGAGAGTGATGTCAGTAGCCGCTAGATGGCGCTATACAGTGCCAAATGTAATAGACGGCACTTGACGGCAGCATTGGTGACCCAGAGAGTGTTGTTAGACGCCGCTAGATGGCGCCAAATTTAAGAAGTGTGTCGTCAACATAACACAAAGTTACTTTTTGTGATTTTTTCAAATAGAAAGTAGCTAAAGGAGCATTATTTGCTAAGATCATTTTTCTCTTAGGTCAATGACCTTTGAACTAGGACGTTTTAAGTATTTTTCAGTTTTCTCTCTATAACTCAAAAATTTATAATCACAATATGTTCGAAATAATTTTAAAAGAGAGTTTTTATAAAGGTCTATCAATGTGGAAGATTATAAGTTTCTACGTTGCATAGTTTAGAAATGGCAGGGGGGGGGACACATTGCAAGCCACTTTGGCAGGCTATATTTCGCAGATGGTACATTTGATAAAAAAGTGATGTATGAAACATTACCTTCATTTTAGTAGACCTATTCAATGATACCCCACACGAGGGGGTGCAGCGAAAAAAAAAATTTCTTCCCCATTTCCCATGTATGGGCGCCGCCCCTAAAATACGTAATCATGATTTTTTTATTCTTTTAAAATTGAGATCTATATCTATACTATTTTTAAACAAAATTTCATTTACTTATGTTTATAACTGTAGAAGTTATTAAGCTGTAAAGGATTAGGACAGAAGGACAGACGGACAGACGGACAGACGGACAGACGGACAGACGGACAGACGGACAGACGGACGGACATGACGAAACTATAAGGGTTCCTTGTAGGACTACGGAACCCTAAAAAGCACGCGTGCGTTATAAGCCACATTATTAACCTAAAAGCGATGCAATAAGAGCCACTTTACGAGCAAGTGTGTTGAAAATAACATTATGCCTGAACTAAATTAAACATTTTTGGGAATAAATCAACTGTATTAATTAAAATATTATGCTATATAAACGTTTCATTTCATCAATTTTTTTTTTTTTGTCAACAAATTAATATTAATTATATTTTTATTTTAGGCTGTATGGCGGTTTCCTTCGACCACCTGCGCGCGCATAGCTGTATGTCACCGCGCGGTTCGCACGCCATTTTTATAATTTTTCACCACAAATTCAATATTTGTCTAAAATGTGTAATTTATGTTTTTTTCCTCGCAAGTGTGTTGAAAAACGTCGTATGACACGCGTGAGCATTGACTATTATACTCTCGGCTCCATTACGCCCTCGCCTTCGGCTCGGGCTGCAATCCAGCCTCGAGTATAATAGTCAACTTAGCTCACTTGTATCATAATGTACTATTATTTACTCATCAAAGGGCGCAAGATCGCCGGCGCCGGCGCTGCACTGGCGGCTGCGAAACATTAGAATATTGTCTATTGTGTTTGATGAATTACATAGAGAAAATTAGTATCACACTGATCATATATAAGTACTTATTAGATACCTACTGGCGCATCGCGGCTCGCGTTTGTATTGTGTTATTATAAGGCCATGGTTACGTAAATCTACCTGTTTGTACGAGACTTACCATTTTAAACAAATAGAATTTGTGCCAATATCAACACTGCTGTTGTAGAAAAACAATAAACATCGGTTCATTGACCGATACAGTGGATGTTCTGCCAAAATAAGCACCCCTTACCTTCCACAATGTCTACAGACACGTAAATGTTAATTTGCGGAACGTTCATATACAAATATGTTAACTGGATAAATAGAAGAGAAATTTAATTAAGAGTAAGGCTACAGAAAACTATCTGACACAATCACAATATTGTAACGATGTATTTTGACTCTGAAAGTGAAAGTCAAGAAATAAACATAGCCAATTATGGTTTATAATAATTATGTTTCTCTTCAAACGGTGATACATACTCGTACCAACAACACTGCTGCTGGTAGATGGCAGCGGCTGGTGACCGATCTCTACATTCTCAACGGAGACTAGTCACGTGTGACATATTATAGTGCGCAAACACAGGTGCACTCTCTATCCCCTGACTCTCATAATCCGATGGGACGGCAGTCCGACAGACCGAAGAGAGATCAGGCGTAAGACTAACGGCTTTACGCGCTCTCCGAGGTACGGGGGTGTAGCAGCGCCAACTTCCTGTCTCCGGGCCGCTACTGAGAAATTTAAATCAAAATCCCAATAACACTTTTTGCCCGACCCGGGAATCGAACCCTGGACCCTACGCTAAGCAGTCGCGCTTGTAACCACAATACCAACGAGCCAATCGAACCCTCTTTAAAGCTATCAGTGTAAGCCGTGTTGAACGCTTAACTTTTTCTTCCATGCAGGTGCAGGGTTTATGTTAGATCTGACTCCGTTTTATTGAATTCATGTGCAGATCAGAAATTCCACCTGAGCATGAGAGCGTTCCAAACAGTTTTCGATGGTGTCAATATAACAACCTGCATAAGGCCAGTATAGTGGACTAAGGTCTAGGCATTGCTCACCCTGACACAGCTGATCAATTTGTTTTATTTCAATGACGTTTTAAAAGACGAAGCCACGGTAAGTTCATAAAAAATGTGGGCTCAGTGTACCACTACATATCCACAGACATACTCACACAGCTATAAATGAAGTAACGTTGTATTTCTCCGACCGACAGAGAAATAGTGATATTCTTACGGACGATAGTGCGAGCAAGACAAACAGCAGTTTATCGCGCTGTATACCGTCACGAATGAATAAATGGCGGAATGAAGACACCTCAGAATAATAGAGGAAGACACCCTGAGGAAGACACCATACATGATTTTTCTACAAACGTAACTTTTGGTGTACTTACGTGTGAAAAGTGATTCTGTCTTATTTTTGAACTTTGAGTGATTAGTCATTATCATCATCCTAGCCCGGTATCACCCACTGCTGAGTATAGGCCTCCTTTCGTTTTTGCCAGCCTCTTTGATCATGTTCGTCCCTCATCCAGGTGTTTCCCGCGGCTTTGGTGATATCATCAACCCAACGCGCTTCCGGATGGCCCGGGTTTCTCCGACTTGACCCCGGCCACCACTCGGTCAAAGCTTTACTCCATGGGCCATCCCCATAAGTGATTAGTGCACTGAATAAATGCACAGGATTGCAGTTTTAAAGAATTTACCGTTGTAAAAACTCTACGTGCAGTAAAGCCGTTGTTCTTTGCGGTGACTGAACGCGTCCAGAGCCATGGACTCAGCTTTGTAGGACCAGGCTCGGTAAGAATGTCCCGTGTCTTCTTCCTCTTTTAAAACGTCATTGTTTTCTGTACATTGAAGGGGCTCGTAGCGAAGTAACAACCGCGTGGATTGTACGATATGTAAGGATAAGCTACGTTTGCTGCGGTCAGTCAATGGATGGGTGATCGTTTCGTTACACATCGCGACCCCTCCGTGCTTCGGAGAGCACGTTAAGCTGTCGGTCCTGGTTTTCATATCGAATATCTATGGCAGGCGTTACGGGTAGTCAGAAGCCTGAAAGTCTGACAGCTGGTCTAACCTCTGAATGTCAGTATTACCCATTAACTGGGTTGCGAGGGTCTGATGGTAGTCGTTCCGTGTAAAATACTGATTTTTAACAACTTTAGCCACATCTCGTTAGACTGGAAGCTGAACCCAATATAATTAGGAAAAGGCTCGGAAGATGATGATATTATATTACTCTGCCCAATTTTATGGCTGTTTATACCGGCTTATCTGTCAAATGTCATCATAAATAATGGAAATATGGCGGAATTCGACCATATGACATACATGATGAAACTGCAAAGGTTCCATAACATTTAATGAACCCTCAAATGCCTCTAGTGACCTCTACATGCTTTTAAAAATGACGTAGGTAATCACTTGCTTTTAAATAATAATAAAAAATTAAGATGACATCTACGCGGGCGGTGGCATGTCAAATCGGAGAATCAGCCACTAAATGACGAAGCCTCTCGACTCGGCACACGTTGCGATCTACCAGTTTAACAAGATCCTTCTACTTAAGTGTGTAAACAGGATCAGCGTGTCAGCAAAACTGGTGGATGTATCGTCATTGTTGTGACCAACCTCAGCTTCTTGTATCGACACTTGATATTTTTTTAATCATCATTGGAATGTAAGGTGCACACCATCGGCTCACTAAACTTTAACCGAGATTTGTGAATATTTATTAGGATAGAAACATGGTTATTTTACTATCCTTTATCTTATTATCTTTTGTAGATGGCAGTGCAGTACCTACCATCTTGTTCACACAGCGGTCTAGTGTACAAGTAGTATTATCTACCAGTTATTCGTTAACATTACGAGGAATCGTAAAGTTTACGGAAAGTTCGACTAGATTGCGATAACAATCGATAGCTTTGACAGTAGAGAGTACCAAATATCGTTTTATTATTCGACTCGGACTTAGCGACTGATTTCGGTCGCAAAGCGATCGCTATGTATGTCGAGACTGCGGCCGGCGGCCCTAGGACTGTTATTAAATCCGTCGTTACTTACTGGATGTGGTATTCACACTATACATTCTATGTGATCAGTTTTACTGGTTAATATTAAGCCATTGTGCTAATAGAAAATAATGGATTTTCATAAAAAATTTGTTGGCTAAACGTCATGACGAATTTTGTCTGAGCGATATTTTTTACAGGCGTCTACTCGCGTTTTTCGGTATTCGATTAATTGTACCATTCATCGTACAATTTGTCAACTCCAGTCAAGCATCGTTCCTTTATCGCATGCGATTATCGTCTTTTGACGTGTGTTTCTCTGATCTCCGGTCAATCGCATACGTCTATGAACCGTAGTCTATCTTTATTGTGCCTTTTTTATGTGCCTATCTTTATTGTTAATGTATCAGTCGGAACGAAAGTTCGTACTTCGTTTGTCGTTCGTCAAACGCGAGAAGAGCCGCTTCAGCTAAGCTGAAGTAGCAGTGGGCTGGCCATGTCTGTCGAAGGACCGATGGCCGCTGGAGCAGACGAGTCCTTGAGTGGAGACTGTGAATCGGCAAACGCAGCGTAGGGTGCCTCCCTGCCAGGTGGACATACGCCACCACTGAAACAAAAAGCGGATCTGAGAAAACGGCCCTGCATACTGAATGCAGTGCGAATGGGCAAACAAAAGAAATGGGTCATTATGAGGTTCGAATTTTCATTCAAGGTTTTATGGAAGGTATGAATAAATGTAGGTACCTTTTGTCTATTTTTGGAAGCACTCTAGTTAGCTCTGGCGCTCCTAGCTATTTTCAGGATACTAATGCAGCCTGGAGGACTGAATGGTGTGGGATTTCTGATAAAAAACAAATATAAACTAAATATAAAGAATTATACCGGACTCTCGGATCGAGTGTGTGTACTAAACCTGAAATTTGAACAGAAGAAACTTTCTATTATCTAAGCATACGCACCTACTCTGGAGTCATCAAATCAAGAGATAGAAGAATTCTATGAAACACTCCGAAAAGCACAAACAATTACCGCCAAAAACCATATTCTGATGGGCGACTTTAACTGCAAGATAGGACACCAAAAATATGGAGAATACAAGATACTAGGACCCTGTTATGGAAAAAGAAACGAAAGAGGAGATCAGAAAGAAGGAGAAAAATCAGTAATGGAGGAGGCCTTTACCCAAAGAGGGGTCCTTAATTAATTCAACCACTAATTAATAAAAATAAAAAATAAAAAAAATCTATTTTTTAATTAAGGAATGAAGAGGCTTTATAATTATTAATGCAACCGTCCTAAAAAGAATTGACAATTCTATTTTCGAGGGTCATGCATGGGTGACGTAAAACGCGACTGTTGTCTAACAGATTATGTGAGGAGGATGGCAGCAATAAACTCATTTGCACTACTGTGTCACATATTCGTTTGTTATAGTGTCGTGTTGATAATTATAATAATGTAGGTTGTGAAAAAGGATCCAACAAAAAATTTATTGTTTGAAGTACCCTTCATTGCAGAAACAGCTATGTTTAAGTTTAAGAGAACTATGGTTAAAAATGTTTTATACAATCAATGAATTTATGGATTCCAAAATGTGATACATCAACTCAGCCTATCGCAGTCCACTGCTGGACATAGGCCTCCCCCAAGTTGCGCCACAACGCTCGGTCCTCTGCCTTCCGCATCCAGTCCCCCCCAGCCACGTTCTTTAGGTCGTCGGTCCACCTGGCAGGGGGGCGCCCTACGCTGCGTTTGCCGATACGCGGTCTCCACTCAAGGACTCGTCTGCTCCAACGGCCATCGGTCCTTCGACAGACATGGCCAGCCCACTGCCACTTCAGCTTACTGATTCTACAAGCAATGTGGGTCACTCCGGTACTTCTCCGGATAATCTCGTTTCGGATTTTATCCTTCAAAGAAACTCCAAGCATAGCTCGCTCCATAAACGACTTTAAACTTGTGGACTAGCCCAACTGTCAGTGTCCACGTCTCGGCACCGTAAGCCATGACAGGCAGAACGCACTGGTTGAAGACTTTTGTCTTCAAACTTTGCGGTATAGGCGACGAGAAGACTCGGCGAAGTTTGCCAAATGCTGCCCAGCCTAGACGGATCCTTCTGTTGGCTTCTTTCTCGAAGTTGTGTCTACCAAGCTGAATTGTTTTTTTTTTTTTTTTTTTTTTGCCGTGGCGAAATCCTCATGGACGCACTCCGCCCGGGGTAGGCGGAGCCAGTGTCGGACTCTTACCGACTAAAACCACCACGGTGTTCCTTCAACTACCTTAGCGGGGGGCGTGGGAACCCGTGAGTATTCACACAACCACCCCCGACAGGTCCTGGCCCGCCTCAAGCAGGCGAGCCCCTTCTCCCCGTGCGGCCTAACATTGGCCGCATACTCCTCGATGGCGCACATGGAACACTGCACGCCATCTCACCTCATGGGCCTTTACCAGCTGCGCCAACTACGCCGGCTGTGCCAGCTACGCCAGCTGCTGGTCGGGCAGCAGACTACCCCGAGTCTGCTGCTCGCAGGCCCTACCTCCCGTAATTTTTTATAGAGGTTTTCTTCCTCGCGGTCCGGGCGGAGAAGCCAAGACCCTCGGTCCCAAGAGGCGCGAGAACACTACTCAGCGGGCACTCCTGGGGTTACGAGATCGACGGGGGCAGGGAAGGACAGTCCCCCCGCTGCCTGCCCAGTGGTAGGGTGAGTGCACACCGGGCCCGCCCCTGCTCCTCCACTGTGCCCTCTGCTGATATCAGAGGGACACGTGGAACAACTCCCCATTGCCCCAGAACGGGCCCCACCCGCGCCAGAATATTCGTCACAGGCAATAAAATCCCCCGAAGGTTAATCCCTCGACGGGATTTTATTGCCCGTGCCCAGGATGCACCGGCCAAACAACTGCTGATCCCTCCAGACGTGTCCAGAAGGACAAGCAGCCGTCAGGCACACGTGGAGGTTTTCTGGCCAGCAACCCAAGCTGAATTGCCTGCCCTAGGTAGACGTATTCCGTTACAACTTCGAGTGCCGACCCTTCGACGAATATTGGCCTCGGCATGACATGCATATTGAACATGACTTTAGTCTTGTCCAGATTCATGCCGAGACCGACACGTCGAGAGGCTCCGTTTAAGCTGTGCAGCATTTCGCCCAGTTGTTCCAGCGACTCAGCCATTACAACGATGTCATCGGCAAAACGGAGATGTGAGATGTTCTCGCCGTTAACGTTGCCTGCTTTTATGAGTTCAGTAGTAATGCCGTCATCGCCCGGAGCTTTGTTGTTCTTAAGCTGCTCGAGGGCCGCCCTAATCTCGCCCTGGTCAATGAAAATGTAATACAATTTTCATATATTATTGTTAAAATAATGCTTTTCTTCATTACATAAGGTATTTTAATGTATGAGCATTACAAAACCTTATTTATTTTCCATTGGCTTAAGCTAATTAGGAAAGTATTTAAAAAAAAAGCACAAAGATTCACATGCCTACTAAAGGTGGATTTGTCGGTCACCTAATGTTTAAAAACACGTATTTTGAACGTCTTCTATACCATATTCTTGCAAATTAATTTTACATCTTTATCTTAAAATGCCTCATGGTCATGGCCCAATGCTTGGTAGGGCTAATTTATACCTAACTAAGTATCTTGGTTCTCACAGTCTTTTTTGGATTTTACTCTTACTTTTACTCCCCCATTCCATTGACAGCACAACACATACCACCTTCTCTTTTGTATGCTTTCGTCCTGTGTCAACCTCATTTACGTCTAACCCACGATCCTTTGTACGTCATCCACAACGTGTACTATTTAGTACGTTCTAAATTCAATTCTTTTTCACTCGTTAAACATGAAATATTGTGGTGTCTGTATTTCTATAGTGCTGTGTTGAATTGTAATATAAGACCGTTGTTAGCGTCTGCTTCCATAAACAGAACCCTCAAAATTAGTTCCATTGCAACGATGATTGTGGTAATTACATCAATCAATATACCACATATCATCGTATTTGCCGACTCATTATGTGGAAACTTAATCTAATTGTTGATTTATTACATACCAGTTATTATACCTACTATTCACACCACCAGAGAATTGTAATAGCTAATATAAACCTAAAGGCGAACATGAGCAATTCCTTAAATGAGCATTCAAGCGAATGTAACGTTACAACTAGCGTAGCTACTATATAGTGATCTGTGGTTCATCATTTCAGCCGAAAGACGTCCACTGCTGGAAATAGACCTCCCGTCCGACGCGTGCGAAACCACCGACAAGATTTGCAGGTATTTCCACACTTTGAGAATGCCGCCGATGACATATTTTCAGAGTAGTTCGGGATTTATTCTCAAACCCTAGCTATGTTTCCAAGTGAAAATTTGGGTATTAAATAATCGTAGAATTTTTCTAGTATTTTAAGATGACTAAGCACATTATTTATCATTTTCTCAAGAAATATGGCACGGTTACAGATCAACATCTTGCAGATGCTAAAACTGTGAACTCACTACTCTCGGTTTATATTTGACTAGTAATTGTATTATCAGAACATTACCGACCAGACATGTAAAGATGTGGAAAGCGTAAAGCGTGTAGAGCGTAAAAAATAAAACCGGCCAAGTGCAAGTCGGACTCGCGCAGTAAGGGTTCCGTACCATCCATCGACCTGATACCCCATAGAAACTGATTTAATTTACGCGAGTTCATCAGAAGACATCAACGCAACGCACAGTTTGCGAAATGTCTGTTTGTCCTATTTTTAGTATTTGTTGGTAAACTATATAATATGCACTATAATTTGACAAAGTTTGACGCTAGAATGTATTACCGTTTTGAAGATAGAGCAGGAACAAAAACGTTGAAAAAAATGAAAATGTTTTTTGAGGTTTCTTGTATGGGGACCCACTATTGTTTTTTGTTTTTTTTTTGTTTTTAGTATTTGTCGTGATACACCTCATAGCAACACATATTCTGAGAAAATTTCAACCGGCTACCTATTACCCATTCAAAAGATACAGCCCTGTGACAGACAGACGGACGGATGGACGGATGGGCGGACAGCGTAGCGAGAGTAATAGGGTCCCGTTTGGCACCCTTCGGGTACGGAACCCTAAAAACAAACTGCTTTTTAAATGTCAAATAAACTGGTATTTTCACATTTAGAAAAGAAACCGGGAATTTGCAGTCGCCACTCATTCGTTTTCGAGTTAATAGTAGTTATAGCAGTTTTGAGTTTATTTTTGACCCGATTTATGCCAAATTTTAAAAAAATACCCTAAAAATTGTAAAGCGGGATCGGGATAGGGGAGATCCTGCTTGGAGAGATCGCAACCGCATTGGCACTGGCACCAGGTTAGGTAGGTAGTAGGTCCGTCAATATAAGTAGTTATGGAGTCTTTTGAGGTCGCGGACGTTCTAAATTTGGGCTAGAGGCTATTTCTGGGAGAAAAGTAGTAAGTTGGGTGTTAAATTTTAACCGGACTAATACAATGTCTGAAGCCCAAAGGAGAGCCCAAAGGAGAGCCCATACAAGAAACCTCGAATGTAAATCATAGGAGTAGCGAGTGGAGAGCAAACGCTGCGTAGGGTGCCCTACAGCCAGGTTGACCGACTATCTGAAGAAAGTAGCTGGGGGACTGGATGCGGAAGGCAGAGGACCGAGTGCTGTGGCGCAACTTGGGAGAGTCCTATATCCAGCAGCAGTGGACTGCGTTAGGCTTAGTTGAAAATATCAAAAATCGTTGTAATTATTATATCAATTTCAGGCATTCGAAATATTAAATTAAATGTTTCTGGATTTAATTAAGAAACGCTTATAATAAACAAAGTTTAACCGTTCGTTTCGATGCACGCAGTAATCACTCACAATATCATTATCTTTTACAGTGTTGCGTGCTGTTTGGGACTTTATTATTTTTAGGACTGGGTTCCAAACAGGAAACGTCAGGAATACCAATTTAAATAATATACGCGATTTAATCCGGATAAACTTTGTTTTATTATAATGTGTAGTGATCGCGAAAACCTAAGAAATTATTAAGAAACGCTGATTAACCCCTTCCAAGAAATATGCTGGAGTGACCCTGCATACTTACTTTCAATCATTTGCTAAAAAAAAGGAAGATGGCTCGTGTACGAGACTACTTCTGTTAATGTAAGTAGGACTTCTTGTTTTCACTGTGTTCCTGCTCAACCTGCTGCATCAATTAACGTGTACTCGAACTACCTACTTGCCTGCCTAATTTTATTGACATGTTTATTCAATGGCTCTGCTCTTAAATGAAAAAAATGTGTGTACCAACGTTTGATTGAGTGATGATTCGATAAAATCAGTCTCGTATCCAATCGGCCGAGTGGCCACTTGTTCGTTTCGTTTCATTCACACTACAAACAAGCTAAAATTATTACTCACTAACGAACGTCTGACACGCGTATTTTTCTTTTTTCCGAGAACTGACCGTTTAATAAAATATTTACACACTTGGGTCTCTCCTGAATGGTTCATTCAAATTTAAGTTTTATATAGGTGTAGAGAAATATCAAATCAACTGGTTTTTTCTATAATATTAATATTACTATGATTAAATAATCAGCCCATTACAGTCCCACAGGTGGGCACAGGCCTATTCTCAGAATAAGAAGGGTTAGGCCTGCACTGGCTGGGTGCATGTTGTCGTTTTATGCACACTATCTAGAAGCTTTTGGAGTCCTCTGAACCGCTAAGCTATCACTGTTTTTTTAGGGTTTCGTACCTTAAGGGGAATGTAACAGCCAAGTGGCGGCCCCATCAGTAAAAAAAATATTACACGCTGAATACATCATTTACCGAAAATTAGTTTTTAATGATAGAAGTACAGGTACTGTCGTTTAATCAGAAACTATTAACTCTGTAAATTATACTTCGCTGTAGTTATAGATAGAAAAAGTGCGAAAAACGGCTACTTTTGGCATTTTTTCTATCTACCAGGCCCCTCAGAAAGTATTGCGAAAAAAAGTTTTTATATATGGGAGACTGGCCAGTTATAATGTTTTTCGAAAATATGATTATTTATAAGTAAAAATAAGTAAGTTCCAATTTCAAAATTTCCCTCCACATTTTTTGCGAGTTAATGCAAAGTATTGTGTCTCACTGAAATATGGATCTGCGCCGGGAACATTTTAGAGCTATGATTTTATACGATTTCAAGTGTCGCCTGAAACCGGATGAATCGTACGATAGACTTCAAATGGCATTCATGGATGAAGGCCCTTCCAAGGCAACCGTGTATCGTTGGTATAACGAATTCAAGCGCGGTCGACCAACTTTGGGGGATGACGAAAGAAGCGGTCGCCCTTTGACGGCTGTTACCGAAGAAAACGTGCTAGCAGTGAAAAATTTAATCCAAGACAATAGGCGAATTACATATCAGGAGATTCAACACATATTGAAGATTGGATCGGGAAGCGTTCACGAGATTTTACACAGCCATCTTCGCGTGAGGAGGATAGTATCACGCTGGGTGCCGCACAACCTCACTGATGCTCAGAAGCAGGCCCGGGTGGAATGGTGCCGTGATATGCTTAACAAATTTGAAGCAGGCTCGTCTCGGCGTGTTTACGACATCGTTACAGGTGATGAGTCCTGGATTTATCAATACGACCCAGAAACCAAGCGCCAGTCGACTGTTTGGGTGTTTCAAAATGAGCCAACGCCTACCAAAGTGAAGCGATCTAGAAGCGGGGGTAAGATTTTGATCGCTAGCTTTTTTAATTTGACTGGCCACTTGGTATCAATTCCCTTACGGGATCAAAGAAGCATTAATGCCGAATGGTATACTACCAAATGTTTGCCAGAAGTTTTCTCTGTTATAAGCAACAAGCGACCAAACACAGGGCTCCGCGGGCTACTGCTCCACCACGACAATGCACCTGCGCACACCGCACTCAAAACGAGGGACTTCCTGGACAGCACGCCAGTCAAACTCCTGGGTCACCCTCCTTACAGCCCTGATCTAGCACCGTGTGACTTCTTTTTATTCCCAAAAATAAAAAATCAGCTCAAAGGGATACAATTTTCGTCGCCGGAAGATGCGCTGGCTGCGTTCGAGCAGGCTGTAAACGAGGTGTCTGCGGCGGACTGGAAAAAGTGTTTTGAAAACTGGTTTAGGCGCATGAATCTTTGTATAGAGGCTGGTGGAAAGTACTTTGAAAAGATTTGATAAAAATATATGTACGTATAGAACAATTTTTTTTAGTTTCGCAAAACTTTCTGAGTGTCCCACGTACTACTACAGCGAAATAAGGTACTTCCCGTTAATCTAGAATCATGAAATTTGGAAAGAAGAAGGTAAAGGAAAAAGAACGAAAATTGTTAATTTGTAGTGCTATTTCACATCAAACAATTATTTATTGCGATTACAAACTTGCTTTTGCAGTTGTAGCATCGCATCGACCGTGATGTTAGACCGATGTATGAGAGAACATTTTTTCTACCGACTTACCTTTTTGTTACAGCAATATTCGGTGTTTACCTTACCTACAATTTACTCATTTTAGTAAGTTATCATCATCATCATCATCATTTCAGCCGAAAGACGTCCACTGCTGGACAAAGGCTTTAGTAAGTTAGTTAATAAAAATAAGGCAAACACAGACATGTGTGGTAAGAGAGAGATGCAAATATGAAAGACATCAACGTACAGCGCTGTTTGCCTTTAGTGAACTCTCCTAAATTAAATCAGTTTCTACGGGGTTTGTCTATTCTTATGGTATCAGGTCGCTGGGAGGTACGGAATCCTTAATTCGTGAGTCCGACTCTCACTTGGCTGTTTTTTTTCATAATTCAACATTTTTGTTGTGGAATAAAGAGTGTTTAAAGGCCTCATAACTCATAAGTATAGATCGTCGATTGAAACATCAGTCAGTTACAGGAATCCTTACTGTACCTATGATTTGTAGTGCAATAGTATGTAGCATTGTGCGCAGGATTAGTAGTGAAAACAACAAAAAAACACCAATAGAGTTGATATTCTAAATACAAATAAACATTTATTATTAAATACATTTATGTACACACGATTACGATAATTATCACAAATTTATCAGCTAATAGGTAGGTCATCTAATATTTTACTATGCGCGAAAAGAATGATACAATGTAAATTATGACATTAACTTGGTGTATGTTTTATTATAAAATTTACATTAGCAACAAACTGTTTGAATTATAAACAGAAACTGAAAACTAAAATTATTTTTAATTGCGTGATATATTTAGCTCCTTGCTACAAAGCTACACAGGATATAAGAAATTTTTATATGTCTCAGCTTGTATTACCGCTGGGGAAAAACCCTTGCGTATTCTACTAAATATCTACTCAGTTGAGCAAATTTTACATAACGTTATATTAAATTTCATAAAAGCTGCCATGTACCGAATGATTTGGTTTATGTTCAGTAGATATGATACACCAGCTGAATGCGTAAGTCTCTGCAAAGGAAGATGCAGTTACAGAACAAGTACTTACTAACACAACTTATATCTCGCTCTGCAATTCGGTGCAATTAATACATAGATTTGTAAAATATTAACGTAGGTATATCTACCTATACCAACATGACATGCTCTTCAGATTAATAATTGCTCATTTTGTTCGCTATCGGTTATTTATACATTCATGAACAACTTCAAAGTTTCTTGAATAACATACAAATGAAGCAATTTTGAAGTCGTTCGGTCTGTTTGCTTTTGTAAACAGTGTTTGTTTGATTTGACAAATCAGAATCGTAAACAAAGATGACACTTTATTAAACCACTGAATACATTTATCCCCGTCGGATTCCAGGTATCAATTAGCTGATAACGTTACAAATCCGGTAGGTCGCAGTAGTAAGTGGGCTCTTAGGAGTACGAGGTACTTTTTCAATGATGTCAACTGACTTGCATCGAGTTACTATCGGTACTGGCAGTGGTAAATACTGCCCCCTGTCCAACGAGCGATCCTCTCACGCGCCGCGATTTTTCGCGGTAAAACTCCCTCAGGCACCGCGGCGTATGCGCCGTTCAATTGAATTTAAATCTTCACTGATCAAAAATGGAGTCTAAAAAGACTTAGTTTCACTGGGATGTTTTCGTCCCAGAGGTGCGGGTATTAAAGATTTTCTGAACTGTAAATTGAACTAATATAATATACTGGTATATATATATAATTAACATTCTAAGCGGAACTGGCATAATAGGATATAAATTTGAGTAAATTTTATACACGACAGGCTCTGCTTGTATGGCTTGTACTGGTTTTGCTATCATCGATAACATGCGCTTGACTTATACACTGCTATTCACAGAAAGTCACAATTCTCTAAAATATGAAAATGCATCATTTATACACTACAAAAATGTCATGGTTTTCTAAAAGCCACATTGCCTTAGTACTTGGGCCGATACGACAATAATTATTATAATCATCATAAAGAGTAAAATAATGTTAGCTAAGGTCCTTTTAAGGGGTGAAAATAACAATTATAACGAACAACTTTTACTATAGGTACATAGACGCAAACATAAAAACGCAAAAACAAAACATCCGTTCCATACATTTGCTCTCATAGTAAAAGTAAGTATCTCTTAAAAGGACCTCAGTTAATAATGAATGTTAAACCGACTTCATAATATATTGTGCAAGTTTTTTATATTACTGAAAAGACATTTGGGGAAATCATTATTTATCGTGCCTGAGTACAACTAAGCTTAATTCTATTACGTACATAATTTACTTAGGGTAGTACCTACTTCAGAATGTATTAACCTTTATATTTTGTCTATAGTGGATTTCCCATTTTATATATGAATGTAACAAAAACCCTGTTGTTCTTGTGAGCTACGTTATCTGAATTGATATTCATACGTAAGGACACACCTCATTTGGAAATAATTAAATTAAATATAAAATAATTATTAAAACTGTTTGTATCACTTTATTTAATTAATTTTATTGATATAATCACTGAGTGAGTGAGTTTTGAGTGATATAATCACTTTCAATTTACAATAATGATTTAATATTTGATTTGATTTTTTTTATTGAAGATTTTTTCCAAATGAGTTGTGTCCTTACTCCTTACGTACTATGAATATCGATTTTGATAAAGCAGCTCACGGGAACAACAGGGTTTTTGTTACATACTGTAGAATAACATTAATTTACAAACTTGAACGAATTTGACTAAAGATCAATAAAATAAGCTTTAAATTAATTTCGGTGAATAAAATAACGGCTTTTATAAATAACAAGACATTTTTGATGTGAACAAAACATTAAGAATCAGCGATGCAATAAAAAAACGATGCATTTTAAATGTGTTAACTTACACCCTAGATAAAAATTAGTTACTTACAAAAACATAAGGTCCTACATTAGTAATCGGAAATATTTAAAGATGAATATATGACTAATGACTGGTAAGAAGTCGTATCAAGTGTCAATTAATTATTTATCTCATATTCACTAGCTTCGTATATTTTTTTGCATCACAAGGTCATGAATGTCCAATGCATGGCCCAGTGCAGTTATTAATAATATTATATTATATTGTTGCATTCATAATTCACATTGAATTTTTGGAAACGAAAATAAACATAAGTGGAATTACAAAGTATCTTTGTCTAGGTAGACATGCTAAAAAAAAATCAGTTGGTCCTACATTTGTGTTTAATTAAATCGATAAAATGTAGGAACCACCTGATATTTTTTTTCGCGATTTCAGGTTTGTTTCCAGAGTTAAAGTTGTTCATAATGATGAGTACAATTACAATGACCTCTTTACGGGAAATAAGCGATTAAAATATCAGCATGTATATTACCTTTTAAATATTTCCGATTGTTAATATACGACCTTATAGCAAGTTTCTTGCCCTCTAACGGCTGACATTAATAATTTTCAACAAAATCCGATGCAATATTTTCATGCAATCTCATTGTATCCATTTAGTGGCCCCCTACAAACAAAAATAGGTCAAATCAAGCAATAATTTCGGCCGTTAGTGCGTCGTAAGTAAATCAACCTGTCTAATTGTTCTTAAGTAAACTTCGGGTTTTGTCTCCATTACACAAATATTTTGTAGCAGACTAGAATAACAGCACATCCCCTTATATTTCCTACACTTAATAAAAAAACTAGGTATTTATAACTATTTACAATAAATTAACTATATATGTTTGTTTACAAATCAAAAGAGACGCACACGTTTCATGGACATAATACTGTTTGAGTAATTAATACTGAAATTTACGTGTATCCTGGCCTACCTACACTAATAAATTGAACGCTACATATTTCGAAATTTTCGGATTTCGTCTTATCTATAATTATATTAAGTTCATAACTTCGGTGAACGAATATACACACTAAAATAAGTCTTCGGTAACTATCATTCGACGATATCTCTTGTCGAGATACGATGATAGCGTGAACTATAAATAATAGAGGTTCGCTACAGTACACCGCGCGTAATAGAGTTCTCACAACATTACGTGGTTCACTTCTTCCAGAAACGATAAATATTCGCGTCTCGCCTTGTGCTCAGCCTCCCACTGTCTTCCGATTTCATACCTATAACAAGCAAAAATGTTAAATTAAAACCTTGTGCTGTTCGCTTATAATCTCTTTTACTTACTAATCACACAAAAAAATATTATGGCTTTGGTAAAATGGGATATTTTACAGGATTGGGTGACATTAACACCTTGAGATTGCTAAACAAATAACGCAAAAATGAGGCGAAGCTAGCTTTGTAATAAATAAAATCATAGCTATCTGGTCACACATACTCGGATATCCGTTTAAATCCACCTGAAGCCTCGATTTTCCAATAAGAATTCTTATGTAAGTATTCCTAACATTACTAAGCTAAATTAAGAATAATATGTTATAATAATAATTTATGATGACGAACAATTACCGAAAGTATATTGTTAAGGATGGCACGGTTGATATCTGTCGGGCAAGTCACCGTCCGGGAGAATCTATCCGACACATTATAGCCGGATGTTCGCGTCTAGCTAACGGCGAGTACTTGCACAGGCACTACCTAGTAGCCAGAATTATTCACCAGCAACTTACTTTAAGATACAACAATCTCGTGGAATCAGAAGTACCGTACTACAAGTATGTGCCCGACCCAGTTCTTGGAAATGGCCATGTCACATTGTACTGGGACAAATCTATCATCACTGACAGGACCATTGTTCACAATAAGCATGGTGATAGATCGATCTGAGCGCTGCGCAATGATTGCTGATATATGTGTCCCACATGACGGGAATCTCGTGAAAGCTGAAAAAGACAAGCAAGTTAAATATCTTGATCTAGCACACGAGGTTGTCAACATGTAGGAGGTGGACTCAGCAATCATTGTGCCGATAATTGTTACGGCCAATGGCCTTGTAGCAAAGAGCCTCGACCACCATCTCATGAGGCTTTTGTTGGGCGGTTGGGTCAAGGGCTTGATGCAGAAAGCGGTTCTCCTTGATACGGCGCGTATTGTTAGGAGGTTTCTTTCTCTGTAGCCCTGACCCCTAGCTTGGTCCCTGTACTCGATACCGGTGGGCCACTATTTGTACCCGACTGCGCGACAGCAAAGACAGGATTATGTTTTTCACGCGTATCTATGTATGTATGTATGTATGTGGGATTCTTTATACCCTCGTAGCATCCCAATGCCTGGATGCATTTTAATGAGTGAGGTATCTATCGACTCGGCTAAACTGTGCGATGGTTATAGGCTAAGTTTTGTTTTTCTAAAACCAAAATGGCGGCCATGAAATGCAAAATGGTGGTAGAGACAAAAAATAAATTTCACGTAACATACTATGTGGGGTATCACTGAATAGGTCTTTTAAAATCAACATGATGTTTCTTTGATCATTTTACAGCCATAAGCTCCGTTTAAATATAACACAACCTGAAAACTGTGTATGATGTACATTTCCGACTATAATTGTTCTGGTAGATTGAACGAGGTGTTTATAGATTTGGAAGAATCATGGTGATAATATTTTATCATCACCATCATCATCAGTTCAGCCGTAAGACGTCCACTGCTGGACATAGGCCTCCCCAAGCATCGCCAATATTTTATAGGTGTTTTTATTTATTATAGGCCAAACCAAGAACCAAAGGAAGGTGTTAAGCCAAAACATAAAAATTTGAAATAAAAAAGTTAATTTAAAAACCAAAAAATCCGACTGGTTCTAAAAAGAACTGAAAAGATGTAAACAAGACGTAGCAGCTACTAAAAATTTAAATTTTCAGTAGCAAATCATAACACGCAGTCGGAGGCTACCTACGAACTATGTAATTCACAAACATACATAGCCTCCGACTGCGTGTTATGATGGGTTTTTTGGTTTTTAAATTAACTTTTTTATTTATATTTTTAAATGTATTTTTATTGTTTTATAGATATATTTAAAAATATAATTTATACCTATGTTAATTTAGTGAAATAAAGGAAATTATAATTTTAGTATTAAGATTTATTTTTGTATAAACAAAAATTCTGTACCGAATAAATGAAATAGTGGCCGAAAAAATGACGTCCAAAGGAAAAATCTAGACTTCTCTCATGTCGTGCTCCATTCGAAATGACCTCGTGGGTTCCGCGATTTTTTGTAGTTTTTGAGAAATTCACGTTTTTAGGGTTCCGTACCCAAAGGGTGCTAACGGGACCCTATTACTCTCGCTACGCTGTTCGTCCGTCCGTCTTTGGAACGGTAATAGATAACCAGTTGAATTTACAGAATATGTGTTACTATGGTAGGCACACATCACGAGAAATACTAAAAATAAAAAAAAGTCTAAAACTTAAGGGGGTCCCCATACAAGAAACCTGAAAAACATGCATTTTTTCAACGTTTTTGTTCCTGCGTTATCTTTAAAACGGTAATACATACCAGCGTCAAACTTGGTCTGATTATAGTGCATACTATGTAGTTTAGCAACAAATACTAAAAATAGGGCAAACATAGACATATGTGGTGGTACCTACGTAAGAAAGAGATGCAAAAATCCACATTTCGCGTACGATCATTGATGTCTTTTGATAAATACTCGTAAATTAAATCAGTTTCTATGGGGTATCAGGTCGATGGGTGGTACGGAACCCTTACTGCGTGAGTCCGACTCACACTTGGCCGGTTTTTATAAATTTACTCCCATAGAAGTTCTATTGATAAGGTACATTTTTCGATTCGCAAGGAAAAATGTCTCGTAAAATACTGTTTTTTTTTGTATTATTTGGAGAGTATAGAGTCCGTAAAAGTTTTTAAAATCAGTTTGACATCAAGGCAACCATTATAAGTTCTATTTCTTGGATTCAAATTAAGAGTAAACTTACCACGTATAATCAGCAGAAATTTTGCTAAATTATTGCATAACATACCATGTATATGTTCCGCGGTCATTTCGGATGGGGCAGAGTCGTGCCGCACGACATGGGAAGTCTAGATTTTTCCTTTGGACGTCATTTTATCGGCCACCCTGTATAAGAAGCAGTTCTGCTTATATCAATACATAATTAATGCAATATATTGTATTAAGTATATCAACAAATGAAGTTTATCGTCCAGAACGAGAAATCGAACACACAATTTTACAAATAGGTAAACTAATTTTAACCAATGCTACAGGTGTTTCGAATTGGGATTAAGGTCAGTAATTACATCGAGCACGTGCGTACTGCGACGTTAAAATTCTTTCATACAGATACAATTTATAGTACAGCTTTATTTTAACCGAGATAAGAAAATGAGACAGTACTTAATAATTCTCTTTCGCACGGAAATCCGGATGTCGTTAAAAGATTATTTTTTGCAGTCTCGATAATCTTTTTAGGGTAATATCCTTACGTAAAGACGAACTGACAACTTCCTTACAGTTTTATTTGATAATTTATCTTCATTTAAAATCAGCCTTTGTTTTTTTAGAATTTAGCCTTTTTGTATAATTTTATTTTGTACTTTGTAAATATTGTATCATTTTATTTTGTACTTTGTAAATATACTCTATTAAATAAATTATAATAACTGTATTTAATTTTATTAAGAAATTTTATTCTTCTTTACTTTTGTATACAACCTTATTCATAGTTTATACTAAACCTTTTAGGGGGTCATTGTACTCATCATTATGAACAACTTTTAATGTGGGACCAACCCTGAAATCGCAAAAAAACAGCTGTTCCCTATATTGTATCGATTTATGTATTTTATGTAAACATAAATAAATGTATGGATAAGCTTTTTTCGCGATTTCAGGGCTGGTCCCATAGTAAAAGTTGTTCATAATTATGAGTTCGATGACCCCTAAAGAGGTTTAGCATAAACTAAAAATAAGGTTGTATACGGAAGAAAATGTGTACCATCAGTGTAGGTGTAGGTGTAGGTCGGATGTTCAATCAACTCAGCCTATCGCAGTCCACTGCTGGACATAGGCCTCTTCCAAGTTGCGCCACAACACTCGGTCCTCTGCCTTCCGCATCCAGTCCCCCCCAGTCACGTTCTTCAGGTCGTCGGTCCACCTGGCTGGGGGGGCGCCCTACGCTGCGTTTGCCGATTCGCGGTCTCCACTCAAGGACTCGTCTGCTCCAGCGGCCATCGGTCCTTCGACAGACATGGCCGGATGTTGTATAAAGTTAATTAAATTAAATAAATCCAGTCGAGTTAATTAACATCTTGGTATATCTTGGTTTCAGAAATATCTAAGCTTATAAAAAGTTCATTAAATTGTAACAACTAAATATTTCATTAGTTTGTGGTCAAGTTTGTTTATATGTGACGTCTCATAGTTATTAAGTAATATTGTGTACAGCCTTATGGACATTTTTATATTGAGACCATGATGATTATAAAGAGAGCGCATGTTTATGGCGCTGACTGAAGGTATTTCCCCCGTTATACATATATTTGACTATTTCTTTTATTACTTTAAAGGTATGAAAATTCATCTTTATAAAGTTCATGAAGTATGAAATTACTTTATTTAAAAGAAAAAAATTAAGAAAGAAAGAAAAATATTTTATTCTTGCGCTCCATTTGACTTTTTTTTTTTTTTTTCCTAATTTATTCTCGCAGGTGGTACCGAGGTACCATCTCTGCTTAACCGGGCTAGTTGGCGGAGAGTCCCATGTGGGACTCCTTTCGCCGAAGGTTTTTCCTACACTTAAAACTAAAATCGCGGTTTCAATACCGCAAAACGGGCGTCCCCCAAGGGGGGGGCTTGGATCTCGTTGGGGCATTGCAGGGGGACCCCGCCTTTCCTATGTCCCCCTAGCAGCCGTTGCTGCGTCAGGAATGAATTTTCTCGAAAGTGGCGGACTTTCGGTATATCGGGTGTGTGTGTGACGCGCTAATCGCGAATCGCCGTTAATCGGCAAGCCTCGCCGGCGAGGCTAAGACCTGCCTAAACCTAACCAGTGGCTACGCAATAGCCTACTCCTAGGAACTACTCTAGAGCATAGGGCCGGTCTCGCGTGACGAGATTATCTCCGGTTACGACACCGCGTGAGGGCGTCCCCAGGGGGGAGCTCGGACCTCGACTCAGGGTGCAGCTGGGGGACCCCGCCACCGGTCCCCCCAGCAGCCGCTGCTGCATCGTGTTCTGTTTCTTTTTCTCGAGAGTCGGACTCTCGGTATCTGTGTGGGTGTCGCATCGGTCCTCACCGGCGGGGACGATATTTTGGACGACGGCGTCGGAGTGTACTTGTATTTTTATCTGACTCCTGGAGGAGGGTTATTGCATCATTGCGCAGAGTTGCTAGCCTATCGGTTTTTTATCGAATGCATTTCGGCGAGTGTGCGTTGGAATTGTACTATTTAATTCCCCCAAGCCCTTTCCATTATCGGACGACCAGACGCACGGCGATGCTCCACCGTTATATGGTAGATATTTCACCCTTACGCACAAACCGGTTTGCTAATAGCTTTATCATGCGTACCGCCAAAGAGTGGAATTCCTTGCCTTGTCAGTGTTTCCCGAGAAATATAATCTGGTGGTCTTCAAGACTCGAGTGAATAAGTTTTTGCTGGGCAAGCGTGTACCATCGTCGACCGCACCATCGCTTAACATCAGGTGAGGTGGCGGACAAACGCAAGCCCGTTAAGAATAATAAAAAAAAATAAAAAAATCGGGTTCGATGAGTGTGTGTCTGGGACGGCGAATTTTGCTGATGGCTGAAGGCTGGTATACGGTGGCCGCCACGACCAAGGGATTGGGATGCTTGGGAGCGGAATCGAAGTAGCGTTTAGAGACACGCTTGAAAAACTGCTTGATGGTCGGCAGTTTGAGGTCTAGGTGGATTTGGACATTGCGTAAGTAACAAGGAGCGCCCACGGCCTTTTGCATGAAACGGTTTTGGAGGGTTTGGTGCATGTGAATTCTCGCCAGCTTAACGTGTGCGAACACAACGCTAGCATATGAGAGAATGGGTCGGATACAGGTGGTGTATATCCTTACTTTGAGGGGAGTGGGCAGTTTACTGCGCGTTGAGTAGGGGGTGGAGGCGTCCGAGGACGAAGGCGGCACGGTTTTTCACCCTGCGAATATGTGGTCTGAACGTCAGTCTACGGTCAAGGATCACGCCCAGATATTTGGCTTCGCGTTGCCATGGGATCTGTTTGCCAAACATTGTGACAGGTACGTTCATTTTTATGCGGGTCTTTGTTAGGAGCCTCTTGTCAAAGAGGCTTTTTTCGGGATTGACTTCGATTCTCCATTACCGGAACCAGTCACCTAGGGTGTTGGCCGCGGATTGGAGGGTACGAGAAATAGCGGCATAGGTCATGCCTGTGTAATAGATTGCCGTATCATCGGCGAAAAGGCAATACGGGCTGCACCGCATTTTGGAATATCGCTGGTGTACAGCGTGAACAGAAGGGGGGAGAGCACGGAGCCTTGCGGCACACCGGCGTGTATGGAATGGGGGGAGGAGAGAGCCCCTTCGATGCGATAGCAAAAGGTACGGATTCGATAAGTAGTCTCGAATGATGAGCACGAGACGGTGTGGCACGTTCATAGTGTACAACTTATATAATAAGCCGTTATGCCACACTTTATCGAATGCCTTTGCCACGTCGAAAAAGAGAGTACCGGTCATTTGACCGCGTATGAAGCCTGCACTGATGTGTTCGACTATGCGATGCAGTTGATTAACGCAGCAGTGCTTTGTACGAAAGCCAAACTGCTCGTCGGGGAGGAGTTTATTAGAGTCGGCAAAATCTTTAAGTCGCTTATAAATAAGCTTCTCATTGATTTTCCCGAAGATATTGAGGAGACTTATCGGCCGGTAGCTGTTCGGCTCGGACCTTGGCTTGGGAATCCCTATTACCGTGGCTTGTTTCCAAGCCTGGGGAAACATGTTGTTTTTGAATGCCGCATTGAAGATGGCGGTCATTAGAACGATGAGGGCGGCAGGGAAACGTTTTATCACCTTATTGGTGATACCATCTGTGCCTGGGGCTTTTTTCGGCTTTAGATCCTTGACTATAGAGAGAACTTCTTCAGGGGTGATCGGTGGGAGCGGGTCATCAGCGTCATCTACTAGGGGGGGGGGAGGGCTGACCTACGCTCCACTTCGGAATTTACCTTACCGAGGTGGGATTGGCTTACGGGAAGCGTACTGGGAGTGCATTTAGACTCCAAACTGTCGGCTAAGCATTCGGCTTTTTCGCTATCTTCAAAGGCCGGCCTTTGATTGGGTCGATTTAGGGGGGGCATGGTAGCTACGGAATCGCATTTGAGTCTGCGTTGAAGTTCCCAAAAGGCCTGGTGGGACGGTTGAATTTCGCCGACTTCCTTGTCCCAGCGATGCTCCCGCACCTTAGCGACACGTCTCTTTACCGCATTCTGCAGCGAACGCATGTGGGCATGGTTGGCTTCGTTGGGAAAAGTGTCATAAGCACGAATGGCCGCGTTCCTCTCGGTCCTCAACTCATTAACATCGTCCGGAAATTTCAAACGCTGGTCGTCCAGCATCGGAACCTGCCGTGAGCATTCGCTCACTACGGACTGCACATGGTTGGTGAGCGAGTCGATCGCGTCCACCGTATCCGCGACTGATACAATGGAATCGGGGATTGAATCTAAATGGCGGGATGAGGTAGATTTGAGGCGGTCCTCTAGTCTCCTCCAGTCGGTTATCATTTTGGTTACGGGGGGGGTACCGGAATCCGGGGGACCACCCCGGGGACTCAGTTGGAGGATTACAGGGCGATGGTCTTACGGCCAAAATTAATATCCAATCTATCCACGATTTGCCCTACTAGAGATAGGAATTTGACATAAGCTCCATACAAAATATGTCAAATGTCTATCTCCAGTAGGGTAAATCGTGGATAGATTGAATATTAATTTTGGCCGTTCGTCTAATTCTTGGATTACCTCGATAGTGCGTATAGCTAGGTTTACGCGCTTTAAGAGGGCTATGTCTAGGATGTCGGGGCGGTGCCCTACTGTGTCCGGATAGTGGGTGGGACGCATCGGGGCGAAGACGTCAAAGGAAAGTTTGTCGCTGAGTGCTTCTAATTGAATACCAGCGGGGTTATTGGAGACACAGCTCCATGAACGATGTTTGGCGTTTAGATCGCCTGCAATGATAACCGAGTTACTAACTCCATTTGACGCACACACTACAAAACTTATACATAATACTTTACAGTTTCATGACAGATTAATATAGTTACAGTTAAATTGACAACCGACAACACTGGACATAAACAATACATGATCTGTGGTTATAACGGTAATCATCGGTTTTTTGTTCTACATTATAGAACGACATGTCTACTATTAATTACATGTTCATATACGAAACTGACGTATAATCCCCCCTCTACCATACAACAGATTTATTTTTATTGTTTAAAATGATCAAATTATCATCCCAGACATTTTGGCACGGTATGAAATCACTCGAAGCAAAACATTTTTTTACAACTTTCAGATGCTATAACTTTTAGCTCCACCGCGGGTGCGGCGACTGACGCTCATTTTGCTGATATTGAACATTAATCAACTACTATGAATGAAATTTAATCAGTATGAAATTCCTTACAAAAATGCAACGGTACCTCCCGGAGCTCCCCTACTATACCTATTTGTCTAGTACCGCCGCGCTTGCTTTCTCTTACCTACAATTGATCTTACCGATCGTTTAATCATATTATTATAATAAAATTAACTCTTCATCCTAAGCTTATAACACCTACCTACTGCATTACAATACGTCAATACAAGTCTGTCTTGTTTGTCCAGATAATAGCTGAATTATCAAGAATGTGTATGGAAACTGTAGGTACCCTGAACAGTGCAATGTTATTAGTGTTAACTTCAGAGCACAATCACCGTAGATACTGTCGAATAGCTTCGTCAATTGCCGGCTTCTGTTTTGTGTTGTGTCCGATCCAAAGACTTTGTATAACTGACGTCCGATCCATGATATCTGTGGTCCGATCTAGAGGAAATGTTAGAGGAAATGTTCCTAATGTTGATATGCTTTAAGACGACGTGCATCAAGTTTGAATGACAAGTCGTAGTGATGGGCGATTCGAGTCATTTAACTCGAATAACTCGAGTTTTCCTTTGAACTAGTTGATTCGAATTGTATTTCTTAAAAACCGAGTTGATTCGTTTAACGCAGCTATTCGCCGGTGATCGGCTCGGTGACTCTTTCTCCCAGACAAGTGGCGGTAAGTAAGCGAGTGAGGCAGCTAATAGCTGCGAACTACGAGTTCAAGTGAGAAAAAACCGGCCAAGATCATGTCGGGCCATGCTCAGTATTCAAAATTCAAAATTATTTATTTGTCAAACATAGGTATGATGTACAAGACATGGTGTTAATATTTAAATAATCCAGTATCACTATGTTTTGCCTTGATAGGCGTACAAATTTGGTAACATAAAGATAATACTTATTACAGATTTGTGGAAATTAATTGTTTAATAATAATAACTGTTTTTATTAATATATATTAATGAATAGTTTAACAAAGAAATCCGACTCTTGTGTCTTTACCTAAAGTTTGTTGTATCTGTCAGAAAATCATTTACTGAATAGTAAGCTTTCAGAACAAGAAAATCTTTGAGCTTCTTTTTAAATGTACGTATATCATCAGTCGATTTAATGTTTTTAGGCAATTTATTAAATATTTTTGAAGCCATACCTAAAAAGCAATTTGAATAAAGTGCTGTCTTATGAGGTTTCACACAAATAATATTTTGAAGGCGTACATTATTTAGAGTTTCGAAAAAGTTAAAATATTGAATAACAAATAATGCTACCTCAAAAATATATAAGCATGGGAGGGTCAATATTTTAAGTAAAACAAAATACGGCTTACAGCTGTCAGTAGTCTGAATTCGGCAAACTGCTCTAAGACATTTTTTCTGTGCTTTAAAAGCTAATTCTCTATCTGGGGAATTTCCCCAAAATATTAAACCGTATCGCAGTGTTGATGAAACATATGCATGAAATGCAACGAGAACAGTCTTGATTTGATATTTTACTGAGATTGATTTTATTTTTTTATATTTTATTGATTCATAGTGATATTGACTAAGTTTTTTCACAGTATGGTCATGTGTTGTCGCCATGTCATATTTTGGTCTAACCAGAGTCCTAAAAATTTCACGTGATTATTTTCAGCTATTGCTTTGTTCGCGTATTGAATTTTAAGGTTTATTTGTTTTGTCCTTTGTTTCTTTATTATAGGGTTCCTTAAGTAGTACAAACGAACCAAATCGAATATTAATCATTGCTATTTTAGTTTTTGCAAACAGCGCCACCTAGCACTAAATTTAAGAAGCTAAATTTAAGAAGTGTGTCATATCAATATAACACAAATTTACTTTTTGTGATTTTTTCAATTAGAACCATTTTTCTCTAAGATCAATGACCTTTGAACTAGGACGTCTTAAGTATTTTGTAGTTTTCTCAATATAAGTAACTCAAAAATTTATAATTATATCATACTCGAAATAATTTTAAAAGAGAGTTTTATAAAGGTCTATCAATGTGGATGATTATAAGTTTCTACGTTGCATAGTTTAGAAATGTCAGGGGGGGGACACATTGCAAGCCACTTTGGCGGGCTGTATTTCGCAGATGGTATACCTGATAAAAAAGTTGTGTATGAAACATTACCTTCATTTTAGTAGACCTATTCAATGATACCCCACAAGAGGGGGTAAAAAAGAAAACCATTCCCATTTCACATGTATGGGCACCACTCCTAAAATACGTAATCAAATTTCTTTTTATTCTTTTAAAATTGAGATCTATATCTAGACCATTTTTTAACAAAATTTCATTTAATTATGTTTATAACTGTAGAAGTTATTAAGCTGTAAAGGATTAGGACAGACGTACAGACGGACAGACGGACGGACGGACAGACGGACGGACATGACGAAACTATAAGGGTTCCTTGTAGGAACTACGGAACCCTCAAAAGTATCAGGCGGTGCGAAATCGACACAATTCGTGTATACGAATCAACTTGATCGATCTTTAGATAGAGTAAGTTGGGCGTTCAACTATTGTGTTATTAAAGTTGCGAGTAGCGGATTTTTTTTGTTTTTATGCAATTAAATATTACGACCCGGCTAGATTCAACAAAGATGAAACATGCCGTGCCTACTTCTCCGCCAAATAGTGATGCTTGCATTGCTGTGTTTCGGTCTGAAGGGTACGGGTGCCGGTGAAATTACAATCACATGAGACTTTCCATCTTCATGTCTCAGTTTGGCGAACCGTCTTGCGATACCATTTAGTCAACAGCCTAGGTGGTACTGAAGTTGTCATGGGTAAAGGTAACCGCTTAACATCAGGTGGGCCTTTAGCTCGTTTCGTATTTCCATCATATACTATAAAAAAAAAACATGTTAATTAAATTCTATTCTATCGCCTGAAAAACTTCCTCCCACCAAATACTAAAACAAAGCTTGTACAAGCCTTGATTTTCCCAATTGTTGACTATGTTGATGTATGCTACTTTGACCTGAATGCAGTTCTTCTCAACAAACTTGACCGCCTTCTTAACAACTGCATTGATTCGTTTTTAATCTTCGTAAATATGACCATGTGTCTGAATATCGTTTACTTCTAAAATGGTTGCCTATCCGCCAACGTAGGCATATGAGGGCATTAACTACTCTATTCTCTTTACTTTTCTCTCCTAATTCTCCTTCTTACTTAACTTCTCATTTTCAGTAGGTATCTATGTACAAGTCATACTAAATATCTCCGCTCCACTAATAATCGTCTTCTCCAATGTCCTTCTCACCGCTCTGACTTCGTTCACTCTACATTCTTCGCGCAATCTATCCTATTATGGAATGCGCTTCCTCATGAAATCAGGATGGCTAACAGTCGGCTCGCCTTTAAATAAAGTTAAGGAAATATTTCCGTGAAAACAATTGAGCAGATTCAGCTCGACTTTGATTTATCTTGATGTTATATATTTATAGTTATATATGTAGGTATGTATAATATGTATATTTTATTAGATGTATAATGTACATAGGAATTTATATATTTGTATTATATGTAATTATAAGTCCGTAGTACGAAACATATTTTACTACTTTACTGGTGCATCTACCTTATTCTTTGTCTCTGCATTACCCTAACTAAGGTTGTCTGGTAGAGAACGCCTATGGCGTTAAGACCGCCTTTGTACCCTGTTGTGCATAAATAATTACATAAATAAATTTAAAAGGGCAAAAAATCTAGACTTTAAAACTGTAAGAACATTTCCGATAGAAGTACACCGGAAAAAGTTACAGTACCTACCTACAATAAAGACGACCATATTTTTTTATTCAGTCTAATTTTTTGAACTTTGACATTGAATAAACCATTTAAAATGGTGACTCTTAATGTAAATAAATTGATAATTATATATGTATTTTACGCATGTATATCTACCGACAAACAATTTATTCTTCATCAAATATAAATGTGACTAGGTCATAATATTTCAATAAATTTTTATTTTTTCAACTTACATTCCGGCTTTGTATTCTGCATCTTAGAAGAAGCCAATGTAAAAATCTAATCGATAATAAAATGAAAAGTAAAAATAACAAAAGGAATAGGGTACTTTTATGATAAAAAAACGTACTAGATAAATACGTGTTTGCTCATACTTAGGTAGGTACATCTAATCCTACAGAAATCTTAACTATAAAATTATTAGGTAAAATATTATTGTTTTACAGTTATGTTGTAGGTAATCGATTTGCAAAACATTGTTACGACATAAACTGTAGACAAATTCTTTCACGAGCCGGGTTCGAACCTGTGACTTATCGGTATGGTTTTATCATAGACATTAATTATTATACTTACGTCAGTATAGTAACTTTATGGGTCTTATTTTTATTAAATTGACAACATTTCCAATTCTAAATAAGTTCTAACAAAACGTTGTAAGAATAAACAATCCCGCATTATTCTGCTTCGAAATTCAAATGTGTCGTCGTGACAAAGACTTTGATTATAAGAAATTGTTGAAAAGAATGGACATTTTGTTGCTTATTACTTTGTTTTAGGTACCTATAGGATTTTAATTAGAAATGTATTTCTCTTTGTATGATCTCTGTTTTGAAGTGCTTTCTACAAAATATACTGGTTTGCGATGGCGTCCAGTGAAGTCCAGTCTAATCAATTTCTTTGTTCACGGACAATAAATTGCGATCCAGTTGTACCTAGTCTGAAATTATTAGAAGAAAACCTTTACATAAAAAATATAGTTATTGAAACAGTAAATAGATTTATATTATTTTATAATTAATAATAATTCACAGCCAATAATAAATACCTTCATGTCACATCTGCAGTTTTTAATCACTAGTTCAAAAATGTGAGTTCGAATTTTCAAAATATTGTCAATAAAATATCTTTGACCTTTCGTAAATACATTATTCATTAAAAACTATTTATTATTATTATTTATTTTCAAAGTAACAATGACTCAATGTGTTAGTAACAATTTGACGAATTTGAATTATTAAAATAACAATTTGACGGTGTACTTCTACAGACTTTGTTTATATTGCATAAATCTTATTAAAAATAATCATGAATTATCATGACGGTACGTGATGGTAATCAAAGAAGAACCAACAAACGGTATGTTTGTTGGTTCTTCTTTGATTTCTAGCCAAATCTTGTCATTCCCCTTCATCTTGATAGTATAAAATGTATTGTACAACATACGACTTAAGGCCCTTATTTAAATGCAAAGTTATTTACTGTGTCGGAGCTGTGTGGTAATAGCGAGTACCATGCGGGGTGGCAAAAAGGCAAGCTTCATTTGATGAAGTTATTAATGATGACACCCAGATGACACAATGCTATGCGGAAAAAGTGCGGAAAAAGTTTGCGAATAAAAGACAATAGCGCGTGGACGTCCGGCTGGGATTGGCTGCATGCAATATGCGGCAGGCACATGGGTTGTGTCATACGGAGATACAGCTTGACCTCTCTTATCTACTACTACACGTACCTAATAAAAGCGCAGGTCAGCATTGCATGTTTTCAACAACATGATGTAGAATGCCGAATTCCACGCGTGCGAAGCTGCGGGCAAAACCTAGTCTATAATAATGTAGGTATGGTCGTGTTATATAGTCATCATCATCATCAACCCATTACTGTCCTACTGCTGGGCACGGGCTTTGTGCTACTTATATAATTTTAAATATAATACGAGTGGTCCTAATGGAACTTTATTTGACGAATAGGTATCGTCTTATCAATTAACAACAAATGTTTATAACATGTTAGATTTATCTTAAAATAAATATGATTTGAAAAAGGAAATTGAAAATCGTAAATCTACGTTATTGATATTATGTAATAGCCGTGGGGCACATTGCTCGCAGAACGGATGACAGATGGGGCAGTAAAGACCTGGAGTTGCGACCGCGTACTGGAAGGCGCAGCGTGGGTAGGCCCCCCACAAGATGGACCGACGACCTGGTGAAGGTCGCGGGAATCCGCTGGATGCGGAAGGCGCAGGACCGGGCGTTGTGGCGATGCTTGGGGGAGGCCTATGTCCAGCAGTGGACGTCTTTCGGCTGAAATGATGATGATGGTGAATAGCCGTGAGTACAATTCGGAAGTGTTGAGGTATATTTTATTCAAAGGTATTGCTACACGGTCGTGTTATTTACCTAGATATACTTGTTGATGAAAAAATCCTTTTCAATTAGCGTCACTATAATCTGTAATAATTTAGGTATGGCTACACGGTCGTGTTATTTACCTAGGCGTTTTTTAACCGACTTCAAAAAAAGGAGGAGGTTATGTATTCGGCGGGTTTTTTTTTTTCATTTATTTACACCGATTACTCCGAAATTCCTGGGCCGATTTACGTGGCTGGTTATTTCGTAGAGGAAGCCCGCGCGGTGGTCCTATATATAAATTTTATTGACTTACGTTGAGTAGTTTTTTAACCAGCTTCAATAAATCAGTTTATTTTAGCTTCGCCTATCTAGATGATCTGCTCATAGGTTAGTTTTTCTGAGAATTCTTGGCCGATTTGCGTGTTTTTTTTTAACGAAAATGATTGTACGTTTGGAACACATGTTCTGCGATTTCGGCGGTCTCTCCGGTTTTGTTGCTATTGCGCTAGATGGCGTGCCCTTACCAGTCTGCTCCGACTTTCGATACCTTGGTTCACTTGTGCAAAGCGATGGCGAAATAGACCGGAAAGTCAAGCACCGAACTAACACAGGATGGTTGAAATGGCGGCAGGTCACGGGAACCACAATATAAGGATAAGGAATGAATATGTAAGAGGGAGTCTGAAAGTAGCGCCAGTGACAGAGAAGTTAAGTTGCAACAGACTGTCATGGTATGGACATGTGATGAGGAGGAATGAGGAGCATGTTACGAGGAAATTTTCAAGTATGCAATGATTGTTGATGTCTATAAGAAAAGAGGTAGACCGAAGAAAATATGGATGGATTGTGTGAAAGATGATATGAATAGAAAGAAAGTGAACATGGAGATGACGGCTGATAGAGATGTATGGAATAAAAAAACATGCTGCGCCGACCCCAAATAAATTAGGATAAGGGCAGGAGGATGATGATGAATGATGATTGGACGTTTGGAAGAACATGTGTGAGACCTTTGCCCAGCAGTGGGACAGCATAGGTTGATAAAAAATATATTCTCGAATTGGTTCTATAAACATTTATTAATTGTTAACAATTATTAACTAAAAAGTATGAAATGAAAACTTAAAAAAAACCGACTTCAAAAACCTTAACTAAAAAGTAAAAAATAATCCTTGTATGTTTTACAAAATGTTTTCATAAATCAACATTTTGAAGGCGGCGCGTGATTTTCATGTACGTTCACTTATACAATACAATACAATACAAATCCTCTTTATTGCACAACAAGATTATATTAATTTCTTAAACAACTACTTATGCGCTAGTGTACAACTGGCGGTCTTATCGCTCCACGGCGATCTCTTCCAGACAACCATTGAATGGACTGGAATGTCATGGAAGAGACAAAGGGTAGTTACCGGTGCACTTAAATTATATCGGAAATTTAAACTAAACTAACTTAACTAGTAAAAAAAATATAAAAAAAAATTATCCCAAAATATACATACATGTATTATCCTCTATAACATCATAAACTTACACACGATTACAATAAATAAATATAGCTATATATATATACCAAATGAATATAGGACAACAACATACTCATGTCATTACTGGGACAGATAATGCTCCTTAACTAACCGCTTAAAAATAGGTAGTGATTGTGCACGTCTAATCCCTACAGGTAACTCATTCCACAAACGAATAGCCTGCACAGTAAAGGACTTATCGAGGAAGTTTGTGGAATGAGTTGGCATTTTCAACCTTAAGTTCTCTGATGATCTAAGGGACCTCGTATGCGTATCACTTAGGAACTCGAATCGTTCTTTGAGGTAAAAGGGATTAGAGGGATTGAACAGCACATTATACAGAAGAGATAGTAAATGAGCATTCCGGCGAAGGCGGATTGGTAACCACTTGAGTTTGATTCGAAATTGTGATATATGGTCATACTTGCGCAAGCCAAATATGAAACGTATACAGAAATTTTGGAGACGCTCAAGTTTATTAAGTTGGTCTTCGGTGAGATCAGGATAGCTGACATCGGCATAATCGAGAATTGGAAGAAGAAGAGACTGAGCAAGTGCAGTTTTCGTAGCAATGGGGAGAAAGTTTCGGAGCCTTCGCAGGGAACCCGCTGATGCAAACATTTTGCGCCCCACTTCCTGTAATACTGTTACTGTTGTACTTATACTGTTTTTTGACTATAGATATGCGCTCGACTGTACAATTGTACATTATATTTACATAATACATGTAGGTACATACATAAAGAACGGGTCAAGCACGCGCCGCCTTTAAAATGTTGGTTTATGAAAAGATTTTGTAATACATAGGTACAAGGATTATTTTTTACTTTTTAGTTAAGGTTTTTGAAGTCGGTTTTTTTTTTAACGTAAGTAGATTCACTCTAAAGAAGTTTATTCTAATTTAAAATTAATCCATAAATGCATAGGTACATAATTTTAAGTATAATACGAGTGGTCCTAATGGAACTCTATTTGACGAATAGGTATCTTCTTAATAATTAACAACAAATATTTATGTTATATTACATAGATTTCCCATAAAATAAATGTTTTTTTTTTTTTTTTTTTTTTTTTAAACTATCCCACTGCCGTACGAATAGTTATTTCAAAAATATTTATAGATGAGGCCTATGCCCAGCTTTGTGGGTAGACTGAGATGAATTTTGAACTCATATGGTCTTAACAATTATTGTAGGTATACAAGAGAAAATCGTAAATCTACGCGGGCCAAAAAACATGCTTCGGCCGCTTCTGCATGCTTCGAAGAATAGCTTGTTAAATATTATAGAAATATTTTATTTTTAACAACAATAAAAATATGTACTGCTTACAAAATAAACTGGTGTTCGATCGATAAGTATTGACCGACACCTAATAAATAATACTTTATCTACATATCTATGTTTTATGGAATATAGTGGGGCGTTAAAATATTTATAGCTTTCAATCTTAATGTTTTACGACATTGATGTTTTATGAGATACTCAGATCCTCCTACTGAGGTTTGGATACTCCGCCCAGTGTTATGTTTTTTATTATGGGTGTAGATAGACACATACAACAATATTAATGCACCCTTAATGCATTTTTTTTATGTATAGATAGCCTATAAAGATGCCATACGATTAAATAAATAAAATGCATTTTTTTTTTTTAATAATCACATATTAGTTAGTAGGTACACGTAAAATTCTGTTGGTAGAAAAGCTGTAAATAAAATGAGTCTTAATCTGATTTAAATTCGTCCATAAAATATCATCAACACTACAAAATATAAAATCAAGTCGTCCGCCGATTCTGTTTGTCTGGCGTTACGCGCTAATCCCAGGAAGTGTATACTTTTTTTTTGGGTTTCGTACCCAAAGTGTGCCAAACGGGACCCTATTAATCTCGCTATGCTGTCTGTCCGTCCGTTCGTCTGTCTGTCACAGGGCTGTATCTTTTGAACGGTAATAGGTAGTCAGTTGTAACTTTTTTAGAATATGTGTTGCTATGACCCCTATCACGACAGACACTAAAAAGTCTAAAAATAAAAAATGTCTGAAACCAAAGAGAGTCTAAATACAAGAAACCTCGAAAAAGGTTTTTTATTTCAATTTTTGTGTTCTTACTCTATATTCAAAACGGTGATACATACCAGCGTCAGACTTGTTCTGATTATAGTGCATACTATATAGTTTAGCAACAAATACTAAAAATAGGGCAAACATAGACATATATGTGGTGGTACCTGCGTAAGAAAGAGATGCAAAAATTCATATTTCGCGCACGGTGCGTTGATGTCTTTTGATAAACTCTCGTAAATTTAATCAGATTAAACTATCAGAAACGAGAACAACTGCCGACAAACTGTTTTGCAGTTTGGCAGAAACACACATTTGTAACTTTATACAGATATTGAATAAATAAAAATAAAAATAAAGATTCTATGGGGTATCAGTTCGATGGATGGTACGGAACCCTTACTGCGCGAGTCCGACTCGCACTTGGATGGTTTTATTTTTTAAACGCATTAGTGAAAACCAGAATGAAATCTGTTACCAACTGAACGGATTTTATTCCGGTTTTAACCGATAGATAGACTGTTTCTCAGGGATGGTTTTTGTGCATCTACCTAATAAAAAAATTAAAAATGACTAACAGACTACGCATAGCCTAAGCCGGCGGGTCTAGGAGGATGAAATTAAAGGTGCTAAGAAAGGAATTTTGAAAATTCATCCCCTAAGGGAAATAGAATAAATAAAATATATTAAATATGGAATAATATATAATAATAATATATTAATATATTGAATATGGAAATAGGGGTTGAAATTGAAAGTTTGTATGAAGAAAACACAGGAGCGAAGCCACGAGGGCGGGAGTCAAATAGTAACTTATAAAATTTGTGTTTAATTTAGTCGAGCTATCACGATTTTTGTTAAAATGATAAAGTTTATAACGGAAGTTTCGCCACTGCGCCATCTAGGTTTACATCTGTAGCAATTTCAATAATTGAAAAACGTTACAGATGACTGCACAAGAACAGCTGATAACATGATTACTGGGGTGAATGAACTTTCACAGTTTCTAGAGAGTTTAGGCAATTTGTGAACTTTGTTATATTTATAAAAAACAAAAATAAATGTTTACTTATACATATAAATTTACAACTTTTATAATAAAACAGTTAAACCGGATTAAATCGCGTATATTATTTAAATTGGTTTTCCTGACGTTTCGAAAGCTTTGCAGCGTTCGTGGTCGCAGGAAAACTAAGATGACAAGCGTCTTAAAAGATATTTAAAAAAAAACTACCTTTCCTTATTTTTAATTTTATTTTTTACAACTTTTTTTAAAATCATATCCAGTTCAGCTAAATGACCTATTTTCTAACTAGAAAATAGTTTTTTTAATATACTTAAAGGGACTTTCAGTAACTGTATGGCCATATATAGCTTCAAATAAAGTTTAAAAACCCGCCGCCCATAGAACCCAGTTTACCCAGTCCAAGCACAGCACACGGCGTGGATGGTTCTTTAAAACGTGTTAAGTAATGCCGTGTCGCATTTTGTTCCCACGACACCTAGTGCCATACGGGAAGCCTTTGCGAACAAACGACATAAACGCGCGACATGAAACTGCTGGGCTGAACAGTATGCAATATGCGGCGGCCTATGGGTGTGTCTTATGGTTGTGTTATCTCAATCAGTTGAACAGAAATGGAAATACAGTTTGATCCCTCCGTACCGACTACACGTTCCTAAACAAAGCGCAGGTAATTTTTTGCACGTTTTCAACAAAATGATGGAGGTAGTTAGATTTCCGAATGGAACGCGTGCGAAGCCGCGTGCAAAACCTACTTATCTAGTACCTATATAGTAAGACTGACTTTTAAGCATTTATACATTTTAATTTAGATATTTCATTAATCTCATAAGATTGCCAAACATACATACATACACATACATGCATTTTTTCTATACCAATATGTATAACTCTGATATAGCCCTGCAGTCGTAACTCTAAAACTCACTTTTAATAACGTTTTGTAATAGATTGTATAATTTATTGAGAAAATAAAGGCGTCAATATTTAGGATATTTGCAAAAAAAATGGAGTTCGTATGATATATAATTATACATTATAATATACGCCAACAAAGAGGAAATGAAGGTTGAAAACAAGTGCAGATTTATGCGAAAAATGACTTTAATGTGGCCTGGCTGGAATGGAATCTAATAATCTTGGTGTTAATAATGTCTTAAAAATTATATTTATTCAATTTTATAACTATGAAACCGTTCCAACTTGAAACAATAAAATTTTCCGTATCGTGATGAAATACTTAACAAGTAATGGACTGAATGGACACAAAATTTCTAGGACTTCACATAGATTCAACACTGCAACACATAGGTACTGCAGTTGGAAATTGCATGTACATTTTTTTTTGCATGAAGTTGAATAGATTTGTATACGCCATAGAAATCTAAATAATTAGGTCATAGAAGTGGTAAAGGCGCGTGAACTTGTCGCCGCATACAGGTGTCTCATAGGACACCATTGCGCGAATCGTTTGCTTGATCATCAGTGCTGTTTTGGACGCAAAGTCACTAAAATTGTATTTTGCAGCATATCTAACAGCAGAATTTTTTAGGCTTAATTCATTTTGCATTTAATGCTAGAAACATGGTGAGCGTAATTGCGTTTTTATGTGTTGGTAGCGGAAAACTGGTGACATGCGTTCCGGTAGTAAAAGACAGTAGATAACATTTCTGTTACCTTGTTATTTAGATTTCTATGGTACCACGCGTAGCTGATAAAGGGCGCTAGTTTCTTATGGGTAGGTGTGTGGAACTTTTTTCGAGGTATGGTCTGTTGCTGTGGGGAAATTCATCAGATAAATAGAATGCTTTTATTAGACAGAAAGAGTGCATAAGAGTTCTTTGTATCTTAGGCCCACTAGATAGAAACATATAGCATTAGACGTTCTAGCACTTGTAGATATATAGATAGATAGATAGATAGATAGAATATTCTTTATTGTACACCAATAACATTATTAAACTTAGGACTAACATGTAAAATAAGGGTACATTGGCGGTCTTATCGCTAATAGCGATATCTTATCTTATATAGGCCTGTATAATTATAGGTATATTATAGGTGTGTGCAAGATTATTTCAAATTCAAATGTTTTTTATTTCCAATAAACCTAATTACAGACACTTTTGAACCGTCAGGCTCTGGTTGCACCAAAGATTTTGGTTTTTATTTTTCTGTGAGTTGCACGTTTCCACATTGTGGGTCTTATGGAGAAGAACCGGCAAGAAACTCCATGGATAAAGAAAATTTCAACTGAATTTAATTAGCGCTTGTGAATTCGTGATAATTCAATAATAGGAAAAAAGAGATCCGACAAGACTGTAAACGTCAGCATGTATCTTGAAATCATAGACCAGTAACCTCTAGACGCCGGTTAGCTGGACACCCCCGGTCACAACGCATATGCTCTACCACTGCATATCATACGTCCCTCCGCCAATCGGAACGTCACTCAATCAGCGAGCGGCACCAATCATAAGGAATCATACCACCGAACTTTTGAGCCGGCCAATCATAACGTGCCGTCCGCCCCCCTGACTCCACCAACGTTTTACGACTGCATTCGAATACAAAACTTTGTTTATGCGGAGTCTTGAAGCTTACTGGTCTGTACTTGAAATGAAATCTTTTTTCAAAAGAACTGCGACTGAACAAGCGAATGACTTTTTCGTTGAGATATGTCATTCCCATACATTTTGATTGTTTTCTATTAGCGTTGACGATTGTAGATTGTCAACTTGGCTAGGGGGGCTGTTATGTGTGAAGTTTTAAACCTTAAATCTTGTTAAAACGAATATCAGAAATGCATCGTCATAGTTGGAGAGCTCATTAAGGGAATGCACTCGAACAACTTTTCCAACTACTTATGGGATCAACCCTGAAATCACGAAAAATTAATCGGCCCTATCATACATTTCGGCCAAGCCCTGACTGAGTGCTCCCAAGATGACCACTCATTTCTGATACACGTTGCCATGAATGTGTATGAAAAAAGATATGGTTGATACCTACAGCACATTTTTTGTACCCATAAACAAATGTTTAATTTAAAATGAAAAACAAAAAAAGTCATTGCACCTAATATCCAATTAAATCATCTAATCATCTTTTTGTTTTTTCAATAAATATAGGTAGAACATAAAATTAGAGTTCTTACCACATTTGGTTCTCTTAAAGACATGATTTATAATTCTTCTAAAAATCTATGAAATGTGGAATATCCATTGTTGATGCGTATAATAGCTTCATTCTTAGCAGCAGGTTCCCAAGCACCGCTTTTGTTTTATTTTTTGTGGTCGTGCATTTGGTCACCAGATGGTCAGTTGTTTGACAAATAAAAATATGAAAAAACCGACATTGTTACAGAGACTTCCAATATTTCAAGTAAAAACTACAGGGTAAAGTTCGTTTAGTTCGTTTGGTAACCATTAAAATTTCTACATAGGTATTCTAATATACCTTGTTAAAGTACAGTACAAGATTATAACACATCTAGAAACTGTAATCTGTAACAGGTATACCCATATAACCTAGATGCGAACGGTGTACATTCTTTGGATAATGTATGTATGTCCAGAACAAATCAAAACAACCTGTAACTTCCGTGAAACATCATATATCGAGCGGCGGCTCAGGCGGGCTGCGTACGCACTCACACCGGCTTGCGCACGCACACCCGACCAGCGTCACCACTTATTGTTACGACTAGTATTCTAACACATGTGAAGTTTCGACATACCTATAGGTGCGAACGGAGCGGGAGGCGGCAGGGTCGGCCGCCGATCTGTAAACAGTGGTTATCGACGCGCCGCCACTTGCCTCCGCGGCATCTCCGGCTACTGCGCTATATTTATCCGCTCTGGAACTGACGCGTGCGGCTAAATTCGTTCGGCGCCGAGCGATGCCGGCCTCCTGCAACCACAACCACGTCACGAAGTGTCTCGGTGCACAACGGCGCTCCCCCAACGGTTCGACGGAGTGGCAGACCAAGACGCACAGCTAAATTCGCGAACGCTATAGGTACTACAGACACGCAATACAATAGTCGCATAGCGCAAGCATTGGTAGTAAAGATATGAAGCTTACCTGAGGGTAGAGCCTCAGTAGGACTTATGTGCTGGCGCAGGAGCGGCGGCTACGCACGCTTGGTGATGATAGTAGGAGGGCGCGGGAGTGCGGTAGTGGTGGTGCGGTGGTGGTGACGCACGGTACGCGTCCGGCACTGGCGAGCCGTTGCGGAACCCCGCTAGCTGACAGCTGGGTGGCTCGAACAGATCGCGGAATGCCGGCGGTAATTGTTCCGCTGGAGGTTCGGGTGCCGAGTACCACCCGGACGTGGCTGCACGAAATTCTTCAGCCGCCAGCGAGTACGGTTGGGGCGAACAATAAACTGCGGAAGTTGGAATTCGCGATTCACTAAAGTCATCGAGAGTATCGACCGGCTTATCATATCGCGCACAGTCTGCGCCAGGTTCTCGTTTCGGCCGACACTCGAAGATTCGCGGCTTCACGTCAGGCTTCACGTCACGTTGCTGCCCAAGCGCATCCGCCGTACTAAGCGCCTCCTGTGCGGCGAGCGCCTCTTGGGCTTGCTGCAAATGCTGCTGTCTCTTTAATGCTTCCTCCTTTTCTCGAAGCGCGTCTTTCTTCTTAAAGCGACGCCGCCGACGTAAATACGAACCGTTATCAAACATGTTATATGAATCGGGGTCCAGAGTCCAGTAACTTCCTTTGCCAGGTTTTTTATCGTCTCTTGCCACTTTCACAAAGCACTCATTAAGGCTTAGATTGTGCCTGATGGAGTTTTGCCAGCCTTGTTTGTTTTCCCTGTAGTAGGGAAATCGTTCCATTATAAATTGGTAAATACCGTTTAGTGTGATGCGTCGTTCAGGGGCATTCTGTATCGCCATCGCTATAAGCGCTATGTATGAATAGGGTGGTTTGACCATGTCTTTGGGAGCACCAACGTGCTGTTGATGTGGATGAAGGTAAGGGGCTCCATATCCATAGCGGTATTGTTCGTAGGCGTAGGGAGTGACACCAGCGGAATAGCCGCCGGCGGCTCCTCCGCGGTATGCATATGGGCTCTGTTCACCAAACAATGCGTGCATTTTAGCGGCTACGTTCACTGTCGCAACATGCTCAACCCGAAACCGCGGAATTCCCGACGCGTTGCTCTTACGGCAACAAAACGACGACTGACCGATTTTGTTTAGATTCACAACAACGCCGGTTTACATAGCGGAGGCTAAGCGAGAGACGAATGAGCGGTGGAGTGGGCGCCGCCGTACGGCTCGTTGGTGCCCCGCCTTCAGGTGCTCGTCCTGCTCCCGCTTCCGCGCCGCACTATTTGTTTCTCTGTCACGCCACTTACGTGGGGTGATATACGCCCAGGCTACAGTGTTGGGCGGCGCTTGCCTCATTATTACTGTACTGCCCCTACAGCGATAGTCCTCACCCTAGCTTTATATCCTGACCAATTGTTCACACATCTGTCAACGATTCTAGCCCATACTCGTTTTGTTTAACTGGTCGACTAATTTCAGAAAAACCTTTCAGTGAAACGACAAATCCGACCCTTTGTAAAAGAATTCAAAGTTATCTAGGTAGGTACCCATGTATCTAAGAGATTATGACTGAAACGCGACCATATTAATATGTAAGGAATTTTTGTGATTTGTTAGTTTGTTATGTTAAACGAAATGTAAGTATGTAATGTATCTATGGTAATTGGACTAACTGATCAATAGTAAATACCTTCTTAAGGGGCTACTGAGAGCTAAGTGGCGCCCCCATCAGTAAATTAATAATTACTCGCTGAGTAGGTTATCATTTATCGAAAATTCGTTTTTAACAATTGAAGTACAGGTAGTTACTGTAGTTTAATCAGAAACTATTAACTCTGTAAATTATAGTTCGCTGTAGTTGTAGATAGAAGAATTGCCAAAAGTGGCAGTTTTTCGCATTTTTGTTATCTAAAACTACCTAATAGTTAAGAGTTAATAGTTTACCTGTACTTCAATCCGGTAGTTGACTACTGTTAAAAATTACCAAAAATTTTACATTATTTAAAAGGAGGTTACAGAAAGGATAACATTGTAGAAAAAATAAAACAAAATGCATGAATAAATAAACGACTAGGAAGGGAATTTTCAAGTCCTTGGAGGTGGCATTTTCTGTCCTTGTCGTGCGAATCGGACATTGTACAGAGAGATGTCAAGTTAAGTTACTATGAAGGTTTTGAACAATGACATAATTCTTTGATAGTGCTGTCTCTGTAGACAGAAGCGATTACAAAAAAATTATTTATTAATTGCGATTAATTAAGCGATTTAAATTTGTTCACTCTAGTGAACAAATTTAAATCGCTTATAACTTGGACATTTTATTAGTTTTTTCACTGTTGCTTATTTTTCATGAAAGAGTTCCTAGATTCCTAATTAAAAAAATAGTCAACTTCCATATTGTTACCCAACTGCGCCAGAAGGAGGGTAATGTTTTTCGAGTGTATGTATGTATGTATGTATATTTCTTTGGCACGCCCTGCAGCCTAAACGGCTTGATGGATTTTAACTTGTGAGGTGCCGTTAGATTCGTCTTAATTGTGAGAGTGACACTGGGTATATCAAAATTATAAAAATTAAAATGGCCGCTTTTTGGCGCCAAATTACGAGTTCAAAAAAAAAAATTTTCCCTCGAAACCTATCGAGTGGGGTATCAAAATAAAGGGTTTTATAAATGCTTTTCAAAAATATATTCAACTTATATGTTTAAATGTAATTTAGAATGAGAAATGCTAAAAAACAACAAAATATTCAACGTTAAAAATGAATTTGACTTTTCAAAAAAAACATTAATAGTATGATAAATAAAACATGATGACAAAACTAAAAAATTTCAAATAAAAAAATTAATTAACAAAAACAAAAAACCCGACTGCGTGTAAAAATAACAGAAAAGATATAAACAAGACTTATCAACACGCAGGCGGAGGCTACATAGGAACTATTATGTAATTCATGACCAAAAACATACGTAGCCTCCGACTGCGTGTTGATAAGTCTTGTTTATATCTTTTCTGTTATTTTTACACGCAGTCGGGTTTTTTGTTTTTGTTAATTAATAAAAACTAATTTTCGATACCCAGCGAGTAATTATTATTTTACTGATGGAGGCGCCACTTAAGTAGGAGTCACTTAGTAGCGCCGATGCTTACCTATTTTTAATTTTTCTTTATCATTGAACTGGCATGGCAGCATCCATCACTCTATAGTTGCCTATGTTTCGTTGGGTCTTACCTACCTATTGACATAAGTGAAATTAAGAACATAAGTGTTTGTGTTGGTCTGGATGTTTCTTATGTATTATGAGTATGTAATTAAAAAAAAAAAGAATATATGTATTATATCCACTGTCTAGTACCCATAGCACAAGCCCTGCTTTTTTTTTTTTTTTTTCGTGGGGAAATCCTCATGGATGCACTCCGCCCGGGGTAGGCGGAGCCAGTGTCGGACTCTTACCGACTAAAACCACCTCGGTGTTCCTTCAACTACCTTAGCCGGGGGCGTGGGAACCCGTGAGTATTCACACAACCACCCCTGACAGGTCCCGGCTCGCCACAAGTAGGCGAGCCCCATCTCCCCGTGCGGTCTAACGACGGCCGCACCCTCCTCTGTGGCGCACACGGAACACTGCACGCCACCTCACCTCACGGGCCTTTACTAGCTACGCCAGCTGCTGGTCGGGCAGCAGACTACCCCAAGTCTGCTGCACGCAGGCCCATCCTCCTGTAATTTTTATAGAGGTGTTCTTCCTCGCGGTCCGGGCGGTAAAGCCAAGACCCTCGGTCCCAAGAGGCGCGAGAACACTACTCAGCAGCCACTCCTGGGATTACGAGTCCGACGGGGGCAGGGAAGGACAGTCCCCCCGCTGCCTGCCCAGTGGCAGGGTCAGTGCACACCGGGCCCACCCCTGCTCCTCCACAGTGCTCTCTGCTTTGTCAGAGGGACACGTGGAGCAACTACCTATTGGCCCACATCAGGCCCCTCCCGTGCCGGAATATTCGCCACAGGCAATAAGGTCCAAAGGAGACTTATTGCCCGTGCCCAGGGTGCACCGGCCCAACAACTGCCGATCCCTCTAGACGTGTCCAGAAGGACAAGCAGCCGTCAGACACACGTGGAGGTTTTCTGGCCAACACCCCAGCACAAGCTCTGCTTAGTTTGGGACTAGCTAGATGGTGCTGTGTAAAAATGTCCCAAAATTATTTATATTTATTTATTTATTACCTATAAAAGTTTAACCACCATGTTAAAACCAGGGTCTAATGTCAAACTCGATACTCGATATTCGATCCACGGACTTTCTTGCCGGTTCTTTTCCATAGGACCCACAATTAGGAACCGTGCAACTAGAGCCTGACTTTTCAAAAGTGCATACCTATAGATCCATCATGGATCTGGACTATGGATCTAACGAGAATGATTCCATGTAATTAGGTTTATTTGAAAAAAAAAACATTTGAATTTTAAATTTATTTATTTAATCGTATGGCATCTTTATAGGCTATCTATACATCTATATTATTTGTTGTTGAATTTTAAATTGAATTTTTATACATAAAAAGGTAAGTAAAGCCACGTCAACCCGATTTTGTAAAATGGTGGGTTGTGTTTAAAAAAATAGCATTTTGGATACTGAGCACAGACCTACACTTATTTGACAGTCCCTTTATCAACTGTTAAGTAGGTACTAGGTTGGCCGGTTGATTTAGTTGATCATTCTAAATTCTAACCATCATGAGGGTACCTACCTACTCAACATTTCTTAATTCTCTTCGATGATCTCCTTGCGAAAGATGCTGATATGACTAGGTATGAATTTTAGACCTACAACAACTTTACTATACTTACATTTTTATAGGTACCTATTAATGCTTGCATAGGTACTTATGTATACCTACAGGTTTAATGAGTTTGCGGCATTGAGCTTCGGATCAACATAACATCATGCCTGTATTTCCCCGATGGGGTAGGCAGAGGTGTAGGATAGTAGGTACACCCACATTTCGCCAGTTATGTTATAGTCCCATGTAATAGAGGGCGAGTCTATTGCCATTAACCGGGCATAAATCCATACTCCAAGCTGCTACTGAGAATTTCCTAATGAAAAAACCCAATAACACTATGCCCGACCTGGGAATCGAACCCAGGACCCCACGCTCAGCAGTCGCGCTTGCGAACACTAGACCAACGAGGCAGTCAACAACAACAACAGCAACAGGGGTTGATCAACGATTTTGACGACGTCTGTGGTCTAGTGGTTCAAGGGTCGGACTACTGATCCCGAGGTCGTGGGTTCGATTCCCACAGGACACAAATATTTGTGTGATGAACATAAGTGTTTGTGCTGGTCTGGGTGTTTCTTATGTATTATAAGTATGTAGGTATTTACAAAAAAAAAGTATATTAGTATTATATCCATTGTCTAATACCCATAGCACAAGCTCTGCTTAGTTTGAGACTTATAATGCTGTGTAGGTAACAATGTCCCAAGAATATTTATTTATTTATTTATCAGAAACAAGTATTTATTTACATCAAACACAAGAGTTTTGTGGTTTACTTTATAGGCGTAGGTACGGTCGACAGCACATCAATGGTAACCACCACACGACCATTCATGTGCAGTCAACTGTTTACGCATTGAAAAAACTGACCTGTCAGATTTTTAAAAAACTCAAAAGTACTAGGCAAAATTAGCAGTAAGGCGGTTTTTACGAGTTTTTTTTAATCAAAATCTAATTAATAACTACAGTGTTAACATGCCTAAAACCCTAAAACTAAGTAGGTACCTACTCTGAAAACACCCAAGCACAATAACTTATTAGAAAAGACAGACTCTTCTAAAGCAAGCGGAAGTAGGAACTGAAACTTGTTGACACAGGCAAATGTGTGAAATAAATTATGTTTGTCTATAAAAACTGGTGACCCGGATAAACAAATTGTGTAATGTTACTACCTGCTGCTACCCGCGTCTTTTAGCTCAGTAGAGATTATGAGGCCTTCCGTCAATCGTTCCTTTTATCTAGGTTAGCGATTAATGAGCCAAAAATCTTTTTAACGCAAGCTGAAATGCATTGCCATACCGAGCGAAGCGAGGCCTCCGAGCGCTCACTATCCGTCTGTCTGTCTGTAAGAACCTTATTCTCACATAGTACCTACGTAAAACTTGGTTTAGGCGCAGAACGTCCGATTCGCAAAAAGTCCAATCAGCAAATTATTCTATTCTCAGATTGTCCGATTTTCACAATGTTCTATGCTTTACAAAAGCGCTTCTTTATGGAGAGAAATTAACATTAAAATTTTGATATGAATCATTGTTTCAGTAACTAATAACACTAATATACTAGCTTTTACCCGCGGCTCCTCTCGCGTTAATTTCTATTAAGCCACGAGGCGGATCCTGTTAATTCAGTCCAGTCCAGTTCAATCCATCCATCTTTTCATTCAGACCGTCCAGTCCAGTCTAGTCCAGTCGAGTCCAGTCGTGTCCAGTCGAGTCCAGTCGAGTCCAGTTGAGTCCCAGTCCCACTCACCCTCACACTCACGCTCACCCTCACCCTCACCCTCACGCTCACGCTCACGCTCACCCTCACTCTCACCCTCACACTCACCCTCACCTCCACATTCACCCTCGCACTAACCCTCACCCTCACACTCAACTCCACACTCACCTTCACACTCACACACACTCGCAATGACGCTCACACACACTCACGCTCACCCTCAAGTTTACCTTCACGCACACACTCACGCTCACGCTCTCCCTCATACTCACCATCACACTCACACTAACCCTCCCCCTCACACTCAACTCCACACTTACCCTCACACTCACACACACTCGCAATCACGCTCACACACACTCACCCTTACCCTCACCTTCAAACTCACACTCACCCTCACATTCATCCTTACCCTCACACTCATCATACTCACCCTCACACTCACGCTCACACTCACCCTCACCCTCACCCTCACACTAACCCTCACATTTACACTTACCCTTACAATTAAACTCACACTCACACAAACCCTCACATACACCCTTACCCTCACCCTCACACTCACCCTCACACTTACCCTCACACTCAGCATCACACTCACCCGCACCCTCACACTCACCCTCACACTCACACTCACCCTCAAACTCACCATCACATTCACCCTCACACTCACAATCACACTCTCACTCTCCATCACACTCACACTCACCCTCACACTCAACCTCACCCTCAACCTCACACTCACCCTCACACTCACCCTCACATTCACCCTTACCCTCACCCTCAAACTCACACTCACCCTCACATTCACCCTTACCCTTACACTCACACTCATCCTCATACTCACCCTCACACACACCTCACACTCACCCTCACCCTCACCCTCACACTCACCCTCACATTCACCCTTACCCTCACAATTAAACTCACACTCACACTCACCCTCACATACACCCTTACCCTCACCCTCACACTCACCATTACACTCACCCTCACGTCACCCTCACCCTCACACTCACCATCACACTCACCCTCACACTCACCCTTACACTCACACTCACTCTCACCCTCACACTCACCCTCACGTTCACCCTCACCCTCATACTCACCCTAACACTCACCCTCACATTCACCCTCACACTTACCCTCACACTCAGCATCACACTCACCCGCACCCTCACACTCACCCTCACGCTCACCCTCACACTCAACCTCACACTCACACTCACCCTCACACTCACACTCATCCTCACCCTCATCCTCACACTCACCCTCACCCTCACCCTCACACTCACCCTCACCCTCACACTCAATCTCACCCTCACACACCCTCACCCGCACCCTCACCCTCACACTCACACTATTTGTGTTTTTTCATCATTCATCCATTACTATCCGCTCGTGCGAAGGAATTGCGAATTTAGTTTTTGCTTTCTCAAAACTCTGTTTTTGTCTGATCATCAGCTTTTAACAAAAAAAGTTTCATCCAAATCGGTCCAGTAGTTTTAGCGTGATGCTCGAACAAACAAACAAACAGACATTTACAATTTTATAATAGTTAAGATCAAGAAGAAGAAGAAGATAAGATAAGATAAGAAGAAGGTAATAAAAAATTGTAGACTGATAATAGTATTTTTTTAGTTACACCAAGATAACTTTATGCTTATTCGTATATTAAGATGGATACAATATAACAACGTTTAGGTACCTACTTCTAACATAATTTTATTGCTTATCAAACAAAAAATTCGAGAAATCGCAATTTAGAGGTAGCTTCCGGTCCTTGTCTGTAAGTCGAAAGATTCTGGTTTTCTGTTGGCTCAAAAGAGTGCATTTCCAAGATGGCACCAACCCACACGACAGGATTCTTTTTTTCTACCCAGTACAATTCGGCCCGACCAAAAAGTTGTTAATGCAATTTCTTTAGCAGCCGTATTTTGTCTATGGAGCGCATGCGTGCGAATGACAGCTGGATATAAAATTTTGGGGAAAAATATAATTAAAAATCACCGGTTCCCGTCATCGTAGCGAGGTAAAATACCAGGCCCCTCAGAAAGTATTGCGAAAAAAAGTTTTTATATATGGGAGACTGGCCAGTTATAATGTTTTTCGAAAATATGATTATTTATAAGTAAAAATAAGTAAGTTCCAATTTCAAAATTTCCCTCCACATTTTTTGCGAGTTAATTCAAAGTATTGTGTCTCACTGAAATATGGATCTGCGCCGGGAACATTTTAGAGCTATGATTTTATACGATTTCAAGTGTCGCCTGAAACCGGATGAATCGTACGATAGACTTCAAATGGCATTCATGGATGAAGGCCCTTCCAAGGCAACCGTGTATCGTTGGTATAACGAATTCAAGCGCGGTCGACCAACTTTGGGGGATGACGAAAGAAGCGGTCGCCCTTTGACGGCTGTTACCGAAGGAAACGTGCTAGCAGTGAAAAATTTAATCCAAGACAATAGGCGAATTACATATCAGGAGATTCAACACATATTGAAGATTGGATCGGGAAGCGTTCACGAGATTCTACACAGCCATCTTCGCGTGAGGAGGATAGTATCACGCTGGGTGCCGCACAACCTCACCGATGCTCAGAAGCAGGCCCGGGTGGAATGGTGCCGTGATATGCTTAACAAATTTGAAGCAGGCTCGTCTCGGCGTGTTTACGACATCGTTACAGGTGATGAGTCCTGGATTTATCAATACGACCCAGAAACCAAGCGCCAGTCGACTGTTTGGGTGTTTCAAAATGAGCCAACGCCTACCAAAGTGAAGCGATCTAGAAGCGGGGGTAAGATTTTGATCGCTAGCTTTTTTAATTTGACTGGCCACTTGGTATCAATTCCCTTACGGGATCAAAGAAGCATTAATGCCGAATGGTATACTACCAAATGTTTGCCAGAAGTTTTCTCTGTTATAAGCAACAAGCGACCAAACACAGGGCTCCGCGGGCTACTGCTCCACCACGACAATGCACCTGCGCACACCGCACTCAAAACGAGGGACTTCCTGGACAGCACGCCAGTCAAACTCCTGGGTCACCCTCCTTACAGCCCTGATCTAGCACCGTGTGACTTCTTTTTATTCCCAAAAATAAAAAATCTGCTCAAAGGGATACAATTTTCGTCGCCGGAAGATGCGCTGGCTGCGTTCGAGCAGGCTGTAAACGAGGTGTCTGCGGCGGACTGGAAAAAGTGTTTTGAAAACTGGTTTAGGCGCATGAATCTTTGTATAGAGGCTGGTGGAAAGTACTTTGAAAAGATTTGATAAAAATATATGTACGTATAGAACAATTTTTTTTAGTTTCGCAAAACTTTCTGAGTGTCCCACGTACATACCTGTTTTTAAGTCAAATCATAATTTTTTAGTCACAAACATTTTCAACAAAATCGGTACAGTAGTTTTATCGTGATGCTGGAACAAACAAACAAACAAACAAAAAGACAACTGACATTTAATTTATCAATTTTATAATAGTAGTAGATAAGCGCAATCTGTTACGAACTATTATATTATGTTATCACTAACATAACAACTTATCATGTCATCACTAACAAATGTTGATCATTTAAATAATAAGGATAAGTACATTTTATTATTTTTAACGCATTTACGCATATGAAGTGAAATCAAAAGATGTAAATTGTGGAAAGAAAAATTCACTCAGGAAAAATATAAATAAATAAATATTTCCGGACGTTTTTACACAGCATTCCCAAACTAAGCAGAGCTTGTACTATGGGTACTAGACAATGGAGATAATACTTATAATACTACAAGATATAAATTGTGGAAAAAAAAAACAATCACGAAAAACAAAAAGAAGGCTTTAGCAAATAATATCATATCATATCATGTATTTCTTTGCAAACATGGGTAGTTATATATAGATCTTATCAGCATTTATAGTTCTCCACATTCTGCCTTCACATGGGCGTGCAAATGTATGACACTCAAATTATACTAATTAAATTAAAATAATATCATGCATCACAATCATTGAAAATTATTTAGATTATTAAAATACCATTATAGGAAAACACTTTGTTACATTATAATTTAATATTAGAGTATAAAATTTATAATAAGAATGTCATTTGTTACTAATTATAATAATGTCAAGGAATATCTGTCATTACAACACATGTCAATCATTATACCTATATAATTAAATGTCAAAAATTTACTTTTTATATTAATTTTTAAATTATTGCCCATAAGTGTTTCCTTCTAGATATTCATCCTTCACGCTGTAATAAAGTTTTTGTTTTGTAATAAACGGTGATTCATAACAAAATTTTAGTATTAATTTCTCCCCCTAAAAAGCGCTTTTGTAAAGCATAGGACATTGTGAAAATTTGTCAATTTTAGAATAGGACAATCTGCGAATCGGACAATTTGAGAATAGGACAATCTACTAATCGGACTTTTTGCGAACCAGATGTTTAGTGAATCGGACCATTTTTTCTCTCCGGACTATCCGACTATAAAATAAATCTAATAATAATAATCTTGATTTATTGTTCTAAATATTCCTGATCAGATCATAGATTAGCAATTTGGTGACCACGCAAATTCGTAATTTTAAGACCTAGGTGTTTTGCCTCGGGGTCTATTTAAATTAAAAATTAAATTAAATTGAAATGTTTTTATTTCGGGCATCTGGACCCATAAACCACATATAATAAATAATAAAAACCGGCCAAGAGCATGTCGGGCCATGCTCAGTATTATAGGGTTCCTTAAGTAGGTCTAATTACAAAAGACTCAAATCGAATATTAATCATTGCTATTTTAGTTTTAGCAAACAGCGCCACCTCAGGCGCGGTTCCAGCCCAAGATTTGGGGGGGGGGGGGTCAACTTGGCTTACGTAGTTTCAAGGTCCAAATTTACCTTTTTTTTCGCAATGACACGGTAAAGTTTGGAGTTAGTTTATTATTAAACAGAATACCTAGTTACTTACAAGAACGTCAACAAAGAGGAAACGAACGTTGGCAATAAACGCGAGCGAAGCGAGCGCGAAGTTTTCATATTTATGCGAAAAGTTGACATAAATTTAAGTGTATTTTCGGAGTTGTAGGCTATGTAGGCACGTTAATGAAGAAGCGCGAGCGAAGCGAGCGCGAAATTTTTTTTTCACCGCCATAGCTTCAATCGCTTGCGCCTTTGAGTGTCCAATCGCAACGGCAGGCTCATGTAAAGTACGGTGCAAAACGATCAACAAAATGAACTACCGCCGTCGTATGTGATATTATTTGTTATTAAACTAGTAATATCATTCATACTTTATTTTGAGCTTAATAATACCTAACGATTGAAATTGTGGAAATAAAAAATCGCTCACGAGCAGGATTCGAACCTGCGACCCCTGGCTCCTGGCTCCTGCTTAGTGGCTAAAACACTGGCGTACTGAGCCAGGAGTCGCAGGTTCGAATCCTGCTCGTGAGCGATTTTTTCTTTCCACAATTTCAATCGTTTGATTTCGCTTCGCATGCGTAAATGCGTTAAAATAATAAAATAATTAGTAAGGGTAGGCATATCTATACGATTTTGAAATAACTGCAAAGTTAGTCGAGTCGGTTAAGAACCACTGTTTCTTAATAAGATATCGCTGACGTCACCCAAAGATGTACCAAGTGGATGAGAAATTCGTTACCACGAGCAGTGTTCACGGTAGCTTAGTGGCTAAAGCACTGGCGTACTGAGCCAGGAGTCGCACGTTCGAATCCTGCTCGTGAGCGATTTTTTCTTTCCATAATTTAAATCGTTGGATTTCGCTTCGCATGCGAAAATGCGTTAAAATAATTAAATAATTAATAATACCTATGCTGTAAATTGAACTTCAGTACATTCTAAAATAATGTTACGTATTTTTTGACGTACATACGAGTAGATGTCGTGTGATGTCGTGTTTGAGTTCAGTAGTTTTGATTTCATTGTTTACTTTTGGACGTTTAAGCAGGAAGTCAATAATTTATTTTTGTAAATTGTCTATTTTTAGGAGATTTATCAATTTGTCGTGTACGATTTTGGGGGGGGTCATGACCCCTACGACCCACGCCCTAGAACCGCCACTGCGCCACCTAGCGCTAAATTTAAGAAGTGTGTCATATCAATATAACAGAAAGTTTCGTTTTATGATTTTTTTAAATATTCATTAACTAAAGGAGCACTATTTGCTAAGATCATTTTTCTCTAAGGTCAATGACCTATGGACTAGGATGTCTTAAGTATTTTTCAGTTTTCTCACTATAACTCAAAAATTTATACTCACATTATACACGAAATAATTTTAAAAGAGAGTTTTTATAAAGGTCTATCAATGTAGAAGACTATAAGTTTCTACGTTGCATAGTTTAGAAATGGCAGGGGGGGACATATTGCAAGCCACTTTGGCGAACTGTATTTTGCAGATGGTATACCTGATAAAAAAGTGATGTATAAAACATTACCTTCATTTTAGTAGACCTATTCAATGATACCCAACACGAGGGGGTGCAGCGAAAAAAAAATTTTCATCCCCATTTCACATGTATGGGCGTGGGCGCCACCCCTAAAATACGTTATCAAGGTTTTTTTATTCTTTTAAAATTGAGATCTATATCTAAAACATTTTTTAACAAAATTTCATTTACTTATGTTTATAACTGTAGAAGTTATTAAGCTGTAAAGGATTAGGACAGACGGACAGACGGACGGACATGACGAAACTATAAGGGTTCCTTGTAGGACTACATCCATCACCCATCAAAATATATTATTATTACTATTTAAAAAACGGCTCTACGTGAAAAGTTGTTTCTTATCGTATGCTTGTCGGTTTTAAATCGTTCGGTGGGTGTGTTACCTACTATGCTTTATAAATATATAAAGCCTTGTAGTCTATCTTGTTCTTAACATATTAATCAGTTCTTGAGGAACCCTTAGGCTATTAAGCATAGACCATAGCTTTTCATAACATACCTACCAGGTCAAAAGCCTTAGAAAGGTCGAGAAAAGCTGCATATACTGCCGTCTTACGGCCAAAATTAATATCCAATCTATCCACGATTTGCCCTACTAGAGATAGGAATTTGACATAAGCTCCATAAAAAATATGTCAAATTTCTGTCTCTGGTAGGGTAAATCGTGGATAGATTGAATATTAATTTTGGCCGTTAGTTTACAGTCTGCTTGAACGCCAGGATAGCACTTTCTGTAGATAAGTCACTCCTGAAACTAAATTGCGCATCATTTAATTTTAAATATTCACTAAGCTGGCGGTCAAGCAGACCATCAAGCACCTTCCCTATTATCGTAGCCAAGGAGATAGGCTGACGACGGCGACTGCCTCGTTGGTCTAGTGGTTGCAAGCGCGACTGCTGAGCGTGGGGTCCTGGGTTCGATTCCCGGGTCCGGCAAAGTGTTATTGGGTTTTTTCATTAGGAAATTCTCAGTAGCAGCCCGGAGTCTGGATAAGTGCCCGGTCAATGGCAATAGGCTCGCCCCCTATTACATGGGACTATAACATAACTGACGAAATGTGGGTGTACTATTACGCCTCTGCCTACTCCTTCGGGGAAATACAGGCGCGATGTTATATATATAAGGAGATAGGCCTGTAATTATTTTGTCTGCTAGGTATATCCCCTGTTTTATTTTTGACCACAGGGACCACTATACTACTAATATTTATGAAAAACATTCCTGAGGTTACGCTTGATACAAATACTCTTTAAATTAAATAATAATAAAGAAATACGTATTTTTCTTTTCTCTAAATTACGACAGGTGAGTAGGTACTGCTAGTAAAGAGATAAAAATAAAGATTCCGTACAAAATTCTGGCGACGATAGTACTTTTTACAGAAGAAACTAGACCATGCGGCTGAAAACTACCGACGAACACATGGAAAACCAGAAAATGGTCGACTGTATTCAGTCAGATGAATACAGTCGACCGTACGTTAGTGGTAACACTTGAATTTCGAAAACCGCCCTTTCTGCTTAAGCTTATGAAATAAAGACGCTGTCATCATCATCATCATCATCATTTCAGCCGAAAGACGTCCATTGCTGGACATAGGCCTCCCCCAAGCATCGCCACAACGACCGGTCCTGTGCCTTCCGCATCCAGCGGATTCCCGCGACCTTCACCAGGTGTCGGTCCACCTTGTGGGGGGCCTACCCACGCTGCGCCTTTCAGTACGCGGTCGCTACTCCAGAACTTTACTGCCCCATCGGCCATCCGTTCTGCGAGCAATGTGCCCCGCCCACTGCCACTTAAGTTTGGCAATTCTTCGGGCTATGTCGGTTACTTTCGTTCTCATGCGAATCTCCTCATTTCTGATTCGATCACGCAGGGACACTCCGAGCATAGCCCTCTCCATTGCCCCTTGAGTGACTTTGAGCCTTCTTATCAGGCCCATTGTGAGCGACCACGTTTCAGTACCGTAAGTAATTACTGGCAACACACACTGGTCAAAGACTTTCGTCTTGAGACACTGCGGTATTTTGGACGAGAAGATATTAGCTTCCCGAACGCTGCAGCGCAGCGTATGTATGTGGTCTACGGTGCTAAAGCCTTTTCGGAAACCGGCTTGTTCGGGAGGCTGGAAGTCGTCAAACCTGCGCTAAAGACGGTTCGTAATGACTCTCGAAAACAGCTTGTAGACATGGCTCAGAAGTGAGATGGGCCTATATTCTTCAGTAGAGCATTATCGCCCTTTTTGAAGAAGAGTACCACCACACCTCTGCTCCATGCCTGTGGCGTTCTTCCCTCGAGAATGACGGAATCAAACAGCTTCTGAAGGGCCTTAAGGATTGATTTTCCACCCGCCTTCAGGAGTTCGGCCGTAATTCCGTCATCACCCGGTGCCTTGTTTATAACTGTCCATAGAACTTCTCGACCTCCTTCAACATAGTGATTATTTTCTCTGTGTCCTTCAATACGACGCTGTCAAAGAGAATATAATACTACGTAGACGCTGTCAATGTCAAACTGTTACTACTGACGTGCGGTTGACTGTCATCGTAATAGTGATGTTCCGGATATCCGTATCCGCGGATATCCGAGATAAAATTAAGATCTGTATCCGTATCTGTGTATTTATGGCGGGTTTTGAACGGATCTTTTACATTTATAACTTTCATTACGTATATGAAATTGTAAGGAAAGTTAGCAATGAAATACTACTAACTTTAAATCAAATTACTTTTTATTTCTTAAAATCACAAATTATTATTTTTATTTAACTTATAACGTCTCCAAAAACAAACAATAAACTGTGCTATCTTGTGTCACACTAAACTATAAACAAAAAAACGCACAGAGAAAGTCAAAACACGTCGCGGTACTATTAGTAGTAAAGCAAAGCGTAAGCTGTCGGTCCAAAGTCATGCGCCCGGCGCCGACAGAGTACTAAATACTACTAAAGTTGTGGTCCGTATCCGTATCCGGGGATTTGACACTAATTATCCGTATCCGTATCCGCGGATCTACATTTTTTAGCGATCACATCACATCACTATATCGTACTGACTCTAGGTTTACATTTACATACTCTTTGGCTGACGTTTCAAAATGATCACTGTTGCCAAGTCTCCCGATTTTCCGGGAGATTCACAGATTTTCCTAAAAATCTCCCGGTCTCCCGATTTTCGACAAAGATCTCCCGATTTTTTACAATCCCTGTATAAAGCCCAATAATAGGACTAAGATCAAAACCTGGCAAAAAAAAACTGCATAGAATGAAACAGACGGATAAAATGCTGCCGAGGGGGCCTAGACAAAATCCACACGCTTCTTTATCCGCACACGCTAACGCCTTTGCGTTAGCGTGACTAAAACGGTAGACAAGTTACACATTGTGCTGCTAACGCATATTCCGCACGAACTCGTTTCGACCCACGCTAGTGTCTATGGAATAGCGTGTGACAGCTGTCAAAGTTGGTGTCATTGTCACTAACAAAACGCTGATCGCGCGGTAATTTCGTAAGATTAAAATTTATTCGAGACAAGTTGAGCAGTGTTCATAATTTTAATCAAATAAAGTAAGTACATAGTGCAATTAATTCAGACAATATATAGTGAGTGGCGTATAAAGTGAATGTTCATGAAGTCGATAACCACAAGTTGAATTCTGTATCGTTGAAATAAAGAATCTTTCTTTTTTGATTCTAGATGGAAAATAGACTTTGGGCTAGTTTTGAGCAATTTACTATCATGTTGGAATTCATGGAAAGGTAACTTTTATTCATTTTATTACGCTTTTAGTTCCTAAAATTCCATTTCCGAATCAATCTCTTTGTTCATGGAATGTTTAATGTAAACAATGATGTGATCCCACGAACGGCACGAACTATTAAACAATTGGGTTGTTGTTCCAAAATGGGGTCATGCATTTGTAGGTAGGTACTTATATTAAATAATACAAGATACATTAATATTTAAACTTCAATAGGTACTACTAACTTGTGTTTACAAATAAATATATGAAAAGTGTTGAATGACTTTGTGGCACAGTTTGGGAGAGGCCTGTGTACATCAGTAAACAGTGCAATAGGCTTTGTTAAAGTATATAAATTGAAATTAACACTATTTTCTATTTGTAGGAATGGAGATCTTTCAAGGCCAGTTGTTGGCCCTCAAGGGAGGCAAATGGCTGACCGGTTTTGGCAGGAGCTAAGCGATATGCTCAACTCTGTGGGTGGAGGTGGTGTAAACAAAACTGCTGATAAATGGAAAAGGGTAATAAGATATTTTTAATGTTTCAACAAAACTTAATTGGTTGTGGTGCAAACAATATATTTATTCTATTTATCAAACAAATATGTATATAAAACTAGGGCACATTAATTTATATTGGCTGGTGCAGTGGTATCTTACATACAAGTGCATATTATATTATATTATAACAGTCTATCATGCTTTATATGCCACAGGTATGTTCCGATTGGAAAACAAAAACAAAAAAGAAGGTATCTGTCAACAATCGTGACATACACGGCACTGGTGGAGGCCAGTAAGGGAAAGCCTTTAAGTCCTCTTGAGGAGAGAATTTTAAAGATAATGGGTGTGGCCTCTGTTACTTGCCAACAAGCTGGAGAAGAAACAGGCATTGAGGTGACATTAATGTTAGGTTTTCATAAAAAATGTCTTACAATACACTGTCATAATATGTAATGATATTACACACATAAAATTTCTTTAACTTCAGTTAAATTTGGCATGCTTATTAACTAATTATTTCTACAATAAAATTAAAAGATAATTAATATTTACAGAAGCCAACCCTTTGTAAGGCTTGCTTGTGGACATAGGGTTAAACAAGTAGAGGCACATTTAAGACATTTTGAGGTCGAATATCAGATGGATATTATCATCATAGGTATGTACCATTATATTTTCGAGATATTTGTATACAACGTGTTATTGAAATAACTGAAAACATCTTAAGGGGTAATTATACTCATATAAGCAACTTTTACTATGGGACAAACCCTGAAATTGCGAAAAAAAATCAGCTGATTCCTATATTTGTGTTCACATAAATTGACGAAATGTAGGGAACAGAAGATTTTTTTTCGCGATTTCCGGGTTAGTCCCATAATAAAAGTTGCTTATATGAGTACAATGACCCCTTAAGCGGTTTTCAGTTATTTATTTATTATTTGGAAGACCAACACTAATTAAAATAGTATAACAATGTTAGATAAGATACAATCTGCCAATAATAGGTCTTCACGAACAGTGACTGACTATAGTAAGATGCGTGGATATAATACTAAATATATATTAATGAATATGATGATATTATGTTATTATTTCAATAACATGTTGTATTGTATATGATAGTGCGAATACTATCACCATTTTCCATCTGTAGAGAATGCATTCAAAGATAGTACCCAGCTAGTTAATAAAAACGATTGAGAAATGTAGCTTGTGTTGTATTAATAATAAATGCCTCCACAGATACAACTTCAAGAGGCGTTGGTACCGTCAGAGTCAATCACAGGAGATGACAGAACCGTCGCCTACTGATAACATAGAATTTATACTACCAAATAAATTATTTCTATATTTTCAGAACGAGCATCTACTCCGATTCGACCGGCTCGTACCAACCCCTTGAGAGGACAATCATTCAGCAGAACTGCACAAGGTAATTACTTATGTATATACGAATATAACCATTTTGCATGCAGCCTAAATCATTATTATTTATTTATTTATATATGCTTTATTGTACACCATAAAAGACATTACATTGAATATGCATTTAAACTATTGTACAAATTTAAATCATTATTTTATTTTATAACATTATCTAAATTTGTTTGCAGAAAGGTCGCCAGTGTCCAGTTTTTCAAGTCCGCGTCGCCCCCGCCTTACTGGACAGCAGCGCAGATATCGACAAGGGCCATCCGATCGGGCCACGACCCACGAGTGAATTTGTGGCTATCGAGCAAGGTCGTCTGCGGCTGCAACGAGAGTCCAATGCACGTCATCTGGAATTAGAAAGAGAGATTGAGAATAGATGCTCAACGCGTCGAACTTGAGGCGGAGAGAGTTCCAGTGGAAGCACAGCGTGTTCGGGTGGAAGAAGCACGTTTACAAAATGATAGAATGCTTCACGAAATATTACAAAAGTTTATTGATTATGTAGGAGCATTAGTATTTCGCCCGGATTCCACTTCCTAAGTGGACTAGTATTCGAGCCTACTGATTCGTTATTTTTTGTGTTGATCAGTCTTTTAGAAACTAGGGGTGACTGACATTTTTATTATTTTGTTATAAGTTGGGTATTTTTTTTTTTAAGTACCTATAAAATAATATAAGGGTTAATTATTATGTAACTATATTATTTTATTGATAAAATATATGGAATTATTGATACTAACATAAACTACTTTACTAACACATTGAGGAGTGTAATCTGAATCTGAAAATGGATCATGTGTAACTATTTTCCTATTTTTTACTTTTGACATTGGATCTTCATTTTTATTATTGCCTTTGACATTGTTTAATTTTATGACTCATTTTATTTTGTATCGATCTGTATCAACTGTTGGTAATTTTGCTACCAACTCATGTTATTTTGACATTGTTTTCAGTTATTATTTATTAACTGTTTATTATTTCGGTATTACACAATTTATTTACACTTTTTTTTGGTTTTTTATTGTACTTAAGTAATTATTAACAATAAAAATATAGGTACCTACATATCCTGTTCCTGAGTGAATTTTTATCTCCAGTTTATATGCTATACTACTGCCCCTTACTGTCTCACCGGGGATGTTTGTCAAAACAGAATTTTATCATTTCACTGGGATAAATGGTGTGCTTGCTTAATATACATAGGTACCAACAAATCTTCAAAATGGTTACTTTTTAGTACCCATTAGCTTAGCTTAGTTCCGTGTGGTGCTGGACTTAAAGAATTGCACCACTCTCTCTCATGAGAACATGGGTGTCGTAAAAGGCGACTAATGGATTCACCAGAGGATGGGTAGCAGCGTTCTTTGAGTATTTAAATAACCAACTGCGATCACCAACCTGCCTGCCAAGCATGGCCATTATGGCGTATCCCCCCCCCTTGGGGGAGGCCTTTGTCCAGCAGTGGACGTCTTTCGGCTGAAATGATGATGATGATCATTACCTTAGAAAAAAATGCAGCTCATTTTTAATATTATTAAATTTTCAATTTATTTGGTAGAATTTTTTCATAATGCATCTACTTATATATTTTTTATAAATTTAACTCACTCAAGTCTTATGCTGGCTCGTTCTTGTTGCGACCTCAGAAATAGGATCCATTTATTTACAATAGTAGAATGGCTTAGGGCCTCAACTACTTGTCTTATGCACCTACTCGCTGTTCTCTGTACCAAGTGTTGATTTAGCCATATAACACGTTGGTATGAACCAGTTGCTAATAAGCTCAGAGTACATAGAACCTCGAACAGAGTTTGAATGTTTAAATAGTAAAGAAAGTTCACAATTATAGATGCAATTTTAGATGCATTTATTATTACTGTCAAACATACAAACGGTATTGCAATAAAAGTCCAAGGCAGAAATAGAAACGGTCAAAACTTACCTTTATCGCTAAATTTATCTCCTGGGTTCCTTTTAAGCTTGTAGAACGTCTTAAATCGGTACATAAACGCCAAAAACACCGTTTGTTATGCTGAAAACGATGAATAAATCCAGATTTTTCCAATTCTCTGCGATTATATCACAGAGGATTATATTATGTTGATATGTTCTTGTTCGACGTCTTATTAGTGATTCCTCGATATTGGCAGCCCACAATAGTCTCAGCGAATGCATTTTAGAATAAAATTAAAGTTTAATTTAAGGAAATATCACTATAAAATACACAGAAAAAATGTACAAATACGTATGTTTACGCTTTAGCGTCAGGGTCCGAGCTCACGCTAAACTATCGTGTTGCGGAACAGAAAAAATAGCGTTTTCCGTAGTCAAACATGGCGCTTGTCTACCATTGTCAACCGTTTATATGAAGATTGGCGTTGGGTTTAAACGCTAACTTTTCCGCACGGATTAATGTGGGATTTTGTCTACCAATTTAGCAACAGTCACGTGACATCTCTCAAGCTTATGTCATTTCCATACATTTTTTCCTTTCCGCAGGCGTTAGGCGTTTGCGGAAAGTGGATCTTGTCTAGACCCTCTGAATATTTCCGTCACTTGTTACACAGTGCAGTAAAATATCAAACTGCTTTGATTTTAATTCAATTCAATTCAATTCAATTTTATTTATTTGCTAACCTGGGTACAAAATGGTGTTATAAATTTTATAATAATATATATCATCGCCATATTATGGCTTTCGCCATAATTTTTTTTTACAATTACAGCTGGAAAGATAGCAAAATCTAGTACCTACCAGGATTACTTCAAAAACTTTGACTTTTGTTAAAAACATAATCATACATCTCCCGCTTTTTTCATAATAAGCTTCCAGGATTTTGAAAATCGGACCTGCCAACACTGAAAATGATGGCCTATGCCCACCAGGGCCCTGACAGTCGTTAGTTCGTTTTCCTGCCATATGTCGCCACCTGTCGCGGTTTCAAAATTTGTTCTCTGTGGGATGTTTGCTGCCATGACGTTCTAGTTATTATTGTCTTTGATTATTGTGTTAACAGCTGATCGAGTGCCAGTATTATCGTATTATCTTGTAATATATTCGCTGTTTTAGCTTGAGTTGAGTTCTTTGAGACTCCATATTCGACACAGTTTAATGATAAGATAATTCGCGATTTTCCGCTTCTGTTTTCAGTGCAGTATTGTGCGTGAATTTCCGTCATAGGAAACGAGTGAAACTAATGCTATTTCTTATTCCCAAGAATGATAATTTAGAGCTTTATTGTTGACAATATTTATGCCTACAAAATATAATATGAAAATTTTGATGATCCTGTTTTATTTCCCTTAATCTAATCTTAAAAAGTACCTACCTATAACTAAAGTATATATGGAGCTACGACGATCTACAATTATAGCTATAGCTACCTACCTACCTACACGCGATGGTAGCGACAAAATGCAGGGCGGCAATTTAGTGAAACTAAGCTCTGTAGTCACTGTCGCATCTGTAGCTAGCTACTAATATGGTAATCTGTGATGCCCGCGTTTATTTCGGTTTATCACAGTAAATTTTTAACGCAAAACCCTCTAAAATTGTTTATCTTCCCGGAATAAAAAGGAGCCTATCTGTTAATCTGGATTATTGGTATACCTGTATGCCAAATTTCATCCAAATTCATCTATAGGTATCGACGTGATTAAAGGATAAGCAAACAAACATCCGTATTTGGCATTTCAATATTGGTAGGATTCCATAATCAAAATAATACCATCATTAGGTGAAAGATTGTCATTTGTCGTACCTACATACCTACTGTTTTGCTGCGACTGTAAAACTGTTTCCACCTTCAAAAAACGTGTAAAAGAGCATTATCTTTCCTCATCCACATAGGTTGTACGTAATTATGTAATGTATTATGATTTATATTTTGATATTGTGTAGGTATACCTAGACTATGTTTATTTTTTTTATACCATATTTATTTTACGTTATATATTAGTTTATGTATGAGTATATATATATATGTAGGTATGTATATTTATTAGTATTACTTGACACACTGTGTCTACATCTCTTTGCTTCAAATTTTCCTCTCGCAGGTCTGCTGGAAGAAATTTCTTATAGAAATAAGCAGTGCCTTTGTACTATTCATTTCTATGTATTTTAATTTTATTTATCTGTGTGTGCATAAATTTAATAAATAAATAAATAATGGATAGTTTTCCTTAGTCAAAGACCTACTGATACCAACACATATATCATTAATCTGTGACCTACACAATGTTGAGCCGTTATTAATCTGAGGTTGAGCCACAACAGTGTTGTGTTTTGATGATCAATCGGATTTTCCCTTAATTTTTCAAGTCCTATCATTTTTTTTTTTTTTTTTTTTTTAAATTTATTCTTGACCATGGATACTTGTCCTTCAGTCGTAATCATTGAACATATTATACTTGTATCCTAGTAAAGTGATGGAAACTTTACTAGGTCTCTGAGGGGATGATGAGATAATACGAAAGTCATGTTTTTCAACTTTGTACCATTTATCCACACTTGCACACGTTAACGAGCACTTAACATTTAATAATCCACCATTATTACACATTAATTACTCGAAGAAACACAAATTTTGGAAAATAATAAAAAATTCACAACATGATCTTTACGAATTTTCCCGCCAACCTCAAGTCCTATCATAATTTATAGTATTACTAGTGTATAATTTGTAGTATTTCTACGAATTCGAGCAATAATTTCCAGACGTCAAAATTATCGTACGTTTTCGTACGACACTACATTTTGTATCGTACATCGTACTAAAGGTGAAATTATCGTACATACAAAAACGTAAGATGATAACTTTTTTGGAATATCACCTCCATGTTATTATTATCGTGCTGCCGAATTGCGTAACTCGCAATCAGATGATTGCGATCGCGAGTGAGTCCAATGCGAGTGAATCCAGATGGATTTCAATGTTCATTGCACCGTGTGTTTTGACAATTCATGTTATCGGCAACTACGTACCACGCAATGAATATTGCTTTAATTTAAAAATGAAAGCTAATGTCAAAGTCAATGCATTACACAATTGCCCCACCCTTAGATTAAAAGATTACCCCATTGGCCGTATAAATTACTGTCCAACTGACGTTATCAATTTTATATTTGAGATAAGATTCCATGATTCCTTTTGTTACAAACCTTTTTACCTTCCAGTTATACAGCGCATATTATTTTCACTGTTGTTTTGCTCTGCCCATCTCCCCAACACTTTTGCAGCTAAAATGCACAGAGGTGATAACAAAAATGTAACTTTACAGGACATCTCAGAATCCTGGCAACAATGGTGTGGTGCAGTTGCGGTGCATCTGTGCATCAACAGATGATCAACAGGAGTATTAGTGATGCGACTCGAGTCCGATTTTACTACTTGAGTCATTCGAGTCATTTTACAATTTTACTCGAGTGCTACTCGAGTGGTCGAGCCACTTGAGTGGTTCACGAGTCCCTCAATCACTCGCCTCTATCGAGCCATGCCACGCCTTACACTAAGGCCCGTATTACAGAAGCTTCCTCAAGTACAGTTTAAACTCCAATCACCTGATCACTACTTAAGGATAGAATCGTTACTTGAGTATCGGTCTTATTCCAGAACGGTAATTATAAACTTTAATTCAACAACATAACACACGAATTTGACCTGAAATTGAATAGAAATCTCTACTCAAGTGTAGTCTGGACCACACTAAAGTGATAACAGATCAAAACTCTGCTCAAATACCGAAACAGGTGACAGTATAAAATAAAGCTAAACTCAGCTGAACTGTGATCAATAAATCTCTGCTTGAGGAACGTTCTAAAATCAAAGCTCAACTCAAAACTAGTTTTAAACAGAGATCAATGCTTATCGTATCGTATCGTATCGTCCTGTAATACGGGCCTTTGACTAGCAAAAACTTTTTTAATAAAAATTTAGCTATGTTTTAGCAATTAGCTATTATATTAATAAAAATTTGCTATTTTTTAGCTATTTTTTGCTGCTGATCTGGCTATCATTTAGGGATGTGACTCAGCTGTAAAAAGTCGATTGGAAAATGAAGAATTAAAGGCTATTGTGGAAGCGGATCCATCACAAAGCACTTCAGAGATAGCTGCAGGCTTCGGGGTAAGTGATAAAACTGTATTAATCCACTTGAAGCAAATCGGGAAAGTAAAAAAACTTGGACGATGGGTACCTCATGAATTGAGTGAATCGAACTTGCAAACACGCGTCGACTGCTGTGTTACTTTGCTCAATCGACACAATAATGACGGGATTTTAAATCGAATCATTACTTGTGATGAAAAGTGGATACTGTACGATAATCTGAAGCGCTCGTCGCAATGGCTGAACCATGGAGACCCAGCCAAATCCTGCCCTAAACGAAAATTGACTCAGAAAAAGTTACTTGTTAGTGTTTGGTGGACTAGCGCCGGTGTCGTTCACTACAGCTTTTTAAAATCTGGCCAAACGATTACGGCAGATATCTATTGGCAGCAACTGCAAACTATGAAGGAAGAACTAGCTGCTAAACAACCGAGATTGGTCAATCACTCTAGGCCACTGCTGCTTCACGACAACGCAAGACCACACACTGCACAACAAACAACCACTAAGTTAGATGAGCTACAATTGGAATGTCTGCAACATCCACCGTACTCCCCGGACCTTGCTCCAACCATTTTTCCGGAATTTGGACAACTTCTTACAAGGAAAAAAATTCAACTGTGAGGGGGTCCAAACCGTCTTCAAATAGTTTATTGTTTCTCGCCCCCATGGTTTTTTTAATAAAGGGATCAATGAACTACCTATGAGATGGCAAAAGTGCATAGATAACAACGGTGCATACTTCGATTAATTTAATATATTTTACAAAAAAAAAATTATTTATATTCCTCCCGTACAAAACGCCAATTTCATATGTAAGGACCTAATATTTCCGTCACTCACAGTGTATCGTATGTTCACTAAACACTTAGCGTAAAATAGACTCTATCACAAAATATAAAGTTTCAAATTGATTTATTTTTGTAACACAGTGCAGTGAAATGTAAAAAAATCAAACTGCTTTGATTTTAATATTACAGCTGGAATGGTGGCAAAATATAATACCGTGATTACTTCAACAACTTGTTTGTTTTTGAAAAACATCATCTCCCGATTCTTCTATTTTGCCTCCTGTATGGTGATGTATTCTCCCGCTTTTTCCATAATAAGCCTCCCGGATTTTGAAAATTGGACCAGGCGACACTGAATATAGTAATCTGTGGTTTTCTATGCGTAGCATCTCTAGTACGTCTGTGGGTTTTAACATGCGTAGCACAGATGCGTAGCATCTCTACTTCTTGGTCTGTGGTAAATACATACATAGTAAATAACGTATTAAACGTAATATATTATCTTTGTAGTCAATATTATTCACTACCTCCATTAAACGTTATACATTATACTTCATAAAATAAAACTGACTGAACTCATTTAGTCCATTTCTGCTTATGCTTTCCCAGTAGGTAGGTAAAATAATAATTACCCATGTATTGTTTCCAATTTCAGTATTTGTAGTGTAAGTTTTCATTTCATTTTGTTTCAGCTTTCGTATAAACTAACATACAGTTTAGATTTATGACATACCTACATTGCAAAGGGATGCTTATAATTTTGAGATGAACATTAACTTAGCATTGGAGATGGATCAGTCCGAGGACTTTAAGGTAACGAAAATATTACAATATGCTGGCCTATATACCTAGCTATATTTTGTCTTAAATTTTGGAGATTTTATTAAATAAATTATACTAAACATGCTGGTCAGGAGCCAAGCACTTGCCTAGTCTATTCCAACTATTTTGTAGTTGGTTCCTTGTCTGGGTAGATGCTTCTAAATTAGTAATTAATAGGCATTTTTTATAATAGAGGCAAGCAAATTAGCAAGCAGGTCACCTGATGTTAAGCACCCGTGGATATCTGCAACACCAATTTTATGTTGAATAACTGCCATCTTATATATGCAACACATATTTACTTGAGGTATTCTTTACTCGGGTGGGGTGTTCTTTATATGGGGTGTTCTTTACTTGGGGTGCCCTTTAGTCGGGGTGCTCTTTACTTGGGATGTCCTTTACCTGGGTGTCCTTTACTTGGGTGTGCTTTACTTGGGGGTTTTTTCACTAGTTCCAGCCGCTCTCTGTTGCTGTTCTATTGAACACTTTTTTATTCATTACTATGTTAAAATTAATAGTCTTACATGCCCTTTTATGTGCAATGCATCTGTACTAAGATATTTTATTTTCATGTTTTCCAGGTTGCCCGCCAGACTTATGACAAGAATGGTTGAACAAAGAACTGATTTTTTTTTGAGTAATCAAAATGGGTTGAATGTAATCATTAGGAAGGATGAACAACTGTTGGCTTGAAAACTATTTTTTCATTTACTAGCTATCTCTTAATTTGCCACTAAATGTTTTTTCAAGTACCACTTTCTTCAGAACATATATCTACATAACATAACACATACTATTGAAGATTGATTTATACGTTTTTGAGTTATAGGTAATGTGCAGATTGATGGTCTTTGTGAGTTGATAGCAAATTTTGTCCAATTTTGTTGGCCCGGTTTTTTAAATATGATTGAATGTCTAGATTTCAGATAAAAATAGTGTTGTTCTAAGTTTTCCGCTATTCTCAGAAAGAAGTCATATTTTGATACTGTTGTTGAAGCAGCCTTGCAGCAATAGCATGAAATCACAATATAAATTGATTGAAATCTAGATGCACAGAAATTAATTAAAATTTATCAAAAATGTCATACATAAAACAATACTATTATTTCGGTCGCATTATTCAAACAAAAAAATGACAATACATACATAATCAACTGTATTACATTAAAATATCACTTATTTTTATTGTTTGTGTTTAAGATTAGTATGTCTTAGATAATATTTTTTTATTTTTTATTTTTTTTTATTAATTAATAATATTAATTTAGAAAATGTCTTTAATTTGTGTCAGAGTCTGCAGTGCTGTGGTAAGCTTAATTAATATATTGGTGTTGTCGGGGATTGTATCAATTCTTTGATGTTGGTGTTTTGTTCACATAGGCAGTTGTAAAGAGTGAAGTTCATCTCACTCATAAAAATATTTGATAAATTTGTATTTATTATAACGAAATGTTTTGGAATATCATTTTAAGTTTTCGAAAATCTCATGAATCTTTATTGATCAAACACTAGCCTCCACACTAGGATTCCCTGTGTTGTGGAGTCTTGTGTGTGAAGAATTGGTGTCGGAGTTGGCTGTGCTTTGCTGACCGTTAATTAAACTGCACCTTTCATACAAAACTGTGTCAACTTAAAAATCATGATTATTGGGAAATCACCTTTAAAGTATAAAAACTTAAACTTGACTTTCCAACAATCATGATTTTTGAGTAGCTACGTTTTGTATTAAAGGTGCAAAACTAAAATTCGATAATGTCTGGGATTGTATCAATTTTTTGATGTTCTTGTTTTGTTTACATAGGCAGTTGCCGCAGTTGTAAAGAGTGAAGTTCATCTCGCTCCTAAAAATATTGTCAGAATATGATGATCCAATTTTTGTATTTGTATTTAACATAACATCACGCCTGTATTTCCGCGAAGGGGTAGGCAGAGGTGTATAGTCCACCCACATTTAAAATAACATTTATTCAGCTCAATTCAGCTTTTATCTATAAAAAACACAAAGTTTTGTATCGAAATCGAAAAAAATGCGTTTTCTATGGACAAAAGCTGAATCGAGCTGAATAAATGTAGTTACTCCCTAAATGCAATAATATTCGGTTAGGCTGAAAATGTGATAGAAGACGTTGCTTTTTTCCTGTGCAGGCCCATATTAATTCTTTCAGGTATTGAATGTGTATCATAGTCTGGGCCTTCATAAATGTCTTTATAGCAAAATGTTCATCTAGCATTATCATCACTGGCATTCTTTGAGTCTAAACGCAGAGCATATGGATATCATGCTTAGTTTTTTTAAGCATGAAAATTTCACTTCGAGCATGGTAAAGGCTTTTTAACTTTGTATGTTTTGTTTTTATTGTTGTGGGTACTGATGTAAAGTAACTGTTTATTTAATTTATGTCCTTGTTTCAAACGTTTCGTTTCACTTCTGATTTCTAAAATGCTATCAGGATTATACAGGATGAGATTTTGAAATAAGACTGCAGAGACAAATCCGAAACTAAAAAAATTAGAAAAATCATCAAGAGAGTTGTGAGTTTGTGGGATCGATGTTGGCTAGGTTGTATGGATGTACCAGTTTATACTGTAGAGATTTTCAAATAATACTGCAGGGCAAATCCGAAACTATAAAAAATAGAGAAAATATAATCAAGAGAGTTGAGTTTATGGGATTGATGTCGGCCAGTTTGTATGGATGTTGAGGTTCTTTTCAATAAAACGATATTACTGCGTTGCATATCAAATGTATAGTAGCCAATATGCTTTTCAAGGTCTCAGGCTACCTCTTTGCCTTTCATTATAATCGGTTCGGTGGTTTAATCCTGATGAGGTTACGGAGTTACTTTCACGTTTCTAATATTAGTGTGACAAAGCAAAGCCTCATTTGGCATTAGGTACAAAATACATTAGTTGCCCTTTCTTACAAACTCGACACCGTTCCTATGATGTTCCAACTTGATGGTGCCCTACATTTTCAAACCTCACATCATCACAAGGGTGGGTCCTCTTAGGATAATATATCTTTCTTGAACCTGCCATTTGAGCCATATAAGCAGGCAGAGACCCGCGTCCAAGTTTTCTTAGGCCTTCGGTGACATGCATTCAGGATTGATGGTATTCGAGGTGCTGGAGAAAGCTCTAGATCTGATATAGATGGTAACCGAGACGATGGATACGGCTCTAGACCTGATGTGGATAGCAGTTGAGTTGACGGATACGGCTCTAGAGAATTGACAGTTAGATTTGACGGTAGCGGCATAGATGGGATTTCTACTAAATAAAGACAACCATGATGGTGGTGGCGACATAGGGTAAATCCTCATCGTGAATCAAAATAGAAGGAGACAAAAATCTTGTTGAATAAAAAGATGCATTGTCTTCCTCGTCAGACGACAGTAAAGGCACACTATTCAATCCTGGTTCTAATGATTGCGCATCTGAAGAAATATTCTGTAGTAATCTGGAGATTCGCCACTCTTATCTCGCCCGCCATCCAGTGGGATGAGGGCGAGAATATTTTTGTCCATGCCTGATACAAATTGTAAAGTAAAGAAAAAAACACATGCAACAACCGCAGCTCACCACAAAATAATTAAAAATAAAGCCAAAGCAATATTTTGGTGTTCACTAAGCCTATTCTACATAACATAACACAAAACATGTATTCCTTGATGAGATAGGCAGAGGTGTATAGTATACCACGTAATAGGGGGCGGAGCCTATTGCTAATGTTCTATGTAAAGTTGGTCCCTACATTTGTGTTCACTTAAATTGATAAAATGTAGGGACCACCTGTTTTTTTTTCGCGATTTCAGGGTTGGTCCCATACTAAAAGTTGTTTGTTATGATGAGTAGATTCACCACTTCAAAATCAAATATTTCGGATTAATAATTAATAATGTAGCACCTTACATACAGTGTATGCACAGGCACAATTAACCGCCCACCTAGATATTCTTGCATATTTAAAAAACTGTTAAGGTTCTTATAAAACTTTGTTCGGTGTTTGTTTTCGTGGTTATTTCTGTATTAAAACAAGTGTTTTAATTATCTGATTCTCTTTTATATTGCTACAAATCAATAAAATACAGTTTTTAGATTTATACAAAAAAAACCATGTGTACAAACAAACAATGAAGAAACAATCCCTAAAATTACATTAAAACTCATTTCTAATAATCAGTGTTTCCTCCTCTAGCCCTGATTACTTCTTGCAGCCTATTAGGCAGTCAGTACATGATGTTCTGGATATCTCATTGGGGGATATTGTTCCACTCCTCTTCTGGCATCGTTTTTAGCTTCGGGATGGTCGTGGGAGCTGGTATTCGTGCCTTAACTCATCTCTAGGTTATCCTAGACATGCTCCATGGGATAAAAGTCTGGGCTACGAGCTGGCCACGGTAAAGTTGCAATTTCGACTTCCTCAAGGTACTGTATGACAATTCGAGAAAACTGAGCTTTTGCGTTATCATGCAGTAAAAGAAAATGTTCTCCAACAAATGCAGGAAATAGCATCACGTGCTCTTGTAAAACCACTTCCAAGTATCGAAGTGAACCACGTGGTTGGTACGAGCTTCGTTAGCAAATACCGCCCCAGACCATTATTGACCCAACTTAGGAGTTGATAGTTTCCAATATCACACACACACATGGCACATGGTGCAAACCGAAACTATGCCCGCTAATACATAATACATTTGCAAGTAGCTCACTAGGTAGGGATAGGGACGTCTCCTCGTCATCAAGAAGCAAATCCCTCAGTTTTGATTTTAACATGTTTTTCCTTTTTTTAGGCTTTTGCCCAAATCTATTTTATTAAATACTAGCCTGTGCCCGCGACTTCGCCCTCGTGAATGTCGTTTATCGCGCATCCCTCGGGAACTGTTCATCTTCCCGGGATAAAAAGTAGCCTATATGTTAATCCGGGTTATGTTCTATATGTATGGCAAATTTCATTATATTCGGTGCAGCCGTTCTTGAGTTATAAATGATGTAACTAACCCGACTTAGTTTTATATATTAAGATTTTAGGGACAAATTTTTTTGAAATTCTTTCTCCATTGTAATTTGTCATCTTCGGTTGAACTAGTTTTTTTTATCTCTAACGCTTCTTGTATTATATTTATTTCAACTTTTATCTTATACTCGTCACTTTAGTGTTGTTCCAAACTTATCAATTAATTAACTTTATCTAAATGGCCAGTGTAAATACAAAAAAACTCTTTTTCGCAAAACTTTCTGCGTGGCCTGGTACAAGAAAATATAACGAATGTTGCGAAATAGGTAAGATATTAATGGTCTAAAGAACAATTTTTCTAAATTTACCAGCAGAGAGGGCAAACATATCAATATGGTTAAAGTGCTTGTTGTAATTACTTGTAAGCCTACGCAGAGGTGCCCGCAAGCCTGCAAATTAATCGGAGATCAGAGAAAAATACGTCAAAACACGAAAATCGCATCTGTTATAGCAACGATGGTTAACCGGAGTGGCAAATTGTGCGATGAGTGGTACGATTAATAGAGTTTCGTCAAACGAGAGTAGACCCCCAGAATTGATAGTTTCAAAGTCGATTTTATTTTTGTTTTTATGTGAGCATTCAATTTTGTAATCGATCTGGGGTCTACAATTTCAGGATTGTTTGACTGTTGCCAAAATAAGTCATATTTTTATATAATTTCTGTTTTTAATTTAACTTCTTCTCCAGACATAAGTGTAGTTGGCCCTGCACCTGATTATACTTGTGATTGGTGTTCATTTTAAGGCCAGGATATTCGAGCGCAGTAGGCATCTAACGCTACCTCTCTCACCGCACGGCGAGTCGCGCGGACGTTTTTCAAATGAACTCGCTGACCCCGCTTTGCAAAATTTTGTGTAACTGTATAAATAAATAGCAGTAGTTCCAGTTTGACATAAATTTGCTTTATGAAACTCATGTTAATGCTTTGAGGGTTTCGTTTTAAAGTAATAAATTTATTGATACAGTTTTATATAACACACAATTTATTTTATTACTTACCTAATCTTGTTTCTGTTTTCAACGAATCTTATGTATTGAAGAGTATGTGTTTGAAGAGTAGGTACTATTATTAGTATAGATAGATACAGGTCTTCCGCACTACACTTAGGCGTCGTCCTAATATAACGCGATTACGTGACTATCGCAAGTTCACGCGAACTTTGTTCATGCGAAAGCATGAACAAACATACCGTTGCCGAACAAATGTCCTAACTGGCATTCACGCTATCATCGCATCTCTAAAGCGATGTCCTAATGCAAAGCGACTACGTGACCATCGTAAGCTCGCGTGAATGTTTCGTACCTCGATCTGATACCCCTCAGAAACTGATTTAATTTACGAGAGTTCATCAAAAGACATCAACGCACCGTGCGCGAAATATTAATTTTTGCATCTCTTTCTTACGTAGGTACCACCACATTTGTCTATGTTGCCCTATTTTTAGTATTTGTTGCTATACTACATAATATGCACTATAATCAGACCAAGTTTGACGCTGGTATGTATTACCGTTTTGAAGATAGAGTAGGAACAAAAATGTTGAAAAAATTGATCATTTTCGAGGTTTCTTGTATGGGGAGGGAACCCCTTTCATTTTAGATTTTTTTAGTTTTTAGTATTTATCGTAATAAATATTATGGTTATGGTTAAAAACCATAGTAACACATATTTTGTGAAAATTTCAACTGGTTATCTATTATCGTTACAAAGATACAGCCCTGTGACAGACAGACAGACGGACGGATGGACAGCGTAGCGAGAGTAATAGGGTCCTGTTGGCACCCTTTGGGTACGGAACCCTAAAAACAAGTTTTTCGCGAAATCATGATGATACTTTTCAGAGCGTTGGTGGGAAAAAAAATTAAACACACAACACGTATCAAATATGATCACGCATTTCTGATACACGTTGTATAATTATAACAATAGATAATTTTGTCAGCAGGCACGTTATAGAATTGGATAGAAGCTATTTTAGCATCACAATTATAACCAATGTCTGCATATCAGGGGAAAATCTTGTGATTTAAATAAAAGACACATGTACTCTCGATCACTGAGAGTACTTTTATTTAGGTTAGTGATTAGTGAGTCACTTCAATAACATCACACAGTAAAAGGACAAGCCCTGTCAGGTTATAGGTCGTTAGACTTCAACAACTCGCAGTTCTAACAAGTCCTCGCTTCGTCGACTGACAGTTAGTTTTATAACTTCGGTACAATGAACTTTCAAAGTTCTTCAACTAGAAAAGAGCTAATAATCTTCAAACGGCTAAAGAGATGTTCTTGAATCATAGCTATGAACACTTTCAATCAAGTCACATTTCAAACAAAAACAAACTAAAACAAAATCGGTTAATTCGTTTGGGACCTACGATACCACAGACCGATACCTAGCCGGTTAAAAATTGAAAATTGTAGGTAGGTAGTTCACCTAATTTTTTTTTGTGAATAAGCCTTTTGATCTTGGTATTGATGAACTGAAAATATAAAAAAGTTACTTAGCAAAAATTATTTTTGATGCAGTTGCACTACTGTTATTTCTGTATCTACTACTATTATAAAATTGTTAAATGTCAGTTGTCTGTTTGTTTGTTTGTTTGTTCCAGCATCACTATAAAACTACTAGACCGATTTTGTTGAAAGGGTTTGTGACTAAAAACTTATGATTTGACTTAAAAACTGGTATGTATTTTACCTCGCTACGATGACGGGAACCGGTGATTTATAATTATATTTTTCTACAACATTTTGCATACATTAAGATGAATAAGGCGCTCATATCTAGCTGTCATCCGCACGCATGCGCTCTAGCGCGCGCCTCCATAGAGGAAATACGGCTGCTAAAGAAATTGCATTAAAAACTTTTTGGTCGGGCCGAATTGTACAGAGTAGAAAAAAAAATCCTGTCGTATGTGGGTGGTGCCATCTTGGAAATGCAGTCTTTTGAGCCAACCGAAAATCAGAATCTTTCGACTTACAGACAAGGACCGGAAGCTACCTTTAAATTGCGATTTCTCTAATTTTTTGTATGAAAAGCAATAAAATTTAGAAGTACCTAAACGTTGTTATATTGTATCCATCTTAATATACGAATAAGCATAAAGTTATCTTGGTGTAACTAAAAAGATACTATTTTCAGTCTACAATTTTTAATTACCTTCTTCAAGTATATTATCTTCTTCTTAACTATTATAAAATTGTAAACGTCTGTTTGTTTATTTGTTTGTTTGTTTGTTTGTTCCAGCATCACGCTAAAACTACTGGACCGATTTTGATGACTTTTTTTTTGTTTGAAAGCTGATGATCTGACTTAAAAACTGGTATGGGTTTTGAGAAAGAAAGAAAGAAAGAAAAAAAGAAAAAAATTAATTCGTGGGTTGCGTACTCACCCGACAGATCGAAGCTTCTATGTACGATGGAGCGGAGTGGAGTGGAGTGGTCAGGGGATGGGACTGGGGATGGGACTGGGGACGGGACTGGGGACGGGACAGGGGACGGGACTGGGGACGGGACAGTGGACGGGACAGGGGACGGAACATGGGACGGGACATGAGACGGGACATGGGACAGTACAGTGGGACGGCACATGAGACTGGACATAGGATGGGACATGGGACAGGACATGGGACATGGGACGGGACGATAGTGATATAGTGGGACAGTAGGATAGTGGGACAGTAGGACAGTGGCAGTGGGACGTTGGGACGGTGGGACAGTGGGGAAGTGGGGCAGTGGGGCAGTGGGACAGCGGGGCAGCGGGACAGTGGGCCAGTGGGGCTGTGGGGCAGTGGGGTATCGGGGTAGCGGTGCATTGGGGCAGTGGGGCAGTGGGGATGTGGGGCAGCGAGGCAGCGGGGCGGGGAAGCGGGGCAGCGTGGCAGTGGGGCAACGTGCCAGCGGGGCAGCGGGGCAGTGGGGTACCGGAGCAGCGGGGCAGTGGGATAGTGGGGCAGCGGGGTAGTGGGGCAGTGGTGTAACGGGGCAGCTGGGCAGTGGGGCAGTGGGGTAGCGGGGCAGCGGGGCAGTAGGGGAGTGGGGCAGCGGGGCAGGCAGTGGGGCAGTGACATAGTGGGGCAGCAGGGCATTGGGGCAGTTGGGATGCGGGGCAGCGGGGCAGTGGGGCAGCGGGGCAGCGGGGCTGTGGGGAAGCGGGGCAGTGGGTTACCGGGGCAGCGGGGCAGTGGGGCAGTGGTATAGTGGGGAAGCAGGGCAGTGGGGCAGCGGGCCAGTGGGACCGCGGGGCAGCGGGGCAGTGGGGAAGCGGGGCAGGCTGTGGGGCAGTAGGATAGTTGGGCAGCGGGGCAGTGGGGCAGTGGGGTAGCGGGGCAGCGGGGCGTTGGGATAGTGGGGCAGCGGGGCAGTGGTGTAGCGGGGCAGTGGGGCAGCGGGGCAGCTGGGCAGTGGGGCAGCGGGGCACTGGGTTAGCGGGGCAGTGGGGCAGCGGTCCAGAGGGGCAGAGGGGCAGCGGGGCAGTGGGGCAGCGGGACAGTGGGGCTGCGGGGCAGCGGGGCAGTGGGGAAGCGGGGCAGTGCGGCAGCGGGGCAGGCTGTGGGGCAGTGGGATAGTGGGGCAGCGGGGCAGTGGGGCAGTGGGGGTATTGGGGCAGTGGGGGGCAGCGGTGCAGGCTGTGGGGCAGGGGATAGTGGGGCAGTGGGGTAGCGGGGCTGCAGGGCAGCTGGGCAGTGGGGCAGAGTGGAGGCGGGGCAGCGGGGCAGCGTGGCAGTGGGGCAGTGGGGTAGTGGGGCAGTGGGGTAGCGGGGCAGCGGGACAACGGGGCAACTGGGCAGCGGGCAGTGGGGCAGCGGGGCAGTGGGGCAGCGGAGTAGTGGGGCAGCGGGGCAGCGGGGCAGTGGGGCAGCGGGGCAGTGGGGTAGCGGTGCAGTGGGGCAGCGGGGCAGTGGGGCAGCTGGGCAGCTGGGCAGCGGGGCAGCTGGGCAGTGGGGCAGCTGGGCAGCGGGGCAGTGGGGCAGCGGGGCAGCGGGGCAGTGGGGCAGTGGGGCAGCGGGGCAGTGGGGCAGCGGGGCACTGGGGCAGCGGGGCCGTGGGGTTTCGGGGCAGTGGGGCAGTGGGGCAGCGGGGCAGCTGGGCAGCGGGGCAGTGGGGCAGTGGGGCAGCGGGGCAGCGGGACAGTGGGACAGTGGACTGGACTGGAATGGACTGGACTGGACTGACGTGGGTTAGCATAATTTAACGCGAGCGGAGCCGCGGGTAAAAGCTAGTTGTAATAATAAAAACGTAAAAATTAACTAGTGTACCTATATTTACTTTCAATTCGATTCAATTCTTAATTTACGTAAATATTCAAACATAAGATGGTACAGTCACTGATGGGTCAGTGCACTTCAGTGGTAACAATTGAATTACGAAAACCACCCTTACTGCTTACGTAATAAAGACGCTGTCAGTTCATCGATAGAAATGAAAATATAAAAAAGTTACTAAGCAAAAAATATTTTTGATGCAGTTGCACTACTGTTATTTCTGTATTGTAAAAATAAAAACGTAAAAATTAACTAGTGTACCTATATTTACTTTCAATTCAATTCAATTCTTTATTTACGTAAATATTCGTACATAAGATGGTACAGTCACTGATGGTTCAGTGCACTTCAGTGGTAACAATTGAATTACGAAAACCGCCCTTACTGCTTACGAAATAAAGACGCTGTCAAGTTCAAACTGTAACCACTGACGTGCGGTTGACTGTACAAATTGTATTTCTTTTATATTACTATTACTGTAAATTTATGATTTTTTAGTTAGTTTATAAATACATAAAATAATAATCAAACTAACTTTATTTATTTTTTCCAAGTTCCGCATTTCATATATGGATATTTTTTTATCACCCCTGATATTAATAAATACCTAAGTATATTAAAAACTATATACATACTAATATACAACTTAAACTAATGTTTACAGTACTAGAACCTACAACAATATTTACAAACAGATTTTCAAAACTACGTATTTACGATCAACGAATAACAGTTTGTCGGATATTTCGATCGATTAGCAGGGGAACGCAGCGAGCCAGCAAAAGCGACACAGGTCCTACCTCGGATACGCCTGGCGGGCTATTGAAGCTAGCGCGTTAACGACTTTTGTTATATAATATCGTTAAAAAAAAATTAAAATATTTTTAGATTTTTTATTCATTTATTATGAATTAAAATGGCATTGCCTATTTTTTGACATGGTTTTTGTGAGTAAAAGTTTGATATACTTTAAATACGACTTGAAAATCGATCAAAATTTTCCCTGTTTTCGTAATTTTTTATGATCGAGTGAAATTGTAAGTATCGTGTTTTCAATCATTAATTAATAAATAATGTTTATCAAACCACAACATACATTTTTATCAGAACAAAAAAAAGAATATTTGATTGTTTACCGTTCAATCAAAAATTGGTCGATTTCGGATAACCTGGCCTTAAGGTGTCCTTCTTTATCTCTTACCAGCTCTTCTCTTTATAGCTTTTTCCAGTCCTAACTTGTGTGCAGTAATTGGGTATTTAAATTCGATTATGGTATCTTGGCCACATATACCATCTAGAGACGCTCCAAAAAACGGAAACTCTGCATCTATAAACAATCCGCAAGGGTCAATTTTAATACCCTTTTGTTTTAATAATTGCAGTATGGCTGTTTTTAGTTTTCCTGGCCATGTTTGATTCAGGAAACGTGAGCCTTACCAAATTGGCGCATTTAGTATTTGGTTTTTTCTTGATCACGTTTCCAAAATTAGAGGCTGTCAACAGTGAACTCCGAAGTTCCATCCACTCACCACTATCGTTTTGGAGAATTGCTTTTTAGAGTTCCGTAGTTCATACAAGGAACCCTTATAGTTTCGCATGTCCGTCCGTCTTTCCTAATCCTTTGCAGCTTAATTACTTCTACAGTTATGAACATAAGTACATGTAATTTTGCTCAAAAATAGTTTAGATATACAGGGTGGATATGTCAATACGACATTTACTAAAACCACGTAAAGAGTATCACGTCCTCTGATCGTATACAAAATATTAATCAAATCCAGTTAATGGCTCAGCCACAGGAAATTCATAGAAGTTTTTAAAATTTTTTTTTTTTTTAGTTCAATAGGAAATACATACATGTGAAATGGAAATATTTTTTTCGCTGCACCCCCTCTTGTATCATTGAATAGGTCTACTGAAATGAAGGTAATGTTTCAAACAATACTTTTTTATCAGTTGTACCATCTGCGAAATATAGTCCGCCAGGTGGCTTGCAATGCCCCCCCTCCTGCCATTTCTAAACTATGTAACGTAGAAACTTATAATCGTTGACGTTGATAGATCTTAGTAAAAACTCTCTTTTAAAATTATTTCAAGCTCAATGTGCAATGATTATAAATCTTCGAATAATGAAGAAAAAACTGCAAAATACTTATGACGTCCTAGTAGAAAGGTCTTTGACCTTAGAGAAAAATTATCTTTTCAAACAATGCTCCTTTAGTTACCTTCTATTTGAATTAATCACTAAAATAATAATAAATAAAAAGTACATATGTGATAAGCTAGATGGCGCTATACAACAACACAACACGCTCTGAGTCGCCAATGCTGCCGTCTATTGCAAAAACAGAAAATCTAAAATATATTATAATAAAACAAAGTTTAACCGGATTAAATCGCGTATATTATTTAAATTGGTTTCCCTGACGTTTCGAAAGCTTTGCAGCATTTCGTGGTCGCAGGTAGACTAAGATGACAAGCGTCTTTACAAATATTTCTAAAAAAATATTTTAATCTACCGTACAATATTATTAATTAAAATAGTTTCGGTGCACGCAGTAATCACTCACAATATCATTATCTTTTACAGTGTTGCGTGCTGTTTGGGACTTGATTATTTTTAGGACTGGGTTCCAAACAGGTGGTAGCTGCCAACCATCTTCTCTATTAAAATTAGGATGTTTTTTAATTTCAATAGCCTCACGGAGCATTCTAGGTACATATCGGTTTTCCTTCGCCAGAACTTGTGGTTTATCAAATCGAAGAAAATGGTTGTGTTTGTCTAGGGCATGTTCACACACTGCAGACTTTGTGGAGCGTCTGTTCTTGACGTCAGCTATATGTTCTTTAATTCTAGTGGCTATACTACGCTTTGTTTGCCCTATGTATGATAACCCACAATCACAATCAATCTTGTAGACCCCTGCATCTTGTAAGGGAATGTGACACTTCACCGGTCTGTGAGGAGTTGGCTGATCTTTCTTTGGGGCTTGAAATAGGTTTTGATAGAAGCACGCTTCAAGATATGACAAATTCTGTCGGTGACTCCTTTGATGAACGGTAGAACAGCAGGTCGACGATCAACTGTGCTGGGTTTCAGGCGGCGTTTGCGATGGGGATGTGGAGCTTGCAAGTTATTATGCTTGAGAACATGCTTCACATGGTAAAGTTCCCCTGCCAGGTGGTCGGCATCGCAGATGCGGTGTGCTCTCTGTAACAAAGATTTGGCCACGGTAGCTAACTGACACGGATGGTGGTGAGATTCACCGTTCAAGTACCTGTCTGTATGGGTTGGCTTTCTATACACTGTATGACTAACAGAATGATCAGGATTATGGATAAGTTGTATATCAAGAAAAGCTAAGGATTTGTTTGTCTCCAATTCCATAGTAAATTGAATTTTACTGTGTATAGAATTTAGATGTTCTAAGAAAGCAGAGACACTACTGTGAGGCAAGATGGTGAAAGTGTCGTCAACGTACCTCTTGAAGATCTTCGGCATAGCCGGGGCGGTCAGGAGAGCTCTCCCTTCAAAATCCTCCATGAAGATATCCGTTATCACCGGGGATACCGGTGAACCCATGGCCACACCGTCGACTTGAAGGTAAAAATCATTATCCCACAGTAGGTAGCCGCTGGTAAGGCAGTGTTCAAGTAGCTCTGCATATGCTAGAGGCATGTCATTATCACTTAACCGCTTCTTTACAACTTCCAGGCAGTCCTTTACTGGTAGGTTGGTGAATAAGGACTGTACATCAAAACTGACCATCACTTCATTTTCAGTGAGTTTGAGGTCCTTGATTTGGCTGACAAAATGATAAGAATCATTCACATATGTGTTAGACTTGCCACGAAGCTGTGAGAGTATCTTCGCTAGGTGTTGTGCCAGTTTGTAAGTTGGTGTGTCAATCTGGCTGACTATTGGTCGCAGAGGATTATCTTTGTGTATTTTCGGCAGCCCATACAGTTTTGGTGGTTTGGCGCAAGACGGAGTGAGAATGTTTACGTCTAATTCTAAAGTATCGGAGTATTTTGATATTAATTCTTTAGTTTTTTTGAGAATTTTATCAGTAGGGTCTTTGTTTACTTTTTTGTATGTGGCATTATCCGAAAAAAGCTCTTGAATTTTCTGTTTGTAATCAGACGTGTTCATTACAACCGTTGCGTTACCCTTATCGGCACGAAGGATAGTCAGGTCTGGGTCTTCACGAACGTTTTTTAAAGCAAGGTATTCGCCACGAGAAAGATTCTGTTTTGGTGGTTTGCTTCGACGTAGAATGGTTGAGACGTCTTGACGAATCGCCTCCAAATCATCTTTTTTAACGTTGTTTTTTATAAGACAATCCTCGACGTTACATATATATCTTCGTACGGAATTTTTCTGGGTGCTAACGCGAAATTAAGGCCCTTTTTAGGTTTCGAAGTCCTACAAGGAACCCTTATAGTTTCGTCATGTCCGTCCGTCTGTCCGTCTGTCCGTCTGTCCTAATCCTTTACAGCTTAATAACTTCTACAGTTATAAACATAAGTAAATGAAATTTTGTTAAAAAATAGTCTGCATATAGATCTCAATTTTAAAAGAATAAAAAAATAGTTTTTACGTTCTTTAGGGGTGGCGCCCATACATGTGAAATGGGGAAAAAAAAATTTTTTTCGCTGCACCCCATCGTGTGAGGTATCATTGAATAGGTCTACTAAAATGAAGGTAATGTTTCATACATCACTTTTTTATCAAGTGTACCATCTGCGAAATATAGCCCGCCAAAGTGGCTTGCAATGTGTCCCCCCCCCTGCCATTTCTAAACTATGCAACGTAGAAACTTATAATCTTCCACATTGATAGACCTTTGTGAAAACTCTCTTTTAAAATTATTTCGAGTATAATGTGATTATAATTTTTTGAGTTATAGACAGAAAACTGAAAAATACTTAAAACGTCCTAGTTCAAAGGTCATTGACCTTAGAGAAAAATTATCATAGCAAATAATGCTCCTTTAGCTACTTTCTATTTGAAAAAATCACAAAAAGTAACTTTGACATCAATCAGACTTCTTAAATTTGGCTTCTTGAATTTATCGCTAGATGGCGCTACTAACAACACGCTCTGAGTCGCGAATGCTGCCGATTATTGCAAAAACTATAATAGCCATGATTAATATTCGATTTGATTCGTTTGTACACCTACTTAAGGAACCCTATAATACTGAGCATGGCCCGACATGCTCTTGGCCGGTTTTTTTTAAAACCTTTACGGTGTTTTAAAATATATGTTTATATATGTTTTTGTTTTTTCATTTTCTATATGCTTCGTTGTAATTACACCTACCTACGGAACCAACTAAGCATGGCTCGACATGCTCTTGTCCGGTTTTTTTTATATCTTTTATCGTTCTTCGTCAGTGTTTTCACAGAAAATACAAAGTTGTCCTTATTTTTTTGGAGTATGTCATGGCTTATCTTGTTTATTAAACTGATCTTCATAATTTTCATCTGTTTTTATGTATATAAGACGCCTTTTTTTCATGTACTTGCTATTTAAATCTCTTGTTCATTCTTCTTTCTTCTAACATCTGTAGTTTTTCTCGTGGAGTTTTTGGTTAGGATGTGTTTGTACAATCGAGATTATTTATTTATTTACTAAAAGGCACACCAACAACCTATTCACAATTCTTTTTATAGAAGGGTAGCATACATAATACAAAATGTATTCATAAAGTGGTCCTGTGCAAATAGGTCACTTACAGGCATGCACGACTTTCACAGTGGAACGAGTAGCTAGCTGATAACCTACTAAAATAATATTATCATTAATTAATTCACATCAAGTTGTAACTATACTTGTTATTCGAAACTTATTATTAATAATTAATTTATTCAAAACTTATACAGATATTATTAAATACTTAATTAGATTTTTATGATACAATATTTTATACAATTACAATAGTACTTTGGTACATACATTTATGGAGACTAAGTTTAATTTATTTATTACAATAATTATGGATTAAATTTTTAAAATAATAAAAAAAAAATCAAAAATAATGTTGAGAATTATATTGTAAGTTTAATACAGATTGAATTTAATTGAGTGGTAGAAAAAGCGACATTAAACAAAAGGACAATAATTGAAACTAGAAACTAGCGGCGGAAAAAAAAGAAACTAGCGGCCGACTACTGATCGATACAGATGTTAGTGACATTGGACTTAAATTTTGGTAAAGAATTCGAGAATATGTCAATGTCTTTGCTGTTAGAGAACTCCGACTTATAGGAAATCATCAGTCTATTTAGGGGTGTGGAGAGACCTAAGTTAGTACGACAACTTCTGGCCACAAAAGTTGTAATTTTTCTAGCCGATCTTACTAGACTCCGACGGGGTACTTCTAGGCCGATCTGTTCCAGCAATTCAGGAGTAGATGTCACGCCGTTCACAATTTTGTACAACAGTGTCATGTCAGCTAACGTTCTTCTTTGTTTTAGGGAAGGCATTTTGAAATGTTTTAATCGCTGTGGGTAGCTGGCTCTGTACGGACAGCCATGGTCTTTGAACCTTAAATAACGCGTGAAGGTTTTTTGGATTCGTTCTATTCTTTTTATGTGAACCTTATACATTGGATTCCATACTTGGGATGCATATTCAAGTATGCTACGCACTAGAGTGTTATATAGTGTTTTTAGGGCGTATGTGTTTCTAAAGTCTTTACAAGTTCTTTTAATGAATCCCGCCATCTTCCCTGCTTTGGCAACAATGTTATCGATGTGTGACCTAAATGATAGATCACTACTAAGTAGTATACCCAAATCCCGAATATGCTCGACTTTTTGAAGCGTAGTTCCTGCAAGTGAGTAGCGTGTTGGTATTTTATTCTTTTTACGCGTAAATGTGATGTGCTGACATTTTTTGGCGTTAAGCATCATCCCATTGGTATCACACCAGTGTTGCACTGAATTCAGGTCATTTTGAAGAAGTACAGCATCCTCGGGCGTAGCGATTGCGCGATAGATCTTAAGGTCGTCCGCAAAAAGTGAACACTGGCTGTGGTGAATGCAGTCTATTATGTCGTTTACAAAGATTACAAACAATATTGGGCCAGCATGCGATCCTTGAGGAACCCCGGAAGTTACAATGTATTCCTCAGAGTGATAGCCTTCTAAAACTACTCTTTGTTTTCGTTCGTTCAGGTATGATCTGAACCACTCTAAGGTACCCGTGCACACCATGGTGTTGTAGTTTTTTCAATAGTATTTCGTGGTCGACTTTGTCGAAGGCACTACTGAAATCAGTATAAAGGGCATCTATCTGCAAACATTGGTCCACGGACATGGAGAGATCATTTACATAGGATACTAGGTTTGTGACAGTGGATTTGCTTGCGCAAAACCCGTGCTGCTGAGGTGCAATTTGTTGTTTAATGTGGGAAGTCAGGATGGGGCAGACCAATGACTCAAACACCTTCTAGAATATAGACAGTAAAGAGATTGGGCGGTAGTTGGAAGCGACTGATTTGTCTCCTTTTTTTAAAACTGGCACAACGTTCGCTTTTTTCCACTCTGTGGGAAAGACTGATGTTGAGAGAGACCTGTTAAATATGAATTTTAAAGGAAGAGCGAGATTGCGAGCACACATTATTTCGAGCATGACTTGCTAAATTTTGAAGTAACAGACAAATTCGCTGCCATAGCGAACTAGAATATAAATCGTTTGGAGTATTTTCTTGTTCACCCTGTTTCTGACAAAAGTATGATTTGCACCGAGTGTATTTTCCAAATGCATGGTGATGAGCTAGCATAATATCATCGAATAGACGTTGAATGTCTGGACATTCACCGCCCTTATTTTTTGTTATAGCTTTTTTATCACATACCTTATAGTCAGTCAAGATATTGATTTATTTGTATTGAATGACACAGTTGCGGCATAACATCTCGTACCGTATGATTGCTTTAAATAATAATTTATCCTTTTTCCTCTTATATGTTTTGCTATTACACTAAGGTATAGTTCGATAATATTACTGTCCAAGTCATGGATAAAATTTCGAGCATGGCTGGCTACATTTTGAAGTAACAGACAAATTCGCTGCCATAGCGAACTAGAATATAAATCGTTTGGAGTATTTTCAACTATTTTCTGGTTCACCCTGTTTCTGACTAAAGTATGATTTGCACCGAGTGAATTTTCCAAATGCATGGTGATGAGCTAGCATAATATCATCGAATAGACGTTGAATGTCTGGACATTCACCGCCCTTATTTTTTGTTATAGCTTTTTTTTATCATATACCATAAGGACTATAAAGTCATGATTATGTTTTTGCTTAAAAGTTTTCTATGACTGATTGCGTACTTCGTATCTGTTTGTAACTGTGTCAGTTTGGTGCAAAAATTTCTTAATAAATGATTTCTGTATTCAATTTTTTCGACCGTGATACCTTCATGTTGATAGGGCCGTGCGTGAAGTATTTTATTATAGGTGCTAGAGTCAACATCAGAAATGAAATGCCCATAGATAAGATTATGATTTTTTACGGACTGCTTAAATCCCTCAACAATTATAAGAGTTAGAAAAGTAAAAACATAATAATATACGCAAGACGTTTGATTGTTTTAATTTGTTCCTTACAATTTTAAGGGAAAACTGTTTAACTATGGGTGAATTTACGGTATTTTCACTGAGAAAGGGAAAAATAAAATTTCAGAGTTGACAACACTGACTGTCAAATGAAGCCGTCGGTAAATTTGAGTGTAATAATATCCAAGAGTCTTCTTCGCTGTGTGTACCTTTAATGGTTCTCTTGCACTGTTTTGCTTCTCTTTTTATAACGAAATAGTTTTTGATATACATATCTCGTATGATATAGTATAATTATCAGAAAAGTTATTATATTGAAATAGATATGTCAATATGATTCACAAACGCTTTAAGCAAATTCAGAAGTAATCATTGAAAAAGCAAATGTGTGCGGGCAGCATATTACATCGGACTGACAAGGGTATCCGCTCCCCATGTCACAGTCATCTTTAAGTGTTCATTCACTATATGTATAGCCAAGATACTTGAACTGTGACAAGTTGTTGTTCGCATCATACAGGACCAGTCGTTCAACAAGATCCTACTTTTTCCCTCTGTGAGAGAAGCACCGCGCTCCTGGAGAAGTTTTTTTAACTCCGGTATAGTCAAGTGTCCGTAATCGTTATCCATTTTGGATGATTAACAATAATGTCCTAAAACAAAGACGTTTATTTATCAAATTTTGTATCTGAATACGATTTCTTCCGCGCTAATGCCTAATTCTGTCCACGTCATGTTTACGTAATACTTCGGTGGTACCCTCTCGGCTGAGCTTTGCGTAAGCAACCCTATTCGTCCGCGCGCGGTTCTTGATCTATTTTCAAACATTTGAAAAAAAAATGCTTAAAATAATAAATATTTTATATCTAAAATACCCACTGACTGCCTCGTTGGTCTAGAGGCGCGACTGCTGAGCGTGGGGTCCTGGGTTCGATTCCCGGGTCGGGCAAAGTGTTACTGGGTTTTTTCATTAGGAAATTCTCAGTAGCAGCCCGGAGTCTGGATTTGTGCCCGGTCAATGGCAATAGGCTCGCCCCCAATTACATGGGACTATAACATAACTGGCAAAATGTGGGTGTACGTACTATTACACCTCTGCCTACCCATTCGGGGAAATACAGGCGTGATGTTATGTTATGTTATGTTATGGTAAAATACCCCATTTATGTAGGTGTGTACTTAAATACCTCGCTAGCATAATTTAAATGAACTTTTAACAAGCAAAGTGCGTGTAAGTTGCAAGTGGCCGAGCGGAGAACGCATTTTTGGAAAGTTATTGTTTATCGTTGAAAATTTCACGTTGTATTTGATGTGACGTTGTTTTTATTATTTATTTAAAGTAATTTAATGATCTTCGTTGATTGGTTGTTTGGCGCCGACTCATAATTAGTTATTTTTCGCTTTTCAGTTTCTGTTTTCGTCGGTTCAATTTTTTGTTAAAAAGTTTAATTTTTAATTTTTTGTGGTTAAAACCTAACTCCAGGTCTCCATTATGTCGTAGTGTCTAGAACTATATTTATGTGTGTCAAGTTTCAACAGAATCGGTTAACAGGTAAGAATTCAGTGGGTGAACAAACACTCATCCCCTGTTTTACTACCCTCAGGGGTGGATTTTGATAAATGGGACCAACTTCGAGATATACCCTATCCATTAAAAAAAGAATCATCAAAATCGGACCACTCTGTAAAAAGTTATGCGTGGTCATACATAAAAAAAAAAAAAAAAATTCGCCTCGAAATGAGAACCTCCTCCTTTTTTTCGTCGGTTAAAAAGTAAAAACTATCCAGCAATTTATATTATTGTCGTGTTGGATATTGCTGGCGTGTGAGCCAATTGATGTATTCTTTTTAGGGTTCCGTACCCGAAGGGTGCCAAACGGGACCCTATTACTCTCGCTACGATGTCCGTCCGTCCATCCGTCCGTCCGTCCGTCCGTCCGTCTGTCTGTCTGTCTGTCACAGGGCTGTATCTTTTGAACGGTAATAGTTAATCGGTTGAAATTTTCTCACAAATTGTGTGCCTATGAGGTGTATTACAACTTTGTGCCGACCTACATATCTACCTACCTACCTACCTGAATCCTGCCTCCAGCCAGAGCTCGCTGCATTGGCATAGCAGCAGCTCAATCGTCTTATAGTCGGAGTTTACCTACCACTCCTCCGACCCTCCGTATTACTGACCCTCTGTGCCCTCCATACCTCAGAGGAGTTCCATACCTCTGACTTCCGTTCCTGTAGTTCCTGTACCACTAGTTCCTGCAGTTCCTGTACCACTAGTTCGGTGTGTCACCGTGTCAAGCCTCCGAACCTTCGACCCTCCGAGTCTCCTGCCTGAGCTACCCTCAACGAGACACGACGTGACAAGGTTCAGGCTACAAACGCGTTTTGATGCTTTACAAAAAATCTTTAATATCTTTTTAAGATGGCGGACGTGACTTTCTAAATCTAAATTAAATCAATATAGGTATCGTTTTCGAGGTTTCTCGGAGTGCTGAAAAGTCGCGTCCACCATCTTAGATCTAAATATAGATGTTAAATTCGTAATCAGAACCCCGAGAACCTCGAAAACGATACCCATGTTGATTTATTTAAAAAGTCACGTCCGCCATCTTGAATCTCAAAATAGATGTTATATTCGTAATCAGAAGTTGGAACCCCGAGAAACATCGAAAACCGATACCCATTTTGATATTTTTTTTAAGTCACGTCCGCCATCTTGAATCTCAAAATATATGTTATATTCGTAATCAGCACCCCTGAAAACCTCGATAACGATACCCATATCGTTATATCGTTGTTGTTATCATATGCCGTTTTGCGCGGATGTGACGCATATCTTACCACACTTCTTGGCTCTGTACCTGTATTTGTTCTGTGTTCTTGAATTTTTTGGTAATTTTGTGCGTCACTTTTGAAGCAAATAAATATTTTTTATTTCTTTCTTTTCATATTGATTTTATTTAAAAAGTTGCGTCCGCCATCTTGGATCTCAAAATAGATGTTATATTCACAATCAGCACCCCGGGTAACCCTGAAAACGATACCCATATTTATTTAATTTAAAAACTCACGCGACCATCTTGAATCTCGAAATAGATGATAAATTCGTAATCAGCACCCCCGAAAACCTTGAAAATAATACCCATAGTGATTTTATTTAAAAAGTCGCGTCCGCCATTAAGGATTTCAAAATAAATGTTTCTCTCTCTTTTAGCACAGTCTAAGGAGACTGCTAAAACTAACAGGTAGGAACGACACAAGACTGCATACATACACACACATAACCAGCCCATTACTGTCCCACTGCTGGGCACGGGCCTCTTCTCAGTATGAGAAGGCTAAGGCCTTAGACTGCATAATTTAATATAATTGGACACCGGTAAAACACGTTACGCGATTCGACGTTCGCTGAGCAACTAATCGGCTGCGCGTCAAACTACTCTATTTAAGAGTAGTTTTAGACGCTTCAGTATTAGGCGTGTTCACGGTTTCTGGTTATTCTGAGGTGTCGATGTTATCCAAAATTTGTTTTTTTAGTTAATTTCATCTACGTTTTAATGAATAAAGTTCGCGTACAAACTACCTATATTATTTACGTAGAGATTATTTACGTATAATTTATATCATCATTTTTTCATCATTTCAGCCAAAAGACGCCCACTGCTGGACATAGGCCTCCCCTAAAAAGGGGGATATGCCATAATCGGCACGCTTCGCAGGCGGTTTGGCGATCGCAGTTGGTTGGTTAAATACTCAGAGAAATTCCAATTACTTTTTCTATATTGTTGATTTTAGTAGGTTTATTTTTTAGATTTTTATTGTTGTTGTTGATTTTTTGTTGAGTTTGAAGTAGGTAGGTATACACATATTCTATAATCATTAAACATTATTAAATTAATACTTCTGAAAATAAAACAAATTAAACTGCAGTTGTTTTTACTTTTTACTAAATATTGTGTACGCACCTGTACCAAAGTACCACACCAATAACAATAAGTATACTAGCAATTTTGGAAGGTAAGCACCATGTACTGCACGGCCGCTTTTTAGTAGCTATTCAAACTTGGTTGGTTTATCACTGTATTGCGCTTCTCATTGGTTTTTTTATTATATTTCTTTAATTATTAAGTGTATTAGGCTACAATTTTACAGATGGATAATTGAACTAATACACTAACGAATGGAATACCTTTTAATTTGCCAACCCATAGTAAACTCGTCCAATCGCATGTTGAACAACATCGTGGCCCAGACCTAGTAATTTTGTGCATAGTTCATGATTTACTCACAGTACATCAATGAGACTTAACATGACGCTGTGGGCTTTTATAAGGTACAAATCTACTTTGAAATTTAGGCTTCGGAGCTCATATTCGAAGTACTACCTAGTAACCTGATTTCATTTTAAAATTTATACCTTCCTAACGGTAATTTTTTTTCGAAGCCTGTTTTCACAAACATTACACACAAAACATTAGCTACATGTGTAAAAAAAGCCACAACTATTCGCCTAACCGTTTAAGATATCTAGCAAACAGCCAAACGTCACCGCAGCGGAAACTTGAATATCTTCGGAGTCTTTAGACACACAAATCTCATATATGCATACACATTTACCTTTCGTTATACTCTAATCCATGTAACTACTTTATTTTACTTACGTCCATTAGAAAAAAAAAGTTTCGCTGGGAAGACGTCGTTCCAGCGAAAAACGTTTTTGACGAATATCCCAAAAAGGGTTGGACACACAAATCTGAAATGTTGATACACATTTACACGACGTCACACACTAACGATTTACTTATCTCGAATTGAGAAATTCGACACTTTTTCGCTGGGATGACGCACACAAAATATACGTAAGTTTTGTCATCACATTAACTCTGAACTCTTCATAGATTTGTCATTAGAAGCGCTTACGATATTGCTCCCGTGAAGCGAAAATAATTCATAAGAAATCCTGTGTGTGACAACGCAGCGCGAAGTCGTCTATATAGGTAGATGATTACTCATTAAGTGATTTGATGAGAATAAATCAAACACGCAAGTGCAAGCAGGTCATACTTGTAAAAACCACGTAACTGTCATTAAGTCAGTGCCACTATGTCTGTGGAACTTTTGACGTGTGTTTATGATAATTTTTCGCGTATCTTATTCTTTAGAAAGACAAAGTATGTAATAATAATAGCGATATCCATCGCGCTACATGCGAATTTACCGCTGACGTAAGAGATGACGTCACAAATAAATAAATAAATAAATAAAATGCTGAATCGCGCTATAAAAGTTTTGCGCGCAATTAGTTTTAATACATGAATAACTAAGCCAAAGTAGGTAAATAATACACGAACAATAATTATAAAGTATAATAATATAAAGTTCCACAAACTGAGTGACACCGACTAACGGCCAAAATTAATATCCAATCTATCCACGATTTACCCTACTGGATATAGAAATTTGACATATTTTGTATGGAGCTTATGTCAAATTCCTATCTCTAGTAGGGCAAATCGTGGATAGATCGGATATTAATTTTGGCTGTTAATAACAGTTGCTTGGCTTTTTACAAGTACCGACGAGCTGTCTACACGTGTTTCTGATTTATTCTAATCAAATCACTCAATGAGCAAGTCGTCTACTTAGATTTTTCAATATTTTCAAATGCCTATAACTCTTTTTTCCCAGTGGTTAGAGATTTACTGCCCTAAAATAAAATATTACGGTTGTTAAGGCCTTTCGTTTAAGGTATGCACATAAAAAATATAGACTAAGTGCTGCGAACAACCATAGAGAAGCCAACAAAAACCGTGCTCCTTCATGTACAACCAGTGCTCACGCACACACATGCACCTTAAACCGTGCTCACCCCTCTCAGTAAACATGTCGCGGCATCTTCCAGTAAGCATCGCGAAAACAAATATCCTTCAGGTGCATGGTGTGTACGTGAGCACTGATTGTACGTGAAGGAGCTCGGTTTTTTGTTGGCTTCACTATGGTTGTTCGCAGCACTTAGTCTATATTTTTTACTATGTCTGTGAAGGTATGTAAGATCATGCTATAGCTCTGGGGACGTTTTGCCCATCCTCCTTAGCCACGAGCCGCTTCTGCCGTGCATTGAGATAGGTGGAGCTTGAACTTATTTCTAGGATTAACGTTTCTACTAATTGCTTGTGATTAAAGTTAAAAATACTTAGGGTGCTGCTTAACAAAAACACGAAGCTCAAACTAAACTCAAACTCAACAGTGCAAACTAGTGGCAGGATGCGAAATTTCTTGAACAGAGGCTTGCAACTGTCAATAAACCAGGCGCCACAAATGGACCTCACGCGTTTTTTTTGTATCCGAAATGTTTTTCTGTTTTGACAGAGTTTCCCCACAACAAGAGACCATATGAGAGCCCTGAAGACACATTCATGATATGCACTAAGTGCTGCTTCAGTAGATATCTCCTATTAGCGAACACGAACCAAGAAAGCTTGTCACAAAAAAAAATCTTGGCCGGTTGCTTTGAACACAGGCGAGACTTCTTGCATTTGATAGTGTTATTAGAAAATTGCAGACTTCTTGCATTTGATAGTGTTATTAGAAAAATGCATTTATATTAGTAATGATGTGTTTTGATAGTCCACTGTGATCTCTCTCAGATTTAGTTGATAAAAGATAAGACGAAGTTTTTCATCTATTTCGAGCAAATTGAAGGGAACATTTTGTAAACCACAAAATACTGTATTTTCTTTGAAACGTCTGACATGTGATAGATCATGGAACGGTTACCTTTGTACGTCTTCTTTTGGTATTTTTGACTTTGGTGATATATTCTGTTTCTGTTACTTTCGTTAATACTATTTTCTTTGATAAATCTTACATCCGATAAGTGTGATCTTTTTTGGTTTGCCTTGGTTTCGCTTAACTTGGTTTTATTTACTTTTCTTCACTAGTTTTTTTCGGCGCTAATACTACTTCCTCAGAAACTGATTTACCTGCAGCCACTTGCAATTTATAGTCCCTCCCGCCTTTCATTGGCTTGGCTTCTCGCACATTCGTTTAAATAATTACGAGAATTTGTGTTGTATAAAACGGTACAGTAGGTAGTATGGTATTGGTAAAACGTTTCAGTAATTTTGTCTGGTTGCACTGGCAACTTCAATTACTAGAATTAGCTTTCTGAGTCCCTAGCATGAGTTTTTGAGCTATCGTGTGGTTAACGTTATCGTGTAGTGATCGAGAAATTTTATATGAGATTTATAGCAGCGCCACGTGTGCCTATTTGGAACTATACAATCGGCAGCACGTGTAGTTATGGTGACGTTAACATGACAAAATGACGTTCTTGTTAGCACGAGATTTATTTTGACGTATAGTTTCGAGTTTCTCGAAAGCTGGGTATGAAAAAACCCGTAAACGATCTCAGTGACATTTTATTGTTGAGAAAGGTATCGTAAGGATTAAAGATATTATAGATCAGGGGTCACCAATTACTTTCATTTGGGGTCCGTTTTTTAAAATAATATGACCATTGCGGTCCGTAAGGCAAGCCATCTACCTCCCCGCCGGCCTTTACATCGTCACGTGTATTTCCTTAATGTAAACTTTGTTGTTTATGTTTTTCAAATAAGCTTTAATTGCGTTACCATATACACAACTTACTTAAGATTAAACAAAATAAATAAAACAAAACTGAAAACTACAAAAATCCAAAAAAACCCCCGCATCGCTTTCTACCGGAAGCGTGCCCAGAATACTGGCAGCATTGCCACGTTGTATGGCAATGCTTATTCTTTGACCACAGAAAAGGCCAGCATTCTGGAGATTGCTTTGAATAAGAGACGAGCACTCGGACCCCACGATCCGAGTGTTTCAACCCCAAACGGCTCGAAAATATGATTACTTATTATGTTATCATATTTTCGCCGCTTGAGGGTCTCAGCAGCCGCAGCGGCAGCGCCAGCACAGCCCGCCGACCTAGGAAGATGGGAGGGCGCAAGGGTAGCGACGCACGTTGCGTCCCACACCAAAGGCTTGCCCACTTTCCATGGCAATAGAGTCATACCATCTGGTCTCTTGCCATCGTCACGTACCAAGCCATTTGGTTCTAAAACAGCTGGAACGCCAGCGGTGACAAGAGCACGACGAATTATGTCATTTATATTAGCGTGCCGTGCCGTACGACCTGCACTCCTGCTGCAAGACAGACCGTGGTGTCCGAGGCTATCGATAGCTTCACCACAGTGACAGCGATGCGGAACACAGCAGGGAGCCCCCAAACGAAGGCATGTAGCGACTCTGAACGTGGTATTATCCAACACGGTGCCAATGTTGGGTGACGGAAGCGCCTGAAGCCATAAGCCCGACTCCCATTCTCCCACAGCCAGCAGGCGAGCGCGCTCAGCGGTTGTGATTGACGTATTTATGAGTTCATTCCGTATCGCAACGCAGAGCGGCCCATCCCACTGTCTCTGGGAAAATGTGTTTGCGGGCATATCTGTATTCGGGCAAGCAATTTTCCAAGCATTCACAGCCTCGGTCAGGCACGGTACCTCAAAATTAACCAGTGTGGAGGCTAGTATTTTCCTGGTTAATTTCTCAGTACTGTGGACCGAGGACAAAAATGCCGGTAGACTTATACTAGTAATTTTGCGGACGCCGAGGCCACCAAATCGGATGGGCAAGGTAGCCTGAGCCCATGATCGGTCGCCCAAGGCCACATTTAAAATGGAAGTTAGGGTATTTCGGATAATTTTGTCAATTTTATCCAAAAGTTGGGTATGCTTCCATAGATGGGAAGAGCGTAAAATATACGTGAATTTTGGGACAAAACAGCAGTAACGGATAATAGTCATGGCCGAATGCATGTTAATTTTGAGAAGTCGTTCCGAAATGTCACTGAAATTTTGAATTTTTTCCTCTATAAAAGATGAAAAAGAATCCTCTAAAATCGGGGACCTCAGGAGGCGTAGAGAACTTTTTTCCGTTATACTGATATCTGGGGCTATTGTATTGAATTGTTGAAATGTAAGTTGTGAGTCAATGTTGTCGGATATGAAAATTTCGCATTTAGATGAGTTGAGATCTAGGCCCATGGTATGAAATAGCTCTTTTAAAAATTTAAGATCCTGTAAAACAGTATTTATATCGCCTCCTAGAGTTCCGTCATCAAGATACCAAACATTAAATTTGGAATTTAGTTGTCTAATAATTGGATGAATAGCTAAACTATAAATCACCGGCCCGAGGGGGTCACCTTGTTGGCAACTAACTGCAGATTCTAATAGGTTGTCCTTGTAGAGTAATTTTGTCGGGTATCTATAACATTGCCAAAGGTAACTATAAATTTTCGGTATTTCTTTTTTAGCTTCTGCCAACAAAGTGTCCCTGTTTACAGAATTGAAGGCGTTTTTAATGTCAACCTTTAAGATAACCTCAACTTTCCCACAATTTAGGTAGGTTGATAGGGCGTGCACGGCAGCTTCACAGCCCCCTTTTGAACCAAAACCTAGCTGCAGGGGCTGGAATTTTTCCGAAATGGTTTCATTGTAATATTTACAGCAAATTTTAGCTGCCATACGACGGTAGGTACTTCCCACGGCAATGGGACGAATGCCGCCATCCCTTTTGCGCAGGGCACATAGATTGGCCCCGTACAAAACGTCGATGACGGCCTCGTGCACATTGCCGGAGAGCATTAGGTTGATCAGAGCCGTAAGCTCCTTCAGAAGCGTCTCACCAGCTTGCCCGGCACTTGGGCAAATTAGGTCTTTTAGGTGTTGCGGCATCAGGCTGTCGAGACCACCAGCGGAGCCGCTTCGGAAGGAGCACACGGCGGCGATGACTTGTCTAGCTGTAACCGAAAGAGTGTTAGAGTCCGGATCAGGGGGGTCGGGAAAGGAGAGGTCATCTGCTGGAGTAGGGTGTTTGCTCTCCAGAGCAGCAAGTGTGTCTGGGGAGCACGGTGCGACCACATCACTACTGAAGAGTAATCTGGCCGCTCCTCTAATGTCACCTTCACTTAACTTGGATTCTACATGTTCACATATACTTCTAGATGAGGAACGGACCTGTTCCATGAATTTTGATTCGAAATGTTGTGCCGAAATATTGCAGTTATCTTTAATTTAAGCCATTATGGCTTTTCTATTTGCCAAATTTTTTTGAACATGTAAAATCCTATAAGGGAAGGTGAGTAGTTGTTCCCAAGCACGTTGCGAGTTCTCCCGGACGGCAAGACGGACACATCCCGCAAAATTCTGTGCAACAGAGGGTCTAGCGCCGCGGGGAACCCGCTTCAGAACTGGAACTGTGTTTTTTAATTTTGAAATAGACTGCCAAAATGGATAAATAATAGGTGTCGATGATGGTGAGATTGGTGTTGGAATCTGGTTGGAGAGTATATTTTTGGGTTTATGAACCTTCCCAAAATGCACACTAAGACCCCGCTTACCTTTGAAAAAACGTGCCTGGGAACAATGAGGACAGCGCACCAGGACATCCAGCGATGTTAAGGGTTGACTGGCGCTTCCGGAATCGCTACTGCCATCGTCATTGCTTAACATTAATCTACACTATAATCACAAAACACTTTAAATAGTATCAAAATGAATATATTTAAAAAAAAATGACGCTGTCAGATTGGATTCGAGGCGCAGCCGCGACGCGGTGGCGCAGCCGCGCCGCCGTCGTGGCGGCCCCACAGAACAATTCTGTGGTCGAAGAGGCGGGGCTTGGCTTTTCGAGGCTTCGCGAGTTGCGACGACACGACTGACAGATTCAGTTAGAGGGACGTTGGGTCGTAATATCCTCCCCAAACACAAATTTTTATTGACTCGCTTTTCTTCCTGTCTGTATGTTCAGTACAAATTTTGGTAAGTATCTATTTTAAATCTGATTTCCTGATAATCTAGGGACTTGAAACCATATGTATAGCTCAAAACTGAATGGCAATGAAATATTAACTCGCTTTCGTTTCTAAAACGAGTTTAACAAGTATATTTTTGATAAAATTATTCACATTTTATTTCCGTGACGTTCGGTGTCAATCGTTCGTTTTTAGTTTTTTATTTAATATGTAATGATTTAAATTGTGGTAAGAAAAAAAAAAGAAAAAATCGCTCACGAGCAGGATTCGAACCTGCGACTCCTGGCTCAGTACGCCAGTGCTTTAGCCACTAAGCAAATTCTCATCCACTTGGCACGTCTTTGGGTGCCGTCAGTGTTTCTTGTGCTCGTGAGCGATTTTTTGGTTCCACAATTTTAATCGTAAGATTTAAAGCCATTGATTTAAATCGTAAATGCGTTAAAATAATTAAATATGTAAATTAAATACAATATCAATCTTCTTCTTCGTGTCGACATGAGCTACATAATGATAATAGCACATGTCGTGGGGAAAAGATTAGCCAGTCAGCAGGTTGGTAGCGGGGCTGACTGCCCAGGGTGCGCCGGACGATCAATTAAATATCGTCACTCTTGGAGGCTCTTTAAATGCACCAAAAAAAAAAAAAAAATTATTTATATATCAATGAAGAAAGGAAAGGAAATTAAGTAGGTACCAAGGTCCGTCCGAAGTTTGGACACCACAAGGTCCGTACAAAATAGGACCGCGGTCCGCCATTTGGTGACCCCTGTCACCAATAAATGGTACAAAGGTGGAGACAAACGGGCTATTATTTATTATAATAATTATTTTAAAGTGCCCATAGGTCAAAATAAGCATTTAAATTACTAATTACAATGCAAAGGCCTACTCCAAAGAATCTAGAAAATAGTAGTTACCTAAATATATGAGAAAGTAAAAAATAAATTTAAATTGTAAAAATATCACTTACTTTTCCTAATTTTTGGGTAAACTAAAAAAAAACTAAGGTCTGAAGTTGTTTTTGAGTTACTCTTACACCCAAATACATCGAAATATTTTGGTGCTATAACCACATCTGACGGCACGCGCGTGCAAGCGTGAGGCGATGCAAGCCTCGACCTATGGCCTCGACTGTCCGATCCCTGATCCCTTTAAAGGAACGCTAGACGGTAGGCTATTATCGCGGATTTGAACGCGTTTGGGGCGCGAGTTTCGCTTCTATATAGTGAAAGAGAAGTCTTTTCTTATGAGCTTATTTACAATCAGCACTTTACTCGACAGAAGATTAAAAAAATACGGCTTTCCAGAAGACCGACCAGCCAGCTATACAATGGAGAAAAGCCTGCTTTCTGACCTAGCTGCACGGGTTGTATTGCCTTCAGTTGCATCGAAATGTGCAGCACCATCTGACGACACTGAAGCTGTAACGTCACGGAATTATGAGAATGCCAGTATGAATTTTTAGGCGATTTTGACAGTCGAAGCTCAGACTGCTTAAAAAATCCAAATCCAAGAGCTGCTTCCACCGTAAAAGTTAACAAGTATTTAGAAGAACCCTTGTTTAAACGCATGAAAGAACCTTTACGTTGGTGGGAAGACAAAAAGTGTGCTTATCCAAGACTGTACCACATAATGTTAAAAAAGTTTTGGATTCCTGCTTCTTCGGTACCTTCCGAGAGGGTGTTCTCAAAGGCGGGACATATGATTTCAGATCGAAAAAGCCGCTTATCAAGAACTAAAGTTGATAAACTAATCTTTCCTAATTATAATGTATTATGTGAATAATAATTTTACTGTTGTTCCTTAATTTAAAAGACTGATCAATTTTTATTAGGTATATAATAATTTGTTCAAAAATACGTTATATTTGATTACAATTATTATGTTGTGGCGATGCTTGGGGGAGCCCTATGTCCAGCAGTGGACATAGGCCTAGGTATACCTATCGTGGTTAAAATCAGTGCTTTTTTAACCTCCTGGTGCAGTGCCTTTCTGTGATAAAACACTATTAGCTATTAACCCTTTCTGAACTAAGCTACTAACTGAAAGTAAATTCATAGCTAGGTCAGGAATATATAAGGAATTTGAAATTAGCTTAACCCTATCGGAAACATTTAAAGAAATTGTACCTTTGCCTTCACTTTTTATTCTAGCCTATTATTAGCCAAAGTAATAGGTTTTGGTGTGAACTCCTGCTTGAAATCCTAGAACCCATCACTCCTGTTACTCATATGATTTGTAGTGCCAAAATCAACATATTCAGTTCAATTCAAATTCAATTCATTTATTCGCATAAAAGTTGGTACATAACACAGTTAGTCTTAGATGTAATTAGGATTAGTTCTTACAACTTTAGTCAAATTATTGACATGAAAATATCTTAGTTTAGGGTAAGCAGTTCCACTGACATGCAAACATTCTTCTTCAGTATAAATGGCTATAATTTAAAACAACAAGAGATACAAGGATACTTGTTAAAATTGTGATTTAATTACATAATAAGATTTTTCAAGAAGCTTCTTCTTGAGCTTCTTAATGATTTTAATATTTTTGTCAGTTAATTTAAAAGAATTTATCATGTCAGATACAATAAAATTATTTAATTTTTTAATAAGTCATCAACAGAGTAGAAGGATTTCTCTATTAGCCACATTTTTAGCTTTTTTTTTAACAACATGATTGGTAATTCCTTAATACTCTTGGGTATATTATTGTAGATACGCCCACACATAACATAACAATTTTTTTGATAAAGTGTTGTCCTTGGAATTTTGGACAAAACAATTCTTTCAGGATTTCTTGTATTTCTTGGAAACATGTCAATCGCCTTTTTGAACAGGTCCATATGTTCTTTAACAAACTTCATCATCATCATCATCATTTCAGCCGAAAGACGTCCACTGCTGGACATAGGCCTCCCCCAAACATCGCCACAACGACCGGTCCTGTGCCTTCCGCATCCAGCGGATTCCCGCGACCTTCACCAGGTCGTCGGTCCACCTTGTGGGGGGCCTACCCACGCTGCGCCTTCCAGTACGCGGTCGCCACTCCAGAACTTTACTGCCCCATCGGCCATCCGTTCTGCGAGCAATGTGCCCCGCCCACTGCCACTTAAGTTTGGCAATTCTTCGGGCTATGTCGGTTACTTTCGTTCTCCTGCGAATCTCCTCATTTCTGATTCGATCACGCAGGGACACTCCGAGCATAGCCCTCCATTGCCCTTTGAGTGACTTTGAGCCTTCTTATCAGGCCCATTGTGAGCGATCACGTTTCAGTACCGTAAGTAATTACTGGCAACACACACTGGTCAAAGACTTTCGTCTTGAGACACTGCGGTATTTTGGACGAGAAGATATTGCGTAGCTTCCCGAACGCTGCCCAACCGAGTCGGATTCGACGATTGACCTCTTTCTCGAAGTTGGACTTACCTAGCTGGACAGTTTGTCCTAGGTATACATAATCGTCAACAACTTCGAGTGTAGATTCTCCGATGTTTACGGGAATGGGTGCTATATGGGAATTCAACATAACCTTTGTCTTGTCCATATTCATTTTAAGACCCACTCTATCAGAAGCTCTACTGAGGTCATCGAGCATTGTACCGAGGTCCTCCATGGTCTCAGCCATGACTACTATGTCGTCGGCAAACCGAAGGTGAGTGATGTACTCGCCGTTTATGTTAATGCCTAGCCCCTTCCAGTCCAGAACCTTGAAGACATCCTCCAATGCAGCAGTGAACAGTTTCGGAGAGATCACATCTCCCTGTCTCACACCTCGCTGCAGAAGGATAGGTTTCGAGGCTTGGTCCTGTAATCGGACTGACATAGTGGCGTTTTCATACAAAGACTTTAACACTTCGATGTACCGATAGTCAATCTGGCACCGTTGAAGAGACTGTAGTACCGCCCAAGTCTCGATCGAATCGAAGGCTTTCTCGTAGTCCACAAACGCTAAACAAAGAGGCAAGTTATACTCTTCGGTCTTCTGTATAACCTGCCGCAGCGTATGTATGTGGTCTACGGTGCTAAAGCCTTTTCGGAAACCGGCTTGTTCGGGAGGCTGGAAGTCGTCAAACCTGCGCGAAAGACGGTTCGTAATGACTCTCGAAAACAGCTTGTAGACATGGCTCAGAAGTGAGATGGGCCTATAATTCTTCAGTAGAGCATTATCGCCATCATCGTAGCGATTGCCCAGTTTCGCGTTGAAGTCTCCCATGACAACAGTGAAGTGAGTTTTAGAGCCATGCATGGCTCTCGAGATATCCTCATACATGGTCTCCACCTCATCGTCGGGGTGATTCGAGGTCGGGGCGTATACCTGTATAACCTTCAACGAATACCTTTCGGTTATTCTGAGTATAAGGTACGCCACCCTGGTCGAAACACTCTCGATCTTCACTATGTTGTTCACAAGAGACTTGTGGACGATAAACCCGACACCGCCCTGGGAAAGTTGATCGCCCTCCCGGAAATAGAGCAAGTTACCGGATTTGAGGATTATCGTGTCCTCCCCCTCTCTTCGGACTTCAGATAACCCTACGATATCCCATCGTAACCTGCTCAATTCTTCCTCGAGTTCGACAAGCTTCTCGTCGGTCCGCAGTGTACGTGTGTTGTATGTTGCCAGGTCCAGTCTTTTTTTGTTATGGTAGCCGGATCTCTGCCGGGGATTCTTAGCACCCCCTGCCCCGCCGTTACCTAGGCCGCTACCGTAACCAGGGCTAGCGGGGCCGCCGGGGACTAGGGGCCGATTTTTTATTGTGCTTTGCATGAGGGGATATGCCATAATCGCCACGCTTGGCAGGCGGGTTGGCGATCGCAGTTGGTTGGTTAAATACTCGGAGGACGCTGCTGCCCATCCTCTGGTGAATCCCTTAGTCGCCTTTTACGACACCCATGAGAAGATATAGGGTGGTGAAATTCTTTGCGTCCGGCACCACACGGACGCTTAACAAACTTAGCGGCTTCAAATATGTACAAACTGGGCAATGTCAATAGCTTGAGGTTAATAAATATGGGTCTACATGACTCCCAAGGAGAAATACCAACAATCGCTCTGACGCATTTTTTTTGTGTAACAAACGCTCTCCGCGCATCAGTAGAGTTGCCCCAGAGTATAAGTCCATATCTTGATTTGGCAGCTACGTAACCGTGATATGCCGTTAAAACAGTGCTTCTGTTTGCTGTTTTACGGAGTCGATACAAAACCACCGCAGGCTTTATCACGCCGTCCCATTTTTCGGTCCGGTTTGCTGTCGATTAGGTACACCTTCATGGCGAAGCTCCAAGTCTTGTAGTTGGAGCTCCCTTTTAATTTGGCGAAGCTCAACGTTGTGCTGGTGACCACTGTTGTTGAAGAGCCAGTGGTCTGGGAGGAAGGAGGAAGGAGCCAGAGCTGTCTGCTGTGGTTGTACCGTTGACGACGACTGGTCTCCATCCATATTGATATTGGTTCTTAACCCAATGTTAACCCGGTTTTTGCATATTGTTGCCAATTGTCTTCATTCCTTTTCACGTAAATTTATTCAAAAACCTGAGTGCCTGCGTTATTAATTGCGTTTAATGTTATTAATTCAAAACAATAAATCAAGCATTTAAGTGTTAAGCTGTTTTAAAATACCAGTACCCTCTTATGTCTGGGTCCATAACAACTGGGAAAATCAAGTCCCAAGCCGATGGCAGTGTTGGAATTTGAATCGCGGACGAAAATATGCCAAATGTAAGTGCCATTACACTCACTAAAATTAACACCCAACATGCTCACACTAAGCACATTGACATTCGGCATCATTTTGTCGCGATTCCAACTCTACCCACCACCACTTGCGCAGTCACCGGTGTCCGCTCCTTCATAATGTAGTTAATTATTATCTGGTATTTACTCTCATTGAAAATAATATTATTAAATATCATTATGAAATATCTTAACTTGTTATATTTAAACATAAACATAAACGTTGTTGAATAAACGAACTTGAATTTTAGCAGTAGGAAATACATTTTCTATTGCTGATATTGTACTAGCTTCATAATACAAATATTTGGGTTAATATCTGGCAATTTACTTTTTATTAGCTCGAATAGCCTTTCTTATGTTTTTTATTAGGAAGTAAAGCGTATATTACAGGTATAAAGCTATTGGAATCATCTGTGCCACCCATGTCCATCTGAAAGGCGAGGGAGCGCTTTTGAAAGTGACACCAAGGTAGACATGATCAGCTTTTTTCAAGGCTTTTCTGGCGTCAGATGGTGCAAATATTCGTATCAGACAAATTCATTTTCTTCATTGAAAAAAGGTACAATATCTTAAGTCTTATCATTATATTGTAACATGGTAATTATCGGCTCATGGTAACTATAATAAGATACATATATTTGCGATTCAATTTTATTAAAGTATCTTGAAAAAACAGCATTAATAATTGTCGTGCAGTTTTTTGTTGTGTACTGCGCTGGATGATTATTCATACTCTAATTAAATGTTTCTGATAAGAAAGTTGTGAGTTTAAAAAAAAATCTTGATCATTTAAGTTAACGTGAAGTCTTCTGTATATAATTTTGGCTAAGCATTTTAGAACCACCCTCAGTATATTTAAATAGGGTTTTCTGTTGATTTAGTTTACTTTTCGGTTATGATGAAACTTAAATTTCATTGGATCATCTTGAGGTGTTACAATATAAAAAAAAACGATATTTTTTACAGGAGATAACGCAACGTAAACAAGATCTTGCGAATGAAATTTGCTGTAGGTACTCGTACACAATTTCACTAAAAGTCCCACCCTGTGATTTATGTATGATCATAGCGCAAGCAGCAATGAAAGGAAAATGCTTTTGAGTAGCAATAACTTTCTTATCTGATTTTAACGGAATGTTCGCAGTTCGTAGTTCAGTAGGCACAGCAAGATTACCTACTAACTCCTTTTTGTACAGCTTAACTGAGCAGCTTTTTTTCTTTTCTGACGACCAATACTTGTTGAACCACGAAACTCTAACTACAATGTTGTTTGTTTCAAGTTCTAAATGTACTGATTTTCCAGTTGAACCATTTACATAAGCCATTTGAAACATCAATGTTTGCTGTAATTAGGTAAAACTTAACTATTACAAAAATAATTTCGTTCGGTAAACCGCCAGTATCGATAAATGATTTTTATGTAATTTTACTCGAAAATTAACTTATTGTTCAAATTTAAAAATTATTTATTTGTTAGAATATGGTATTATTACTGGTGTACGGTGACTTATGATAAGTTTCAGCATATTCTGGCCCTTGGGGCGTGCGAATTGGATTTATACATAACAAAATTATTTAAATAATTTAAAAGTTGAGAATTTACAAGATGATGAGGTAAAAGAAGAGTTTAAAAGGAAATTGCGTGAAAAGTTTGACGGATCAGATGATGTGTGTGATATAGAAGAGTTATGGGATGTTTTTAAGAAAGGCGTCGTGAATAGTGCTATCGAAGTATGTGGAGTGACTAAAAGGAGAAATGGCAAACAAGAAAAGAATGTATGGTGGAATACGGAAGTACAGAAGGTAGTGTGTGAGAAGAAGAAAGCATGGGTAGACTGGCTGGCAATAAGAGCTGACCAGAGAATGCAAAAGGCGACGGATGAGGATGTGGCTAAGGCCAAAAAGGAATATAAGAGAATAAAAGAAATTGTGAAGGAAATTGTGAAAAAGAAGAAGGATGAGCAAAAGGATGATTTTGATGAACGGTTATCTGAAGATTTCCGGAAAAACATTAAGTTTTTCTGGAAATCCATAAAAAGAGCCAGAGGAAAATCTGCAACCTCGGAGCTCAATAACATCAAAGACAAGGATGGAAATATAATGAATGAGGAAGGATGCGTGTTAAAGAGATGGAAAGAGTATTTTGAAGGACTGTTTGAAAAAGAGGTGATGCAAGTATCGACGGTGATGGACGAAAGGGCAGACATTGAGGATAGGTTTTGTATGGATGAAATTGTAAAAGCGTTGAACAGAATGAAATCAGGAAAGGCTCCAGGGTATGATAGGATATCCGTCGAAATGCTGAAGGCTGGACAGGGCGTGGTGGCTAGTCTGCTGTACCGTCTTTTCAACTTGTGCTGGAGTAATGGCCTGGTACCAAAAGACTGGTGTAAGGCCGTGATTGTGCCGCTCTACAAAGGAAAAGGGTCACAGCAAGACTGCAAGAATTACCGTGGCATTAGCCTTTTAAGTGTTGTCGGCAAATTGTATGCAAAAGTTTTGATTGAAAGAGTGATGAAAGTAACTGATGAAAAAATATGGGATGTGCAAGCGGGATTTAGAAAGGGCATGGGGTGTACGGATCAGGTCTTTTCCTTGCGATGCATAGCTGAAAAATGTTTGGCCAAAGGTCAAAAAGTCTATTGCGCTTTCGTGGATTTGGAAAAGGCCTACGACAGAGTGATGAGGAATGAACTATGGTCTGCTTTGTCTATCTATGGGGTGAATAGCAACCTGATTCAAGCGTTGAAATCTCTCTATGCGGATTCTAGCGCTTGTGTCAGGATTAACGGCGCCTACTCTGACTGGTTCAGCATCGATAAGGGTGTGAGACAGGGATGTGTAGCGTCGCCGAGGCTGTTCAATCTATTCATGGACAGTTGTTTGAAAGATTTGAAAGAGAGTGAAAATGGTTTAAAAATGAATGGGTTACTCGTCAAATGTCTCCTCTATGCCGATGATCAAGTTATCCTTGCATCGTCGGAGGAGGAGTTACAGAAGATGGTAACAATTATGGATGGTGCTTTGAAGAGTAAAGGTATGAAAGTTAATGTTAGTAAGACAAAAGTTTTGGTTTTTGAAAAGGAAGAAGTTATGACAGAGTGCAATATTTTGATAGGTGACGAAAAGGTGGAACAAGTGAAAGATTTTGTATACCTGGGTTCCATGTTTACGAGAGATGGCAAGCATGTGAAGGACATTGAAAGGAGAGTGAGTGCTGGTAATCAGGTGAATGGGGCACTACACACCTTCATGAACAGCCGCAAAGTGTCGGAAAAGGCACGGCTGGCTGTTCATGGGGGAGTGTTAGTGCCTACACTTATGTATGGTAGTGAAAGTTGGGTATGGCAGAAGAAACATGAAAGCAGAATTAATGCAGTAGAAATGAGAGCTTTGAGAAGTATGTGTGGTGTAACTTTGAGAGATAAAGTAAGGAATAACATGATAAGGGAGCGTTGTGGAGTGAAAGAAGATGTAGTGACAAAGATTGAGAAAGGTATGTTAAGATGGTTTGGACATATAGAGAGGATGGAAGAGAGGAGATTGACGAAACAAGTATACGAAGCGAGTGTGGATGGAAGAGTTGGAAGGGGACGACCTCGGCGAACGTATCGCGATCAAATCGCGGATGTTCTCAAAAAATGCCAGGTTAAGAGTTCTCTAAACCGAAGAGCATGCATGACGAGGTTAATGGACGTAGATGAAGCGAAAGAGGTATGTCAGGATCGTAGCCGGTGGAAATCCATAGTCTCTGCCTACCCCAATGGGAAACAGGCGTGATAATATGTATGTATGTATGTAAAATTAATAATTGACGACGTCTGTGGTCTAGTGGTTCGAGTGTCGGACTGCTAATCACGAGGTCGTGGGTTCGATTCCCACAGGACACAAATATTTGTGTGATGAATATAAGTGTTTGTGTTGGTCTGGGTGTTTCTTATGTATTATAAGTATGTATTTACACAAACAACAAGTATGTAAGTATTATGTCCATTGTCTAGTACCCATAGCACAAGCTCTGCTTAGTTTGTGACTAGATGGTGCTGTGTAAAAATGTCCCAAAGAAATTTATTTATTTAATTATAAGCATGCATATTAATTATGTGTAGGTTCTAACAAATTTAGTATTTTGGTTTATATTTCTTAACAGAATAAACATTTCTACATCTTTGTTGATTCATATAATAACTTGGTTATTCATCTATTATTATAGCTACAAAAAACATTAATAATGTAGATACTTTATGCATAAGAGGCATAATAGAAAAAAAAAGTCAGATGTTAATACCTACCCCGTGTCTGGGGTAAGTAATATCAAAACATTTTAATCAACTTAGGTTAAATCAAAATAATATATTTTCAATTACAGAAACCAAATTTTATGTTTGAGAAATAGTGGTTTCCAACTATTTAGGAAGCTGGCTCCGCAAATTGCTCGGACAAATTTTTTTTGTGACCCTAAGGGATCAGGAATAGGAGGGAAAGGGAAGGAAAATAGGAAACGAACGAAAAGTCGTCACAATTAATAGTGGAAATCGAATAAATTAATATTTAATTTAACTATAGAAGTCACAGACAATTAAAGGTATGAAGAAATTATAAAAGAATTTATTTATGGCCCAAACATACCTAATATATCGATACTTATAATAATCATACAAAATTTCAAGAAGGTTCATTTACTTTTCATGCCCTTAAAATTTAATTATATGAATACTTTATTTAACTTTAATATTCATCATCAGTTTATTACAAGAAATTGATTTTTAGCATCTCAACTCAGCCTATCGCAGTCCACTGCTGGACATAGGCCTCTCCCAAGTTGCGCCACAACGCTCGGTCCTCTGCCTTCCGCATCCAGTCCCCCCCAGCCACGATCTTTAGGTCGTCGGTCCACCTGGCAGGGGGGCGCCCTACGCTGCGTTTGCCGATTCGCGGTCTCCACTCAAGGACTCGTCTGCTCCAACGGCCATCGGTCCTTCGACATACATGGCCAGCCCACTGCCACTTCAGCTTACTGATCCTACAAGCTATGTCGGGCAACAACTATTTTTAGCATAGTTGTTGCCAATTACATTACGTAGGCGAAGGAAACACGGTCACATCTTCAGTGATTTATTTTGACAGCAGCTTATGTACAGGTTTACAGCAAACTTGACAATAGATAAATATTTGAAAATAGACGCGGTCCCACACAGCCAAGTCCACTCGGACGAAGGCGGCGGACGTAGTCCTTTTATCCAAAAATATAATAATTCAAACTACACATAAGCAGGCCTATCAGTGGTGTTCTACGTGATCTTTCCAAATAGGACGAGAATCCGCGGATGCACCAAGTGATAACTGAAATACTATCCTAGAAACATCAGTACAGAAAAAATGGACGTCATGTAAAGCACACGTAAAGTAAATCGATTAATTTGTTTTCGTAAAAATTCAGCCGAAACATCCCCCCGTGTTTGACAGGATGAAAACCTTCGAAATTGCCGGTTTAACATATTATTTGAATTATTTTTAGCAATTAAACAGAAATTAAATTAAATAACTAATCTAAAACTACGATATTTTGCGGACTTTATAAAATTCAAGTTTATTTATTTTGTTGGAGGAGGTTTAACCTTCACTAAAGGTATCCGGTAGATTCCCAATTAGTACGGATATCCACAGTTCGGATGAAACCATCGTTGCCCGGATAAGTACGTTCGGTTACACCTAAGGGCAGGTCCAGACAGCACTATTATGATATCAGATTTTAACAAAACAACAGTGCCCATTAGGACGGGATCAGTATGAGTCAGCCATTTAATACGGACTTGCAACTTTAAATTTAAGTATTCAACTTTCCACCTTTTCCAAAATGCCTGCACAAGATGATGGACACTACGTCTACGTTGGAAAAGAGTGACCTTTCCTTCTGACAAGACTTAAGAATAAAGAGATTTCAGTGGCGTCTATACGAAAAAGTGTGAGGGAGTCAGAGTTAGTGGCTCGGATGGGTCACTACTCAACTCAACACAGAAAGCGGCGGGGAATTGAGAATGGCCTCGATTTGATTGATTGATTTAGAAACGTGGTCATTTCCTCGAATGTCAACAACAATTTTCCACTATCCTTTTGAGATGAGTAAGAGACACTCTTGATGTTACTTTCCGAAATCCCATTGAAATGGTTTTTCAATGGGATTTCGGAAGTTCCATTTTCCATTTGGAAGGAAACATTTCATTTCGATGCGATTATCACGCGCCACGTTGGCAAATTTAATCTTTATATTCCTCAGAATCTAATAACTGATACATTGAATTGAGATACGACAGCGCCAGTAAAATTAGTACCATTATCCGAGTAAAGAACAGCCACGGGACCACGTCGCGACGTTTATATCGCGTTTTTATAGACGTTTTAGATCGCGACGCGTCGCGATATAAAACGTCTTAACGAATTTAAAAATTATTCGGTACTCAAGTCCGATGCTAATTAAAGGTGTACCGCCTTAGTGACAAGACGGACAAACAGACATAAATACGCTTTTCTGCTGTGAACTCCGTGGCAAAGATACAGCTACCTCTTGGATTCTGCAAGCCGGTAAGTCAGCCATGAAGGGCGTTGTGTTTCGCGGATTAACTTTGAAACATATATTCCATTGTTCCACACACTTGCGAACAATGTTACGAGCCGATTCTGTTACCTCAACGATATTATAGATTTTACGAGGTCTTCCAATGTGCGCTCTTTCAATCCTTGGTCTTCCAGGACCTCTTTTCAAAGTAAAATTTCCATCACCAACTCCGGAAGATTCTGTATTATCTGTACTTGGTTCATCATTCAATGGTAGGTATATCCGAATGATTATTACCTAATAAAATTTCTGCTCTGAAGGTTCATCGCTTAATGTCACATCCGACTGTTCTTCTGTTTGAACTTCAATCTCAACAGTTTTACTCATGGTATTCTTTTCAAATTGCGGCTCAATAAGTGATTCATTCGTTCGACACCTTACTCTCGCTTTCAAGTAGTTTATTTCCCTGAAATATGACGTCACTCGACACAAAATAAAACCAGTCTCTGGAATCCACACTTTAGCCTTAATTAAATTCTGAATTCGGACAACTCTAGATCCATTACATAAATTATATTGTTAGCTTACTAAAGTTCTTAAACTTAAAACTATATTAGTATTTAATAACTAAGAGAGACTTCTTAGTCCTCTAGATGATACTCCACACCAGAGGACTCTCAAATCTATGACCTATCATATTCAGGATGCTGTTACTGCTCCCACGGACTCTGCTTAGCAGTGAAGCTGCTTTTTTACGCCATGTAGCATCAAAAATATCCGTACGTGCCTCAGCAAACATAGCTGATGCACTGCAGAAGCGTGGAAGATGCAAAAGCGCCCTGAAAGCATTGTTAAATTGGATGCGCAGAGAATTGTAGGCCTTTTGGGTATACCTGAACCACAGACGCGCTGACTATACAGATGTACAGTACGCTTTGAATAAAGTTACTTTCACTGCGTCCGTACATCGAGCGAATCTGCGGGCCAGCATGTTCGTCCGGACCGATAACCTCCGATAGATAGCCTATAAAATACCGAGTAAACTTTCTTCTCAGATCGCAAATAAATAAACTTTCTTCTCAGATCGCAAATAAATATTCAAATTCAAATAATATTATTTATTTTCAGAGAGGGGCTCGTAGCGAAGCAACGACTGCGCGGATTGTATGATCTGCAAGGTTAAGCTGCACTTGCCGCGGTCAGTCTGTGGATGGGTGACCGTTTCGTTACACATCGAGACCCCTCCGTGCCTCGGAGAGCACGTTAAGCTGTCGGTCCCGGTTGTCATACGAATATCTATGGCAGTCGTTACGGGTAGTCAGAAGCCTAAAAGTCTGACAACTGGTCTAACCTCCGAATGTCAGTATTACCCAGTAACTGGGTTGTGGGGGTCTGCTGGCAGTCGCTCCGTGTAAAATACTGATGTTCAGCAGCATCTGGCTAGACTGGAAGCCGACCCCAATATAATTGGGAAAAGGCTCGGAGGATGATGATTATTTATTTTCAGAAACCAATACAATTTTTTATTTCTTGTACTAACAAAGCATAGTTAACTGTTTAAATATATCTTACTAAGATAGAATTAACGGCGGTGTCTGTGCTAGTATAAACTGTGTGACAAACACTGAAATCGATATTAGGTAGATATATAGTACGATTGCCAAGTCACTATATTTATTATAGAAATACAGATGTATAATATTGATACAGACACTAAATGTTGGTAGGTAACTAATTAGGAAACAATTTATGTTGTTGAATAGGTGCTTCCATACTAACTAAAATATTAGGTGCTTTCATACTAACTAAAATAACTGACTTGGCTTTACATGAGATCTAACAACTTTTTACGGTGGAAGGATTGCGAGACTTGACATTTTTGTACATATCATGTTTTTGATGGGATCTCATTTATTTTTGTAGGTAGTCCTCCTTTTTTTCTTGTCGGGTATATTTCTTGCAGATCAGCTACGGATTTTCTTTCCCTATCTCTTTTAGTTTTTCTCAGAGGCTTTGTTGTAACAATTTTTGACAAGTTTGGAAGGTAAGTGCTTCTAAGTCGGTTATATTCAGCTATTGCAGACTCCTGAGATTTGACAATACCGAATTCGATATTAATAAGATATAATCCGCCTAAACTTGTCACTCTCGAATGTGCCACGTAGGGTTTGACCCTTTGACTATATTGATCAAAGGCTTGACCGCATGTGAACACTGAAGAACCGATGTCCATCAGTGCACTGGTTCCCATACATAGAACATGACAAAGAATGGAACAAACACGAACCATCTCCAGGTATAGGGACAACTCGGTGTGGACGAGGATCGTCATTTACGTACAATATTTCAGGTTTCATTGCAATATTAATTTTTACGGTAAATGGCATATAATCAAAGATGTTAAAGACCTTCAAAAAATTTAAAAGTTGGATGTGACAGCTGGGGCATTTCACGTGAAACCGGCAACGAAAAAATATCAAATCTTGAAATTCGTTTATATTCGGGTGAATTATACTTCTAAAAGGTATGAATGTAATTACAATTTTTTTTTTGAAGCTTGGTTGAATAGTTATGAGCGTCTAAAGAATTGACGAAATATGAAGTATGCATTTTTTGGAAGCTGTTATTCGAAGTAATTCGTTTTTAATAAAATATTTTGAAAAGTGCATCTTATCGTTAATTTACTGTTCTTTTTAGTTATAGAATCAGATTTGGAAAACCTAAAGTGAACGTTTCAAATTAGAATTTGAGAAACATCGACCATTTAAAAAAAAAACTAACTTCAAATTTTAGCTTGAAGTATATACATAGATCATTGGTGGAAAGTTTCAGAATGGGATCTGTATTTGTTTAGGAGATAGGTGATGTAAAGTACAAAGGCGTCACACTTAGCGACACACCTGACGCATGCATTATAATAATAATAATAATAATAATTCATTTATTTCAGGCATCAAGGCCCATAAAAAATACATGAAACCATATACAATAATATAAAAATAACTAATCTATAACTAAACATTAGGTAATAGCGGCGTCGCCGTCGTGTGTCGCGCGGTGTCGGGTATCCGTCCTCGGAATCGCCTGAAAACGACACCTCTCGGCCAAAGTTCTTCCTTCGTGAAGGTCGAAAGATATTCAGTCGGAACCTTCATCACAAATGAATTAAAATTCACATTGTGACGAGACTCCAACCGCTCGACCCTCAGAGTGAACTTGGTCTTAATCTGGATGTACTCTACAATCTCCTCGGCCTTTGTAGAGCAATGCAGCCGGGACAAGTATAGCAGCGTCGTTACACAGCAGGACGCAGCAGATGATTTGGTCCGGTCGGTGCGGTACCGCGGTATTATGTCGACCGGTTTACTCCAGAATATGGCAAAATGCTTTGAGGGCGCTATATTTGCTCTTTTCATTGTAACGCAACACGTTTTCCTAGTAGAAATTAGTTGCATTGGTTTTCCGCAACATGGCGCGGTTTTTTCATATTTTTTTGTCTGGCTTTACATGTAATGAAAATGAATCGTGAATAGTAGTGCCAATGCCAATGGAAAGTATCGCTTATAAATGTCACTTTCTATTGTCTATGACATGATGTCAGTGAAGTGTCAGTGTCAAATAAACTCGACGATACGCGCTAAAAAGTGAGCTAAAAAGAGATTTTCTGTTATTTATTGCTGTTGCTCGGACCGCTCAGCTAGTCATTGACTACAAATACATTCGTATATTATTATTGATTAGTTATGGCTCCGTACAGTGATCGATGTTTTAATCCTTTCTACTTGCCGTAGCGTTTGCGGGTGTGGTGAGTGTGTTCTGTATGTATTATTATGTAAGGACATGGAGTGATTGTTTATAACGACGTGCTTGTGTGTATGGGATGTTTTTTGTAAGTATGTGGTTATGTATGTTAATATAGGCGGTATTATATTAAAAAAAACGGCCAAGTGCGAGTCGGACTCACGCAGTAAAGGTTCCGTACAACCCATCGGCCTGATATCCCATAGAAACTGATTTAATTTAAGTTCATCTAAAGACATCAATGCACCATGCGCGAAATGTGATTTTTTGCATCTCTTTCTTACGCAGGTACCACCACATGTCGACGTTTGCCCTATTTTTAGTATTTGTTGCTAAACTACATAGTATGCTCTATAATCAGACCATGTTTGACGCTGGTATGTATTACCCCCATTTGAAGATAGAACAGGAACAAAAACGTAGACAAAAATGCATACTTTTCGAGGTTTCTTGTATGGGGAATGGGGACCCGCTTTGGTTTTAGACTTTTATTTTTAGTATTTGTCGTGATAGGAGTCATAGCAACACATATTCTGAGAAATTTCAATCGGCTACCTATTACCGTTCAAAAGATACAGCCCTGTGACAGACAGACGGACGGACAGCGTAGCAAGAGTAATAGGGAGGGACCCATTTGACACACGTTTGGGTATGGAACCCTAAAAACGTCTAACGTAATAGTGACCCTCTCTTTTTCACATTACATTTTAAAGTAATCAATTTGCTTAACAGTCAATGATTTTACATAAGTACAGATATGATATACCCTAACAAATCAAACGAAAAACATGTTCCGTGCGCAGCGGTCGCACACATACACAATGTTTTACATCACTTACATTTCACAACATTGCCGTGTCGTGTGAAAGAGATGGTGTATGTAAACCAATATGAACAAAAAAGACAGCTAGTGTTTGTCAGCTACGTGTAGTGTATGTGGCCATTTAGGCCAGCCAATCACAGCATGCAGCAGCACGCAGGGTAGCCAATCACAGCACGCAGCAGCATGCAGAGTAGCTAATCACAGCACTTTTGGCATAGATTAACGAATACGTATACAGAAGGTACAAGTATTTTACGCGGCAAGTATTATACCCTACGATTAAAGATCCAACTTTAATCGTAGATTATACCAGGGTTGATTGATTTAAATCAAGTGATTTTTTAATAAAAATGATTTTTTGAAAAACTTTTTTTTTTCCATACAATTTCATTGATTTATTTAAATCATAATGTTATGGGACTAGATAAGAAAAATTCATATTAAAATTTATACAGTTTTTATTTTTTACTGAATATTGAATAAAAATATGGCATTCAAACTACAAATAGTCAAGAAAATCGAGTTAGGAGATGCTTCTATTAGATGTTGAATTTACTTTTCGGAACTGATTATAGACCAGTAATTTTTATTACTGGTCTATAATCAGTTAATTTAAGACAAAAGTCTTAGAAGTTTGAATAAACTGTTTCCTACATTTCTGTACTTAATTACTACTCTCATACTAAGATTTACTTAAGGTTTTTTTTAATTCTTACAAAGGTGCATACTAGTAAAAGTTTTCGTAAAAATATTCATAATAAGTGAAGAAGTAGGTAAGAGTTTTAAGTAAATAAGGAGAAGGTCTTCTTCAAGTTTTGTTTTTTTATTTTGACGAAGTAATTTTTGTCATAAATATGGAAGATTCTATGTCAGTAGATTAACATTTATGAAAACCATTTAAAAATGATAACTAGTTTTGGAGATAAAAAATGTTTTTTTACTTATCTAGTTTTTCTTCGGAACCATTGGGATTTTTGGGACAATATTTGGAATATTATCAGTTAAGAGTATGTAAATAATAAAAATCAAGTAAAAATCTTAAAAAGTCAAATAAAAAGTGAAAAAAAAACAAATAAATCATGATTTTTTTGATTAAAAAAAAACTGTCATAAACCAAAAAGTCATGATTTTTATCAACCCTGGATTAAACCCCATACATACCCCTGTGACAGTATAAATTACATAAACTATGCTTTCATTATTTTAAATTGATCTCAATTCAAAATTCGTAATTTACTAACATTATGCCGCGTTCAGTATTATCGTCCGACGACGCCCGCAGCGTACTTTGGTTGTTCAGTTACTCAGAGTGATCATACAAACGGACGCCCAAGGAACGCTCCGAGCGTCATCCGACGACATCGGGTGATAATATTAAACGCGGCCCAGGGCAATATTTACTAACAAAATAGATGCAAATCTGAAATAATGATGATCCTGTCTGGTGCGGGGAATTCAACCATTAAATTGTATGCTTTTTAAGGTGAATGCTACCGGGTACTCAGAGAAATTAAAAATTTCTTGTGGGGGTATTTACAAATTGTAGCTCTATTTCGGGTTGAACATCAATAAAAAAATAACAATATATCTACTGAATAATACTCATAAAAAGATTAACTAGCTCTATAATCTCGATAATCGATATTTTATTGTATTATTTCGCATTTACGCGTACGAAGCAAAATCTAACGATTTAACGATCAGTTGATAGATCAAACTGTACTTGCGGAATGTTCTGTAATACGGACCTGAGCTGAGTAACTGAACGACCAAAGTACGCTCCGTGCGTCGTCGGACGATAATACTGAACGTACCACTTTTCTGCCTACGAGTCGCATCTGCATCTTTATAATCTCTGTTTAAATAATCAATTAATCTTAGAACTACGCCTATAATGCAAATAATTTTTTGTACTTATAAGTGGTATGTGATCCCTTTTTGTTTGTTTGCTTTCATATCATAATTAGTACACTTTCTGTACATTCACGACGGCATTTTTGTAATTTCTTGTCACCGGTTACGCTCGGCGCCTTACCTTGACGCGGACTAATAGCAAGATGTCACAATTAGCTTGTTTTCGAGTCTTCAGATATTCGCGCTAGTCACTCATCTGTACTTATGTAATATCATTGTTAACAGTCCAATAGTAAATGTAAAAATGTGGATGGACAAAAATTTTACGTATAGAATTTACATGGTCTGAAGTTTTTTCTAAGCGTAATCAAAAGCGTCAACGCGTTAGCTTCAGGCAACTGCCCAAGTTTGGCATCAGGTTTAACCTACCGCAGAGCAAAATTTGCAAGCAATGCTGGTGGTATTCGTGTGATTATTTCCATCACTTTTAATTTTGAAACTAATTCATTACGAACCAAAATCGCCGGCTTATATTTCAATTCTTTGGCTAATTGTCATTTTTATAACGTGTTAATGCCTTCTTTTTTGGCTATGATTGTTTTTTTTTCATATTCTGAATGTTGCAGATCAATGTATGTATTTTATTACTTTAGTTCAAAGTTGCTATTTCGATTTATGAACTACGTTGAGAGAAATTGTCTTTTGTTACGATGTCGTCACGCATTTCATATAACTGCCCAAGTTTGGCATCAGGTTTAACCTACCGCAGAGCAAAATTTGCAGGCAGTGCTGGTGGTATTTGTGCGATTATTTCCAACACTTTTAATTTTGTAACTAATTCATTACAAACCAAAATCGCCGGCTTATGTTTCAATTCTTTGGCTAATTGTCATTTTTATGTGTTAATGCCTTCTCTTTTGGCTATGATTGTTTTTTTTTAACATTTTCTGAATTTTGCAGATAAATGTATGTATTTTATTACTTAAGTTCAAAGTTGCTATTTCGATTTCTGAACTACATTGAGAGAAATTGTCTTTTGTTACGATGTCGTCACGCATTTTATATAACGGCCCAAGTTTTGCATCAGGTTTAACCTACCACAGAGCAAAATTTGCAGGCAATGCGAATTATTACAATTCTTTGACTAATTGTCATTTTTTAACCGACGAAAAAGAGAGGAGGTTCTCAATTCGACGCGTATATATATATTTTTTTTTTTTAATGTATGACCACGCATATCTTTTTACAGAGTAGTCCGACTTTGATCATTATTTTTTTAATGGATAAGGTATATCTCGTAGTTGGGCCCATTTTTTTTTCGATTATCTATATTCCCTTTCTTTTTCTTTCTTCTCGCTTTTGGCGGTCCAATATACGGAAACACCACAAGTAGAGGGCATTTTTTCAGCAGTTAGGGCCCGACGCAGTTATCATTATTAAAACCGTAAGCGTTTCTTTTTCGTTACCTCTTTTAATAAAGTAAGAAAAAAAGAAATAAAAATGGTTTATTGTCACAGTTAACGACGCGCAACATTTAAACAACAGTGTATTGATGGGCATTTATCCGGATAAATACTAAAAATGGATAAATACTCATAAATATCCATTTTCACTCGAGTATTTATCCAAAACAGTGGATAAATATTTTATACGTACAATTTTCGTTTCTTGTATGAAATGTAACGTAAATTTGCTTATTTTACACACAAAGTATTTTTTATTAAATGGAAATCTGTAATTATAGAATTGTGCCTTATTTTAATCAATTCTCTACAAGTCTACACTATTACTTAAGTCGTAAATGTCGAAAAGTCTGTTTATTAGGTTTTTTTCGCGAAAACTGGCTACGGGTCAATAGTACACGAATCAACCATTATGTTAAATCATGTTTGTCTATCTGTTTGTTATCTCAGCACGTGAGAACGGCTGAAAGGATCGTGATGAAACTTTACAGTTGTATTGGTATTAGCCTAACTTATGGTATATTCCACTTTGTTGTGTTTAAAAATTGAGGTATGTGGTAAATCCTGGAATACAGCTTGACCCCTCGATTTTATGAAGTAACATTTTAAGTAAAGGGCATGATTGAATGAAAAGAAAAAAATAAAAATGGTATATCGTCTCGCGCAAGCGCGGATTGTTGGTTGGTTACGGTTTCCTAACTGCCAAAATTAATATCCAATCTATCTACGATTTACCCTGCTGGAGAAGGAAATTTGACATATTTTGTATGGAGCTTATGTCAAATTCCTATCTCTAAGTAGGGCAAATCGTGGATAGATTGGATATTAATTTTGGCCCTAAATATACAACTAGTCCAGTTATCTAGTTGAACTAGATACCTATTTTGAACTAAGTCAACTTGACCGAAACGTCGAGGTTAGTCAAAATGTTTGTTATATTTTGATTTAATTGTGCGCGACAAGTCCCGTAAACTTAGTTCAGTATGAGTGAAATTCGCGAAAGTTTAAAAACTTCTAGATACCTATTGTTATTGAGTTTTGTTGTCATTAAAATCAGCTAGAGGGATGAAAAATGAGAAATATAACACAAATCAACAATTTTTATAATTGATGTATTTCTGTGTGTTCGTACCTCATCACGTAACAATGGCTGAACAGATCATAAAGAAACATTTTACTTACATATGTATTAGCTTAACTTACAAACTCAGGTGCGATTTATCTCAAACTGTTAAGTAAATCCTGGAATACAGCTTGACCTGTCTATTGTATAAAGTTGCATACGAAGTAGAGGGTCTATTGTATGAAGTTGCATACTGCATACATATGAAGTAGAGGGTGATTGTTGGTTGGTTGCGGTTTCCTAAAAATACAACTAAAAAATTATCTAGTTGAACTAGATGTTGTTATTGAGTTTTATTTTCGTGAAACCCGGCTAGGGGGGATAAAAATGAGAAATATAACAAAAACCATCAATTTTGGAGGTATGTTTTATCTCAATTAGTTGAGTAGACCCTGAGATACGTCTTGAACCTGCTATTGTGGGCAGTCGCATAAAAATAATGGTCGTCATTTTGAAATAGTGTGCAAAGGAGAAATGATCTGAGACCTCCTTCACGCTTAAAGATTACGTACGCTAAAAAGGAGTACTTAGGTATCATTCATCTAAAATACTCATCAAAATCACAGATTGATCAGTCAAAGTAACCCATTGGATTCAGAATCTGAATTTTATGGCCGGTTCACATTATTCCAGCAGCATTCCAATCCAGGCTTGGTTAATTTGGTGATATTAACATCCCCAATGAAACGGCATTGGGGATGTTAATATCACCAAATTAACCAAGCCAACTGAATTTGTAGCTTTCTTTTTTTAGGGTTCCGTAGTCCTACAAGGAACCCTTATAGTTTCGTCATGTCCGTCCGTATGTCCTAATCCTTTACAGCTTAATAACTTCTACAGTTATAAACATAACTAAATGAAATTTTGTTACAAAATGGTTTACATATAGATCTCAATTTTAAAAGAATAAAAAAATCTTGTTTACTTATTTTAGGGGTGGCGCCCATACATGTGAAATGGGGATGAATTTTTTTTTTCGCTGCACCCCCTTGTCTGGGGTATCATTCAATAGGTCTACTAAAATGAAGGTAATGTTTCATACATAACTTTTTTATCAGGTATACCATCTGCGAAATACAGTTCGCCAAAGTGGCTTGCAATGTGTCCCCCCCCTGCCATTTCTAAACTATGCGACGTAGAAACTTATGGTCTTCCACATTGATAGACCTTTATAAAAACTCTCTTTCAAAATTATTTCAGTATAATGCGATTATAAATTTTTGAGTTATAGTGAGAAAACTGAAAAATACTTAAGACGTCCTAGTTCAAAGGTCATTGACCTTAGAGAAAAATGATCTTAGCAAATAATGCTCCTTTAGTTACTTTCTCAATCACAAAACGTAACTATGTGTTATATTGAAATGACACACTTCTTGAATTTAGTTTCTTAAATTTATCGCTAGGTGGCGCTGTTTGCCAAATCTTAAATAGCAATGATTAATATTCGATTTGATTCGTTTGTAATTAGACCACCTACTTTAGGAACCCTATAATAGTATGGCCCGACATGCTCTTGGCCGGTTTTTAATACAACCTTTCGAATAATTTCACTGCATCTTCCGGATGTCTTGAGGTACCTATTCAATGATATTCACAATATCTTAATTTGAGCGTTCTTTGCATCTTGCAGTAGTTGGACAGACAGTCCGTTGAAATCGTAAGACATGTGCGATAGCAACTCTGTATAGTTTGTAGACATGTTTATCAGGTCTTTTGCATTTATTTTATCGGGATATTATGGAACTACATACTAACTTACTCTGTGAATGTACTGGGGCCTCATAATGGAAGATTGTAGCCAGCCTGACTCAGTCTAACACAAAGAAAAACCACCACCTTCATCTTCCTTGCCTTGCCTTCTGGCACCTGCTGCATATGCATATATTAGTTGGTGGAAGGGCTAGGTGCTACGTATTGCATCAAAGCTTGACGACCTAGTTTTGAAAGAATTAACACTATATATTGTAACTTCATATTTTGTATGTCATGGATTTCCGCAGAGTAACGCCTGATTCCATTCTTTATCAGAAGTTTGGAAAGTTCATGGTGTACAACTACGTTAGAACAATACACTATATCAATCACACACGCTTTACAGTTCCAAACAGTTCCGAAATATGGCACACGGACCATTTCCTTGCATTAAAAAAAAAAGTTGACTTTGACTGCCAAGCGGATCGAGCGTATCTACTTTCCAATTATTTCCATTCCTCAACAAAATAAAATATATAAATCAAAGAGAACTTGAAATTCCTAGGTAATAGTTTGAAATTCTAGTTTCAAACCACTTTGCAACGCCAAGCTAAGTTCTAGGTATTACGGGGCGCGGGGGGTGGAAGAGCTAAGTAAGCAAAATCAGAAAAATATCTATCAGAGACGCATAAAATATATTTATCCACCATTTTGGATAAATATCCGATAAATACGGGTAAGAACGAGTATTTATCCATTTCTGATAAATATCCGAGTTTTTATCTTTTTGATATTTATCCACTGCCCATCACTGCAACAGTGATACAAAACACAAGCAGGTAACTAACAGGTGGGGTTACAAAAAAAGTCAAACAAAAAAACACATAGGTAAATATAAAGAAAGGACAGTCGACCGACATAAAATATAATAAAAGTATAGTTGACCGCATGACAGTGGCAACACCCGAGTCAGAAAACCGCCCTTACTGCTTACGAAATAAAGGCGCTGTCAACGTCAAAATTGTTACCACTGACGTACGGTCGACGGCACCTAAAATGATCTCCGTTAATTCTCAAGACAAAACAAACATACAAAAGTAAACATTTTTGTAGCCTTTTGGGGCTAGAACTTAGCTGAAATTATCTAATTTTGGACATAGTGAAACTCCAGTCTCATCAGCGTTTAACATTCTGCCAGGATCTTTCATCATTCCTCTTTCATTAAAAAAATATTCAAGATCTGTAAACCATTTTCTGATTAAGCTCTCTCTAACCGATTAATTGATAATATTAATAATACCTTCAAGTTCACGTACTCGCGATGCCTCCTAAGAAAATTTTAGTACCATGTTTGTCCGTCCGTCTGGAAACCCATTTTCTTTTCCAATATATTTTATTAATTTTGTTACTGTTTCCAACTCCTCTTCGCTTACATAAATCCCACGTTTTGCTAATTCTATAATTCAGTCTATAACTTTTTGCTCACCATCAATTTTGACTTATTTATTTAAGACAACAATGGATTCAATGTGTTAGTAACATATAACTTAACCTATGTTAGTACTTAGTAACTAAAAGGGATTTGGTCCGGTCGACTAGCGCCCACACAAGCGGACTATCATCCCGGGCGGCTAAAAGGTATAACTATGACCTTTAATATAACCTAAAATAAATTCACCATTACTTATGGTTGTGCTGTTCAAGTATTTAAGAAATGATGCAATTCTGCAAACATGGCTTTACCTCTATATAGAGGTGGGAGCATGTGGCTTTGACTGTGAAAGTTGGCTCACTTCCGAGTTGATTCTCCTTGGGCACTTCTGCTGATAGTTTTTCACCACTAGTTGTTTCGGACCCAGTCCCCATTGCTGCTCGAGCACCCGTCTGGTAGTAGCGGGATGGGCCGTTGTAGTATACCTGTTTTGCATTAGGAGTAATTTTTTTCGTAGAATTTCTACTCTTTTGTATATTTTGGCTTTGACTGTGAAAGTTGGCTCACTTCCGAGTTGATTCTCCTTGGGCACTTCTGCTGATAGTTTTTCACCACTAGTTGTATCTTGGACCCAGTCCCCATTACTGCTCGAGCACCCGTCTGGTAGTAGCGGGATGGGCCGTTGTAGTATACCTGTTTTGCATTAGGAGTAATTTTTTTCGTAGAATTTCTACTCTTTCGGCTATTTTGGCTTTGACTGTGAAAGTTGGCTCACTTCCGAGTTGATTCTCCTTGGGCACTTCTGCTCATAGTTTTTCACTACTAGTTGTTTCATGGACCCAGTCCCCATTGCTGCTCGAGCACCCGTCTGCTAGTAGCGGATTGTGCCGTTGTAGTATACCTGTTTTGAATTGGGAGTAAAATTTTTGGTAGAATTTCAACTCTTTTGGCCATTTTTAATAGCTTTAATTTTCTCATTGCGATTGCTTCCAAATAGGTATTCGTTTCTTTCAACATCTTTTACCAGATTTAAGAACTATTTGTTCAAAGTAGCTAATGTAATTTATTTTCTTGCTTTTGTTTGGATTGCATGTAAATCAGACAAAATGCTGATGGCATTAGAAAGTGATTATATAATATTCAGTTTATCAATATTCCTAGTAATAGTATGCAATGACAAAATTTTATCAAGGAAAGAAAGTCCAAGTCCCAATTGATTTTGTTCATACTAAGGGCATAGAACAAATAATAGTACTAGTACCGGTCTTTCAATCGTCAAGTAAGCTTCTTACTCTACGGTTAAACAGTCAAGTAAGATTTACTCGACAGTTACGAGAAATTCGAGTCTTTCAAGAGACAGGTAAGAGATAACCGATGAGTAAAACACCTAACTGAAAGTAAATTGACTTGGCTGTTTCAGAGCCAGTTAGGGCTATTACTCTCCTGTTAACAAACGTCAATGTCAAACTAGCTGACAGAAACTCGAGTGTATAGTTAGATGCAAAAATATGTACTTATACACTCCACGAAACCAAAGCGTGAATTTTTGAAAAAAATGTTGATTATTATTCACAATTCACAAAACAGGTATTTTAATGTATCAGATTTCACTACTTTTGAAGCGAAGCTTCTATAGCATCGTTGTGCGCTCGGCCACCGTGGAGTAAACCGATAAAAAACGTCACCGTTAACTCACACGGGTGTTCTATCCACGCATGACAGCGCGTAGAGACTTCACTACTTTCGAGCGTCTGCTGACGCCATCCAGTTTCTATTTCTTAAATTAACGTATTAATTTCGCAGTGTATTAATTTTTTTGCAGCTGACTGTACCTTTGTTGTATGAAAAAAATATGTTTGATTTTGATGAATATCGCCTTGCATACCCTTCCCTACATTTCAACCATCCCTGTTGATCAGGATATTTACTTACCAAATGTATTGCACACACACGAGCCACCAGATTCATTTCAGATACCTACCCTGCTACTAACTTGATGGTCATCATCATCATGTTATAAATGAAGTTGACAATGATAATACCCTACACAATATACCTACTTATCGAAAATTATAATACCCTTCAATTCAATGTATTTATTTCGCCAAGAAACAACATTACAATATCAACAAAAACAATACAATATAAGTTCCAAGCTGCTTCCTTATCTGTACTGTTGCGTACGTTTTTCAACTATGTTTTTGTATAGGCACTAAGCTTCTGTTATTGGAATTTACAGTCCTTTATCTTTTTTTTCACTCATTTTGAATAGAAATAGAAATAAATCAGCTCAAATGAAAATATTTGAAAATAACAACAAGACGACCCAAGTGACAGATATGTAATGTCAAAATGAATTTTTGCATATTGATTGCATAAATATCCGGGCCAGTCTCAATCGTTTGATCACAGGATGGCAATATTGATTTATTTCAAGTGCGGCAAAGACAACAACAATATAATGCAAAATAAAGACATTTTTTAAAGTCCCTGAACCACCGCAACCACATTGAAAGAAGGTTATTATTAAATTGTTGCCATTCTGAAGAAATAAACCTCAGTTAGCTACCTGTCCAGTAATTTCAAATTGAAAGACCCAAGCAAAGCTACCAAGCCGATAAAGGTTTAGTTAAATTTACTCATTGAATAGCCAGTAAAGTCGGAATTGAAAGACCGACCCTAAATCTTTTTATTACGATTGTAAGTAATTTCTAGATTTTTAAGAGCAATCAGTAGTGGACAATTCTCCGCCTCGCCAGGACATCTCGCTTTATAAATACAATACGCCCAATTTAACTTGGCCGGAGTGAAGTTGTCACAAAACCGTCGCAATCATCATTTTATGGGTGTTAGTTGGACGCGGGAGGCGGGGAAACAAGACTTTATATGGTTTCTTTGACCCTTACTAAAATATGGACTATATTATTATATTATGGTCTAGTGGTCGCAAGCGCGACTGCTGAGCGTGGGGTCCTGGGTTCGATTCCCGGGTCGGGCAAAGAGTTATTGGGTTTTTTCATTAGGAAATTCTCAGTAACAGCCCGGAGTATGGATTTGTGCCCGGTTAATGGCAATAGGCTCGCCCCCTATTACATGGGACTATAACATAACTGGCGAAATGTGGGTGTACTATACACCTCTGCCTACCCCTTCGGGGAAATACAGGCGTGATGTTATGTTTTATGTTATGTTACTAAAATAATCGTGTCTGAAAAAAGGGATAATTGTTTTTGACACATGGTTATTCATAGATTAAAGTTCGTTCAATATTTCATTTAAATTATTTTTAGGGTTCCGTAGTCCTACAAGGAACCCTTTTTTTTGCCGTGTGGAAATCCTCATGGACGCACTCCGCCCGGGGTAGGCGGAGCCAGTGTCGGACTCTTACCGACTAAAACTACCACGGTGTTCCTTCAACTACCTTAGCCGGGGGCGTGGGAACCCGTGACTATTCACACAACCACCCCCGACAGGTCCCGGCCCGCCACAAGATGGCGAGCCCCATCTCCCCGTGTGGCCTAACGTCGGCCGCATCCCCCTCGGTGGCGCACACGGAACACTGCACGCCACCACACCTCACGGGCCTTTACCAGCTGCGCCAACTACGCCAGCTACGCCAACTGTGGCAGCTACATCAGCATGCCGCCAGGCCAGCATGCCAGCTTCGCCATCTGTGTCAGCTATGCCCACTGTGCCAGCTACGCCAGTTGCCGGTCGGGCAGCAGACTACTCCGAGTCTGCTGCTCGCAGGCCCATCCTCCTGTAATTTTTTGTAGAGGTTTTCTTCCTCGCGGTCAGGGCGGTAAAGCCAAGACCCTCGGTCCCAAGAGGCGTGAGAACAATACTCAGCAGGCACTCCTGGGGTTACGAGACCGACGGGGGCAGGGAAGGACAGTCCCCCCTCTGCCTGCCCAGTGGCAGGGTGAGTGCACACCGGGACCGCCCCTGCTCCTCCACAGTGCCCTCTGCTTTCTCAGAGGGACACGCAGAGCAACTTCCCACTGGCCCACATCGGGCCCCACCCATGCCAGAATATTCGCCACAGGGAATAAGGTCCCCCGGTCCAAAGGAGACTTATTGCCCATGCCCAGGGTGCATCGGCTCAACAACTGCCGTTCCCTTCAGAAAAGTCTAGAAGGACAAGCAGCCGTCAGACACACGTGGAGGTTTTCTGGCCAGTACCAAGGAACCTTTATAGTTTCGTCATGTCCGTCCGTCTGTCCTAATCCTTTACAGCTTAATAACTTCTACTGTTATAAACATAAGTAAATGAAATTTTGTTAAAAAATGGTTTAGATATAAATCTCAATTTTAAAAGAATAAAAAAAGTCTTGATTACGTATTTTAAGGGCCACCTTTAAAATACGTAATACATGTGAAATGGGGATGAACATTTTTTTTTCGCTGCACCCCCTCTTGTGGGTCATTGAATAGGTCTACTAAAATGAAGGTAATGTTTCATACATAACTTTTTTATCAGGTATAAATTATTTCGAGTATGATGATATTATAAATTTTTGAGTTATAGTGAGAAAACTGAAAAATACTTAAGACGTCCTAGTTCATAGGTCATTGACCTTAGAGAAAAATGATCTTAGCAAATAATGCTCCTTTAATTACTTTCTATTAAAAAAAATCACAAAAAGAAACTGTGTTATATTGATATGACACACTTCTTAAATTTAGCGCTAGGAGGCGCTGTTTGCAAAAACTAAAATAGCAATGATTAATATTCGATTTCATTCATTTGTAATTAGACCTACTTAAGGAACCCTATAATACTGAGCATGGCCCGACATGCTCTTGGCCGGTTTTTTTAATGATTGGAGTGGATTTATGCGTTAATTTTGTTTTTCTCCTCGTGACTTAAAATAAACATACTAAAAGTAAAGGCTATTTGATAAGTTGAATAAAATTTGCTATGCTAGTAAAAAGCAGTTTGTATTACAGTGGCGAGACATTGCAAAAAGTGTAATCTGAAAAAAAAAAAAAAAAAAACCCAGAACGGGCTATCAAATAAAATTTTCAACGTTTTTGCTCTTGTCGGGTTTTATCACTCGACCCTCGATGTATGTACGTGGGACACTCAGAAAGTTTTGCGCGCTCAAAAAATTTGTTCTATACGTACATATATTTTTATCAAATCTTTTCAAAGTACTTTCCACCAGCCTCTATACAAAGATTCATGCGCCTAAACCAGTTTTCAAAACACTTTTTCCAGTCCGCCGCAGACACCTCGTTTACAGCCTGCTCGAACGCAGCCAGCGCATCTTCCGGCGACGAAAATTGTATCCCTTTGAGCTGATTTTTTATTTTTGGGAATAAAAAGAAGTCACACGGTGCTAGATCAGGGCTGTAAGGAGGGTGACCCAGGAGTTTGACTGGCGTGCTGTCCAGGAAGTCCCTCGTTTTGAGTGCGGTGTGCGCAGGTGCATTGTCGTGGTGGAGCAGTAGCCCGCGGAGCCCTGTGTTTGGTCGCTTGTTGCTTATAACAGAGAAAACTTCTGGCAAACATTTGGTAGTATACCATTCGGCATTAATGCTTCTTTGATCCCGTAAGGGAATTGATACCAAGTGGCCAGTCAAATTAAAAAAGCTAGCGATCAAAATCTTACCCCCGCTTCTAGATCGCTTCACTTTGGTAGGCGTTGGCTCATTTTGAAACACCCAAACAGTCGACTGGCGCTTGGTTTCTGGGTCGTATTGATAAATCCAGGACTCATCACCTGTAACGATGTCGTAAACACGCCGAGACGAGCCTGCTTCAAATTTGTTAAGCATATCACGGCACCATTCCACCCGGGCCTGCTTCTGAGCATCGGTGAGGTTGTGCGGCACCCAGCGTGATACTATCCTCCTCACGCGAAGATGGCTGTGAAGAATCTCGTGAACGCTTCCCGATCCAATCTTCAATATGTGTTGAATCTCCTGATACGTAATTCGCCTATTGTCTTGGATTAAATTTTTCACTGCTAGCACGTTTTCTTCGGTAACAGCCGTCAAAGGGCGACCGCTTCTTTCGTCATCCCCCAAAGTTGGTCGACCGCGCTTGAATTCGTTATACCAACGATACACGGTTGCCTTGGAAGGGCCTTCATCCATGAATGCCATTTGAAGTCTATCGTACGATTCATCCGGTTTCAGGCGACACTTGAAATCGTATAAAATCATAGCTCTAAAATGTTCCCGGCCGGACAGTGAGGTCAACTCGGACGCGGCCGATGCCTTTACCACAGTAGTGGGTAAAGGCAAAAAACGCAGCCGCAAAACCAACAAGGCCGAGGCTCTCGCCTCAAAAACTCTTAAACTCTCCGAGGCAAACTCTGCCCCGGCCCCTACCCCCCGTCCCGCCTCTTACTCCTCCTCGCAGGATAACAGGCCCTCCTCCCCTCATGATCATGAACATACCTCATCTTCCCAGAAGAAGGTACCCATTCCGCCTCCCTTATTCATCCAGGATAAGGCTTATTGGACCAGGATCTCCGACTGGTGCAACCAAAATAAGATCAATTTTACTAGTGCCCGCCCCACACAGCAGGGCATTAAAGTAGTTGTCCCCACCCCCACTGATTACCGCAACCTTACCAGGTTGTTGCGCGAGCGTGGTGTGTCTTTTCACACCTACGCACTCCCAGAGGACCGACTCCTTAGAGTTGTGATCCGAGGGGTTCCGACCGAAGTCAGCTGCACGGAAGTGCACGCCGACCTCGACCGTCAAGGGATCCCGGTTGCAATTACTCACCGTATGTACCGTGGTAAGCACGGCGATCCCTACAACATGGTCCTCGTCATATGCCACCCTGGCGAAAACGCCAAAAATATCTATAACATTAAGACCGTATGCAAATTGTCAGGCATCACGGTCGAACGCCCCCACAAATCAAACCAGCCTGGACAATGTCACCGTTGCCAGCTGTATGGTCACTCCCAGCGTAACTGCTACGCAAAGCCCAGGTGCGTTAAGTGCCTAGGCGATCACGGGACTACCGAGTGCGAGCGTCCCAAGGAGAGGGACCAGTGCACGGAGCCCCCTAGCTGTGTCCTTTGCGGCAAATCCGGGCATCCAGCGAATTATCGCGGATGCCCCAAAGCCCCCAAAATGCGCAACGCCAAATCGGCGAAACGCGCCTCCGACCGCGTTGCGAGGGAAGCCCCCTCCTACGCAGCCCCCTACCAGTACCAACCACCAAACCCTAGAGGCCCACTCGGGCCCTCCCCTAATTTCCGCGGCCCACTCGGGCCCAACCCCTGGTTTAAGGGAAACCAAAAGCCCCAATTCCCACCTCTTCCGCCCTCTCGTCTCGCGCCCCCGGCCGCAGAGCCCCCTGCGCTGATGAACATACCCATCCCCGCACCTTCTCTCAGGCCCAAAACTGCACCAGCAGCCAAAGCCCCCCCCCCCATGAGAACCCCCCCTCCGGTAAACTCCCCCGGCCTTCTGCCGAGAGAATACCTCGAACCCCAATCAGGGGAGTCCCGCATTGACGCCTACTCTAGACTTTGGGCCTTTACCCAAGGCAACCATGAGCAGCGCCTCCAGGTACTTACCAAGTACCAAGACATCTTCAGAATTTTGAACTCCAATTATAATGTATAATACGGCCCCACCAAAAAGATTCAAACCCCGATCCCTAAACTTAGGCTTCTTTAATGCCCGAGGCATTAGTGGTCAACGCGATGACATAGCTGTCTTCTTGCGTGAGCACCAACTTGACATATTACTCGTTCAAGAGTCCTTTCTCAAGCCCCACTGTCGTAATCCCAACATAGCCAACTATAGGCTGATTAGGAACGACAGAACGTACACCGCACTAGGCGGAACGCTAATCTATTACCGCAATTCTTTATATTGCATCCCCATTGATCCCCCAGAGCTAGCATGCCTGGAGGCTTCAATCTGTCGCCTAGGCATGACAGGGCACCAGCCCATCACCATAGTCTCGGCCTATAGGTCCTCAAACAAACCCGCGAGTCTGCTCGAGGACGACCTAAAATCCTTATTCGATCTTAGTAATTCTGTAATTATAGCAGGCGATCTAAACGCCAAACATTGCTCATGGAGCTGTGTCTCCAATAACACCGCTGGTGTTCAATTAGAAGCACTTAGCGACAGACTTTCCTTCGACGTCATCGCCCCGATGCGTCCCACTCACTTTCCCGACACAGTAGGGCAACGGCCCGACATCCTAGATATAGCCCTCTTAAAGCGCGTAAACCTCGGTATTCGCTCTATCGAGGTAATTCAAGAATTAGACTCAGATCACCGACCTGTGATCATTCAACTGGGTCCCCGAGGTGGTCCCTCGGATCCCGGTACTCCACCCTTAACTAAAATAATAACCGATTGGAGGAGACTAGAGGACCGCCTCAAATCTACCTCATCCCCCCAACTAGATTCAATCCCTGACTCCATCGAGACAGTCGCGGATACGGTGGCCGCGATCACCTCGCTCACCAACCATGTGCAGTCCGTAGTGGGCGAATGCTCACGGCAGGTTCCGATGCTGGATGACCAGCGTCTGAAACTGCCGGACGATGTAAATGAGTTGAGGACCGAGAGGAACGCGGCCATCCGTGCCTATGACGCTTTTCCCAACGAAGCCAACCGTGCCCATATGCGCTCTTTGCAGAATACTGTAAAAAGACGTGTAGCTCAGGTACGGGAGGATCGCTGGGACAAGGAAGTCAGCGAAATCCAACCGTCTCATTTAGCCTTCTGGGCACTTCAACGCAAACTCAAATGCGAGACCACGGCAGCTATGCCCCCCCTAAATCGACCCAATCAAAGGCCGGCCTTTGATGATGACGAAAAAGCCGAATGCTTAGCCGACAGCTTGGAGTCTCAATGCACTCTCAGTACGCTTCCCGTAAGCCAAACCCACCTTGACAAGGTTAATTCAGAAGTAGAGCGTAGGTCAGCCCTCCCCCCCCCCCCAATAGATGACCCTGATGACCCGCTCCCACCGATCACCCCTGACGAAGTTCTCTCTATAGTCAAGGATCTTAAGCCCAAAAAAGCCCCCGGCGCAGACGGCATCACCAATAAGGTGTTGAAACGTTTCCCTGCCACCCTAATCGCTCTAATGACCGTCATCTTCAATGCGGCTTTTAAAAACAACATCTTTCCCCAGGCTTGGAAACAGGCTACGGTAATCGGTATTTCCAAACCGGGCAAACCAAAAGCCGAGCCGAGTAGTTACCGGCCGATTAGTCTCCTCAATGTCTTCGGTAAAATCTACGAGAAGCTCATTTATAAGCGACTCAAAGATTTCGCCGACTCAAATAAACTCCTTCCCGACGAGCAGTTTGGCTTTCGTACAAAGCACTGCTGCGTTAATCAACTGCACCGCATTGTAGAACACATCAGTGCAGGCTTCGTACGCGGTCAAATGACCGGTACTCTCTTTTTCGACGTAGCAAAGGCTTTCGATAAAGTGTGGCACAACGGCTTATTATATAAGCTGTACACTATGAATGTGCCACATCGTCTCGTGCTCATCATCCGAGACTACTTATCGAATCGTACCTTTTGCTATCGCATAGAAGGGGCTCTCTCCTCCCCCCATCCCATTCACGCCGGTGTGCCACAAGGCTCCGTGCTCTCCCCCCTACTGTTCACGCTGTACACCAGCGATATTCCAAAATGCGGTGCAGCCCGTATTGCCCTTTTCGCCGACGACACGGCAATCTATTACTCCGGCAAGAGCCATGTCGCTATTTCTCGTACCCTCCAATCCGCGGCCAACACCCTAGGTGACTGGTTCCGGAAATGGAGAATCGAAGTCAATCCCGAAAAAAGTGCAGCGGTCCTATTCGATAAGAAACCCCTGTCACAGTACCGCAAAGAACTGAACGTACCAGTTTCAATGTTTGGTAAACAGATCCCATGGCAAAGTAAAGCCAAATACCTTGGAGTGATCCTTGACCGTAGACTGACTTTCAGACCGCATATCCGCAAGGTGAAAAACCGTGCCGCCTTCGTCCTCGGACGTCTCCACCCCCTACTCAATGCGCACAGTAAGTTGCCCACTCCTCTCAAAGTAAGGATATACACCACCTGTATCCGCCCCATTCTCGCCTATGCTTGCGTTGTGTTCGCACACGTTAAGCCGGTGAGAATTCACTTACTCCAAACCCTCCAAAACCGTTTCATGCGAAGGGCCGTAGGCGCCCCCTGGTACGTACGCAACGCCGACCTCCACCTAGAACTCAAACTGCCGACCATCAAGCAGTTTTTCAAGCGTGTCACAAAACGCTATTTCGATTCCGCTCCCAAGCACCCCAATCCCTTGGTCGTGGCGGCCACAGTCTACCAGCCATCTGCTATTAGCAAAATCCGACGTCCCAGACACACACTCATTGAGCCCGATGACGCTATTACACTCCTCCAGGAGTCAGATAAAAGTACAAGCACACTCCGACGCCGTCGTCCAAAATATCGTCCCCGCCGGCGAGGACCGACGCGACACACACACAGAATCCGAGAGTCCGACTCTCGAGAAACAGAAACACATGCCGACGCAGCACCGGCTGCTGGGGGGACCGGTGGCGGGGTCCCCCTGCTGCACCCTGAGTCGAGGTCCGAGCTCCCCCCTGGGGACGCCCTCACGGTGTAAGCAACCGGAGATAATCTCGTCACGCGAGACCGGCCCTATGCTCTAGAGTAGTTCCTAGGAGCAGGCTATTGCGTAGCCACTTGTTAGGTTTTCTAGGTAGGTCTTAGCCTCGCCGGCGAGGCTTGCCGCTTCACGGCGTTTTTAACACGTCACCCGATAGGAACCGAAAGTCCGCTACTTTCGAGGAAACCAATTCGATGCAGCAACGGCTGCTAGGGGGACATATGAACGGCGGGGTCCCCCTGCAATGCCCCAGCGAGGTTCGAGCCCCCCCCTCGGGGGGCGCCCGCTTGCGCGCGGTATTGATACCGCGCGTATTTAGTTTATAAGTTAGGGAAAAACTTTCGGCGAATGGAGTCCCACATGGGACTCTCCGCCAACTAAGTCCGGTTAAGCAGAAATGGGACTTCGGTCCCACCTGCGAGAGTCCATTCGAAAAAAAAAAAAAAAAAAAATGTTCCCGGCGCAGATCCATATTTCAGTGAGACACAATACTTTGAATTAACTCGCAAAAAATGTGGAGGGAAATTTTGAAATTGGAACTTACTTATTTTTACTTATAAATAATCATATTTTCGAAAAACATTATAACTGGCCAGTCTCCCATATATAAAAACTTTTTTTCGCAATACTTTCTGAGGGGCCTGGTATTAACAGCTCTATCAAATCGAATCGGTGTTTTATTTTTATTTTGCACGCATGTTTGTGTCTAAGCGCACCTGCAATACAAAACTTATCCGAAAAAAAAATCATCAAACACGAGCCACTGACCTCATGTGCCTCCGTGACCTTACCTCGTTAGCAAAACTCGGTTTTTAATACCAAAATGGCATTTTGCATTTTTTGTCAAATTATGGCAAATTAATGTGTTGTTTAGGTTAGGTGCATTTTTTTTTTTATAGTACATTACTGCCGCGGTCTATAATGACTACTTTGCTGGTCGCGCTGATCATGGCCGACAGCGCAGCGTAGCGCAGCTCCAGGCCGACACAGCGCGATCAGCGTGCAGCACTTGATGGACGAGCTGAGATAAAGGCCGAGGCCGTAGGTCGAGGCCTTTACAGCGAGGACAGTAAGGGCTGCAATGATGGCCAAGTGGCCATAGTGGGCCAAGGATTGTATAGTACTTTACTCAAAAATGCAAGTACCTAATCTAAATAAAACCAGCAAGTAATTTAAATAAAATATATATTAATTAACTAGAAATTTAATTAAAATGACAATTATGAAAAGTACAGTTACTAAAATTCAACACCGACTTTCCCGGTTTGATATTACTAATAGTTTGCGATAATTTTAATGCGGTGTTTGACTGCTGTATTATTTCATCATTTATTACTTCATTTTCCACTGCACAAATTTTTCATATGCAAGCTTATATTTTTCCTTTGAGTTTCGCGGTATTAAATTTTCAACCACTAATTTAGTTTCATCTTTAATGTCTGGCGGTGTTAAACACATTGAATCGGAAGAATTTTCGCTTTGAGAGCTCATTTTTAGCAAAAAAGTCACTAAATAAAAATGAAAACCGCGCTTTTGTTACTTCTTTTTTTTTTTTTTTTTAGCAATGGTAGTTGGAACTATACAACCAAATATGGAATAAAATCTTTGTACCTATCTCTAAATACAAACAGCTGTGTTTTAAATAAAATCTTTTTGCATTTGATTTTTTAAAACGTTGAAACGTCAAAATAGCGGCCGGCAAGACTTTGCCGGCCGCTCCTTGAAACAGAACGGCAAGGTCGACTTTGCTCAAACAAGGTTGTCAAAATAATGACCACATTACATGCATTGTTGAGTAAATACATATAATACATAAGAGTCGCCAAACATCCTGTAATATTCATTCTGCTTTGTATCATAACTTTGTTTCTTAATCAAGTTTTTGAGATTAAACCATTTTTGTTTGGAAAGTAACTGTTCGCGACAACCCTAAAAATGTGCGCGGCAACCCTGTTTCAGTGTCGTTTTCTACTGAAAGACAGTAAAAACGCGAGTGTAATATTTCATTAAGTCAAAAGACAATTTAGAGACAGTAATAGTGAAATATTTAAGTAATTAGTACCGTAATACAGTAGATTCAGTGTGTTTATTAACCTAAATTCAGTGTTAGTGCTGAAACACGTAAGTTTTCATGATATTTTATGTGCTTAATAGTCAAAATAGTGAATTTCATAGTTTTTCGTAGAACGCATTTGACCCATGCAAATGGCAGGGAACAAGTTGCGCGGAGTGCGCGTCTCGAGCGAGGGCGCTGCCTCCAGTATATTTTTTATTTACTAGTACAGAATCGTAACTATGCACTTCATGAAAACTTATATCTTTGTTATTTAAGTAAATATCAGTGTAATCTTTCAGGTATAGCGTTACTTATGTTCGTTCTATATAGATTTATCCATTTATGTAGCATTTTAGCACTTTCATAGTAAAATAACAGTTTTATATAGAAAATTAAATTTAAAAATACAGTTTTTATAAGAAATACATAACTTTTTATAGTAAATGAAACGTAAATAGAAGGAATATAGTAAATAACGCTATATACTGCAAATATTATGTGAATTTGTAAGTTAGTAATAGTTTTAACATTGTTTAGAGTCATGAAATTTGTAAGTTTTTTAATTGTGAAATTTAACATAGTAAAATAATAGGTAGGTATGTGTCTTGCCACCTACGGCTAGACAATACATGTATCTATAGTATACCATCAATAGAAAAACATTAACTTCCATAAATTTTGTCTGGGTTCGATAAGAAAAATGTAAACAAACCGATAAAAAATTGTATGAAAAACTTACCCGTTTCGAGAATATATGTATCTAGCCTAGTTTACTTCAAATAAATACCTCTTCTAATTGTTTTTTATTTAAAGCCAAAATGGTCGTGCAGGGCATACCGTATAGTAAATAGTCCCAACCCCAATAACAAAAAAGTTATTGAGGGTGAAAGTAATAAAAATCCCCTGACACGGCCAATTTTGCACAGAAAACCAAAATCTATGGATAATCTATGACACCTAGAATGATGAGTCATAGATCATTAGATAGCCTAGATTTTTGCCTATCCATAGGTTTTAGTTGCATAGAAAAGACACAAATAGATACATAGATATAGACAGAAATGTAAAAATAAATAGAATAAATAAAGTTGTAAATGGCTTTAGGCGCCTGCGGCTCTCGTGCCGGTAAAGTTTAGTGCCGCGTTAGTAAACGCATTTTCAATAGAATTCGTAGCAAATCTACCATATAGTCAAGCCTTCAAAAGAAATGGAGTAAGCAGAGGCCTCAAGCTCTTCATGAACAGTCAAGTCGGTGTTTTCATTTCCTGAAAATTCTCCCGGTGTTCCCGAAATAATCCTTCAGTTCGGCGTGGGAAGTCAACCTATAGGTACAGGGCGTCAGCGGCTCATACACACGGTATCGAGTTCCGCCCGTCCGGTACAGTAACAGAACAAAATCAGCTTAGTTCAAATCGGCCTTGCTTGCGATGTGGACATGGGTAGTTCGCGAACGAAAGACAAAATCGTATCAGTGTATCCGACTTTCAAAATAATGTAGGTACTCTACTAATTTCATAGGAAACAATAAATTAGGCTTTTATGGTAATAATAAACTACATAAATAAGTTAGAGAAACAAGGACGATATTTATGATACGTTTTGTCTTTTTTTGTTAGACTGTACATACATGATAAATAAGAGGATGGTCGCTGGCAAGGCGAGTTCTATGCCGCCGACTTACACTATCGTACCACCCGCCATAAATCTAAATTCGTTCGTTCGCGGTCTATAACTGTACGTTTCACACGCCATTTTTTGCCTCGTACACCAAAACTGTGGTACCAACTTACGTCAGCGATTTTCCCGAACAAATTCGACATGGGAGCCTTCAAGAAAAGAGCATACTTTTTATTAAAAGTCGGCAACGCATCGGCGACTCCCCTGGTGATGTGAATGTCCATGGGTGGCGGAGATTGCATACCATCAGGTGACCCACTTGCTCGTTTGCCCTCCAATGTTATAAAAAAAGTAGTGGGTAGTAGGTTGGTGCACACAAGAAAAGCTATCTTTTGTGTCATATTCAATGATCAAACGAAATTCTCAAGTGAAGTCGATCATTATTATATTTCGTCACTTAGGGCCGGTCTTCTTACTCTACGGTTAAACAGTCAAGTAAGATTTACTCGACTGTTAAGAGAAATTTGAGTCTTTCAAGAGACAGTTAAGAGATAACCGATGAGTAAAACACTTAACTGAAGAGTAAATCTACCTGGCTGTTTCAGAGCCAGTTAGGGCTATTACTCTCCTGTTAACAAACATCAATGTCAAACTAGCTGATAGAAACTCGAGTGTATAGTCAGCTGCTAAAATATGTACTTATACACTCCACGAATCCAAAACGTAATTTTTTGAAAAATTTGTTGATTACATATTCACTATTCACAAACCAGGTAGTTTATGTATCAGATTTCACTACTTTTGAAGCGAAGCTTCTATAGCGTCGTTGTGCGCTCGGCCACCGTGGAGTAAACCGATAAAAAACGTCACCGGTAACTCACACGCGTGTTCTATCCACGCTTGAAAACGCGTAGAGACTTCGCTTCTTTCGAGCGTCCGCCGACGACATCTAGTTTCTATTTCTTAAATTAACGTATTAATTTCGCAGTGTATTCATTTTTTGCCGCTGACTGTACCTTTGTTGTGTGAAAAAATTAATGTTTTTATTTTGATGAAGATCGCCTTGCACATCCTTCCCTACATTTCAACTATCCCTGTTCATCAGGATATTTACCTACCAACTGTATTGCACACACACGAGCCGATTCATTTCAGATACCCTGCTACTAACTTGCTGGTCATCATCATCATGTTATAAATGCAGTTGACAATGATGATAACCTACACAATATACCTACTTATCCAAAATTATAATACACTTCAATTCAATGTATTTATTTCGCCAAGAAACGACATTACAATATCAACAAAACAATACAATATAAGTTCCAAGCTGCTTCCTTGTCTGTACTGTTGCGTACGTTTCAACTATGTTTTTGTATAGGCACTAAGCTTCTGTTATTGGAATTTACAGTCCTTTCTCTTTTTCGTTTTGTTTTCACTAATTTTGAATAGAAATAGAAATAAATCAGCTCAATTGAAAATATTTGAATGGAGTATGGAAAAGGAAACCTCAGCTTCCGTAAAAGAGTTGACGAAATGTACCTTTTTTTTCCGTGGGGTAAATCCTCATGGACGCACTCCGCCCGGGGAAGGATTAAAGGTGATGTATCTTTATTACAACCTAATACAGAATTTACAAAAGTAGGTTGAGTTGGCCATGCAGCCTACAACATAGCTGTATCAATAATCTAAACTTTTAGCAAGTATTACATGCACGGCCAATCGTTTTACTTGGCTAAAGACTCTTTGGTTTTTTTTTTTTTTTTTACGGACTTATTCCGCCAACGTAATTGGCGCCTATTTTATATCTAATCCATTTCCATACTAGTTCTCGCGTGCATTCCTCTCGTACTTCCATGCTTCATACTGTATCTTTCTTTTATCCATTGTCATTTATTCTGTGGGTGGGACTCCCACTTTTAACCTATTTTCTACTCTTCTACTTGAATTCTTTATTTACTATTTTACTTAAATCTGGGATAAATAATTCTAACAAGTTCGGTTTTATTATACATATTTAAACTTAGATTATTTTTTTTTTTTTTTTTTTTATGATTTATAGATCTGCTCTTGACCACAATCTAGACAGCTTTGTCAGGATGTGGTCGACGATGGAGCGAGCAAACCTATTAGGTGCCGATTCACTCCAGCTTTAAAGGCGTTAGGGTTATAAGTGCCCGGAAATACAGATGCCGGCAGTGAATTCCACAACTTGGCTGTGCGCATTATGAAAGAGTTCTCAAAGCGCTTGGTCCTGATAGTAGGGATTTCCACCAAATGTGGATGATATCCTGCAGTGCGGCGTGTAGTCCGATGAAAGAAAGGAGATGGCGGAATAAGCTCATGGAGCTCTTGCGCACACTCTCCAAAGTACAGCCTGATACATACATATTTACATTTTGGTTATTCATTTAATCCACTTAAACATTTTGCAATCAATACCCATTTCTTGTTCGAAATCGTAACGTTCCCTAGCGTAAATTGGGCAGTCCAATATTATGTGCGGGACTGACTCCGCTACATTTGGATCACAGGTGCACGATGGGCTCTCCTTACACTTAAAACGGTTTAAGTATTCTGAGAACCCACCGTGCCCCGTTAAGACTTGGGTGAGCACGCCTGTTGGCCTCACCCGTTTTATAATACGGTATGCCGCTACAACGTCCGGAAGAAACATTTTCGTCACCGAGGCCGTCTCGCCAGACACATATCTCCGATTCCACTCATCAAGCGAGCCCAAACGGATTTGGCGCTTGATGAATGAGACCGGACATTGGTCATAGTCCGGCTTCCTCCGGGACGACAACGCCGCTTCCTTCGCCAGCTCGTCCGCGCGCTCATTCCCCGGCAGGCCCGCGTGGGCTTTGACCCAGAAGAAGGATATATCTTTGTTCTGGTTCAATGCCAGGGCCAGGTTGGCTCGTGCACTGACCGCCAGAGGATGAAGAGAGCCATGATTTGTAAGCGTCTGCAATGCTGACATTAAGTCACTATACAAACCATAGCTCGTTTCTTTGCGCTTGAGAATTACGTCCGTTGCCTTGCAAATGGCTAGTAGTTCCGCCTGGTAGACAGTGCAGTACGCGGCGAGGCTGAGCTTGAGGTTCTGGATTTCACCTTCATTATCCCACAAGGATAATGCGGCTCCGACCTTCCCCTCAATCTTGCTGCCGTCAGTGAATATTCGCACTGCCTGCACGTTATGGCTGTCCACCAGCTGTTGGTCTGCCAAGCATACAAACTCCAAAGCCATTTGTTTGGCAGGGTGAGGAGTTTCTGCAAATCTTACCATACTCTCAATCTCCCTGTCTCCTGGCACAAACTGGGAGGACCCTCTCCTTGCCTCATACAGGGCGGCTGCCTCTTGTATGCGGAGGTCTAGAGGTATTATCCCAGCCAGCACCAGTGCCGAGTTAAGTGAGACTGTGCGGTAAGACTTACAGAGCTTCTGGACGAATCCTCGTTGGACCGAGCCTAGCGTCTTCCGTATACCCAGCTTCTTTGTAGCGAGAGCCCAGGCTCCAGCCGCGTACGTTACTATCGGTTCTATGGTGGCCGTATATATAATATGTATCACCTCCCTATTTAGACCCCAGCTTACCTTTGCCGCACGCGCCAGTTTTTTATATATTTCTGCCACCTTCTTGCAGACGTTCTTAGTGTGTTCGCCAAAACTTAACTTATTGTATTATGATAAAACAAAGTTTAACCGGATTAAATCGCGTATATTATTTAAATTGGTTTCCCTGACGTTTCGAAAGCTTTGCAGCATTTCGTGGTCGCAGGTAGACTAAGATGACAAGCGTCTTTAAAATATTTCTAAAAAATTATTTTAATCTACCGTACAATATTATTAATTAAAATCGTTTCGATGCACGCAGTAACTAATTAACTAACTAATTAACTTATTGTCTATGGTCAGACCTAGCAGTTTCATGCTCCCGACCATACCAATGCCGACCCCGGCCATACTCTTTGGTTGCATATTAGGTGCACTGACCGTAAGTACCAGATTCTGCAATGACTAAGTACTTTTTCGCGTTTTACCGACTAAAAGTCTGGATTAAACAAAAATTGGCACGTAAAACCAATCCAACTGAACTTAAGCTAGACAACGGCCATCTGCGCCAGGGGCCTTTATGAAGCAGTTTCACGTATTCACGACATGAGAAGCCGCCGTGCGCCGTTTACCAAATTCTTACTGTGCACTGTGAAAGACAGAAAAACCCATATTCACCAACCTTCATGCTCACTCTGTGAAGAAGAAGCGATTGAGATACTTTGAGCCACCTTGAGCTGTCAATTATGCAAATGACAAGGTCGTGTCTGTAACGTAGATATCAGGAAACTTATTCACGTAGTACGCATATACATATAAGATAATGACGTGGTCACTTATATGGAATAAAGATCGACAGGACCAGGTCGTTGTTTGAGATGAATGATTAATTTAATTCTATTTATCACCTGATATCAAACAGGTAGTAGGTGTATAAAATAAAAGCAAAACTTAAGTTACCGACAGTGAAGAATTTAGTAGGTACTACTCGCCCAGATAAATAATGGGATTGAAAATGGTGGCATTTGTATTTATATCTCGCTCACACGTACGGGGTTGTGTGAGCGAGAGGCACATAAAACAATATATTACTTTTCCAATCTTCTGATATACTAGCAAAGCATTCTCTAATCAGAATAATTTGAAATAAGTAACCGTAATGTAGTCGAAGTCGAAATAATGCCTATTGTACACGAGGGCAGGACTGCGAGACAGAACAGTGAGCTGAACAGTACCTACTGCTACTGTGTGAACGCCCGAACACAGGCCTTACTCCCGACTCTCTGAACCAAATCGAGCTAATGTCAATTCCTAGAGGAATGCGGTACTAATTGACACTATTCAAATTCGATTGATACAGAACTCGAACTATTCGGGGTAAGGCCACAAAGTAAAGAAAGTTCTTTAGTCTTTACTTTGTGGTAAGGCCCCAGTAACTCTAATATTGAAAGCAATCAATAAATTACGTAACGATTTAAATTCTGGAAAGAAAAAATCGCTTACGAGCAGGGTCCGAACCTGCGACTCCAGGCTTTTTTGAGTTTTCGGTAAAACAAGGTGTAACGTTTCTATGTAAAATTTTACTTGTATCAAACTTTATACAAATACTTTTAAAAATACCTAAATGTAGTAGTAGTATTTTTCTTGTTGTCAAAACTACGGCGGGGTCATATTATATTCTAAGGACGGGATGTATATCATACGAAGCATGTTTCAATTAACTTTCATTAGCTAAACTTTTGAAAAATGATATAATATGTTGCTATTCTCAATGCAAAAAATTCACATTATAATTTATGCAGGTACCTACTAAGATTTTTGAAAATTGGGTAACAAGGTGAAGGCAAACTAAAAAAAACAACAAATATTATTTCGTGTTTTTTGTTGTTGTTATATCAGCGGTATCTGCTCTTTTAACCGTGGACATTTACTCCTATAATCGATTTTTATTTAATATTATTATGGATGATCATATGATTTGTTACACAAACTAGGCTTATCAGCAGTCATGTTGATGCTGAAGTGGGTTAAAGGGATAATAATTCGCCAATGGAATACTTCGCAAAAAAATTGCAATTCATACATTCATTTAATTAATTAATTTATTTATTTTATTCTTTATGCACAACAGGGTACAAAAGCTGTCTTAACGCCATAGGCGTTCCGTACCAGACAACCTTAGGGTAATGCAGAGACAAAGAATAAGGTAGATGCACCAGTAAAGTAGTAAAATATGTTTCGTACTACGGACTTATAATTACATATAATAAAAATTGATAAATACCTATGTACCTTATACATATCATAAAATATACACATTATACATACCTACATATATAACTATAAATATATAACATCAAGATAATTCAAAGTCGAGCTGAATCTGCTAAATTGTTTTCTCGGAAATATTTCCTTAACTTAATTTTAAAGGCGAGCCGACTGTTAGCCATCCTGATTTCATGAGGAAGCGCATTCCATAATAGGATAGATTGCATGAAGAATGTAGAGTGAACGAAGTCAGAGCGGTGAGAAGGACATTGGAGAAGACGATTATTAGTGGAGCGGAGATATTTAGTATGACTTGTACATAGATACTGAAAATGAGAAGTTAAGTAAGAAGGAGAATTGGGAGAGAAAAGTAAAGAGAATAGAGTAGTTAATACCCTCATATGCCTACGTTGGCGGATAGGCAACCATTTTAGAAGCAAACGATACTCAGACACATGGTCATATTTACGAAGATTAAAAACGAATCGAATGCAGTTGTTAAAAAGGCGGTCAAGTTTGTTGAGAAGAACTGCATTCAGGTCAAGGTAGCATACATCACCATAGTCAACAATTGGGAAAATCAAGGCTTGTACAAGCTTTGTTTTAGTATTTGGTGGGAGGAAGTTTTTCAGGCGATAGAGCGACCGTAATGTTCCCGTAACTCTCTGGCAGACACTCGCCACTTGGTTTTGCCAGCTTAAGGTGGTGTCATTATGCAAACCAAGGTCTTTGACACTAGGGCTGAGTGGGATGACCATGCCATTCAATATGATTGAAGGAAGTGTTGCACAGCTCAGTTTGCAACTACTCCAGTGACTCTCTATAACGATGGCTTGACATTTATTAGGGTTCACCTCAACCCCAAACATATCAGACCAGTTTTTTATGGCCATCAAGTCACGATGTATGGCATCTATCGCGTCGGATACATTTTCCACCCTTGCTTGAGAATATAACTGCAAGTCATCGGCATAAAGGTGATAAGAACACTGAAGCTTCTGGGTAATGAAGTTAATAAAAACTGAAAATAGAAGTGGAGAGAGAATGCCGCCTTGTGGGACGCCAGTCTCTAGGTCACTCCAAGTTGAAGAGGATTCCTCAACATGGACAGACTGCTGACGATCCCGAAGATAAGTAGAAAACCACTCCAGCACTTCAGGTGAAACCATAAGATGGGAGAGAATAGATAGGAGAATATTGTGACGGACAGTATTAAAAGCATTGGAAAAATCAACCAGCACTAAAACAGTAACCATGGTGTCTTCCATAACAGCCTTAATATCACCTGTCACTTTGAGGAGGGCGGAGGTAGTGCTATGTCCTGGCCTAAAACCAGACTGAAGAGGATTTAAGAGGTTGTTGAGATAAATGAAACGGGAGAATTGCTTATGGACACAGGCTTCTAGAAATTTGGAAATGAAGGGGAGGATAGACATAGGTCGGAAATGGGAGGGTAGAGATGGATTGGAAATCTTTGGCAGGGGGCAGATATAAGCCTTACGCCACAAGGTAGGAAAAAACCCGGAATCTAGGGAGAAATTTATGATATGGGATATAGCTGGGAGGAGTTGGTCTAGTAATGTGACTATCATTCTACGACTGATATTGTCACAACCCACTGCTTTGGATTATATGGAGAGAATTATCTTTTTGATCTCTCTGACACTCTACTGAATAGCTGGAGAAAAGTGAAAGGGATTTATGTCAGGATGCGACAGACCAGATATGAAATTCAAAGTCGTTTGTGCGGTTAGACTATCCATAGTCGGAACAGTGTTGAAATGATTGGTGAGGACGTCTAAGCCAATTGAATTAGGAAGGTCTAAATGTCGCGACTTGCCGATACCTAAAGTTTTAAGAAACTTCCAAATATCGGCAGGAGAACAAGAAGATATATTAGCAAGAATATGGTAGCGTTTAGCATTGCGAATCATCTGATTACACCGATTCCTTGCAGCCTTGAAAAGTTTCCAATTGTCTTCAACACGATCTCTTTTGTACTTGCGAAAAGCTCGGTCCCTACGCCTCATCGCCATTAGAACCCCCCTAGTCATCCAGGGTGCAGGTGGACGCTTAAGTTTAACTTTCTTGACAGGAGCGTGACTGTCATAGGTGTCAATCACCAACTGGTTAAAAATTCAAACTTTCTCGTCGACCGTAGTGGCTTCCGCTAAAGGTTTCCAGTCGATTTCAGACGCATCCTTATGCAGTTTATCCACGTCCATCCGCGCAAAACAACGCCTGTACAGATCCTTGGGCTTAAGTTTAGGAGGTTTCAGGATATAGGAAAGGAAAATAAGGTCATGGTGAGAAAAACCAGGGGCATCAAGTTGCCCATGAGAGGAAACGAGAGAAGGATTGGAGTTTGGAGGTAAGGATTAAATCAAGCCAGGTGTCCTCGACATCGTTGTTGTGGTGAGTGGCTTGAAGAGGGAGAACATGCAGGCTAGCTGACTTGATCAGGTGCAGGAATTTTCGGGAACGTGGGGAGTTTTGAGCAAGAAGGTTTGTGTTTAAATCGCCCATGATAATGTGATGTGCATACTCCGAACCCAAGGACTCTAATACCGATTCGAAGTCAGTGAAGTAATTGACAGTAGGGCGACAATAAACAACACCAAGAACTACTTTGGTACCTATGACACAAACCTCTAAGAAAAGAAACTCAGTAGAGACGGAATAGTTTGGAGAGGAAGATAACATTTTGTAACGAAAGTCGCTGCGTAGGTATATCGCGACACCACCCCATCCCTTACTTATCCGGTCATTTCGGATGAGAGTGAATCCAGGTAGGGAGTAAGAGATAGACAGTAGTTCAGGTTTGAGCACGGTTTCGGAAATCAGGATGGCGTGAACATTGCTATTGGAAAAGACCTCATACAAGTCACTAAAGTGACTAGGTACGCTTTGTGCATTGATATGACACACATTCAACAGGTGGCTGTTTTGTTGGTTAAAAATATCACGTAAAGTATCGCCGAGCGTGCCAGAAGCAGAACAAAAACTATCATCCAGAGAAGTTACAGATTCATTAGCAGAGTGAAAAGATTCATTATCATCTGATATCATAAATAAAAAATAAAATATATATACCAGGCCTTGCGAAAAAAAGTTTTTATATATGGGAGACTGGCCAGTTATAATGTTTTTCGAAAATATGATTATTTATAAGTAAAAATAAGTAAGTTCCAATTTCAAAATTTCCCTCCACATTTTTTGCGAGTTAATTCAAAGTATTGTGTCTCACTGAAATATGGATCTGCGCCGGGAACATTTTAGAGCTATGATTTTATACGATTTCAAGTGTCGCCTGAAACCGGATGAATCGTACGATAGACTTCAAATGGCATTCATGGATGAAGGCCCTTCCAAGGCAACCGTGTATCGTTGGTATAACGAATTCAAGCGCGGTCGACCAACTTTGGGGGATGAGGAAAGAAGCGGTCGCCCTTTGACGGCTGTTACCGAAGAAAACGTGCTAGCAGTGAAAAATTTAATCCAAGACAATAGGCGAATTACATATCAGGAGATTCCACATATTGAAGATTGGATCGGGAAGCGTTCACGAGATTCTACACAGCCATCTTCGCGTGAGGAGGATAGTATCACGCTGGGTGCCGCACAACCTCACCGATGCTCAGAAGCAGGCCCGGGTGGAATGGTGCCGTGATATGCTTAACAAATTTGAAGCAGGCTCGTCTCGGCGTGTTTACGACATCGTTACAGGTGATGAGTCCTGGATTTATCAATACGACCCAGAAACCAAGCGCCAGTCGACTGTTTGGGTGTTTCAAAATGAGCCAACGCCTACCAAAGTGAAGCGATCTAGAAGCGGGGGTAAGATTTTGATCGCTAGCTTTTTTAATTTGACTGGCCACTTGGTATCAATTCCCTTACGGGATCAAAGAAGCATTAATGCCGAATGGTATACTACCAAATGTTTGCCAGAAGTTTTCTCTGTTATAAGCAACAAGCGACCAAACACAGGGCTCCGCGGGCTACTGCTCCACCACGACAATGCACCTGCGCACACCGCACTCAAAACGAGGGACTTCCTGGACAGCACGCCAGTCAAACTCCTGGGTCACCCTCCTTACAGCCCTGATCTAGCACCGTGTGACTTCTTTTTATTCCCAAAAATAAAAAATCAGCTCAAAGGGATACAATTTTCGTCGCCGGAAGATGCGCTGGCTGCGTTCGAGCAGGCTGTAAACGAGGTGTCTGCGGCGGACTGGAAAAAGTGTTTTGAAAACTGGTTTAGGCGCATGAATCTTTGTATAGAGGCTGGTGGAAAGTACTTTGAAAAGATTTGATAAAAATATATGTACGTATAGAACAATTTTTTTTAGTTTCGCAAAACTTTCTGAGTGTCCCACGTATACAATAAAAATATCTAACGGAAGTATTATATTTTGTATAACAGAGTGCAAAATAATTTATATTACGTTCGCGTCTCTGCACCACCCGCCAGCTAACAATAACAGACAATTTAACAAACAAAAGAACACTATATAGGTACAAACAACAGCACATCAAAATAAAATTCTAAACAAACCGGCCCAAAAGCACAAAATGCCTAATTGCCAAAAGTAAAGTTTGACACAAAAGAGTAGAAAAACATAAAGGGCGCCAAGCAGCGACAACGGCTGGCGCCAAGTCTAAGTAGGTAGGTATTTAAAAAAAATAAAAAATAAAACGCTTCTCTAGAAGAACTTAGAACTAATTTCAAAGTTTATCGAAGATATCTGTCTTGCTTTTAAAATCCGTCATGTATGGGATGATCTCTAAATATACGTAGACTTTAAATGCTAGCGCGTCATTTTTTACCTCCCATAGCAATCATCGCCGTGTCTGGTGTGGTAGTAAATATGTCCGCACTAATGTGCTAAAAAAACGGAACTTACATAATTCTGTTCATAAGCCACCACACGAGACGATCTTATTGAAAATTTACCCGAATTGTCGTTCAAATTGTATCATGAGGAAAGTAGCTGCCTATTAATCTAAAGGGTCATTGGGTGGTCTAGTCATGTTTGTCGAAGGACCGATGACCGTTCGAGCAGACGAGTCCTTGAATGGAGACCACGAATACGCAGCGTAGGACGCCCCTTAGCCAGGTAGACCGAAGACCTGAACAAGGTAGCTGGGTGGATTTGGATGCGGAAGGCGGAGGACTTGAGAACTTGGGCGAGGCTAATACAGCATAGGACTGCGAGAGGCTGAGTTGATAGGGTAGTCTCGGCCACCCGACCTGCTCAATACAAAATCGGGCCAATCAGATTATGCAGTGTGAATATTGATTGTCAATTTCTGGTCAACAGTCCCATAGTTAGCGTGGTCGTGGAAACAGTTTTGTTAAGAGCCACATTTGTCCAGATTCTTATTTTTCTTTGTTACACTTTGGGATCAATCATTAGCGTTCATGCGAATTATGTATTGTTTCTTTGATAGGACTGCAGGTATGTTTCTTATTTTCGCTCTTCGACAGCATCAAAGTTAATAAAAAGCTAAATTTAAATTTAAAAAAAACCCAATACGAATGTTAACTTAAAAGGAAGACCATGAATTTTAACATTTTTAATACAAAATTAATTAATTTATCAAATGCTCAAAATCAGTCCCTTGATCCCTTCCTGTTGAATACAAAGTCGCACTCTTTTGATTATTTCGCATCAAAATTTCGAAACGTCACGAAAGAGACGAGAATTTATGGATAAGCTTGTTGTTAATGTTAGTTGTTGTCACACTACTCTCCTATTTCTGTGGTTGTCACTCTACCTCAAAACTATCGCAGTGTTATGTAAATTATCGTATGAATTAATAAAACTATCATGCGATAACCTCCTATTATTTTTATCGCAAAGGACTTGAAATTATCGTAGATGTACGATAATTATCGCACGTTTGGCAACACTGCCGCCATTGTAGAAAGTTAAATATTTGAGTTGATTTATTTCCGTAACTTATTTTCTCAATTTTGAACCTATAATAGCATAATAACATTGTGTAGTATGATTCATAAGTGCGGTTTTGTGATGTTTATTGTGATATAGGCAAAAGGACGTCAATTTATATCGTTTTCCCAAGACACATAAATACTCCAAAAATTGTTACGAGTGCAATAACAGATATCTATAAAGGATTGTGAAACATTCCCAGAGGATCTTCGCAAGCCTATACGTGGGACACTCAGAAAGTTTTGCGAAACTAAAAAAAATTGTTCTATACGTACATATATTTTTATCAAATCTTTTCAAAGTACTTTCCACCAGCCTCTATACAAAGATTCATGCGCCTAAACCAGTTTTCAAAACACTTTTTCCAGTCCGCCGCAGACACCTCGTTTACAGCCTGCTCGAACGCAGCCAGCGCATCTTCCGGCGACGAAAATTGTATCCCTTTGAGCTGATTTTTTATTTTTGGGAATAAAAAGAAGTCACACGGTGCTAGATCAGGGCTGTAAGGAGGGTGACCCAGGAGTTTGACTGGCGTGCTGTCCAGGAAGTCCCTCGTTTTGAGTGCGGTGTGCGCAGGTGCATTGTCGTGGTGGAGCAGTAGCCCGCGGAGCCCTGTGTTTGGTCGCTTGTTGCTTATAACAGAGAAAACTTCTGGCAAACATTTGGTAGTATACCATTCGGCATTAATGCTTCTTTGATCCCGTAAGGGAATTGATACCAAGTGGCCAGTCAAATTAAAAAAGCTAGCGATCAAAATCTTACCCCCGCTTCTAGATCGCTTCACTTTGGTAGGCGTTGGCTCATTTTGAAACACCCAAACAGTCGACTGGCGCTTGGTTTCTGGGTCGTATTGATAAATCCAGGACTCATCACCTGTAACGATGTCGTAAACACGCCGAGACGAGCCTGCTTCAAATTTGTTAAGCATATCACGGCACCATTCCACCCGGGCCTGCTTCTGAGCATCGGTGAGGTTGTGCGGCACCCAGCGTGATACTATCCTCCTCACGCGAAGATGGCTGTGTAGAATCTCGTGAACGCTTCCCGATCCAATCTTCAATATGTGTTGAATCTCCTGATATGTAATTCGCCTATTGTCTTGGATTAAATTTTTCACTGCTAGCACGTTTTCTTCGGTAACAGCCGTCAAAGGGCGACCGCTTCTTTCGTCATCCCCCAAAGTTGGTCGACCGCGCTTGAATTCGTTATACCAACGATACACGGTTGCCTTGGAAGGGCCTTCATCCATGAATGCCATTTGAAGTCTATCGTACGATTCATCCGGTTTCAGGCGACACTTGAAATCGTATAAAATCAAAGCTCTAAAACAGCGGTTCTCAAACTTTTTTGGTCACGGAACCCTTTTGACAAGCAAAATACTTGACGGAACCCTACAATAAAACAATAGTTTTTAAAAGTGTATTCTTTATTATATAAGCATAATAAAAGTACAATGTAACAGTTACTAATTATTACTTACTTTAACCACATGCCAAGTACAATAATAGAAGATATTAAAAATGAAAAAATCTTAACTAATGGGAGGTATGAAACTGTTTTTTATTTTTCATCAATTGGTTGATATCAGGTTTGATAGAAGACATTTGAAGTCTCATATCAGGTTCGGCGTCCAGTCTATTGCGATATTTTGTTTTCGTGGCTGCATAGGTTGAGAATCCTGTTTCGCACAAATATGTTGTTGGGAACGGGAGAAGAATATTCAGAGCCATTCTGCCAAGCATTGGATATTCATCACGGATTCTGCACCAAAAATCGTTGAGAGGCGTCGTTTTGAACAGTGACTCCATACTTGTGTCTGATGACATTTCTAAAAGAGATTCATATATCTCGTTTGACATACTTTCGGGCTTTTGCAAGTTGGGTAAAAAAGGATTATGAATCCATGAATTCAGCTTCATTTTTGTATTATGTTCTTCGGGAAAATACTTTACAAAAGATGCGCGCATCGAAGTGAGATATTGGACCAATTCTTCAAACACATCATCTTGAAACATTTCCGAGTCGTTATCGCTAACAAACTCACTGAGTGACGTAAAGCTTTCTATTTCTCTCTTACCAACGCAAATAATCAAAAAATCTAATTTTCTTTAGAAGGCAGTTATTTTGTTATAGGCCTGGAACACTGTTGTCTGTTTACCTTGCAATGATAAATTCAATTCGTTCAGTTTTTGAAAGATATCCGCCATAAAAGACAATCGGAACAACCAAGTTTTATCATACAAACGGTCTTTCAAATTAAAAGAAACTGTATCTGCTGAAAGAAACATTTGTAACTCGGCTCTAAGTTCAAATAGCCTTGTTAAAGTTTTACCCCGAGACAGCCATCGCACTTCTGTATGGAGCAGCAGTGTTTTATGTTTGCTGCCATAATCTTCACACAATAATGAGAACAATCGGGATTGTAGTGGTCGTGATTTGATAAAATTAATTATTTTTACCGCTTCATCCATAACTAATTTTAGATTTGACGGCATTTGCTTCATCGCAAGTGCTTGTCTATGCAGAATACAATGGCTGGAACTACAATTAGGCGCTTTACTTTTTATTCGTGATACTGCTCCTGCTGTTTTACCTGTCATCGCCTTGGCCCCATCTGTACAAATGTCAATGCAATCGTTCCAACTAAGATTATTTTCTTTAAAAAATATGTTTATTTTATTAAAAATTTCTTCCCCGGTAGTGTTTGTGGGCAGCGGTGAACACATAAGCATGTCTTCTTCAAAAGAACGTTCATATGGATATCTCACGATAACCAGCAAGATAGCCAGACCAGTGACATCAGTTGACTCATCCATTTGCAAGGCGAATCGTGTTTTTTGTAGACGTGCAACTAGTTCTTGTTTGACGTAGCTTGCCAGATCATGGATTCGCCGTGAAACAGTATCGTTTGATAGCGGTACAGTAGAAAGATGCTTTGCAGATTTTTCATCGAGCATACATTTTGTTATGTCTAACACACATGGCTTTATTAAATTCTCAGCGATAGTGTGCGCTTCACCTGCTTGTGCAATGCGATAGCTAACTAAATATGATGCCTCCGTGGCCTTTTCATTGATAGTTTGTGTTACATGCATCATATTTTTTTGACTTTCCAATAACTGTTCTTTTTTACGAACAAAAAATTCTTTATTCTTGTCTTTAGACTCTGGGTGTACAGTTTCTAAATGTCTGCGTAATTTGGCAGGTGCCATGGAACTATTAGGAAGCAGTTTACTACATAACATGCAGAGAGGTGAGCCGTTGGAATCAACAAATCCGAAACTGATATATGATTCATCATACTTCCTTTTTTTCGTCTTTGAAACCGTGGAGCTTGACGTCGTGGCATCATCGTCTGGATCGGTAATTGCTGTATTCTCCGCGCGTACTGCTTTTGAACATTCAGCGTCATTAGAAGATGTCGTTGCAACACGTTTAACACCTTTAAGCCAACGTTCCATTCTTCTTTATTAATAATGTTACACGTCAGGATGGTAGGGTCAAAATAATGCACAATCGTTACTTCGTTTATGAGACAAAGTTTAGTCCAAAGAAGAAATGTACAAAACTGATACAATCAGAATAGAGCGGGCAGTAGAACTTACAAGAAGGCAGCAGGCTAGCCAGCTTGTAAGTAGGTAGGTACGAACTTATCGCTCCGAACGCTAATCGTCAACTGACTGACGAGGCGCGACTTTTTTTTATATAATAGCGCTTTTATACTTAGTCCTAGACTCGAACTCGAACATTCTCAAAAATACTCGAGTCGGCGCCTTTGATAAACAAAAAGCGGAAATAAAAATATAAATACAAAAAAATGCGTTGTAAACAATCTCGACTTTATGCTTTTGAAGATAGAGCCGAAAGTCGCTTGTTCACAACTATAGCGTCTAATTCAGAGGCGGCTTTTATCAAAGGGACTGCGCGCTCACAAGTATACGCGCGGCGGGCGGATTCAAAACGTTCGACCAGTGACCAGAGAGAGGTGTTTTGTTTTTTTTTTCTAAATTCTTGCGGAACCCCTACAGGGGTATCGCGGAACCCTAGGGTTCCGCGGAACACACTTAGAGTACCGCTGCTCTAAAATGTTCCCGGCGCAGATCCATATTTCAGTGAGACACAATACTTTGAATTAACTCGCAAAAAATGTGGAGGGAAATTTTGAAATTGGAACTTACTTATTTTTACTTATAAATAATCATATTTTCGAAAAACATTATAACTGGCCAGTCTCCCATATATAAAAAATTTTTTTCGCAATATTTTCTGAGGGGCCTGGTATGAGGCGCCAAAACATTTTGATAAGAAGTTCATAACCTCGACACCTCTGAGGCCTCGTCTTCGTGTTGACGCCTATCTCACGTTGTTTTCCGCAAGCAAAATCAGCTGTGGCATTCTTCAAACTATGCACACTGACTACTGGTAGGTACGTACCTCAATAACACGAATATTTTCTTCATTCCATACTACATGCTACACAATTTTTTTACTAGATTGCATCATGTGTACTACACTTGAACTTTCGACCTTCAATATTCATGTAGTTTTGACGATTTGGATTCCAAAACCATCCCCTTTATCCTAATTATATTGGGGTCTGCTTCCAGTCTAAACAGATGCGGCTGAACATCAGTATTTTACACGAAAAGACAGCCATCAGCACCTGCAACCCAGTTACTGGGTAATACTGACATTCGGAGGTTAGACCAGTTGTCAGGCTTTCAGACTTCTGATCACCCGTTATGACTGCCATAGATATTCATATTATTACTGTGACCAACAGCTTAACATACTCTCCGTGGTATGGAAGGGTATCGGGTTATAAATTCCAAAAGGCTTTTGCTTAATCCTATTGATACAATTTTGTTGATAAAATTCAATTATTTCATTACAGAGAATACAAATTCAGAGCATGGTTATGCTAAAAATGGCTCATGAGGATCAAAGTTTCAAACCTATAAAGAAACATACAAAGACTAAAACTGGTAAGCCCTTTTCCTTGTCTGGTTAGGTGAAATAAATTCAGACATTTGGTTTAGAACTGGCTAATGCCAATACTATGTCAGACCCGCTTTTGACAAACCAATACAAACAAGGGTGACAATTCAAAATTCTTTGATACACAATTTAATAAAAATACATCATAATACAAATTGATGGTTTTTTTTATAGTATAGGATGGCGAAACGAGCTAAAGGCCTACTTGATGTTAAGCGGTTACCTTTGCCTATGACAACTTCAATACCACCTAGGCTGTTGCCTAAATGGTACCGCAAGTCGGTCCGCGAAACTGAGACATGAAGATGGAAAGTCTCATGTGATTGTAATTTCACCGGCACCCGTACCCTTCAGACCGAAACACAGCAATGCAAGCATCACTATTTGGCGGAGAAGTAGGCACGGTGATAGTACTTCCCCGGACGAGCTCTTTCACAAAGGAGCTCTACTACTACTAAAATTGTGGGAAAAGAAAGATAAATATGTATAAGCAAAGAATCATTTAGTGGTAATTTTTTTTTCCAATATCCTTTACCAAGTGTTTTGTAATATAATTTTGTTTTATCAGTTGTATTTTCAAACATTACAATTGCCGGTCTCTAAATGGCCTCTTTGACAAAACTTAAATAATTCAGATGTATACTTTTTATTTTCAGAAATTGATGCTGTCTGCTTCTGATAGCTCGTCCGCACCAAAGTTGCAAGTCCGAAGAAGGCGTGTTGTTTTAAACCAAGCCAGGCTCTACCATGAATGTTTAAAATCCCAGAGGCAATTGGAATAAATTTTAATTTTGTAAAACTGACCTTGAATAAGAATAGTGATTAAAATAATTATGATATTATAATTAAGTAAATGAACCGGATGTAAACAACTGGTGAAATTTAAGGCCTTATTTGAATCAAGCTAAATTAATTAAAAATATTCCGAGAGTGCCTACCCGGTTGGATCTTATAACCGAGAGTGTAGTTCTAGAGAGTATTCCTTTTTTTTTTTTTTTTTGAGGCGGAGATAATGCCTGACGCCTGGGGAGGCAGCGTGGTTATGTGGGGTTCGCACCCACTAATGAAAACTTGATGGATGAGCCGCGAGAACTGCAATGCATGGCATTCGCGACCCATCCAACGCGACCCATTTCTGGGTCCTTCTTCCTGTACAGACTCTTCTTTGGCGATGTCCGGGTACACTTGGGACATCACCACAACTCGAGGGCCGTGCAATGCGGACGATAGACTCCCCAGTCTATCGCCCGCTGGCCTCTGTTAGGGCGTCATCAGCTCGGCGTAAAGCCGCCTGCGCCGACCGGTCCTCCTGCGGCGGATTGCATCAGCGAGGGAGTCTTCCTCCCTGACCCGCTCCGCCGCTTCCTTCTGCGAGATAACCTCCTCACAGAAGGACGCGACCGCCTCCCACGCCTCCACACTGTCAGCCATAGCCTTGACCGTTGGGCCTCCAAGTCCCACGGGGGGGTGCCCACAAGTGCACACGCCGCTTCTGCAGATATTGTGCGGTATCCGCGTATGACCCTGACTGCCATGACTCTCTGCGGTCTCCGCAGCAGAGCCTTATTGTGGGCATTCAGGGACTCCGCCCACACCGGCGCCCCGTAGAGTGCCATCGAGTGCACCACCCCCGTATAGAGTCGTCGGCAGCTCATGCTCGGTCCGCCCAGATTCGGAAGCAGCCGGCTAAGGGCAGACGCTGTGCCGATCAGCTTCGGGGCAAGTTGCACAAAGTGCTCGCCGAAATTCCACCTTCGATCCAAGACCACGCCCAGGTATTTCATACTCGTCCGAACCGCTACACTGGCATCTCCAATGCTGATGTGGGCGCCAGCCGGCGGCCGGTGTCGGTGTGCATGAAATACCAGGGCCTCCGTTTTTTCAAGCGCTACCCTGAGACCTAGCGCTGCGATACGGCCAATCACCAGATAAACGCCCTCAGTGGCCAAGCGTGCCGCCTCCTCAAAGTTTCCTCCCCGGGCTGTGACGAGGGTGTCGTCTGCGTAACATATGACGCCCTGCCCGGGGGAGAGGCCACCACGTAAAGCCCAATCGTACCCAAAGTTCCACAGAAGTGCACCCAAAACCGACCCCTGTGGAACACCGCATGTGACGGACCTACGCACGACTTGACCATCGCGTCCCTGGTAGCTGACGCAACGCCCCCTCAGGTAGTCTGCCACCAGCTGCCTCAAATACATCGGCACTCCATGAAAACGGAGCGCCTCTCCGATACAGCTGAATGGCAAAGTATTAAACGCATTGGCGATGTCAAGAGACACCGCCAACAGTACCCCCCCTTGTGTAACCGCTTCCTTTGCCTCAACCTTCAGGCGTACAATGGCGTCCACGGTCGAACGCCCTGCCCGGAAACCATATTGGGCGTCCGACAAATTCGGGCCAACTGTGTCTAGGTGCTGGACGATGTGGTTGGCGAGAATCCTCTCCAGCATCTTCCCCGCATCATCCAGCAAAACTATTGGTCTGTACGCTGAAGGAGACTCTGGGGGTCGTCCAGCCTTCTGCAGCAACACCAAGCGATCCTCTTTCCAGGGCCGTGGGAACTGCCTCGATGTCAAACAGGCGTCGAAAAGAGCTCTAAGCCTGTCTTCCATAGCCCAGCATAGTGCCAGAGCCAGCACCTTTGCAGGCACGCCGTCTGGTCCTGGGGCAGTCTTTTTGGCCCGCGCCCGCATATTCACTGTCCCCATCTCTGCATCTGAGATCAGGGGAGGAGTCTCCGACTCTACGTCCTGGCTGCCTTCTGATGGAGCCATAGTCGGGGGTGGGAACTCTGACCGGTTAGGAAAAAGGGCCCCTACGACTTCCTTAAGCAACTGAGGCTGGAGAGTCTCCATCAATGGGGGGCCTTGGACACGAAGTTTATTTCGCGCCACACGATACGGGCGCCCCCAAGGATCGCGGTTTAGACCATCCAGCACCTCGTTCCTCGCCTGCTTCTTCTCTTGACCGATCGCTACCAGTAGAGAGTCCCGGGCACCTCGGTAGGACTCATATAGCCGATTTTCCAGCTCCTCATTGCGGTGACGTAATCTTCGGACTTGTGAGTATAGCCTGCGGGCAGCAGTACAGGTCTCACGGAGGACTGCCAACTCCCGGGACCACCAGTAGACCTCCCTTTTTAGGGGCCGCTTTCGCGTGCGAGGCATGGCTGCATCGCAAACAGCCATCATGGCATCGCGAAATCGTTCAGCCTGTACTATGGCTGGAGGACACCCATGCCTGTACTATGGCTGCCTCCTCTAATAGGTACCTATCGAGCCGCTTTACTGCCCACCGTGGGAAGAGCTACCGCAGGGTCCTGCGAGGTGGAGATATCCATACGGATGTACAAATGGTCAGATAGAGTCTCCACGATCTGTAGGACCCGCCAACTCCGAACGCGAGCGGCGATGGCAGGGGTAGCAAATGAGAGGTCCACTATGGACGCCCCCTGCCGTCGGACGCACGTATTAACAGCACCTCTGTTCAGAAGACAGAGTCCTGTAGCTGCCGCCCACTCTTCGACAGCCTCTAGAGAGTATTCCTACATCAGCTTTTTCAAGAAAGGCTAAATGTCTACTCACAGGCTTACACCACAGGGTGGGTTATATAATTTTTTTTTAATGAAAATATATGTGTAATGTTTTATGTATGTTGTTTGTATGTGCTGTGAAGTAAATTTAATTTCTTGTGATGAAAACTTAACTAGTGATAGGATATATTTTAGGGAATATTAATGTTTTAGCTGTACAATTCGCGAAGCAAACAAATCTTTGGAAATTAGATATCAGGAAACAGTTTTTAAGCTTTTGCATAGCTTCTATCGCGGGCCTTGAGCGTGGAGACCGAATCCAGAAATTCCGTAACGAAAATAACCTAACACCCCCCACTCCGACCGGCACAGCGGTGATACTTTTTAGTTTTGCCATCTATCGATGAATAGCAGAACTTTTAATGACTTTTTGAAATATCACGCTTGTCTCTTTAGTTCTGCAAATCGCCTCTAGGTGGCATTGGTTGTATCGGCGTTACTGCGCTTAAGCTATTGCATAGCTTCTATCGCGGGCTTTGAGCGTGGAGACCGAATCCAGAAATTCCGTAACGAAAATAACCTAACACCCCCCACTCCGACCGGCACAGCCGTGGTACTTTTTAGTTTTGCCATCTATCGATGAATAGCAGAACTTTTAATGACTTTTTGAAATATCACGCTTGTCTCTTTAGTTCTGCAAATCGCCTCTAGGTGGCATTGGTTGTATCGGCGTTACTGCGCATGCGTAATCCCCCACTTCGCCCCGCAATCTGGTGACTCATGCTTGCTTAGAGTTTCGGCGTTAGGGCACCTCCTCTTTGTATTTACATAAAAAATGCTATGCAATAGCTTTACCGCGGCAGTCTCCGAGTGCCACACGTCTTCTTTTTTTTTATAAAATAAAATCCAAGCATCTGTTTGATTTCCTGGATTGTAAACTACACAGGGATGTTGTGTTTAATGCTTTCTCGAATTAAGTTTAGAGATTAGCAGTATTAAATTGGTGCAATATCTACTACTATTATAAAATTGTTAAATGTCAGTTGTCTGTTTGTTTGTTTGTTTGTTTGTTCCAGCATCACTATAAAACTACTAGACCGATTTTGTTGAAAGGGTTTGTGACTAAAAACTTATGATTTGACTTAAAAACTGGTATGTATTTTACCTCGCTACGATGACGGGAACCGGTGATTTTTAATTATATTTTTCTACAACATTTTGCATACATTAAGGTGAATCATTACAGCCGAAAGACGTCCACTACTGGACATAGGCCTCCCCCAATTAAGGGGGGGATATGCCATAATCACCACGCTTGGCAGGCGGGTTGGCGATCGCAGTTGGTTGGTTAAATACTCAGAGAACGCTGCTGCCCATCCTCTGGTGAATCCCTTAGTCGCCTTTTACGACACCCATGAGAAGAGATAAGGGTGGTGCTATTCTTTAAGTCCGGCACCACACGGACCAAGGCCAATTAAGGTGAATAAGGCGCTCATATCCAGCTGTCATTCGCACGCATGCGCTCTAGCGCGCGCCTTAATAGAGAAAATACGGCTGCTAAAGATATTACATTAAAAACTTTTTGGTCGGGCCGAATTGTACAGAGTAGAAAAAAAAATCCTGTCGTATGTGGGTGGTGCCATCTTGGAAATGCAGTCTTTTGAGCCAACCGAAAATCAGAATCTTTCGACTTACAGACAAGGACCGGAAGCTACCTCTAAATTGCGATTTCTCTAATTTTTTGTATGAAAAGCAATAAAATTTAGAAGTGTTATATTGTATCCATCTTAATATACGAATAAGCATAAAGTTATCTTGGTGTAACTAAAAAAATACTATTTTCGGTCTACAATTTTTAATTACCTTCTTCTTCAAGTATATTATCTTATCTTCTTAACTATTATAATCTTAACTATTATAAAATTGTTAACGTCTGTTTGTTTGTTCCAGCATCACGCTAAAACTACTGGACCGATTTTGATGTTTTTTTTTTGTTTGAAAGCTGATGATCTGACTTAAAAACTGGTATGGGTTTTGAGAAAGAAAGAAAGAAAGAAAAAAAGAAAAAAAAAATTCGTGGGTTGCGTACTCACCCGACAGATCGAAGCTTCTATGCATTTGCACGGGCGGATAGTAATGTACGATGGAGTGGAGTGGAGTGGAGTGGACAGGGGATGGGACTGGGGATGGGACTGGGGACGGGACTGGGGACGGGACAGTGGACGGGACAGGGAACGGAACATGGGACGGGAAATGGGACGGGACAGGACAGTGGTACGGCACATGGGACTGGACATAGGATGGGACATGGGACATGCGACGGGACGATAGTGATAGAGTGAGATAGTGGGACAGTGGGACAGTGGAACAGTAGGATAGTGGCAGTGGGACGGTGGGACAGTGGGGCAGTGGGGTAGTGGGGCAGCGGGGCAGCGGGGCAGTGGGCCAGTGGGGCAGTGGGATAGTGGGGCAGTGGGGCAGTGTGGCAGCGGGGCAGCGAGGAAGTGGGGCAGCGGGGCAGCGGGGCAGTGGGGCAGTGGGGCAGTGGGATAGTGGGGCAGCGTGGCAGTGGGGCAGCAGGGCAGCGGGGCAGCGGGACAGCGGGACAGTGGACTGGACTGGAATGGACTGGACTGGACTGGACTGACGTGGGTTAGCAGAATTTAACGCGAGCGGAGCCGCAGGTAAAAGCTAGTAATTAATACAATAATAAAGAGCACAGATGTATTGAAATTGCAAAATGCTCGCCCCCAATGTAACAGAAAGCATGTAAAACCAAAATAAAAAATAATTCATAATATTCAAAGTATTTTATTGTCAACAAATCCTAAAATATCCAAAATTATGAAAAACAGGGACACAGAGGGGTGGGGGGGGCAAGGGGGGGCTCATTTCAGAGGCTTAAGGCTAGTTTCCAAACTATTATGGCCGTGATAAGCGAAAAGGCCCGAATTTAGATACGATACGTACGATAGCGATAAAATTAAAAAAATAACAAACGTCACTTTCATTAGTCACAAATTCGTAATACGATATTTTTTGTATGGAAGATCACCGTCTGATGCGTAGCATCTCTATTTGGTCTGTGGATTCCCGGGTCGGGCAAAGTGTTATTGGGTTTTTCATTACGAAATTCTCATCAGCAGCCCGCAGTCTGGATTTGTGCCCGGTTAATGGCAATAGGCTCGCCCCCTATTACATGGGACTATAACATAACTGGCGAAATGTGGGTGTAATATTACACCTTTGCCTACCCCTTCGGGGAAATACAGGTGTAATGTTATGTTATGTTACTTCGTTTTATTAACTAATTATATTGTTATCTGATAGAAACGATTTTTGTGAACTTTGACACCAAAGAGTATATAATTGACACCTTTTTCGCAAGTTGTTACTTCGTTGTTATGCCAACCATTCTTATTATTTTTCTCGGCGGCCAGTCTAAAACCCTTCTTTTAAAATCAAACCTTCACCAAACTATCAAAGAAGACCGGGCAACCGCCAGTCTACTCTTTTTTTTCTTAATTCACTTGTCGCTACACGACAACATTTGCCCTTCCTTCTATTTGTTCTCCACGATGTTGTTTTGCTACATCAGACCCTCCGTTCATGGTTCATGTACAGCTGCTACTCACCTAGTCCTATCAAAGAGCCCAAAATCATAAGCAATTCACAAAAAACTGCATCGGCGCCCCCTGGTGGTTTGTCACAATCAAACCTATCTAAGAAATAAGAATAAATGCAAATAAATCTCAAGCCCTCTACGAAAAACCGCATCTAAATAGGTCAAACCATTTTGGAGATAAATGGGAACATTCGTTTGCACACACAAACAAACAACCTCTCACCGTAAACGCATACACCTTCTCCGTTCCGTCGTGGATAAAAAAGAGGTTGGGAATTGAATTGTTGCCGTGTATCTACTATCTACATGGCAACAATTCATCTCATTCATCATTATTCACTGGATACCAATATTTGATTCAATTGGCAATTGAATTTGACATGTACCTCATTGTACATGTACGTCGGACGAATTGGGAAATGACGAAATAAAGCATGAGGCGAGTAATATAAAGGAAACTAGTTGCACAAAGTGACATAATATGGATGTGATTTAATAGGGATAGCGACGAAATAGTTAAAGTGACGAATGATCATCACAACCGTGTGTACAGCCAGTCTAGTAACACAATTTACGCAATTAAATTGCCGATCAAATGGGGTCTTGTGAAATTAGCTATATGTAGCAAAAATTGAATCCTCAGTTCCATAAAGTAACAAGTCTGAATTTTCGTGGTATTGAGTTAGATATTAATGAGATAAAATAAATATCTACGGGTCTATTTGAAAATCTTCCCTTTTTTTTCGTAGTTTAAAAATCTTTTAAAAACGAATCTTTAGTAAGTCGGAATATTATATTAGTTGAACTGAGGTCTCAATTGAGAAATCCAAATGCGGCGCTAATTTAAAAAAAATGCTATAGTAAGGCTATTATTAAACTTAGCTGATTAAGGAGTTGGTACAGACGGAGTATATCCATGAGGTTTTTCCATGGACTTAGTATAGAATATTATAGTAAGTCCATGGGTTTTCCAGCCGAAACCAAAAGAAAGGTAACGTATTACGGCATGGAATGATATGTTGTAGTAATGTGCAGTTCCTATAGAACAAGGGAGCAGCGAATTAATTCTACTGTGTAATGAGTTCTTATAACAAGACAGGATACCATTGTAGTAAGTTGTTTCCAGAATTAACAAAAACTACTAGTAAGTCCTAGTAAATGTAGGTACAGTCCGTTTTGTAAATGTACTTCTTCGTATTCGTGTCAGTGGTACGACTGATCTTTTGTCAGATTTGGCAAGCCCAAAATGTACTGCAAATGTATGATTCAAAAACAAGTTCTTACCGGATACGCGGCAGTTAAATTCCCAGCTGTGTAACTTCTTAGGTGTCTGTAAAAGCCAATTTTAAATTTAAACAAATCTGTCATTGTGTACTTTAGTAAACCAAGCAAAATTTTCGAGTGATTGTTGGAAAGAAATCATGTTTCACTGGACAACATATTTATATGTAAAAACTGTGACATGAATATATTATAGTCAAAACATTTTTTGTTAAATTCTTTGTGAATTTTAAGAGAAGATAAGGGTAGAAAAATGAATGTCGCCAACTTTACCCGTATTGGTATTGCCGAGTAACTGGATTGCGGGGGTCTGATGGCAGTCGCTCAGTGTAAAATATGGATATTCAGCCGCATATGGTTAGACTGGAAGCCGACTCTAACATAGTTGGGAAAGAAAGAGAGAACTCTACCCGTATTAAATTGGGGCCCCTTACGGAGCTTACTCTTCACTATTGCACCATAATACACCAATATTACGCAAACTAGTAGCTGTTACTCACAAACCTTTATTGATAAAACAGATTAATTATCTGTTACTAGAAATAATATGTTAATTTATAGTAAACCGGTAACAATAAGTCGGAGTAAAACAAATTAGGTATAATACAAGGTCGTACAAATTTTAAGAGTCAAATCTAAAGATTGCAGAGAAGCTTTATAACAAAAAAACTTTTTAGTAGAGGTAAATCCTTACTAAAATAATTCTTGTATTAATAAGGTTACTAAATTAGGACCTTAATTGTAAGTAATTTTATTTTACGTAGAAAAGTTAATGGTCATCTTTGATTTACTTTATTTATTGTTGTTTTTTTTTAAACTTTTATTTTTATTCTTTTCAAATAATACAGTACACTCTATATATTATCTTCGCACCCGTCGATCTTTATTTTAACATTATTTTATGACGCTACTGACTGCATATAATGTTCTATATACGGTAAAAGCAACGTTTTTTTTAGTAGCTTAACGGGCAAAATTAATAACCTATCTATCCACGATTTGCCCTACTGCAGATAGAAATTTGACATAAGCTCCATACATTTTATGTCAAATTTCTATCTTTAGAAGGGCAAATCGTGGATAGATCGGTTATTAATTTTGGCCGTAAGTCACTCTCCGACCCATAAACTATCTCTCTATCTATCTCTCTATCTATCTCTATCCGTAGTTCCGTTGCTGCGGCAGTGAAGGAAGAACAAATCAACAAACACTGTTTCGGATTTATGTATGTAATAGTAGGAAGTAGGATAGGATTATAATTAATTTAAAATGTTGTCTCTTATTGCATTAAAAAATAAGAACTAATCAACAATTGTAGGTACTTACTACTACTTATGGTATGGTAACAGACACAAACAAACACTACTACAACGAAAATAGTTCTCTGGATACCAAAACTAGGCAGAGCCTGCTATTACTACCAGTAATTATTCTATCCGGGATTTATTCTTACAACAATATCATTTTAATATATTGTTGGTAATAAAATAAAAAGTAGAGATTTTCTGTTTCACCGTAGTTCAGAAATTCAAGCCAATTCAGCAAATTTGATTTGATTAGAAGTAAAATAAGTTGAAAATAATAATACATAGCCTTATTGGATCGCACACTGGTGGGTGTTGTTATAATTATTTGTATTCTGTTATGTATTTGATTAAATTTAATGACAGCATAAATAATATTACGCGCATATTTAACGAATGTACATCTTGAACAGTTTTGTGATCGATCATTGCTCGCTACAAAAGGGACATCACTAAGCATAAAACCTTCGTAAAACATTGTCGCGCTCCGTTCGCGTTGTACAGTTGCGTTTCGGTTGCCGAGTAGGCCAGTGTATATTTATACCTACCACACGCGTATTATTGTGCTCACTGTAAAAAGATCGATCATTTAAAATGATCGCTACGTTTCTACTATTGTTCATGGTCACATTGATATTGTATGCGTTTATCTCCACTTTAAAACCAAAGAAATTTCCGCCTGGTAAGTTTTGTTTAATTAAATAGTTATTATAAAAGATATATACATATAAAATTTGAACACACAATTTTATATTGGTGTGAATTTTTTCAAGTAAGTCTGTTAACATGTCAGTTACTTTTTGCTTATGTATTCATGTAATCTGTTGTAAGTTAATCTAAAAATAATTTAAAATTGAGAATCACAAATAAGTCATGCATTAAATTTGTTTCAATTACTATCATTCACAGTGGTATTTATAGATTATTTGCGAGACATAAAAAAATAATCTGCTGAGATAGAATTGGGCACGTTATAAAACAATTGTATACCTTACTTTTGAGACTTAGAGTATACCACCTTGTCAATACAAAAAGCGCCAACGGCTTCCCGCCCTTTAATGTTATATAATTTCGATGTTTTTTCATATGTTACATGTCACGTTTTTGTCTACACCGTGAAAAACTATACCGAGAGGTTATATTTTTTTTAAATTTTGCAATAACTTCGTAGTTATAGGTACTTAAAAAGTGACGATTTTATTGCTTTTATTAGAATACAAAAAATATTGTTAAACAAAACCTATCAGCGTGATTATTATCAATCCTACTGAGATCCAAGTGATTTACTCGAATAACTAAATATTTTGTCAGGATTTAGGGAGTGGAAACAGGGTTGCCCAAAACGCAAATTTCATGAAAAAAAATCGTGTAAAAAAATCTAATATAGGTAACATTTTTGCCAAAACCTCGCTGCTGGACGTTCCTCTTAATACTACTGACAACGCTGTCACAACTGGTCTTTTAAAATAATGTTGATAGAATGATAATTCATTATGTTATACCTCACAGTTACAAATTGTCAAGTATCATACTTTTATGTTATCAACGAAGCGAGGAGGAGAAGGCCATGAACGTAACCAACACGATAGACAGAATAGCAAATAGGAAGTTGTTAGTTAATCTCTGTTCAGCTCTAGATTGTTTTTTTATAATATTCTATTAGTGGGCGTTTAGTATTAATTTTTTACAATAATGGTTTAGTATAAGAAGTTGTATGTAGGTTTCTCGCGATCCTATTGATATAATAATGTTTTCTGAATAATAGTTGACCACTTAAATGTGACAGTATGTAGAGACGGGATAATTATGTAAAGCGAATTAGAATTACGTAAAGGCGATCCCTCACCGCGAGTATTCCAGAGTAATATAACAAATTCACCGGTACAATTAATTATATCGATTTATACCGGAGAATATGGATTTTGAGAAAAATCTGGTTAAGATTCATCATCCTTTCAGCCAAAAGACGTCCACTGCTGGACATAGGATTTTCCAAGCAGTTTATATGCAATAATCGCCACGCTTGGTGCCAGGTGGACCGACGACCTAAAGAACGTGGCTGGGGGGGACTGGATGCGGAAGGCAGAGGACCGAGCGTTGTGGCGCAACTTGGGAGAGGCCTATATTCAGCAGTGGACTGCAATAGGCTGAGTTGATTGAATCGCCACGCTTGGCAGGTGGGTTGGCGATCGCAGTTGGTTGGTTAAATACTCAGATAACGCTGCTGCCCATCCTCTGGTGAATCCCTTAGTCGCCTTTTACGACACCCATGAGAAGATATAGGGTTAGATTACATACTCTACTGTAAATCTTACAAAATTATTGCGAATTTCATGTTGTATTAAATAGGTAACCTATTGTTTTTTACAAATTGAAGTGAAGGTAACATTATTTAAAATAGATATCATGGAAAAGACTTTGATAATCAGTAACAAATAAAGTAAATATTTTTACTCAAACTACAACATTGATACTAACGAATTCAACACGTAGGCCCGACATCAAAATCCCGTTCACATTCAAACACTAAGTAACTTGACACTTTATACGGGAGGCCAAGTGACAACAACTTGACTGGTACGTTTGTAACACTATCTTGATGTACCATTGGGCTTGGGCTTTGTCGCTTAGCGACCATATCATTCAATCGCGGAAAAACAATACATAGTTCATAGTTATTTATTGATAATAGTAATTAATAAAGCATAATAAAGCATACATAGGCAGGAGGATATGTGTAGGTAAACACCTTGATTTAATTTTATGATAGTAAAATATAGATGAAAAAATTAAGGTGAACATGTTCTCTCGGACATCTAAATTGTGCCACCCTACATTTTTATGTATACAAACCTACATCTCCTACATCTGTTCTACCCGTAGAACATAAAAAACATAGATTGTATTTAAATACCATTTCAATACAATCTATAAATAAATTTGATTTTTATGTTCTACGGGTAGAACAGTAGGCAGGGAGATAAAGGTCTAGTACATTTAAAATAATGGTAGTTCAGAGAAAAAGTTTAATGGGGTTTTAAAGCACAGCATATTCGCCATCATTTCAGTATGCCACTTAAATAAATAAATAAAATAAATAAACATTTTTTTGGGACATTTTTACACATCACCATCTAGTCCCAAACTAAGCAGAGCTTGTGCTATGGGTACTAGACAATGGATATAATACTTAAATACTTTTCTTTTTGTAAATACATACTTATAATACATAAGAAACAACCAGACCAACACAAACACTCATGTTCATCACACAAATATTTGTGTCCTGTGGGAATCGAACCCACACCTCGTGATCAGCAGTCCGGCACTCGAACCATTAGACCACAGAGGTCGTCAAAATTGTTAGTACTGTTGTTGTTACTTGTTTTAAATTTGAATTAAGAATACTGAAAAAAACCGGCCAAGAGCATGTCGGGCCATGCTCAGTATTATAGGGTTCCTTAAGTAGGTGTTACAAACAAATCAAATCGAATATTAATCACGGCTATTTTAGTTTTTGCAATAGACTGCAGCATTGGCGACTCAGAGAGTGATGTCAGTAGCCGCTAGATGGCGCTATACAGTGCCAAATGTAATACACGGCACTTGACGCCAGCATTGGCGACTCAGAGAGTGTTGTACGATGCCGCTAGATGGCGCCAAATTTAAGAAGTGTGTCGTCAACATAACACAAAGTTACTTTTTGTGATTTTTTCAAATAGAAAGTAGCTAAAGGAGCATTATTTGCTATGATCATTTTTCTCTAAGGTCAATGACCTTTGAACTAGGACGTTTTAAGTATTTTTCAGTTTTCTGTCTATAACTCAAAAAATTATAATCACATTATACTCGAAATAATTTTAAAAGAGAGTTTTCACAAAGGTCTATCAATGTGGAAGATTATAAGTTTCTACGTTGCATAGTTTAGAAATGGCAGGGGGGGGGACACATTGCAAGCCACTTTGGCGGGCTATATTTCGCAGTTGGTACACCTGATAAAAATTTTTTTTTCCCCATTTCACATGTATGGGTGCCACCCCTAAAGAACGTAAAAACTATTTTTTTATTCTTTTAAAATTGAGATCTATATGCAGACTATTTTTTAACAAAATTTCATTTACTTATGTTTATAACTGTAGAAGTTATTAAGCTGTAAAGGATTAGGACAGACGGACAGACGGACAGACGGATAGACGGACAGACGGACAGACGGACAGACGGACAGACGGACGGACATGACGAAACTATAAGGGTTCCTTGTAGGACTTCGGAACCCTAAAAACCGTGTTTTAAGTGTTACAATTCGTGTTTTCGCCATGCATTATCACGAACAAGATTTGAGTTGAATTTTTGAAAAAAAAAAACCGTGGTTAACCTAAAGAAATTGTTTATGTAGTGACTTGTCGTCAAAAGCATTTACGACGGCCGTCATGCGGTTTGGCATAGAATTAATTGATGTCACTATGATGTTTTGTGGATTGTTCGCCTATTCTTTTTCGATGGCAGTTTTTAGCTCCTGCAAGTACTGTGGAGTTGGTTAGTGAGCTCGGAGACATCTTTTTAGCTCAACCCTTTTTTTTTCCATTAGACTTACCCATAACCCCATTAGATTCATGTCAGGGCTTCTTGCTGGCCATTCCATCACTGTAATACCAACGTCATGAAGGTATTGGCTCACGATTCTTGCAATGTGCGCCCATGCATTATCGTGCATAAAAATTAAATCTGGGCCCACAAATTCAGGATATGGCATCATATGAGCCTCTAGGCGTTGACGAATGTATGGGTCACTATTTAGTGGTGGTAACCGTGGTCCCGTCACAACCTCAGGGCCAGTTTCCCCTTCAGTGGAAATCCCGCCCCAGACTATCCATGACCCACCGCCATAACTCACCTTCTCTTCAATACAAAATTGCATAAAACGCTGTCAATGTTTACGGTACAACTTCCTCCTTTCATCATTGCCATACAGCATAATTTTGGTTTCCACAGTAAAGAGAACCTGGCTCCATTGACGTTGGGTCCAGAGTAAACGATCGCGCGCAAACTGGAGGCGCGACATTCGGCGATATCGTGTCAGTTTGGACTCATTGGCTGGCTTATCACGTTTTAGACCACGTTTTTCGAGTCTTCTTCTAACAGTTCGAGCGCTAACAGTCACTCCATGAAAGTCTCGAAGCTGTTTTTGGACCTTTTACTGAGGTCAGGTGACGATTTCGTATTAGGCTGGTGGTGAAAATAAACCGATTTTGTTTTGCAGTAGTGGCTCAGATTCGTGGTCCTCCTGGACGACAAACAAAGCTGCAAGTCTCCAGGTATCGATGGTATACTCTTTGAACGGCGGAACGACTTAAGTGAAGTTGTGCACTCACATTTCGCTAACTAAGGCCAGACTGAAGAAATGCCACAGCCTGCGCAGCTATTTCAGGCGCAGTATCCATATTTTTTACGTCATAATGGGTTGATTAATAAGGTAAAACTATTTAAAAGACTCTTTTTATGCAAAAACAAAACAAAGAAATAAAGAAATATTGACTTTGATGCTCTAATTATGGCGTTTTCCTTCCATAATAACCGGCCAAGAGCATGTCGGGCCATGCTCAGTATTATAGGGTTCCTAATTACAAACGAATCAAACGAATATTAATCATTGCTATTTTAGTTTTTGCAAACAGTGCCACCTAGCGCTGAATTTAAGAAGCTAAATTTAAGAAGTGTGTCATATAAATATAACACAAAGTTACTTTTTGTGTTTTTTCTAAATAGGTAGTAACTAAAAGAGCATTATTTGCTATGATCATTTTTCTCAAAGGTCAATGACCTATGAACTAGGACGTCTTACGTATTTTGCAGTTTTCTCACTATAACTCAAAAAATTATAATCACATTATACTCGAAATAATTTTAAAAGAGAGTTTTTATAAAGGTCTATCAATGTGGAAGATTATAAGTTTCTACGTTGCATATTTTAGAAATGGCAGGGGGGGGACACATTGCAAGCCACTTTGGCGGGCTATATTTCGCAGATGGTACACCTGATAAAAAACTTATGTATGAAACATTACCTTCATTTTAGTAGACCTATTCAATGACACATCACACGAGGGGGAGCAGCGAAAAAAAAAATTTCATCCCCATTACACATGCATGGGCGCCACCCCTAAAATACGTAATCACGACTTTTAACAAGACTATTTTTTAACAAAATTTCATTTACTTATGTTTATAACTGTAGAAGTTATTAAGCTGTAAAGGATTAGGACAGACGTATAGACGGACAGACGGACGGACATGACGAAACTATAAGGGTTCCTTGTAGGACTACGGAACCCTAAAAACGAACCCAGACAGCTTTTCTTCTGTTTTTCAAATTCTTGAATTCAAATTTGGAACAATGAACACACCAAAATGATGGCCACTATGCCAGCTTCAAAACTGCATAAACATATTTTTTGATCTGTCATTGTTTTTATGCTTTGGGCATTGGGCATAAAAATGAAGTGTCTGTTTGTGATTTTGTAATAACTGACTTTTTTAAGCTCATACAACTGTTTGCAAGTGACCTAATCCAAATTATCCGTTTTATTTTATTTTTGTCTGTCTGTTTGTCCGGGCTAATCTTCAAAACGGCTGAACCGATTGTGACGGGACTTTCACAGGCAGATAGAACACTTTGTAAGGTATAATATAGGCTACTTTTTGTTCGGGAACATTGCGAAAAACTCTTGAGAATGTGGAAAAACTGAATCAAACTTACGTAAATATATTTTGTTACCAAACTAACCGATTGAAACGGGATTTTAACAGGCAGATAGAGAACTTTGTAAGGTATAATATAGGTTACTTTTAACCGGGAAAATTGCGGAAAACTCATTGAAATGTGGATAAACTGATTCATATATATTTATATATATTTAAAATTATTTATTAATTATTATTTTTTTTTTTTTTTATACTTATATATATTTCGTTACCAAACATGAAATTTGGTACACATGGTACACATATGACTTATTGCCTTGCAAGCTCCTATAACAAATTAATACGCGAATATTACGCTATTTAGATCAACAAATAGTTATTATCGGTATTATGTTCTTACTTGTTGATTTAAAAGAAAAGTTCTGACAATATCTTTAAGGTGCCAAAATTTCTAAGAAGTCCAGCAGAGTTCGTAAACAGTTGGGTTGCTTTTGTTTAGAGCTGTAGCAAACCGTATGTATTCGGTACTGAGTAACGGGTGCGCCATCTAGTACCGAGTAACGAAACGTTACACACGAATGCATCTCGTTACTCGCATTTTCTCGTTACTCGCATTTCTCGTTACTCGCATTTTTCATAGTATGAGTACCATTTACTGTTTCAAAATAGTAAATCCATTGCAAATTTAGTAAATTCCATCAACAGTTCACTTGTAGTTCTATACTTTAGCTATTAAATCAAACTAAATTTAGAATTACTTAAACACAAGTCTGTTTCAAAATACGGAAAAGTGAAAAAATTGCACCTTACGCAGCTTGGTATGCAATGTATAAGTATGTTTTCTACAAATTACGAATGTTGCGACGCCGCGACGTCATACTGTACGCATACGCAATACGACTTGATTCGTGGCTCTAACATAACATACCATGTTATGTTATGAGGTATCAGAAGTAACGAGTAACGTAACGATACGATAGTAACGTGTACTCATTGTTATAGTAACGAATACATACGGGTACGCTTTTTTTCGTTACTTTTACACCTCTACTTTTGTTTATTGTAATACTCACCACATGTTTGCCATTATCTGAAGGATGGGGCGTACCCATTATGCTACTTCGTACTTTGAAACCTCCAAAACTGTAACAGCAGTAGAGTATGGTTTTCAACGCTTTTTGTTCCTGCTCTATCTTAACAACAGTATACTTATACAAGCGTCAAACTTTGTTTGATTGTAGTGCATAGTCATAATTAAAATCAGTTTCTACTTAGTATCGGGGTATCAGGTCGATGGGTGGTATAGAAATTTTACTGCACGAGTCTGATTCGCACTTGGCTGGTTTACTAATTAATTTTGATTTCCACGCGGATGAAGTCGCGGGTAACAGCTAGTCTGTACATAAAAATGCAGGATGGCTCGATTTAGGTGTCCGGGTGTATAAATTTATAGAATCAGAGACGTGAATTTGATTGGTTATACTTAGGGTCGACCAGCTGTTTTAGATAAAAAATAAATAAAATGGAAACAATAGAATACAGAAATACCATATTCTGGTTGAAACATCATATTAGTGCCATCTCTTTTATTCTGAGCATACCAAAGAAATGGAATGCTAGATAGTGTTTTTTCTATGGAGCAAACTGGCTCAGAGACTAAAATGGAAGACTTGTTCCTCTTCAAGTTCCGTTACTTTTCAAAAGATGGCGTTAGAAGTCTTTGTCTTGCAACAAAAAGCAAGAACTTTAGATTTTTGGATGTAAATCGCAATGGAACTTTTTCTTCCTTAATTGTATAGTGCCACCATAGTTCACGGCATCGCTAGTAATACTAATACGACAGACTACTTTCTCGCTTGCACTGTAACGTGTACTTTTGAATGGTTGCTTTATATTCAAATTAGGCCTGAACAGCAAAGTTGGTGGTACTCTTATTTCTTTTTTTTAGTATAACTCTAGGTAATAATATTTTTATGGTTTTCCCATCTACAATACATAGATGGCGCTAGGTTAATGTTTCTACAAGCTTGTAATATGTACATACGTCACCTCAAATTAAACTTAACACGTGTTGCTCTCATGCTCTGCCTGTTACTGTACGGAGTCTTCGAGTCATGTGTTGTTATGTTCTGACTAGGGCTTCTCAATATCGCCTTTTTTCCAATATCAGAATTGGGCCCGATATTGACCTCAAAATATCGGAATTCCGAGATTCCGATATTGAGACACAATATTTTGAAATACTACTAGGACTTGATTTAAAATGAAAACCTAATTTTGTTTGTAGACTAAAAAGTGGAGATTATGCCAAAAATTTTGCTTTTGAAAACTAATGGGTCTTTATGATTTAATAAACCTGTACGGCCTGTCATCATCATCATCATTTCAGCCGAAAGCCGTACACTGCTGGACATAGGCCTCACCCAAGCATCGCCACAACGACCGGAACTGCGCTTTCCGCATCCAACGGATTCCCGCGACCTTCACCAGGTCGTCGGTCCACCTAGTGAGGGGCCTACCTACGCTGCGACTTCCAGTACGCGGTCACCACTCCAGAACTTTACTGCCCCATCGGCCATCCGTTCTGCGAGCAATGAGCCCCGCCCACTGCCACTTAACTTTGGTAATTCTTCGGGCTATGTCGGTTACTTTCGTTCTCCCGCGAATCTCCTCATTTCTGATTCAATCACGCAGGGACACTCCGAACATAGCCTTCTCCATTGCCCTTTGAGTGACTTTGGGCCTTCTTATCAGGCCCATTGTGAGCAACCATCGATGCTTGCATTGCTGTGTTTCGGTCTGAAGGGTACGGGTGCCGGTGAAATTACAATCACAAGAGACTTCTATCTTCATGTCTCAGTTGGCGAACCGACGTGCGGTACCATTTAGGCAATAGCCTAGGTGGTATTGCAGTTGTTATGGGCAAAGGTAACCGCTTAACATCAAGTACTATAAAAAAAACAACACGTTTCAGTACCGTAAGTAATTACTGGCAACACACACGGGTCAAAGACTTTCTTCTTGAGAAACTGCAGTATTTTGGACCAGAAGATATTGCGTAGCTTCCCGAACGCTGCCCAACCGAGTCGAATTCAACGACTGACCTCTTTCTCGAAGTTGGACCTACCTAACTGACCTAGGTCCTAGGTCTTTGATTAGTCAAAGTCCTAGGTATACATAATCGTCAACAACTTCGAGTGTAGATTTTCCGATATTTACGGGAATGGGTGCTATATGGGAATTCGACATATTTTTTGTCTTGTCCATATTGATTTTAAGACCCACTCTATCGGAAGCTCTACTGAGGTCATCCAGCTTTGTACTGAGGTCCTCTATGATCTCTGCTATGACTATATGTTGTCGGCAAACCAAAGGTGAGTGATATACTTGCCGTTTATGTTAATTCCTAGCCCTTTCCAGTCCAGAAACCTGAAGACATCTTCCAATGCAGCAGTGAACAGTTTCGGAGAGATCACATCTCCCTGTCTTACACCTCGCTGCAGAAGGGTAGGCTTGGTCATGTAATCGGACTGACATAGTGACGTTTTCATACAAAGACTTTAACACTTTGATGTACCAATAGTCAATCTGGCACCATTGAAGAGACTGTAGTACCTACAGCCTAAGTCTCGTTCGAATCGAAGGCTTTCTCGTAGTCCACAAACGCTAAACAAAGAGGCACGTGTATAACGTGCCTCTTTGATCTTCTGTATAACCTGCCGCAGCGTATGTATGTGGTCTACGGTGCTAAAGCCTTTTCAGAATCTGGCTTGTTCGGGAGGCTGGAAGTCGTCAAACCTACGCGAAAGACGGTTCGTAATGACTCTTGAAAACAACTTGTAGACATGGCTCAGAAGTGAGATGGGCCTGTCGTTCAAAAACAATAACAAAAATTGTCATTAATAAGTGAAAAAAAAACTTTATAAGCTATAAAAGCAAGAGCATTTTCTCACTAGCACTTTCTGGCCAGTCTTCTAACTCTGCCAAGGATCAATATTCAACAAAAATAAGATTTATGAATGGAAAATACATTACAAATTAAAAAGTTTGTTGTAAGGTCTACGTTCGAGGCACATAACTAGTCTTTGCTTAAACAATAACTAGTTCTCGGATTTTTTGATGTTCTCATACATTTTCTGGAAAATATTGGAATTCCGATATTTTAATTATTTTATTATTTTAACGCATTTTACGCATGCTAAGCGAATTCTAAAGATTTAAATTGTGGAAAGAAAAAATCGCTCACGAGCAGGATCCTGAGCGTGAGCGATTTTTTCTTTCCACAATTTAAATCTTCCGATATTTTACTTTCTAATACCGATATTATAAATACGTGAAAAATGTAGCGAGATTCCGATATTTCGAGATCTCGGAATCTCGGAATCGAAGCCCTAGTTCTGACCTCTATGGTTCTGATTTATTTGCTGTATTGATATAAACTGGCATGTAGCTATTTAATTTATTTTAGACTTAAAGCAATCAACATGCAGAATGTACCAATCCATAGGAATTCTAGCTACAAATGTGTATAATATTATAATTATGACTGTTGTTTCCTATTCCAGCTCATATTTCAGCCTTGTTAAATCTTTAATCTAGTAATGGCCGAATTTTTAGTTTTTAATTATACTCTCTTATGAATTACATAATATAAGGTTAAAGAAGTAGAAAAACTGCTTTTCCGTTTAAAAAACGTCTTCCTAGTAAAAAAAAAACACGTGTCCAAATAGACACGCTAGGTGTTCCTCATATCAAAATGAACAAAACATCGATTAGTTCTAACCAAGTCTTTATTTATTTATTTTAACAGCTGCCTACTGTACTTACACACTTATTAGATAAAAATTAAGAATTTTCAATGAAAATTAACAGTTTATTTGTTTTTAGGATCAATGCATAAGCATAACCCAAGACTTCATTTTGCACATACAGTCTAACTGCTGGAGATTTTCCGTTGAATAGGCTCCAACACAACGCGACGTTTCTTCAAAATGGTACTCTGTTACATGATCAATCAATCAACTCAGCCTATCGCAGTCCACTGCTGGACATAGGCCTCTCTATGTCCAGCAGTGTTACGCCATAACGCTCGGTCCTCTGCCTTCCGCATCCGGTCCCCCCCAGCCACGTTCTTTAGGTCGTCGGTCCACCTGGCAGGGGGGCGCCCTACGCTGCGTTTGCCAATACGCGGTCTCCACTCAAGGACTCGTCTGCTCCAACGGCCATCGGTCCTTCGACAGACATGGCCAGCCCACTGCCACTTCAGCTTACTGATCCTACAAGCTATGTCGGTCACTCCGGTTCTTCTCCGGATAATCTCGTTACGGATTTTAACCTTCAAAGAAACTCCAAGCATAGCTCGCTCCATAGCTCGCTGAGTGACTTTAAATTTGTGGACTAGCCCAATTGTCAGTGTCCACGTCTCGGCACCGTAAGGCATGACTGGCAGGACGCACTGGTTGAAGACCTTTGTCTTCAAACTTTGCGGTATAGGCGACGAGAAGACTCGGCGAAGTTTGCCAAATGCTGCCCAGCCCAGACGGATCCTTCTGTTGGCTTCTTTCTCGAAGTTGTGTCTACCAAGCTGAATTGCCTGCCCTAGGTAGACGTATTCCGTTACAACTTCGAGTGCCGACCCTTCGACGAATATTGGCCTCGGCATGACATGCATATTGAACATGACTTAGTCTTGTCCAGATTCATGCCGAGACCGACACGTCGAGAGGCTCCGTTTAAGCTGTGCAGCATTTCGCCCAGTTCTTCCAGCGACTCAGCCATTACAACGATGTCATCGGCAAAACGGAGATGTGAGATGTTCTCGCCGTTAACGTTGATACCCTGTCCAGTCCAGTCCAGCGTCTTGAAGACGTCCTCCAACGCGTTAGTGAACAATTTCGGGGATATTACATCCCCTTGTCTCACCCCTCTGCGCAGTTGGATTGGCTTCGTCTTTTGGTCCTGGAGCTGAACAGTCATGGTAGCAGCGTTGTACAGGCATCTCAGCATCTCTATATACCGCTCATCAATGTGACATCGCTGAAGAGCATCCAGAACTGCCCAAGTTTCGATAGAGTCGAAGGCCTTCTCGTAGTCCACGAATGCCATACACAGCGGCTGATTGTACTCTTCAGTCTTCTGTATGATCTGCCGAACAGTATGGATGTGGTCTACGGTGCTGTAGCCTTTTCGAAACCCAGCTTGCTCTGGTGGCTGGAATTCGTCGAGTCTTCCGGCGAGACGATTCGTGATGACCCTCGAGAACAGCTTGTATACATGACTCAGGAGTGAGATGGGTCTGTAGTTCTTCAGAAGGGATTTATCCTCTTTTTTGAAGAACAGTACCACCGCACTCCCGCTCCATGCCTCCATGTTACATGTTACCCGCCATTAAAGTTCAGGGCCCTAATTTCATGACGTGCCGATCAAGTTGCAGTGACGCTGCAGTTCGTTTCTGACAGAGATCGCCGTAGATAAGAGAATACGAAAAGCATTGTTTTGATCGAAACTTAACTGCAACTGCATTTCTTTAGTTACGTGAATTGGCCTACGGGTCTTCAGATGCCACTGAACCTAGCAACTAATACTTTAAATACACAAACTGGTTAGGTTTTCCTGCAGACTACAAACTAGGCTGTACGCTGATATACAATCAATCTTCATTGACTAAATGCCATAAAATTACTATTCCAGGCCCAGTATGGTATCCAATCATCGGAAGCAGCGGTACTTTGCAGAGAATGACCAGAAAACACGGATCAGAATGGAGAGCTTGTTTAGAATTATCAAGACAATATTCTACAAACGTTTTAGGCATGAAAATTAGTACAGAACTATTAGTAGTCGTGTTCGGTGAAAAGAATGTTCGTCAAGTATTCAATGACAAAGAATTTGATGCTAGACCACATAATTTCTTTTCACGATTACGTTGTCTTGGGAAGAAAAATATGGGTAAAGTATAGTGATTAATTAAATAAGGATATTACAATAAAACAAGTTTAACCGGATTAGATCGTGCATTTTTTTACATCTGATTAAACGATTGTGAACTAGTCTTCTTGCGATCACGAACGCTGCAAGGCTTTCGAAACGACAGGTGTTGGAATATCATCGCAGGAGGATAATTAATTTATCTGAAATGGAAAACGTGTGCACTCTTGACAGTTTTACTTAATACAAAGGAACTAATTTTAAATTTCACAGAACCAAAGAGTCATTCCAGACTTGGAGTTTTGCATACAGCACTATCAAAGGTGTTTTGTTATATTTCAATATCAGGAAATCTAATTTTAGTGATATACGCGATGTAATCCGGTTAAACTGGTTTTATTGTAATTTATAGTGAATGCTCGCGAAAGCCTAAGAAATGACATTAGACATTTCTAGTTTTTGTGTTTTCATTTCTAATTAAAACTTTCTAGGTATAACTTTTGCCAATGGAGAAATATGGAAGGAGCACCGGCAGTTTGCAGTGAAAAACTTGAAATCCGTAGGCTATGGTAAAACAATGATGGAAAAAGAAATACAAAATGAACTGTCTCAAATACTGGAATATATAAAGGAAAATATTAGCGAACCAATAAATTTAGTTAATTTACTAAATGAATCTGTCATGAATATTTTATGGAAGTACGTGGCAGGTACGATTACCTTTTATTCGAACAAATGATTCGGGGTTTTTGATCATTAATTAAAACAAACATTAATCGGACATACTATGGTATCCACGCACGGTTGAAATACAATAGTTAAATGCCCATTTACTTTATACAGGGTGTAAAAGGCAGTCGGTGGAAGAAAAGTACCTTAAATATTGATGATAGCAAATTTTACTGAAGGGAATCAGTATTATAATAAAATTGTATATTCTAATTGCGTGAATAATAACTCAACGAACAAAATTGATCTTTCCGTTCGACCATTGATAGGATTGACTTTATCTTTAGTAGACCAATAATTATAATCTTTGTTGTGGATGCGGTTGTACATGATGTTATTACTAAAACTGGTCTCATTAGACAAAAGAAAACATTTCTTGTATGAATTGAGAGATTCGGATTTCGGGCCAACTCAGTCTGAGATTAAGTGGATGTATATCCTGTACTAATCGTCCGTAAAGGTAATATTTACACCTGTGGGTTACAGATGACCTCAATTCAATAGTAACAGCTTGACTTTGGCAACGTCTTTTTTTCATAAGCAGTATGGGTAGTTTTCGTACCTAATTCAAGTGTTACCACGGACGTTAGGTCTACTGTATGTACAAGTGCAGCAATTTAAGAACTCTTGTATGAAAAGTACCTGGTACCTTCTTCATAAGCAACAATCTTTCATAATGTATCCAGGTGAGCCCCAAAATAAAATGAAAATTTATCTCTTGATCATCAACTCAGCCTATCGCAGTCCACTGCTGGACATAGGCCTCTCCCAAGTTGCGCCACAACACTCGGTCCTCTGCCTTCCGCATCCAGTCCCCCCCAGCCACTTTCATTAGGTCGTCGGTCCACCTGGCAGGGGGGCGCCCAACGCTGCGTTTACCGATTCGCGGTCTCCACTCAAGGTCTCGTCTGCTCCAACGGCCATCGGTCCTTCGACAGACTTGGCCAGCCCACTGCCACTTCAGCTTACTGATCCTACAAGCTATGTCGGTCACTCCGGTTTTTCTCCGGATAATCTCGTTACGGATTTTATCCTTCAAAGAATCTCCAAGCATAGCTCGCTCCATAGCTCGCTGAGCGACATTGAACTTGTGGACTAGCCCAACTGTCAGTGTCCACGTCTTGGCACCGTAAGTCATGACAGGCAGGACGCACAGGTTGAAGACCTTTGTCTTCAAACTTTGCGGTATATGCGTATCTCTTGATGCTCATCATTGATCCTATTCATGGAAATAAATGTTATTTGGTAACAACCGCGTAAACAGGCAATACTCTGTTTTGATAGTAATTTATGAAATTGGTGCATTATAGTAGGCAGTGTTTTTAACAATACTACACAAGTGTTTTATTACCTAGTTATGTGCAGATTCATAAAAAACCTAGATATAGATTTTAAATAAAAACCCAAAGTTAAAACAAAAACTCAGTGTACTTTTAATCATAGAGTATTTAGTCCTTACGGGGAATACTTAAATTTGTCTGATAAGTCTTGGAAGTAGGCTAATAATACGTTTTCGGAAACGATGTGGCTATTCTACAGGGCTGCCAGTCGTTTTATATTTATTTATAGGTAGGTAAAGTACCACCAGATCTCTGAAATTATACAAATATCACTTTCATTGCGCGAAAAAAAAACGGCGTTCCGATTCACGAGATGCTTTGTTCTTTATCATTTTAATTTTGTGTCTAGTTATACAAGTCAGTCTGCTATAGAAAGAGAATACAGGTGGCAGCCCAATTATACCGATTTTTTATCCAATATAACTTGGCATACCTGCTTTTTTAAGCATTTTCCAATCCATAAATTCTTTGTAAGATTTCTCGTAAGTTTAAAATTAAATTTTAACAATGTTTTTTGTTTCTGCTTTATCTTAAAAACGGTCGCAACAACAGTCGCAGGTTCGAATCCTGCTCGTGAGCGATTTTTTCTTTCCACAATTTAAATCGCTAGATTTCGTTTCGCATGAGTAAAATGCGTCAAAAATAATAAATAATTAGTAAGGGTAGGCATATCTAAACGACTTTGAATTAACTGCAAAGTTAGTCGAGTCGGTTAAGAAACACTGTTTCTTAATAAGATATCGCTGTCGTCACCCAAAAGATGTACCAAGTGGATGAGAATTTCGTTACCACGAGCAGTGTTCACGGTAGCTTAGTGGGTAAAGCACTGGCGTACTGAGCCAGGAGTCGCAGGTTCGAATCCTGCTCGTGAGCGATTTTTTCTTTCCACAATTTAAATCGTTAAAAACGGTGTTGATGCTTGTATTCTACAAGCGTCAAACTTGGTTTGATTGTAGTCCATCATACTCTACCTATAGCATAGTATGTTCTATGCCTATAGTTAAAATTAAACAACAAAATTAATTGAAAGAAAGTAAACACAGAACGTGTGGTGGTACGGAATCTTTAGTGCGCGAGTCCGACTCTCACTTGTCTGGTTTTATTTAACGATAATTTCTTTAAAACTACACAACACTATACATGTCACCATGATCTATGACCATATCGGTGAAGTGTTGGTGTCAACACTTTCGTATGGTATCTACTAGATGTTTGGTATGGAAGAAAAAACATGAATAATATTTTCAACTTTTGTATTGTTAATTTTTTCAAGGTGAACGTATAGAAGTGGACAGACTGAAATATTTATTGGATCTTTTTAGACAACGAGGAAAGGCATTTTCCGTTGGCGGAGGATTGTTAAACCAAATACCTTGGTGCAGATTCATTATACCTGAACTAAGTGGATATTCACTAATTACTCAATTAAATCAAGAAATTTCTAAAATTATTGAGGTAATTTTTTACAGATATAAATTGTGGAAAAAAAAAAATTGGTTTCGAGCAGGATTCGAACTTGCGACTCCTGGCTCAGTACGCCAGAGTGCTTTAGATACTAAGCTACCGTGAACACTCAGAACACTGCTCGTGGTGCCGAATTTAACTTCCACTTACGTCTTTAGGTGACGTCAGCAGCATCCCATTGAGAAACAGATCATGGTCCGCAAATTCGTTCGTTAAATTCGATACCTCGAGCAGTGTTCACGGTAGCTTAGTGGCTAAAGCACTGGCGTACTGACTCAGGAGTCGCAGGTTCAAATCCTGCTCGTGATCGTATTTTTTTTTTCAATTTATATATCTTTAGATTTCGCTTCACATGCGTAAATGCGTTAAAAATAATAAAATAAGTATTTTTTTACTTTATCTTTGCACAGTTCTTTTGCCTTAGTTTTTTTTTTAATTTATCAAACGATATTGCTCATTGGTACATTTGGTACATTACACCTGCACTACACCTTGGTAATCCAATATTACCAAGGTGTAGTGCAGGTGTATGTTCCAATAACATTACTGAAAAAATGACGAAATATTGAATCACATCAATATTACATCATAATAATTATAAGTAACTAATGCATTTCAGACGCAAGAAGACTTCAAAAATTCTGTACTTCTGTTACGGCTTATGATTTATTTTAGCATGTTACATGTGTGATTTAAATATTAAATTTCTCATTTCAGGAAGCTATTGAAAAACATAAAAGTAAAGAAGTGGAAGGCAATGATTTTATTTATTTGTTCCTGGAAGAGATTTATTCGAACAAAAACGCATCGTTTACAGGCAAGTGCCTTGCACCCATATTCTATGTTGTTTTCTCAAACGTTTCTAGACTCCACTCAACCTCACTTAATACAATATTTCCTCCGTGGTATTCATAGTTGCAAAAAATCACGGAGATTTTTCACTTGATAGTTTTCCTTACTCAAGGTGAGGAAGAACTCAAGGTACATCGAGACTAACTTTAAGGCTTCATCAAGACTGGAAAAGTGTCATTTGCGACGTGATTATTGTTGTTTCTATTCTGAAAAATCTCCGAATTTGACGAATTTATGGAATATATTTACCAAGTCCCATACAATTATCCGTTGTAGCGTTATTTATTACCTCAAGATACATTGAGGAAGTGTCTAAAAGTATCGATTTTGATAATATTTGTAGGAACCCTTGAAGGCATCCTTGAGTGAGTTTGAGTCTAGAAACGTTTGCGGAAACAACTAAGAATATGGGTGTAAGTCTCATATAAGTCCACTAGCTGATGTTCGCGGCTTTGCTCATGGCGCTACCTATCGGGTCTAGATTTTGTGACATTCTTTTTTGCTACTAAACCAATATTTGTAGTGGGCATATGAGTCATATATAATTATTACTACACTGCCACCTATCGGATTCTAGCTGCTATAAACAATCGTCTTGACAAAAACAAATTGTATGAATATGACCTAAATCAGTCAAGTCGTTAAGAAGTTACACGTTTACCAACAGATGTACCAAGATAAAGATAATGTCCACTTGTATTGGAGGATTTTGTCATGAGCAGCACGCTTGTCATATGAATTCGTTTTCGCAGATGTCCAGAAACGGTTTTTTAATCATCAAAAATTCTAACTCGGATAAGTCAAATATATTTGGATTCAAAATTAGCAATATACAATAAACTGTATATTTTTAAAGGCCTCCAATTTTAATAAAAACTTTATTTTATTAAGAATTTATGCCTGAAATGAACACACCTTTTAGAATCATCAAGAATATTAAAACGAACGCACCGAAAAAATAATTAAAATCTCAGATTAAAAACCTCAGTAAAATGGACAAAATTGGCAGTTGTCACTGTCTAATCCGACTGTTACGTGTCAAAATTGACAGGAAAACTTGCAAACCTTGGAAATGACAGAAGATATTTCATTAATAACTTCTCATAACTTCTTGATTTTCTCTTAATGGAGGGGTGTAAAATTTTTTTTTTAGTTGTTCCAAGATTCTTATCTTGGCTGCTTTTACATCAGTGTAATTGCTGGTTAGAATTATCTCTGAATAAAAAACCAACGTCCATATAAAAAGTGGACATCTCCTTTGAACAGACTTGGAACCAATTCGTATTATATTATGAGCTTACTTATAAATTTTATTTTCAGTGGAACAATTGAAAATAGTGTGTTTGGATTTACTCATTGCGGGATCACAAACAAGCAGCAACTTACTTGGGTTTGCTCTTCTGAAGGCGTTAAAATGTCAAGAAATACAACAGAAAATTTATGATGAAATCAATACTGTAATAGGGGACAGAACGCCTTGTTGGAACGATAGTGACAGGCAAGTGTATTATACATTATGGGAACCTTTAAATACCTATGTATGATTAAATACGAAAAACAGATTGCAGTCCCAGAGTCGCAGAGTTGAGAGGCTAATTAGTGATGAACTGCCAGTAAAATTTAAGCTACAAAGCTTAGCCCATAAACGCACAGGTGCTTGTTTGTCGGTGTTCTACAGGGTGTACTTTGGAGAGTGTGCGCAAGAGCTCCATGAGCTTATTTCGCCATCTCCTTTCTTTCATCGGACTAGGTACATGACGCACTAAAGAATATCATCCACATTTAGAAATCCCTAGTATCACGACCAATCGCTTTGAAAACTCTTTCATAATGCGCACAGCAAGTTGTGAAATTCACTGCCGGATCTGTATCACAGATTATCTATTAGTTCTGTATTTCCGGGCACTTACAACCCTAACGCCTTTAAAGCTGGAGTGAATTGGCACCAGGTTTGCTCGCTCCATCGTCGCCCACATCTTGACAAAGCTGTCTAGATTGCGGTCAAGAGCAGATATATATATTAAAAAAAAACAGTCCAAGAAAAAAATTAAATTGATTTTTGATAATGTCACTAACACATTATCAAAAATCAATCATTATCATTGTTTTTCTGGACACGGCACGTATCGTTAGGAAGTTCCTCTCTCTGAGGCCCTGACCGCCGTTAGCTTGGACCCTGTTCCTGATGCCTTTTTTGTTTTGTTTTTTTTTTTTTTTTCGAATCGGCTCTCGCAGGTGGGACCGAAGTCCCTTCTCTGCTTAACTCCATTCGCCGAAGGTTTTATCCCTATACTTACAAATTAAATACGCGGTATAAATACCGCGCAAGCGGGCGCCCCCCAAGGGGAGGGCTCGAACCTCGCTAGGGCATTGCAGGGGGACCCCGCCGTTCCTATGTCCCCCTAGCAGCCGTTGCTGCATCGAATTGGTTACCTCGAAAGTAGCGGACTTTCGGTCTATCGGGTGACGTGCTAAAACGCCGTTAAGCGGCAGGCCTCGCCGGCGAAGCTAAGACCTACCTAAAACCTAAACAGTGGCTACGCAATAGCCTGCTCCTAGGAACTACTCTAGAGCATAGGGCCGGTCTCGCGTGACGAGATTATCTCCGGTTGCTTACACCGTGAGGGCGTCCCCAGGGGGGGAGCTCGGACCTCGACTCAGGGTGCAGCAGAGGGACCCCGCCACTGATCCCCCCAGCAGCCGGTGCTGCGTCGGCATGTGTTTCTGTTTCTCGAGAGTCGGACTCTCGGATTCTGTGTGTGTGTCGCGTCGGTCCTCGCCGCCGGGGACGATATTTTGGACGACGGCGTCGGAGTGTGCTTGTACTTTTATCTGACTCCTGGAGGAGTGTAATATCGTCATCGGGTTCAATGAGTGTGTGTCTGGGACGTCGAATTTTGCTAATAGCAGATGGCTGGTAGACGGTGGCCGCCACGACCAAGGGATTGGGGTGCTTGGGAGCGGAATCGAAATAGCGTTTAGAGGCACGCTTGAAAACTGCTTGATGGTCGGCAGTTTGAGGTCTAGGTGGAGTTGGACATTGCGTAAGTACCAGGGGGCGCCTACGGCCCTTCGCATAAAACGGTTTTGGATGGTTTGGAGCATGTGAATTCTCACCGGCTTAACGTGTGCGAACACAACGCTAGCATAGGCGAGTATGGGGCGGATACAGGTGGTGTATATCCTTACTTTGAGAGGAGTGGGCAGCTTACTATGCGCATTGAGTAGGGGGTGGAGACGTCCGAGGACGAGGGCGGCACGGTTTTTCACCCTGCGGATATGCGGTCTGAAAGTCAGTCTACGGTCAAGGATCACGCCAAGGTATTTGGCTTCACGTTGCCATGGGATCTGTTTCCCGAACATTGAGACTGGTACGCTCAGTTCTTTACGGTACTGTGACAGGGGTCTTTTATCGAAGAGGACCGCTGCACTTTTTTCGGGATTGACTTCGATTCTCCATTTCCGGAACCAATCACCTAGGGTGTTGGCCGCAGATTGGAGGGTACGAGAAATAGCGACATGGGTCATGCCGGAGTAATAGATTGCCGTGTCGTCGGCGAAAAGGGCAATACGGGCTGCACCGCATTTTGGAATATCGCTGGTGTACAGCGTGAACAGTAGGGGGGAGAGCACGGAGCCTTGTGGCACACCGGCGTGAATGGGATGGGGGGAGGAGAGAGCCCCTTCTATGCGATAGCGAAAGGTTCGATTCATAAGTAATCTCGGATGATGAGCACGAGACGATGTGGCACATTCATAGTGTACAGCTTATATAATAAGCCGTTGTGCCACACTTTATCGAAAGCCTTTGCCACGTCGAAAAAGAGAGTACCGGTCATTTGACCGCGTACGAAGCCTGCACTGATGTGTTCTACAATGCGGTGCAAGTGATTAACGCAGCAGTGCTTTGTACGAAAGCCAAACTGCTCGTCGGGAAGGAGTTTATTTGAGTCGGCGAAATCTTTGAGTCGCTTATAAATAAGCTTCTCGTAGATTTTACCGAAGACATTGAGGAGACTAATCGGCCGGTAACTACTCGGCTCGGCTTTTGGTTTGCCCGGTTTGGAAATACCGATTACCGTAGCTTGTTTCCAAGCCTGGGGAAAGATGTTGTTTTTAAATGCCGCATTGAAGATGACGGTCATTAGAGCGATTAGGGTGGCAGGGAAACGTTTCAACACCTTATTGGTGATGCCGTCTGCGCCGGGGGCTTTTTTGGGCTTAAGATCCTTGACTATAGAGAGAACTTCGTCAGGGGTGATCGGTGGGAGCGGGTCATCAGGGTCATCTATTGGGGGGGGGGGAGGGCTGACCTACGCTCTACTTCTGAATTAACCTTATCAAGGTGGGTTTGGCTTACGGGAAGCGTACTGAGAGTGCATTGGGACTCCAAGCTGTCGGCTAAGCATTCGGCTTTTTCGTCATCGTCAAAGGCCGGCCTTTGATTGGGTCGATTTAGGGGGGGGCATAGTTGCCGTGGTCTCGCATTTAAGTCTGCGTTGAAGTGCCCAGAAGGCTACATGAGACGGTTGGATTGCGCTGACTTCCTTGTCCCAATGATCCTCCCGTACCTGAGCTACACGTCTCTTTACAGTATTCTGTAAGGAGCGCATATGGGCACGATTGGCTTCGTTGGGAAAAGCATCATAGGCACGGATGGCCGCGTTCCTCTCGGTCCTCAACTCATTTACATCGTTCGGCAGTTTCAGACGCTGGTCATCCAGCATCGGAACCTGCCGTGAGCATTCGCCCACTACGGACTGCACATGGTTGGTGAGCGAGGTGATCGCGGCCACCGTGTCCGCGACTGTCTCAATGGAGTCAGGGATTGAATCTAATTGGGGGGATGAGGTAGATTTGAGGCGGTCCTCTAGTCTCCTCCAATCGGTTATCGTTTTGGTTACGGGTGGAATACCGGGATCCGAGGGACCACCCCGGGGACCCAGTTGAATGATCACAGGGCGATGATCTGAGTCTAATTCTTGGATTACCTCGATAGAGCGAATACCGAGGTTTACGCGCTTCAAGAGGGCTATCTAGGATGTCGGGCCGATGCCCTACTGTGTCAGGATAGTGAGTGGGACGCATCGGGGCGATGACGTCGAAGGAAAGTTTGTCGCTAAGGGCTCCTAATTGAATGCCAGCGGCGTTATTGGAGACACAGCTCCATGAACGGTGTTTGGCGTTTAAGTCGCCTGCAATAATTACAGAGTTACTAAGATCGAGTAGGGATTTGAGGTCGTCCTCGAGCAGACTCGCGGGTTTGTTTGAGGATCTATAGGCCGAGACTATGGTGATGGGCTGGTGCCCTGTCATGCCTAGGCGACAGATTGAAGCCTCCAAGCATTCTAGCTCTGGGGGATCAATGGGGATGCAATACAACGAATTGCGGTAATAGATGAGCGTTCCGCCTAGTGCGGTGTGTGCTCTGTCGTTTCTTATCAGCCTATAGTTGGCTATGTTGGGATTACGACAACGGGGTTTGAGAAAGGACTCTTGAACGAGTAAAATATCATGTTGGTGCTCACGCAAGAAGACAGCTACGTCATCGCGTTGACCACTAATGCCTCGGGCATTGAAAAAGCCTAAATTTAGGGAACAGGGTTTGAATCTTTTGGGTGGGGCCGTATTATACATTATAATTGGAATTAAGGATTCTGAAGATGTCTTGGTACTTGGTAAGTACCTGAAGGCGCTGCTCATGGTTGCCTTGGGTAAAGGCCCAAAGTCTAGAGTAGGCGTCAATGCGAGTTTCCCCTGACTGGGGTTCGAGGTATTCCCTCGGCAGAAGCCCGGGGGAGTTTACCGAAGAGTGACTAGCCTGAGGGGGGGTTCTCATGGTGGGGGCTTTAGCTGCTGGTGCAGTTTTGGGCCTGAGAGAAGGTGCGGGAATGGGTATGTTCATCAGCGCGGGGGGCTCTGAGGCCGGGGGCGCGAGACGAGAGGGCGGAAGAGGTGGGAATTGGGGCTTTTGGTTTCCCTTAAACCAGGGGTTGGGCCCGAGTGGGCCACGGAAATTAGGGGAGGGCCCGAGTGGGCCTCTAGGGTTTGGTGGTTGATATGAGTAAGGAGCTGCGTATGAGGGGGCTTCCCTCGCAACGCGGTCGGAAGCGCGTTTCGCCGATTTGGCGTTGCGCAGTTTGGGGGCTTAGGGGCATCCGCGATAGTTCGCTGGATGCCCGGCTTGGCCGCAAAGGACACAACTTGGGGGCTCAGTGCACTGGTCCCTCTCCTTGGGACGCTCGCACTCGCTAGTCCCATGATCGCCTAGGCACTTAACGCACCTGGGCTTTGCGTAGCAGTTACGCTGGGAATGACCATATAGCTGGCAACGGTGACATTGACCAGGCTGGTTAGATTTATGGGGGCGCTCGACCGTAATGCCTGATAGGTGGCATACGGTCTTTATGTTATAGATTGCCTTAGCGTTTTCGCTGGGGTGGCAGATGGCGAGGACCATGTTAAAGGGGTCTCCGTGCTTACCACGGAAGATTCGGTGGGTCTCTTTAATGGGGATTCCTTGATTTTTAAGGTCGTCAAATACTTCCTCACATCTGACTTCCGTAGGGATCCCTCGGATTACGACTCTAAGGAGTCGGTCCTCCGGGAGGGCGTAGGTGTGGAAGGACACCTTACGTTCGCGTAGCAGCCTGGTAAGGTTGCGATAACCGGTGGGGGTGGGGACAATGAATTTTATGCCCTGCTGTGTGGGGCGGGCACTGGTGAAATTAATTTTGGACTGATTGCACCAGTCAGAGATCCTGGTCCAGTATGCCTTATCCTGAATGAATAAGGGAGGCGGGATGGGTACCTTTATCTGGGAAGATGAGGTATGGACATGAGGGGAGGAGGGCCTGTTATCCTGCGAGGAGGAGTAAGAGGCGGGACGGGGGGTAGGGGCCGGGGCAGAGTTAGCCTCGGAAAGTTTCAAAGATTTTGGGGCGAGAGCCTCGGCCTTGTTGGTTTTTCGGCCGCGTTTTTTGCCTTAACCCACTACTGTGGTAAAGGCACCGGCCTCGTCTGATTGGACCTCACTGTCCGAGGACATTTCTTGGTCTGATGGGATCGGGGAATGATCGGGGTTTTGAGTGGGGGCTGGGGTGGGGAGAGGTGAGGGGGTACGGTCCTTGTGGTCCAGGCTGGCTGAACGCCTAGACGGACCACATGGAGACCTCGGTCTCTCCTCACCGCTGTCGGGACGGGCGCGGGCAAGGGCGAGGTGCCTAGACATCCTCAAGGAGTTTATCCTTATGGGTGGGGGGGTAGCGGGCGACTTTAGAGAGTCGGGGACATCGGATGGTGGTTGCTGAGTGGCGGCCAACGCGCTGCCAAACAGGTTGCCATAATTGGCGATGAAAGTGGGGTCCTTGAAGAGGACGTTCTTTAGAATGCTAAGGAACTCGCCATCAGACACCATCGTAAAGACGGTGACTAAGCCAAGAGCCTAGCAACAATGAAAGGGGGAAAAATTTAGTGGCGACCTACCATGGGGGTTTGATCCCGGGTGGGTGTTCCCGGGAGTGTGTTCAAACCCTCCCCGTCGGGTATAGACGGGGAGGTTGTGTGCCTACTGGTGAGCCCTAAGCTAGTACTCCTGTTTGCCAGTCTTATTGTGCAAACAGGTCCCTGAGTCTCTAGTGTGCAATGGGTGTAAACCCCTAGAGAGTGCTAGATAGGACGAAACGGGGTTAAAGCTAGGGAAGACTAGGAGATCCCCCAAGGCCTTCTGGTCCTAGCTCCTTCCGATTTTTGCTTTGCCCTGAAGGAGCGCAGCTGGCGTGTCGGGTCAACGCCCCTCAGATCGTTAGCACCGTTAGGTATCCACCGAGGACCACAGTAAATAAGTGGATTTATTCCTGAAGGGACACAACGTTTTGACTGACTCTCTCGGACAGAAACAAAAGCGCGTCCGCTGTCTTGAAAAAGACAGCGAATGAACTTATCGGGTTGCAGTCGGCGGGGCGACTGCGGAGGGCGCTACGGTGAACCGTAGCGAAAAATATTCGAGCTCGTAACTCGGCACGACAGGACGGAGCAGGAGCAGCACGACCTCTCGGGGCGAGTGTCAGAGCGGGAATGATGTTCCTGTGGGCTACTGTTTTTAAATGTTTTTATTTATTGTTTTTTGTAAAAATGTTTAAAAATGTAAAATAATATGTAATATAATGAATAAATGGAATAATAATAAAGCTAACACAAAAAAAAACTATGAAATAAATTAAAGAAAATAAACTATTATTACATACCTACCTTGAAAAAATCTACACTATTTTGAAGTCGGCGGGGCCTAGTATAATACTAATTAGAATAGCAGACTAACGAGAAATGAAAGAAATTTTAATTTGGCGTGGCGGAAATAGAGCCGTGCGAGCGCACGTCTTTCCTGGTGGAAGGCTGAGACTGAGAGGCATAAACCCAAGTATAGTGACGCTGACGCGACGTCGCCCCTGCACCTCACCCGCCGCCCAACTCCGATGTTACCTAAGCGAGAGCATATTAAGCATTTTTTTTAGTACAAAAATCGAGTTTCTCGTGGTGTTTATAGCACTAACCAAAGTTTTCTTTAAGTACTTGTAATTTAACGTTAATTAGTTATATTTTATGTCAATTATCTTTTTTGTCTAATTGTTTTAAATCTACTGCTTTTTTTTTCTTTTTATTCCTCTTTAGTTGTGTTTGATATTATTTAAATAGTTTCTTGTAGAATAGTATTTTGGGACGTTTCTTGAGGTAAAGGTCCCACATTAGTGTTATTAGAAGTTTTTTTTTGTTTTAATTTAATTTAATCAATCCGTAAAATTCTTGTTTTCTTGTAAATTATAATCTTTTCTTGTTCATATTTCTTAACGACATATTTTTTATGACATATTAGATTTTCAAACGTTGGTGTATTATTTTTAAACTAGGCCCCGCCGTCTTTAAAATCGTGTAGATTTTTTTAAAGGTATATATGTAATAATAGTTTATTCCCTTTAATTTATTTCATAGTTTTTTTGTGTTAGCTTTGTTTTTTTTTTCGAAGTCGGTTTTTTTAAACTTGTTTTAAATTTTATTTCATTCTTTTTAGTATAGGATAACGAATTATTTGTTACATTACATTTTACTGTAACTTATTAATTACTTTAAATTCATCATGGGTAGACCTACGAAAGGTGCTGCTTGCCTCTAAAAATATCGATCCAAATAAACCCAAGATAACAGAAATCTTCGGCTTGTTAAAAATGCCACTCGGAACGCAAATTTGCGTGCTCAAGAGACGCCCGAGGGTCATGAAGTACGTTTATCAGCCATGAGAGAGTACGACAGCTCACGTTTGCGTCAAGAAACTGCTGAGCAGCGCGAGCACAGGCTCAGTGTGACTCGATCGTCTTGCTGGCGAAACTGCTGAGCAGCGCGAGCACAGACTCTGCACTCTTTTGTACACTCAGTACTTTTGTTCGGTGATATCATGCAGTTACCACCAGTAAAAGGTCATTGGTGTTTCGAGCAGCCTCCGTGGTCAAGTGCTGAAGTGCATTTATGGCGCCAATTCTCATTTACTGAATTAACCATAAATATGCGCCATCAATTTTTTAAACCCTTAGGCACGTAGTTGATCCTTAAGCAAGTTTATCGCACTCTTTGCGAACCTCTCATCACATATTGCATCCTATGTTGGGGCGGTGCACCAAAAACTTCGTTAATCACCCTAGAAATAGCGCAACGTTACATTCTAAAAGTCTACATTTAGACCTTATCTTTTCCCAACTTCTTTATTATATAAAAACTGTAAGGTTCTTACAGTCAGACAGCTATTTATCTTAAAAATAATTTTGAGACAGCATTCACTGAGTGTATATGACCTGCCATAAAAAATGCCTCTAAACGTCTCAAATATAAAGTCTGTGACTATAATCAGATATTCAAAACCAGCTTTATTCAGAAATTCTTTTGTTTTCTAAGACCGTATATTTATAACAAGACAAATAAAGTACCTACTTAGAGTAGGTTTCGACACGACAAATATCACGGTATATAGATTATTGATTTTGCGAGTAGACCCCCAGGACACGAGCGTAATATAAGCATTTTGTTATTTCCTACCTCACGAGAATAAATATTTCCTGAAACGTAATAATAAACGTAATCTTGTCCAAACCACTCAATGATATATTTTGCCTCCGGCTAACACTATTCTTTCAATCTAATGAAAGCTTCTGGTATCTCTTCATGTGGAAAATAGGCAAGTAGTGTCGTAACTTGACACTCAGCATCCTGGCCATGTTTACTCCGCAAACCATGTTGTTGAATTTATCGCCATACATTTGGCCTATCTGAAATAGACAGCGTTGGTTATACAGGGTGTCAGGGAAACGCTTCCGAAAACGAAGATAGGTGATAGTGCTGATGATTACTGATACGAAACCACGAAAAAAAATGCGATTATTTTTTTACATTTTTTCATTTTTTTTGCCTTTTTCTTTATGTATGAGTTTTATTTAACTGCCCAAAGCTGGTTATGTATAAAAAATGCAAAAAAATATTTATTAAGAAATCTAAAAAAAAAAAATTTTTTTTCGTGGTTTCGTATCATTAATCACCAGCACCTATCTTCGTTTTCGGAAGCGTTCCCCATACACCCAGTATAGAAATTCCTATTTAACAGCGTTAATTAACGCCGTCTCAAAGTCTATCATTCGTCAGTCGCCGTCGGTGGGCTCCATTCAATTTCGAATTCGTGAGAGCAAGCTGTGACCAGTTGAAAAAAAAAAAGTAAGAGTTGTGTCTTCTTCGTAAAAAATGCATATGCTAAAGGTGTGATATGTCGACCTGTCCTCGGACCCAAAAATCCATGGATAATATATAACAGCCTAAAAAGAATAGATCATGTTGCAAAAAATCTTTCAAAGAGACTTGATTTTGGTTGCAAATACAGACGTAATATTTTCTAAACTTATCTTGACGTCCAAAAATCTTTCGTTATCAACTTTCTAAAATCTATCGGGGATCTTTACATGATCTAGTTAAGTTATGTTACATTTAATTTCGGGTATTCTGTTGTATACTGGTTTCTGTCCTCCAGCCAAAGTTAAAATCCAATCTATAGAGATAGAAATTTCACATCAGCTCCATACATTTTGTGTCAAATTTCTATCTTTAGTAGGGCAAATCGTAGAATGATTGGATTATATTAAAAGCTCAACTGCCGATTAAAATAACACAATAGTTAAACAATGGACGTAGTCTTTAAATAGTGGTTAGGCAAACGAGGGGTTTTGGCCGTAAGTATATCAATATCTTTCAATCGCTCTAAGGTTTGCTGAAAAGGCCCGTTATACCAGGCCCCTCAGAAAGTATTGCGAAAAAAAGTTTTTATATATGGGAGACTGGCCAGTTATAATGTTTTTCGAAAATATGATTATTTATAAGTAAAAATAAGTAAGTTCCAATTTCAAAATTTCCCTCCACATTTTTTGCGAGTTAATTCAAAGTATTGTGTCTCACTGAAATATGGATCTGCGCCGGGAACATTTTAGAGCTATGATTTTATACGATTTCAAGTGTCGCCTGAAACCGGATGAATCGTACGATAGACTTCAAATGGCATTCATGGATGAAGGCCCTTCCAAGGCAACCGTGTATCGTTGGTATAACGAATTCAAGCGCGGTCGACCAACTTTGGGGGATGACGAAAGAAGCGGTCGCCCTTTGACGGCTGTTACCGAAGAAAACGTGCTAGCAGTGAAAAATGTAATCCAAGACAATAGGCGAATTACATATCAGGAGATTCAACACATATTGAAGATTGGATCGGGAAGCGTTCACGAGATTCTACACAGCCATCTTCGCGTGAGGAGGATAGTATCACGCTGGGTGCCGCACAACCTCACCGATGCTCAGAAGCAGGCCCGGGTGGAATGGTGCCGTGATATGCTTAACAAATTTGAAGCAGGCTCGTCTCGGCGTGTTTACGACATCGTTACAGGTGATGAGTCCTGGATTTATCAATACGACCCAGAAACCAAGCGCCAGTCGACTGTTTGGGTGTTTCAAAATGAGCCAACGCCTACCAAAGTGAAGCGATCTAGAAGCGGGGGTAAGATTTTGATCGCTAGCTTTTTTAATTTGACTGGCCACTTGGTATCAATTCCCTTACGGGATCAAAGAAGCATTAATGCCGAATGGTATACTACCAAATGTTTGCCAGAAGTTTTCTCTGTTATAAGCAACAAGCGACCAAACACAGGGCTCCGCGGGCTACTGCTCCACCACGACAATGCACCTGCGCACACCGCACTCAAAACGAGGGACTTCCTGGACAGCACGCCAGTCAAACTCCTGGGTCACCCTCCTTACAGCCCTGATCTAGCACCGTGTGACTTCTTTTTATTCCCAAAAATAAAAAATCAGCTCAAAGGGATACAATTTTCGTCGCCGGAAGATGCGCTGGCTGCGTTCGAGCAGGCTGTAAACGAGGTGTCTGCGGCGGACTGGAAAAAGTGTTTTGAAAACTGCTTTAGGCGCATGAATCTTTGTATAGAGGCTGGTGGAAAGTACTTTGAAAAGATTTGATAAAAATATATGTACGTATAGAACAATTTTTTTTAGTTTCGCAAAACATTCTGAGTGTCCCACGTACTGTGCCCGTACAGACCAAGAGCAGGTCAGTAGCAGCGCAGGTTGAAGGCGGGCCCGCGCAAGTTGTAATACAAGCAACGATATGAAACACGATACACCAAATATTAGCGCGGGCCAGCACTGCTCCTGTCCTGCAATACACCCGCCGGTGACAAACCGGGCAGCGTGGCGCGCGGTTAGGAGCGGTGTGGTTGTATTGTATCATTACGGCCGCCGTACTAACTGGTCACACCGGAGCAGAACAGAGCAACGCGTCAGTGTGACGTCAAAGCGGTTACGAGACAGTTGTATTGTTTGTCAATCGATGGAAGGTACATGTCATTCTGAAAGCAGCTCTATGGCGGGCCCGCCGTCAAAACCCATGCCATGCTGCTCGTACCCCGCGCTGCTACTGACCTGCTTTTGGTTTGTACGGGCTACATAATCTTTCCAACTATAACAATACTGTGTTGTGTTTACAATAAACTATAATAATCTATAGGAGTATTAGGAGTGGGTTCTATTGGCATTTCGTTTTTTCCTGCCCGTCATATAATTTGCTGATGCTTTTTTGCCTGGAAGAGCAACATGAAATGGATTTTGTGATTTTGATTTCGCTGAATAATTTGACCCGGTTGTTCTGGTGATACAGCAGCATGTTTTATGGCACTTCTAAAATTTTTTTCATCTATCTTCGGATCGGGTATTGGTTTTTACTGTTTCGTATAGCTTTCCAATATACGTTGATTAATTCCATGCAATGTAGTTGTTGCGATACTTTTACAATGATATTTATATTAGTAAAATTCGCCCGACACGCACCCGCGCTGTGTGTGGCTTTAAAAATTATGGCAATTCAGTTTCTGGAAGGAAAAAAACATGCAAACATCATTTTAGCATGTAAACGTTTTTACAGTAGATGCGTCTTTTAATTTTAACGCCATCTAGTAAAAAAAAAAAGCACATAACGGGTTTTGCAGGTGCACCGGCGCTAAGATTATGGTCTAACTAGTTAAGCTTTAACTTTTTGACATCAATATCTTTGGGTTTTTGACTACCGCACACCCGCAGCTTGGTGTGCACCTTAGAGTTGCCAGGTCCAAAAATAGAAAAGCCGGACACAGATTCATATTTAGCCGGACATTTTGCCCACAAAGCATGACACATTGGATATTAAAAGAAAAAAAAAAATTGTACGTTTATTACTGTTATTCATTTTAGACTTACTCTACTCTTAATTATATGTTATTATGAATCAAATTTTGTATAAAATCAAACTTCTTTACATTGAAAGTAACTAAACAATCAATGATCACCTTAAACATAACCAGCCCATTACTGTCCCACTGCTGGGCACGGGCCTCTTCTCAGTACGAGAAGGCTAAGGCCTTAGTCCACCACGCTGGCCTAGTGCGGGTTGGCGGACTACACACACCATCGAGAACTGTATGGAGCACTCCCAGGTGTGCAGGTTTCCTCAAATAAATTTTGTAAATAAATTCTAAGTAGGTGTAACATTCCAGTTTACATTTAAAAAAATTATCTTGCTCCACTTTATTCCTAATTAGATGATGAAATGTCTTTCATAAGTTACTAAATCAAAACAAAAACCATTCTATGGAAAAAAAGTTCATCATTAATTATTTTATCTACACTCATATCGTAAAATTCGAATTATGAACTCGAAAGTAATGTCATAATGACAGACTTTACGCAAATGCACCTGTAATGAATTTTCAACACACTTGCCCGTAAAGTGGCTCTTATTGCATCGCTTTTATGTTCATAATGTGGCTTATAACGCACGCGTGCTTTTTTCATTATATTATCGCACTAGTGCTTTTTACTTAACACTTTATTTTTAGATCGCAGCAAAGAGTTTTTATTCCTGAACAAAATTAAACATTTTTGGGAATAAATCAACTGTATTAATTTAAATATGCTATATAAACATTTCATTTCATCAAATTATTATTTTTGATCAACAAACTAATATTAATTTGTGTTATAAATAAAAAAATCAATTTATAATATTTTTATATTCGGCTGTTTGGCGGTTTCCTTCGACCACCTGCGCGCGCATAGCTGTATGTCACCGCGCGATCCGCGCGCTATTTTATAATTTTTCACAAATTCAATATTTGTATAAAATGTGTAATTTATGTTTTTTTCCTCGCAAGTGTGTTGAAAAACGTCGTTTGACACGCGTGAGCACTGACTATTATACTCTCGGTTCCATTACGCCCTCGCCTTCGGTTCGGGCTCACGCGTGAGCACTGACTATTATACTCTCGGTTCCATTACGCCCTCGCCTTCGGCTCGGGCTGTATCTAGCCTCGAGTATAATAGTCAACTTAGCTCACTTGTATCATAATTCCATAACCGTACACTTCAGCCAAACTAAGGAGTTTTTAATGCCACTTCGGCACAACTAAGGAGTTTTCAATCCTTGTTTTAGCAGTCGTACAGTTTGGCACAAAAGAGAACACAAAATGCAGGGCGCTACTAGTCATACATTGAAAAATGTTATCTTTAAAAATCGCGTTTCTGGCAGAACTTTGGATTGGCATATTGCTTTAAATTATATTTAAGTGTTTATGATATATACCTACATGCATCAACCTCCTTCTCAGTCCTTTTAGTTCTTTTATCCATATACCTTTTTGGAAGGTGCTGTGTCATTACTGACATGAACAATAAAACATTGCAATTTCATATTATGTCGTATTAATTATACAACAAATTGGCGACGAGGATGGGATAATAAACTTGAAAAATTGAAACGCACGCGAACATCGCTTCGAGCACAACTATCATGGTTCGGGAATCAACTATCTACGTTGGAAATTATTCCCGAAAGCGAATACGTCACAAGGCTGCAGACTTTAGAACGTTACGAAGAAAAATTTGAAAGCACACAAACAGAAATTGAAATGCAAGTAAGTGAGGACCTTCTGCTTAGTGAAATTGAAGAACGCACTATTACAGAACAAATACTCTTGCAACTTAAGTTGAAACTGAACTCTTCAAAAACACAACAACAATTCCCAACCAATCAAAAAAGTACCACCTCGAACCAGAACATACCAAAAATAAGCTTTCAGCCCTTTAGTGATAAAGAAAAATTTAAAAACTTTATCAAACGCCTAGAAACATATCTACTTCTGAACAACTGCAACGAACCTACCACAAAAATACACACACTTCTAACAGCTTTGCCACCTGACCTGCACCAAAAAGCTTATGATTTATGTGCACCGCAAGAACCTTTAGAAATCGGCATGGATACATTAACAAAGTTACTGACGGACTATATGGACCCTAAAGCCAGCATCTGGGCCAGGCAACACAAATTTATCTCTAGAATGCAAGAATCTGATGAATCGATTATACAGTTTTCATCTGAATTAAAACATCTTGCTGAAGAATGTGATTTCTTTTGTGAGAACTGTAAGAAATCAATAGCAGATAAATTTCTAAGCTTACAACTGATAAGAGGATTACGCGATACGGAAATACGCTCAAAAATACTACAAGAAAATGATACTGTAAACTACACTCTACTTGTTAACAAAGCTTCTATTTTCGAAAACTCAAAGAAAGAAAACTTTTCATTCGGACACTCATCAAATATACATGTAATTGAACGCAAACAGTACACCCCTCTTAACAAAATTCGTACGTTCGAGGATTTAATGGGGAAATGTTTCCGCTGTGGCAGCTCAGATCATAAAGCTAACACCTGCAGATGCATTCATGATATTTGTACAAAATGTAAGAAAAAAGGCCACATCAGACGTGTTTGCTTACAAAAGGTCGAAAGAAACAATTTGATTAAAGATAACGAGGAAATAGACACCGAAGATATCTGTGACATAAACGTCATTCGTTCAAAGAACACAGACAAATTTATGCTAACAGTGCTCATAGAGAAAAAGAAAATACATATGGAACTAGACACTGGAGCCGCCTTATCGTCCATCTCGTACAAAGACTTCAAAAACTTAAACCTCGACAAAAAAATCTTCAAAACCGACATCAAGTTAAAAACTTACACAGGAGAAATTATACAACCACTAGGGGTCACATACGTCAAGTACAGCTACGACAATGAAACTGCCTATGGTAAATTGTACATCATTAAACAAAATGTTGAACCTATATTCGGTAGAGCCTGGATTCAAAACGTCAAAGTGGACCTGAAAAACATTAAAAGCGTAGAATCTCAAAACAATACTAAGTTTGAAGAACTCTTAACCGAATTCGCCTGCATATTCAATGGAAAATTAGGATGTATTCCGGACTACAAAGGCCACTTCTCACTAAAGGATGACACTGTACCAATTTTTATTAAACCAAGGCGCATACCGTACGCACTCAAAGGAAAAGTCGAAGAAGAGATTGATAGACTTTGCCAAGAAGGAGTTATAACTAAAGTGGATAATACTGAATGGGGTACACCAGTGGTACCCATTGTTAAACCAAATGGTAGCATAAGGCTTTGCGCCGATTACAAAGTTACCATTAACAAGGTAATAAAGGATGAACAATATCCGATTCCCATCATTGAGGATATCTTCGCTGAAATGAACGGGGGCAAGATTTTCTGTACTCTAGACATCTGTCAAGCCTACTTAAATATGCAAATGGATGAAGAAAGCGCACTCATGCAAACAATAAGCACACATAAAGGTACATTTAAGGTAAATCGCCTGATGTTTGGAGTAAAGATAGCACCCAACCTATGGCAAAAATTTATGGACAGAATCTTACAAGATATCCAAGGTGTAAAATGTTTTTTTGATGATATTATTATACAAGGTGCATCATACGAGCAACTTTTAGGAAGACTTTGCAAAGTCTTCCATAAACTAAAAGAAAACAACTTAAAACTAAATAAAGATAAATGTAAATTCTTCGAAAAAAGTATCAATTATCTTGGACACACAATTGATGAACACGGGTTACATAAAAACAAAGACAAAACCAAGGCAATCCTTAACTCAGAAAAGCCGAAAAACGTAAACGAACTTCGCACTTTCCTAGGGATGGCGAATTATTATAATAAATTTATTCCAAATTTAGCGTCAATTGCTTACCCACTTAACAACCTACTAAAAAAAGAAGTAAAATTTAAATGGACAGAAGAATGTGAACGGAGTCTTAACCGACTCAAAAGAGAGATTGTTGACGAGAAAGTACTTCTACATTTTGATCCCAACAAACCAGTCGTTTTAGCCACCGATGCGGGACCTACAGGACTAGGTGCAGTACTCTCACACCGATTACCGGACGGTACGGACAGACCAATCGCATTTGCTTCGAGATATCTGAGTACCAGTGAGAAAAATTACAGCCAAATTGACAAAGAAGCGACTGCCATCTACTGGGGACTTAAAAAATTCTATCATTATTGCTACGGTAGAAAATTTATTCTTGTTACAGATCATAAGCCACTTACAACAATTTTTCACCCCCAAAAGACACTACCATCCATGAGCACGATGAGACTATTTCACTATGCGCATTTCCTTTCTGGCTTTGATTACAAAATTGAATTCAGAACATCTGCAGAGAACAGTAACGCCGACTACCTCTCCAGATTTCCCGTAGACGCACCGGAATTTCAAATGGACCAGCACTGTGCATTTCAACAGAAACAAGTGAACACCTTGTCGATCAGTTACGAAAAGATACAGGAAGAAACACAAAAAGATTCAGAATGTAAAGACCTTACAGAAGCACTATGTAGAGGTAATGACCTAAGATCATTAGGTTACAATAACAACGAGTTTACTCTCTAAGATAAATGTATTTTGAAGGGCACCAGAGTCATGATACCAATCACGTTACGTAAACCGATTCTGCAGGAACTGCATGCTGGACACCTAGGGATGTTAAAAATGAAACTTCTCGCAAGAAGTTTTGTGTACTGGAAAAACATAGACAAAGAAATTGAGGACATGGTGAGAAATTGCCGGGAGTGTAGATTAAAACAGAACGAACCACCAAAATCTCCAATACACCACTGGGAGGAACCTACAGCATCGTGGCAAAGGCTCCACATTGATTTCGCAGGCCCAATACATAATCATTATCTGTTTATCGTTGTCGACGCACTTAGCAAATGGGTAGAGATTATTCCAACTAAAAACATAACCAGTGCATGGTGCATCAAAACATTAAAAGAGATTTTTGTAAACTTCGGCTACCCGCACATTTTAGTATCAGACAACGGGAGGCAGTTCACGTCCAACGAATTCACCCAATTTTTAAAGCAAAATGGCATAACACATAAGACATCCGCACCATACCATCCCGCGACAAATGGACAAGCGGAAAGGTATGTGCAAACGGTTAAAAGAGCACTCCAAAGCATGAGTACCGGGGGAGGTGACATCCACGATAAACTGTTAATTATCAAGAGTCAGTTGAGGCGTGTGCCTAATCAGCAAACAGGGAAGAGCCCATACGAACTCATGTTTAACAGGCCAGTCAGGACTTTACTCCACGCGGCCCTACAACCCATTCTGCGTCCAACACTGAAATCAACAGCACTGAACCATATAAAAAGAGAGTTCAAGCCGGGCGATCGAGTGCAAATCCGCATCTATACCCATGGAAGCAAGTGGACATTTGGCACTATAAACAGAAGGCTTGGAGCACTTCATTACGAAGTGCTCACTGACGCAGGAGAGCTTTGGAAGCGGCACGTAGACCAGATGTTGAGTTCTACCATCAAGGCTTCTAGAGAAATTGAGGGGGAGGACTGATATATACCTACATGCATCAACCTCCTTCTCAGTCCTTTTAGTTCTTTTATCCATATACCTTTTTGGAAGGTGCTGTGTCATTACTGACATGAACAATAAAACATTGCAATTTCATATTATGTCGTATTAATTATACAACAGTTTACATGCATATTTTTTTTAAACAGAGATTGACGGAATCCTGACAAGGATAGAAAATTAGTTCCGATTATAATATTTTCGCCAGACTATATTTTATTATCTATGTTGACGCGCGCCATGGCCTACTGGATTTGGTCGTCATAACTTGTGAATTTATTGTAATTGTTTACGTTATTATTATGTTTTTGTATGTCTAAAGTTTTATTCTGGGCATAAATATCTGACTACAGCAGTGATACTGAACTGAGGAGAATATGAACCCGCCTGAATTTCTGGATACAGCTACGTAAATGACGAATTTTTTGCCAGAAAAATATATAAATAAATATCTTTGGGACATTTTTACACAGCACCATCTATTCCCAAACTAAGCAGAGCTTGTGCTATGGGTACTAGACAATGGATATAATACTTATATACTTTTTTTTGTTAATATATACTTAAAATACATAAGCAACACCCAGACCAACACAAACACTTATGTTCATCACACAAATATTTGTGTCCTGTGGGAATCGAACCCACGACCTCGTTATCAGCAGTCCGACCCTCGAACCACTAGACCACAGAGGTTGTCAAGTCAAATCAAGAAAAACTACGACAATGTTACCAAGATTTTGACTTTGGTATTTTATTTAAAAAAAATTGAGTTCAGTATAAAGTAGTGTATGAAACTGACATAACTAGGTATTAAAACACTCGTGTGATACTTAAGAACCTCGCCTACGGCTCGGTTTTTAAACTCACAATCGTGTTTTAATAACCCCTGTTATGCAACAGTTTCATAAACTACTATTGACTAATTAGGAAACAATTTTCATACCTATTCATTCTTTTAAAACTAAGCAATCACAGGTTAATCTACTTTATTTAAGTTTTAGACCCGTAAAATTTAGTTTGTCAAACAAAACTTATTAAATTCTACAGAAAAACAGGAGTTGACCAAAAACCTAACAAAGGCCGGACAGGCCGGACTTGTATACATTTGGCTGGACACGATTTTAAAAAGCCGGACATGTCCGGGTTTAAGGTGCTGCATTGAATTTGCAACCATCCCTTTCTAACATACTGCAAATTGTGCGTGTGAGAACAGAACGGAATCGCGCTGTTTTAATGTTTTTTTTTATATTTAAAAAAAATCAAATATCTCAGCGAATAAACATGTAAATAAAAATCTGTTACACCAGAATCTAGATATGTACCAGATGTATCTTATTCCCAAAAAACAATAGGTAAAACTATTGAATATAACTATGGAATTTACAAATGCAATGCGAAATAGTGTAAAAACAGACCTTACTTTGGAAAATAAATCTATCGAGCATATTTTATTGACTCGTGTTTATCGTATACTAGAATCTAGTAAATATAATGAAAAATTATATACAGGGTGGAAACTTTCAGCGGGGCACTAAGGGGAAGTACCTTATCCGTTGCAGCTACGCGAAAATGGTCTTAGGAGACTATCCATATTTTTTTCTGGAATTTTGATCCCCATTCACAGTAAAAAAAAAAACTATTAGCAAGAAAATAGCCATTTTACACAAAAACATTTTTTGATGCCAATCGATCCTGTTTCTAATACTGATCAAAAACTGCTATGGGACCAACCATCGTTGGAGTACTCGAAAAGTCACAAATTGCAAAAAAACTTATCCCGTTCATTTTGTATGAAAATTTTACGCAAAAGCTTTTTTAGTGACGGTTGAGATCATTTTGTTGACTGAATAAAAAGATAAGTTTAAAAACAATTCAAATTTCGAACTCGTTATTATTAAATAAAAAACAATTTTGACAGTTTGTTGCGTCAGAAAAGCTCTGAGTGTGTTGTGGATTTTACATTAAGTGCATAATTGGACAGCTATTGTTTAGAGAAAAATGACCTCCAATTTAGAACGTTTAGACTTGCTAGAAGCATATTACGTAAATAATAAAAATACATCAGCTGTGTTAGAATGGTATAGGATCAAATATCCAAATCGTCATGTGCCAACCAGAAAGGTTATTACAAATCTTTTAAGAAATCTTGCACAAGGTGGCTCTTTCAAGAAAAAATCTGTACGCTACCCATTTATACTAGATGAAAATTTGATCATTTCTGATCTTACACTTGTCGAAGCTTATCCCGAAATATCATCAAGAGCAGTCGCTGAAGAAGTAGTAGTAGTAGTTCTTAAAAAAAAAAAGTTCGTTAATAAAATTAAAAAAATTGCCTTGTTTTTGATATGTGTAAAATTCTACGTGATCATTTGTCTTTTATTTTATTTTTTGTATTTCAGTTAAACAAATTCTTTACAAAATGTAAGGGAAAAGTTTTTTGCAATTTGTGACTTTTTGAGTACTCCAACGATGGTTGGTCCCATAGAAGTTTTTGGTCAGTATTAGAAACAGGATCGATTGGCATTAAAAAATGTTTTTGTGTAAAATGGCTATTTTCTTGCTAACAGTAATTTTTTTTTTAAACTGTTTATGGGGATCAAAATTCCATAAAAAATATGGATAGTCTCCTAAGACCATTTTCGCGTAGCCGCAACGGATAAGGTACTTCCCCTTACTGCAACGCTGAAAGTTTCCACCCTGTATATATAAATTAAATCTACGTCAATTCAATTCAATTCAATTCTTTATTTGCGTGAATATTGTTACATAGATGGTAAAAAAATATATTGTATTGGTACATAATATTCCGCCTAAAATAGGGCATGCAAATGCAAATAATGCGTCCTATCACAAATGTAAATATTTTGATTCTAAAATCTCTATTTTTTCCAATCCCCTTAAGCCGGACACCTGGCAATCCTATATGCACCACACTATTATCTGCATTGTACGAGCTTTAATTTCTTTTCAGGCTTGTATACACATCAGCATTCATACTAGAGGTACACAGATATTATTCTGTAGTTCCTATGTTGGGGCCTAGACTGGTACAAAAGGATACCTCAATAGACGGGTATTTAATACCAAAAGGCGCCACAATCCTCATGTCTGTAGGCGATATATACTTCGATCCAGTATTGTGGGAAGACCCGCGTGTATTTAAACCAGAAAGGTTTATTGATGAAAGTGGAATGTTGAAAAATTCAGAACACATGTACCACTTTGGATTAGGTAAGAGCCATTATGTTTTAGATTAATTTTTATTATCTCCATAAGTTGCTAATTAGCTATTGCGATTGTTATAAATTATTTTATGCCTGATTGCGTTTCGCGATTTGTGAAAATATCGAAACTTCCAAAGCTAGTTCGTATAACATACAATGTTAATTTATTATGATGTGTTGCGTAATTTGTGTATATGAACATGTGTAATTGGACTTTCGCTTTTCATTTAATTTTAATAATGGCGCAAAAATGCCTCTATAATTTTCTTAAAACCGTATTATTAGCAGATTAATGAAAACAATTGCGTGCAACTTGTCGTTACTATAAATAAAATACCAGGTTTAATATTAGTTTTGCAATAACTACAATAATTCTTTATTAGCTGTTGTGGTGGAGAAACGCCTCTTCTCAATAGAACAAAAAAGCTTGGAAAAACCCAGATTCGACGCAAACAAAATCTGTCAAATCATCAGTTATGGAATGGTATTATAAAATGAAACCACTCAAAATTTAATAGAGTGAACGAATGCGTACTTTTTTTTTGTTGTCAAATTGTGGTATTAGCTTATTCAAATGCACCTTTTGATTTTAAGAAACTTTTTATTTTGAGCAAAGTTAAGGAAACAAATTATATGTATATGTTACTGTACTGTAAAGGATCGAATAGCGGTTAATCTTAGTACTTGTAAATCTTAAGATTCACCAACATGAGTGGGTAAGGATCGATATAAAAGCGGCCAATTTTTGGGTATTTATTAGAATTTGGCATTATGGTGGGATTTATCATTGACGATTACGTGTGGTAAAAGATGATTTTGGGAATAAAACAAGGTATTTTTAAAACATATTGATTTAAAAGTAATCAAATCAGTGTAAAACAGAAAATCTACAGATGCTGCATTGAAAGACTGAACTGCGAAAAGCCCTTACTTCAACAGGACGGAACCACGACATGGCTTATTTCCAATTAAGTGCGTCCTGACACAGTTTGGTTAGGTTACTTTTGAAAACCAGTGCGGCTGTTGTCAGGACACGACGGCCCATCATACTTTGGTGTGCTTAGTGCAGAGCGCCGTGCTCGCACTGCAGCCAGGCAGGAAAGAGAGGCAGTTGCGTCCTTCTGCGAGGAAGTCATATCATACCAAGAAGCGGCGCGGCGAACCGAGTCAGGGAGGAAGACTCCCTCGCTGAACCAATTCATTGCAGGTGGACGGGTCGGCGCAGTAGTCTTTATGGCGACCTGAAGCCGACCAAGGAGAGGCCAGCGGACGATAGATTGGGGAGTCTGTCATCCGCATTGCATGGCTCTCGAGCTGTGGTGATGTCCCAAGTTTGCCCGGATATCACCGAAGGTGATTCAGGCAGTAGAGCAAGGCCCGGAAGGGGGTCTCTCTGGATGGGTCGTGAATGCCATGCATTGCAGTTCTCGCGGCTCATCCACCCAAGGCTTGAGCAGGCACATGGCGGAGATTTTAGTGGCATCCCCGTCTCCGCCGGTGGTGTGGCAATCGATAGGCATTTTCTCCGCAAAAATGGGTTTCTGAACTTTATAGTTCCGTCGTCCAGCACTAACAACAGAATCGAAGTTTAATCCTGTCAAAGTAAACCGTCGCATTACATTATTTCGATGTAGTGTTTGTTGAACATCAGTCGAATACACGAATGTAACTTGTTTATTAGTGATCAAGTATGATGACTTGATGAAGAATAAATGGCTAAAGATTATTTAATCGTAGTATTTTACGATCTCTAATATGATGGTTAATTGTCTACATAAAGCTAACTTATTAGCATAAAGATAACTCCAGGTAGGTTTAGTTTTTGCCGACTCTGGTTGGTGGAAATTACGGTGTATGAAAGTTACCGTAATTTTTAGAACCCAACCTGGAACTGGTAATAAGCCTAAAAAAATTAAAAATTATTGTAATTGATAGTAAAAATTGCAATATTTTTCAACAATTGTTTCTGTTGAAAAATATTGTAATTTTTACTATCAATTACAATAATTTTTAATTTTTTAATTTTCAGGTTGGGTTCTAAAAATTACGGTAACTTTCATACACCGTAATTTATAAAAATTAATAAATAAATCATTCATTTATTTCTCCACCACATAAAAAATGTATACAGTGAAAACCATTAAAACAAATATTGTGGAGACTGGAGCCTGTACTAGGTGAACCTGTGTTACAGGTCTCCTGGACTCCCAACTACCCGGACATAGTAAAAAAAGTCAATATATTATTTTAACATTTGCTGAAATGTTATTCAAAAAAATCTTGGTGTCACGGATGTGTACATAATTTATAGTTAAGGTAATAATAACAATGAAAGTGAAAGTGTAGTGTAAGGATGTAACAAAATGCGTTGTGTAATAAAGGGGAGTGTAGGGGTTGTGTGTGTGTGTGTATGGGGGGGGTTGTGTGTGTATGTGGGGGTTGTGTGTGTGTGTATGGGGGGTTGTGTCTGTGTGTGGGGGTTGTGTCTGTGTGGGGGTTGTGGCTACGGTAAGTGGCAGAAATAAAAATAAAAGGCAAAATTACGATAAATCAGCCGTAATTACGGTTCATATGGCAACACTGCCTTTGGGTTAAGACATTGGGCTCCTACAAATAACATAAATTACACATATATACATATAAAATATGGTCCGTTCGAATGGACGTCTATTATTTGTATGAACCGCACGACAGCGCCGCAGTGTGGCTGCCTCAGGCTAATTTGAAAAAGCCTTTAGGTGCATACAAATAAGAACATTTCATAGTAACAACATTCCGAATGGTATAAAACAAGCAAAAACTCACTTTTAAAAGCGTTTTTATGTAATGTAACGTTCCTGTGAACTTTCGGCGCTGATCCTCTATTCGTATTGTATGCATCTATTTTGAAATATTTCGTTCTTCACTCGCACTGGTTTCTTTGTTCTATTAGAACGTTAAAGTATATGAATAAAAATCATACGTGGTTGAAGCTTGTTCTTTTTGTTTCACGAACAAAATACTTAGGATATTGTAAAAATTTCAGTTCGTCTAACTCTACACAAAAAAGCAGTCCATGTTCTGTAAAAGTGAATGTTCTTGTTTGTATTCACTTTAAAGTATTTTCTTCAACAATCATTCACTTTTAAGTAATTTCTTCAAGAATCGAACGTAGGTATTTTAAATGTTTAACAGCATCGATGTATGAGAGATACAGTTATATCGAAGATTTGTCCTATAAAAGCAGACTTAGCACCACAGAAACGATTAGTCAAGTGAAATATAATTTGACGTTGAAGATTTCGAGACGCGGACACGAGATTGTTTGAAAATTTTCAGAAAGTCTAGCACAACAAAACAAGAATTAATGTAAATAAACAGCTTTCAATTTTTCAATCTAAGGCTTAGGTACCTTATTATTTGAGTAGGTCTGGTTGTCGCTAGATAGATAATTGGGTATGGCCTTACAAAAATGACCCATACCTACAATTTTACAGAGTGCAGTTGTTTAACATTCATAAATGTAATTTTCAGGTCGCAGACGCTGTCCCGGAGATTCCTTAGCAAAGTCATTTATATTCATCACCTTAGTGGGTATACTCCAAAAGTACAGGATCCAAGTCAGCAATGGCACATTGCCGTCGGATGTACCTTTAATAGGTATTTTGTCAACGCCTAGACCTTACACAGCTGAGCTTACATTAAGAAAATAAAAATATGTATACACCGTGTCTCGTTTCTTGTGATCTATTCTCGTAATAGTAAGTAAGTAATCTATTCTATCTACGATCTGCCCCATGTGCCGTATGCCCTATGTATGTGACACGTAGGTATGTGTATGTGACGTGCTCTATGTAAAACTATCACTAGTAGGGCAAACTGCGACTAAATAAGTTTTTAATTTTGGGCCTAAAACACCTACACGTATGATACGCGAAAATCAAGTTTTCGAGAAAATCGCAATTTGAGTATTTATCTCATAGTGCCTACAAAAAATATAATTTTGCTCTCGAAAGCATAAGAAGTGCAATTTATTAATGGAGAAACAATTAAAACAACCAAAATACAATAAAATTATAATGAAGATTGCTGGAAATGCTAATGATGCTAAACATCGAGATTGCTATATTTACCTATAAAAAGTAAAATAACAACATCACGCCTGTATTTCCCCGAAGGGGACACATTTCGCCAGTTATGTTATAGTTCCATGTAATAGGGGGCGAGCCTATTGCCATTGACCGGGCACAAATCCGGACTCCAGGCTGCTACTGAGAATTTCCTAATAAAAAAACCCGATAACACTGCCCGACCCGGGAATCGAACCCAGGACCCCACGCTCAGCAGTCGCGCTAGCAACCACTAAACCAACGAGGCAGTCGAAAAGTAAAATACGTAGACTTTATTTTGGTGCCAAAATAAGCAATAAATCCATAACAAATTGTAGCAGTGTATTGTTTTACTTAAATCTTGCGGTAAAACTTCACCCTTTACAGAAATTTGTCAGCATTGGATGCATTATTAGAATTGTCAGTAAACTAGTATCATGTCTACCCATGAGTAGAAAAGTTTTTAACATGGATGACATTGTTTTGTGATGCACCCTACCGCACTACTTATGTGTTCGTAATTAGAGAAACGATGCGCAGCATAATGGCGGTCGATCAGCGTACTACGACGTGTGTGCGTGAGGCACGTGTACAAACAAGCCGGGTCGGCTTACTTAGGGTGCCTCACTTTTGTTATATGTGACGCGGAGTTCTGTTTTTCTCGTCCGTGCCTTATGCTTATAAAATTAGAGACAATGCTATGCGGTCGGACGGTTCGTCCACCCGTCCGTCCGCACGTCGTCAATGTGCTCCTATGAGAGGGTGGATATTTTACATCGGGATGAAATGCAGAATGATACAAGTGAGCTAAGTTGAGTATTATACTCAAGGCTGGATTGGGCTTAATGGAGCCGAGGGTATAATAGTCAATGCTCACGCTTGTCATACGACGTTTTTCAACACACTTGCGAGGAAAAAACATAAATTTTAGACAAATATTGAATTTGTGATTTGGATTCGCGGATTACTATCATCGCACGGTGACATACAGTTATGCGCGCGCAGGTGGTCGAAGGAAATCACCAAACAGCCTAATATTAAAAATATAATAAATTGTTTTTTTTATTTATATCACAAATTAATGTTAATTTATTGACAAAAATAAATAATTTTATAAAATGAAATGTATATTTATCATATTTTAATTAATACAGTTGGTTTATTCCCAAAAATGTTCGATTTTGTTTAGGCATAAAAACTCTTTGCTACGATTTAAAAATAAACTGTAAAGTAAAAAGCACTAGTGCGATAATATAATGTAAAAAGCACGCGTGCGTTATAAGCTACATTATGAACCTAAAAGTGGTGCAAGAAGAGCCACTTTACGAGCAAGTGTGTTGAAAAATGTATTTATCATAGGAATTTATTTACAAGACGTCAAGAATAGAACATAATTGAGTAAAACAATAGCAGCTTATTCAAAAGTGACATACATCCGCAAAGGCCAGTACAAATGCTGATATTAAAACCTTCAACAGCTCTCGTATTGTAGTCTCTAATCTTATAAGAATAAGGCACAGAAATAGTAGAAAATATACACTAAGTGCTGCGAACAATCATAGTGAAGCCTACAAAACTGTGCTCCGTACACAAACCAGCGCTCGCACACTTGCACCTCAAATCGTGCTCACCGCTCGAGCATCGCGAAAACAAATATCCTTCAGGTGCATGGTGTGCGCGTGAGCGCTGGTTTGTACACGGAGGAGCACGGTTTTGTTGGCTTCACTATGATTGTTCGCAGCACTTCGTCTATATTTTTTACTGTCTGCGGTGTAAGGGTTATATTGAATTGAAATCGTTGCGCCCGCCTATGCTGTGCACGTTGTATGTAATGTCGTCAATCACAATCTTTTTTGAATTTCTTAAAGACCTTTTAGTTGTTTGTATCCATGAAGCAAAATATACCTACGCCCAAAATTAATTTTTGTAGGCAAACTACGAAACGAATATTTAAATTGCGACTGTCTAGAAAATTATCGATTTTCGCGCACACATTTATGTAGGTGTTTTAGATTACCTTTGATGCCCTTTATCAATGGTTTTAAAATGGATCATGAGAAACGTGACACGGTGTTTAAAAAACCAAACAACAAGTTCTTATTTAATTGCTTAGAATGATGTATCATAATTTTCAAAAGAATTAAAGATAATTTCGTAAATATAATCATTTATTTCTGTGCATTTATACCTCAGGACAATAACTACATCAGCAAACAGTAGTAGTAGAGCTCCTTTGTGAAATAGCTCGTCCGGGGAAGTACTACCACCGTGCCTACTTCTCCGCCAAATAGTGATGCTTGCATTGCTGTGTTTCGGTCTGAAGGGTACGGGTGCCGGTGAAATTACAATCACATGAGACTTTCCATCTTCATGTCTCAGTTTGGCGAACCGACTTGCGGTACCATTTAGGCAACAGCCTAGGTGGTATTGCAGTTGTTATGGGCAAAGGTAACCGCTTAACATCAGGTGGGCCTTTAGCTCGTTTCGCCATCCTATAATATATAAAATAAAATAAAAAAACTATTGGTGATATTATTCACGTTGCGGTAGGTATAGGTGGTTATAGCTTCATTGAAACAATGTTCTTAAAAAGTTTTATATATATAAACCAAAGAGAAGTTATCATAGATGTAATCTAATTGTCTAAATTAACTGTTAAAATGTCAACGCCTTTTGACATGGTTTTGACAGACACATAGCATACAGCTGTACGCAATAAATATTTTATATTAATTCATTATCGCTACACATTTGAGCAAAGATATTCAAGATTTAAGTTATCCATTCTTATTATGTGCACATTTAGTCGTAGGCAAAAACTTAAAACATTATTATAAGTAAGTAAAAAAGTGTTTTCTTATAGTTTGTTATTATATTTTTATCAAGGCTAATTAAATTAATATCTAATGTATTATTGTTTATTATATATAACACTAGCTGTGCCCGCGACTCCGTCCGCGTGGATGTCGGAAAATAACATCGTGTCATAATTATGAACACAATGTCTTGAAATATATACATATAAGCGCCTACACAGACGATTACACTATTTACCGACCATACTATATTTTGTTTTTACAACCAACCGGCTAAGGTGATGGAATTTCATGGAATTGGCCCTAAACTCCCTCATTCTGAGAAGACGCTCGTGCCCAGCAGTGGGAAGTAATTGGGCTGATTATGTTATTCTATAACACTAACCACATCTCTTATGCTGAGAAGAGGCCCGTGTCCAGCAGTGGGACTGTAATGGGCTGGTAATGTTATGTTATTCTAGAATACTAATAATATCCAGTTCATTAACTTTTCTCATTTTGAGAAGAGGGCCATACCCAGTAGTGGGACAGTAATGGGTTGACTACGTTATGGTATTCTATATTTTCTAGTTTCTTAACTCTTCTCGTTCCGAGAAGAGGTCCGTGCCCAGCAGTGGGGCTGTAGGTAATGAGCTGATTATGTTATGATAATCTATTACACTAACAATATCCAGTTCCTTAACTCTTCTCATTCCAAGAAGAGGGCCATGCCCAGCAGCGGGACAGTGATCGGCTATGTTATGTTATTCTATATTTTCTATAATACTAATAGAATCCAGTTGTATTTTTAGGAACCTGCAACCTGCATCCGACCAACAATCATGACCTCTACTTTGTATGCAACTTAATACAATAGAGGGGTCAAGCTGTATCGCTGGATCTACTCAACCGATTCAGATAAAACATACCCTATATTTTAAGTTAGACTAATACCAATACAAATGCTAAGTTTCATTACGATCCGTTCAGCCGTTTTCACGTGATGAGGTAACAAACAGACAGACATACAGACAGACAGACAGACAGACAGACAGACATAAATTTTTTAAATGATTGATTCGTGTTCTATAGCTTATTTCTAGTCCCCCTAGCCGGTTTTCGCGAAAAAAAACTCAATGTACAGACTTTTCGACCTTTACAGTTTTATTATATATAGTACTAGCTTTTACCCGCGGCTCCGCTCGCGTTAAATTCTGCTAACCCACGTCAGTCCAGTCCAGTCCAGTCCATTCCAGTCCACCGTCCCACTGTCCCGCTGTCCCGCTGCCCCGCTGCCCCACTGCCCCACTGCCCCTCTGTCCCACTGCCCCAATGCCCCGCTACCCCACTGCCCCGCTGCCCCACTATCCCACAGCCCCGCTGCTCCACTGCCCCACTGCCACATTGCCCCACTGCCCCACTGCCCCGATGCCCAGCTACCCCGTTGCTCCACAGCCCCGCCAACCCACAGCCCCACTGCCCCGCTTCCCCACTGCCCCGCTGCCCAGCTGCCCCCTGACTCACTGCCCCGCTACCCCACTGCCCCACTACTCCACTGCCCCCACTGACCCGCTGCCTCGCTACCCCACTGTCCCGCTACACCGCTGCACCACTGCCCCGCTGCCCAGCGGCCCCGCTACCCCATTGCCCCGCTGCCCCACTGCCCCGCAGCATCACTGCCCCGCTGCCCCACTATACCACTGCCCCACTGCCTGCCCAGCTGCCCCCCACTGCCCCGCCGCTCGCTAACCCACTGCCCCACTGCCCCGCTGCCTCGCAGCCCCGCTGCCCCACAATCCCACTGCCCCGCTGCCCCACTACCCCACTGCCCCGCTGCCCCACGATCCCACTGCCCCACAGACTGCCCAGCTGCCCCACTGCCCCGCTTCCCCACTGCCCCGTTGCCCAGCTGTCCCGCTGCCCCTCTGCACCGATGCCCCGCTGCCCCACTGCACCGCTGCCCCGCTATCCCACTGCCCCACTGCCCCGCTGCCCAGATAACCCACTGCCCCCAGCCCACTGCACCACTGCCCCGCTAATACTCTGCTCCGCTGTCCCACTGCCCCGCTGCCCCACTATCCCACTGCCCCGCTGCCCCACTGCCCCACTGCCCCGCTATCTCACTGCCCCACTGCCCCTCTGCCCCACTATCCCACTGCCCCACAGCCTGCCCAGCTGCCACACTGCCCCGCTGCCACACAGCCCCGCTGCCCCGTTGCCCCACTGTCCCGCTGCCCCAATGCCTCGCTGCCCCGCTTCCCCATGCCCCGCTGCCCCACTGCCCCGCTGCCCCGCTACCCCACTATCCCGCTGCCCCACTGCCCCGGTACCACACTGCCCCGCTGGCACGCTGCCCCGCTGCCCCGCTGCCCCACTGCCTCGCTGCCCCGCTTCCCCACTGCCTCTCTGCCCCGCTGCCCCGCTGTCCCGCTGCCTCGCTGCCCCACTGCCCCACAACCCCAATGCCCCACTGCCCCGCTACCCCGCTACGCCACTGCCCCACTGGCCCACTGCCCCACTGGCCCACTGCCCCGCTGCCCCGGTACCCCACTGCCCCGCTGGCACGCTGCCCCGCTGCCCCGCTGCCCCACTGCCTCGCTGCCCCGCTGCCCCACTGCCTCTCTGCCCCGCTGCCCCGCTGCCCCACTGCCCCACAACCCCAAAGCCCCACTGCCCCGCTACCCCGCTACGCCACTGCCCCACTGGCCCACTGCCCCACTGGCCCACTGCCCCGCTGTCCCACTGCCCCGCTGCCCCACTGCCCCACTGCCCCACCGTCCCACTGGCACTGTCCTACTGTCCCACTGTCCCACTATCCCACTGGCCCACTGTCCCACTGTCCACTGGCCCACTATCTCACTATATCACTAATCACTATCGTCCCGTCCCATGTCCCATGTCCTGTCCCATGTGCCGTCCCACTGTCCTGTCCCATGTCCCGTCTCATGTCCCGTCCCATTTCCCGTCCCATGTTCCGTCCCCTGTCTCGTCCACTGTCCCGTCCCCAGTCCCATCCCCGGTCCACTCCACTCCACTCCACTCCATCGTACAAATCCGCTCGTGCAAATGCATAGAAGCTTCGATCTGTCGGGTGAGTACGCAACCCACGAATTATTTTTTCTTTTTTTCTTCCTTTCTTTCTTTCTCAAAACCCATACCAGTTTTTAAGTCAGATAATCAGCTTTCAAACAAAAAAAAAAACATCAAAATCGGTCCAGTAGTTTTAGCGTGATGCTGGAACAAACAAACAAACAGACGTTTACAATTTTATAATAGTTAAGATATAACATGGAATAGAACCGCCGATAATATAATTCAGACACAAATTATCATGAAGTTTTATACATACAGGGTGGATATGACAATACGACATTAAATAAAACCACGTATAGTGTATCACGTCCTCTGACCGTATAAAAAACTTATTTATCTACACTCGTATCGTAAAATTTGAATTACGAACTCGAAAGTAATGTCATAATGACATACTTTACGCACATGCACCTGTAATGAATTTAAAAAGTTTCATTACGATACAGTTTGCTGAACAAAACAATGCGGTAATTTAATTTTTTTTCCATAACCGCACACTTCAGCCCAACTAAGAAGTTTTTAATGCCACTTCGACCTAACCAAGGAGTTTTCAAACTTTTTTTTAGCAGTCGTACAGTTTGGCACCAATGAATACACAAAATTCAGGGTGGCGCCACTTGTCATACATTGAAAATTTTTATCGTTTAAAATCGCGTTTTTGGCAGAACTTTTGATTGTCATATTGCTTTTAATTATATTTAAGTGTTTACAGGCATATTTTTTGTATGATAAAACAGAGATTGACGGAATCCTGACAAGGATAGAAAATTAGTTCCGATTATAATGTTTTCGCCAGACCATATTTTATTATCTGTGAAGGCGCGCACCAGCGCGCGTGCGCGGCCGCGCGCCACGGTCTACTGGATTTGGTCACCCTAACTTGTAAATTTATTGTTATTGTTTACGTTATTATTATGGTTTTGTATGTCGAAAGTTTTATTCTGGGCAAAAATATCTGACTACAGCAGTGATACTGAACTGAGGAGAATATGACCCCGCCTGAATTTCTGGATGCAGCAACGTAAATTACGAACAATGTTTTACCAGAGAAATCAAGAAAAACAACGACAATGTTACCAAGATTTTGACTTTGGTATTTTATTTAAAATTGTATGAGTGTAGATAAAATAGTGTATGAAACTGACATAATTAGGTATTAAAACACTCGTGTGATACTATTAAAAACCTCGCCTACGGCTCGGTTTTTAAACTCACACTCGTGTTTTAATAACCCCTATTATGCAACAGTTTCATAAACTACTATTATGTGTTTAAAATGCTTCTATAGACTAGTAATAACCGTGTTTTCATTTATTGTCGTATTGTCATATCCACGTTGTATATCTCTTTATCATAGCACCTACGAAAAATTATCTGAAAGATTGGTCAGTATACCAGGCCCCTCAGAAAGTATTGCGAAAAAAAGTTTTTATATATGGGAGACTGGCCAGTTATAATGTTTTTCGAAAATATGATTATTTATAAGTAAAAATAAGTAAGTTCCAATTTCAAAATTTCCCTCCACATTTTTTGCGAGTTAATTCAAAGTATTGTGTCTCACTGAAATATGGATCTGCGCCGGGAACATTTTAGAGCTATGATTTTATACGATTTCAAGTGTCGTCTGAAACCGGATGAATCGTACGATAGACTTCAAATGGCATTCATGGATGAAGGCCCTTCCAAGGCAACCGTGTATCGTTGGTATAACGAATTCAAGCGCGGTCGACCAACTTTGGGGGATGACGAAAGAAGCGGTCGCCCTTTGACGGCTGTTACCGAAGAAAACGTGCTAGCAGTGAAAATTTTAATCCAAGACAATAGGCGAATTACATATCAGGAGATTCAACACATATTGAAGATTGGATCGGGAAGCGTTCACGAGATTCTACACAGCCATCTTCGCGTGAGGAGGATAGTATCACGCTGGGTGCCGCACAACCTCACCGATGCTCAGAAGCAGGCCCGGGTGGAATGGTGCCGTGATATGCTTAACAAATTTGAAGCAGGCTCGTCTCGGCGTGTTTACGACATCGTTACAGGTGATGAGTCCTGGATTTATCAATACGACCCAGAAACCAAGCGCCAGTCGACTGGTTGGGTGTTTCAAAATGAGCCAACGCCTACCAAAGTGAAGCGATCTAGAAGCGGGGGTAAGATTTTGATCGCTAGCTTTTTTAATTTGACTGGCCACTTGGTATCAATTCCCTTACGGGATCAAAGAAGCATTAATGCCGAATGGTATACTACCAAATGTTTGCCAGAAGTTTTCTCTGTTATAAGCAACAAGCGACCAAACACAGGGCTCCGCGGGCTACTGCTCCACCACGACAATGCACCTGCGCACACCGCACTCAAAACGAGGGACTTCCTGGACAGCACGCCAGTCAAACTCCTGGGTCACCCTCCTTACAGCCCTGATCTAGCACCGTGTGACTTCTTTTTATTCCCAAAAATAAAAAATCAGCTCAAAGGGATACAATTTTCGTCGCCGGAAGATGCGCTGGCTGCGTTCGAGCAGGCTGTAAGCGAGGTGTCTGCGGCGGACTGGAAAAAGTGTTTTGAAAACTGGTTTAGGCGCATGAATCTTTGTATAGAGGCTGGTGGAAAGTACTTTGAAAAGATTTGATAAAAATATATGTACGTATAGAACAATTTTTTTTAGTTTCGCAAAACTTTCTGAGTGTCCCACGTACATACAATATTATGGACATCAATTAGTCTGAAATAAATGAATTTTATTTTTTATTCATTTATTTTATTATAATATTCCGTGCTAAATACAAGAAGACGACGAAATACAAGAAACTCGTTATTAACCGACTGATTCTTAATTATGTACATGAAACTGTAAGGACGCTTGTGCGATCCAATTGAAAGCTTGCATCCCATGCAGGAGAGAAAAGGGTCTGAGTTTGATCTGACTTCGAATTTGATTTTCACTTGCATTAAAGGAATTCATCTTGACAAAACCTATACAACTGAGAAGGCTCCATACATCATCATCATCATCATTTTCAGCCGAAAGACGTCCACTACTGGACATAGGCCTCCCCCAATTAGGGGGGGGATATGCCATAATCGCCACGCTTGGCAGGCGGGTTGGCGATCGCAGTTGGTTGGTTAAATACTCAGAGAACGCTGCTGCCCATCCTCTGGTGAATCCCTTAGTCGCCTTTTACGACACCCATGAGAAGAGATAAGGGTGGTGCTATTCTTTAAGTCCGGTACCACACGGACCATACAATATATATAGGCTCCATACAATTCTCTATAATGTGTGTAGGCTACCAACTCATTCTGAGTTAAGTCCCGTGCTCAGTAGTGGAACAGTCATAGGCTGATTAATTATCATATTAGACACTACCTAATAACTTCTCTTTTTATACATTTCAGTCTAGCTAGGCGTTATATATTTCCAAAGTGCAAGCGTAAGAATCAAAATCCACAAAAATGCCTCGATCAAACGCTATGATTGAATTAGGCTCCTCTAGTTTATCCTTGATAAGCAAAAAAGTAAGTACCTTGTTTCGAAAATAAATATATACAAAAAGGGTGGCCTGAAATTACATAGAAATTTCAAAGTAAATATTGCAAAATGTTGCTTGCTTATCAGAAAAGCGACTGTATTAAGTGATGGCGTGATGGCGTTGTACGACAGGCCTTGGACGGCATTGTTCGGATTAATTCATCGAAAAAGGATACTTTTATTGTATTAGGATACCTACTGTGCCAAATTAATGAAAACGGAGTCTTAAAATTTCCATAAAAATTACAAATGCAAAGTCATATAAATAGATATAAATGGGTATTTTATTGATTGTTTTCAGGAAACACTTGGTGATGGTCACTTCCGATGGCAGAGTATAAAAAAATTCATATATTTTTCATGCACATACTCCGCAGCGGCGTACAATTTCGATATATTTTCAAAGGTGTGCGAAAACGGTACCTAGATGTGTTTTATTTATAACTTGCATTGTTATTATTTGCTCATTCATTCTTGCAATCGGAATATACAGATTGGATATAACTAACGCCAGGTAGGGGGAAGTTCCTCAAAAATTGTTCAATTGCCGAAGGATGATGTTCAAAATTGTATGAGAGAGACCAGTCCTTTGTGTTGCCAGGTCCGGTATGCCAGCACCGGCGCAGTTTTACAGGAGATCCCCGAGCTCCTCTTTTTTGTACTGATATTTTTATGGTATAGGATTGCGACACGAGCTAAAGGCCTACCTGATGATAAGCGGTTACCTTTGCCCATAACAACTGCAATGCCACCTAGGCTGTTGCCTAAATGGTACCGCAAGTCTGTTCGCCAAACATGAGGCATGAAGATGGAAAGTCTCATGTGATTGTAATTTCACCGGAACCCGTACCCTTCAGATCGAAACACAGCAATGCAAGCATTACTATTTGGCGGAGAAGTAAGTACGGTGGTAGTACTTCCCCGGACGAGCTCTTTCACAAAGGAGCTCTTCTACTACTGAGGTCGGCCACCGCGTGGTTTTAGTTGATAGGAGTCCGACATACACGAAATTTTCTCGTAAACAAAAAAAATGGTCCAGTATGCCAAATTTGCGGTATGCTAAAAACAATCGGAATACTGGTTTTCAATCTGGTAGAACAAAAAAAAAATAGGTTTTTTAATTAATGGTTTTATAATCATTATTTTAGGGTGCCGTACCCGAAGGGTGCCAGATGGGACCCTATTACTCTTGCTACGCTGTCCGTCCGTCTGTCTTTTACAGGGCTGTATCTTTTGAACAGTAATATGTAGCCGGTTGAAATTTTCTCAGAATATGTGTTGCTATGACCCCAATCAGGCAATCACGATAAATACTAAAAATAAAAAAGTACAACCAAAGACCCATACAAGAATCCTCGAAAAACATGTATTTTTCAACTTTTTTTGTTCCTTCACTATCTTCAAAACCGTAATAGCTACCAGAGTCAAACTTGGTTTGATTATAGTGCATACTATGTTGTTTAGCAACAAATACTGAAAATATGGCAATCAATCAATCAAAACGTTTTACTATACGTAAATAAGTAATTACCTACTTTTTATCCAAATACATTTTTTGTTAGATTTTACTGCTTTTAAAAGTGCTTTATTCATGGTTCCACTCTTTATTAAACCCATAAGGGTTGATTTTACAAAAATACGAACGTATTTCTTTATTTTCAACCAAAAAGCCAAATACGAATTTTACAGATTTTGTTATTATGATTTTCTTACAAACTTTCAACCCCATTTAATCCCCTTAAGGGATGTATTTAAAAAAAAATCTTTCTTAGTGCTTACCTACTTATTATATTTAAGGAACTTATATGCAAAGTTCATCATCCTAGACCCACTGGTTTAGGCTGTGAAAGATAGAAAGAAACATTGTTTATTGTCCTAGTTAGCAGCGTTAAACATTTAAAGAACTACAATGCAAAGGCAGGTTATACAAAGAAAAAAAACTACACACACTACCAAAAGTACTACTAGTAAGCTACTACCGTGAGGGTCTGTCAGCCAGTTTTAAAATAATATAAGGTAGATTGCGTGGTTATGACATTCACTACTTGACAATATTTGAAGTTGGTCTTTATTTTTATCTGTGCTTTCACATGCTCGAGATATTTCTTAATGAATGAAATCTGAATCCAAGAAGAAGATCATTGGTAAACCCACATGCCCACGAACCCCTGGAAAATTTGAACATCTCGCGCTAATCAGGAAACCTGGCAACGCTACCATTCCCCCTCCTCCAACAGATATTTTCATGTCTTAATAGTTTCTAAAGGATCTATAAAAAGCACTAAGGTAATATGTACTATGTACTAGAGAAGACACCTCAATCAAAATGTTTGTAGCACGTTTTAGAGCTCCTGCACTCTCACTCGCTTAGCCACGGTCGCGCCGCGCGTGCTCTGTGGCCAGCAAATTGCGTGATATTTTTTATTCGTAATGTCTACTCTAGTACGTAGTACATAATTACCTCAGTGATAAAAAGACTAGTAGCCAGTTTCAACATCAAAATCCATGGGGTATGGAAATGAAATAAAACTAAAATTTTCACCGAAATGGTACATTTGTATTAAAATTAATTACAAAAACGACTAGTAAGACTATGGGCAACGAAACGGTCACCCATCCAAGGACTGACAGCTGCTAGCACAGCTTACTTAATCGTTATTATTCCGAGACGTAAGTTTGACATGAACCTTGATCCTGAAGATGAAATATGAAGACCCGCTTAGCCAATACTTGGCTACTTGGCTAAGGGCCGGTCTTTCAATTGCGACTTTACTGGACAGTTAGCTATTCAATGAGTAAATTTAACTGATCCTTTATCGGCTTGGTAGCTTTGCTCGGGTCTTTCAATTTGAAATTACTGGACAGGTAGCTAACTGAGGTTTATTTCTTCAGAATGGCAACAATTTAATCATAAACTTCTTTCAATGTGGTTGCTGTGGTTCAGGGACTTTAAAAAATGTCTTTATTTTGCATTATATTGTTGTTGTCCTTGCCGCACTTGAAATAAATCAATATTGCCATCCTGTGATCAAACGATTGAGACTGGCCCGGATATTTATGCAATTAATATGCAAAAATTCATTTTGACATTACATATCTGTCACTTGGGTCGTCTTGTTGTTATTTTCAAATATTTTCAATTGAGCTGATTTATTTCTATTTCTATTCAAAATTAGTGAAAAAAAAAGAGAAAGGACTGTAAATTCCAATAACAGAAGCTTAGTGCCTATACAAAAACATGGTTAAAAAACGTACGCAACAGTACAGATAAGGAAGCAGCTTGGAACCACTGACTTAGTAAAAAGATATAGACCCAGTACTACGAACAATCATATGGAAGCCACCAATTTATGTATGTGCGAGTGTCGAAGTATTGCCATTTGATAAATATTTCCCTATTATTTGGTAAAGGAGAGTGGCGAAATTGGATCAAAGAATGTAAAAATTAACGAAGCACCGTTCTAGTGCAATTATATAATAATTATAACTACAAGTTTATAACATATTTATATAAAAAATATTGAGTTAATAAGAGAAGGGAATCGAAAGTTATTGCTAATCAAAACGCAACGCAACCTGGGGTGCATTCAGTTATATCGCCCGACGACTATGGACAATGCACGGCACGGAGCGTTTATTGGGTGTTCGCGGTAACAGTTTGACATTGACAGCGTCTTTTTTTCGTAAGCAATAACGGTGGTTTTCTAATTCGCGTGTTATCACTGTCATGCAGTCTACTGTACTACGACCAACGTACGTTCCGTACGTCGTCGGATGATTTGACTGAACGCACCCCCTGGTTCGCATTACATTCCGATCCACTGACATACATCATACTTTTTATAGCTAAGTATGTACGGTCGACTGCACGTCTTCCACTGACGTTTATTGGGTGTTCGTGGTTCGTGTGTACGGTAACTGTTTGGAAATTGACAGCGCCTTTATTTCGTAAGCGGTAAGGGCGATTTTATAATTCATTTGTTACCACAGTCATGCAGTTGACTGTACTTATGATGTAAATGTAAAAATCTTGTCAATTATTTATCGAAAACATATCACTTATAGCTAATAACGCCTACTTACAAGGTAAAAAATATTAATGAGTTTCCTTATTGAACGCTATATCTAACAGTGGGTCCCAAATCACATGCAATCTCGCTATTCTCCTTTGTAAATGTTTTACCTGATCTTGTTTAGACACATGTTTCGTCAAGAATCAAGAAAAACTTGAAACATAAAGGGTCTTACCACAAAAATAATTTAAAACAAGCTTTCGATGCGTGTTTGGCGAGACAGCGTTTAAAAGTTAAATGCGCAGTGACCGAGTGTTTCTTTTCTTTTACCACAAAACGATGTCTAACATCTGTTTGCTTAGGCGCTGCTCTCAGAGCACGGAAACAAAGGATGCACGCACCCCTACTGCGCGCGAGCTTTGTTTCCGTGCTCTTAGGCGCTACCCTTTTTTATGCAATACGGTAAACCCCAGGAAAGGTTTCAATGCAGCCAGTTGCAGGTAGATCTGATTTGATGAAACAAATATATATTGGCGTGAAATGTTTCATTTTAGTAAAAAAATAATTAATAACAATGTAAATTAAGTACTTTTGTAGGCTTATAAAGTTGTTTGTATTAATAAAAAGACCTTGGAGCACAAAATAATATTTTTTTTGTGCAAATTAACGTTTGATAAAACTACAGCCACTAATAAAATTAAAATTAAATAAATTAAATAAATATTTTGGGACATTTTTACACAGCACCATCTAGTCCCAAACTAAGCAGAGCTTGTAATATGGGTACTAGACAATTGATGAAAATACTTATATACTTTTCTTTTGTAAATACATACTTATAATACATAAGAAACACCCAGAAATTATTCAAACATTCAAATCATAACTAATACATTATTATCACAAAATTATGAAATGACCACAAGCGAATTTTAGGGGTTAGACAAGGGCGAGACACTTTAAAACATAGGTTCTTGGCTGTTTAATATAAGCACGCAGCGGCAGCGTATTTAACTCAAGGCGAGTGAAAGACGTGGATTTGTAGTAACAATTTTCTGAAACATCTGTCGGACACATAACTAAGACGTGGTTAAATCTTTTGTGGTAAGACCGAAATTGTCTAAAGTTATAATATGCAGTACTAAATGAGTATGATATTGTATGGGTTGACAATATCGTATGAATTTGATATTGTTTAAGTATTGTATTGTACCAGTAGTACAAATATACTTAACGCCACCTTAAGTAGCACTCGGAGTTGCGTTCTTTAACGTGTCCTTAACCTTGCGCGGGCTGCCTCGACCTTGCCCCTGACCAACGGCCGCGAATAAAACTTCAGATAAAACACACTAACACAATACTGACATAGAGAAAAAAATTCAAAACGTCGTTTTTGTCAGTCAGTAAATTTTTCAAGCGAAGCTTCTATAACCACGAGGCGCGCGCGGCGCACTTGTCCGTCTTGGGGAGTAAAATGATAGAACGCATCTGTAATAAAACACCGTCACAACTCAAAAATCATGACCATTAGAAAGTCACGTTTAACTCTTGAACTTTAAAGGTGATTTCCCAATAATTATGATTTTTGAGTTGTGACGTTAATAAATATGGTGCGGACCGGCAACACTTGCGTTAGATAAACCCTTGATTCATATAGATCCTAGACTTAGGCCCGTATTACAGAAGCTTACTCAAGTACAGTTTAAACTCCAATCACCTGATCACTACTTAAGGATAGAATCGTTACTTGAGTATCGGTCTTATTCCAGAACGGTAATTATAAACTTTAATTCAACAACAAAACACACGAATTTGACCTGAAATATAATAGAAATCTCTACTCAAGCGTAGTCTGGACCACGCTTGAGTGATTACAGATCAAATATCTGCCCAAATACCGAAACAGGTGACAATATAAAACGAAACTAAACTCAGCTGAACTGTGATCAACAAATCTCTGCTTGAGGGACGTTCTAAAATCAAAGCTCAACTTAAAACTAGTTTTAAACAGAGATCAACGCTTGAGTATCCTTCTGGAATACGGGTTAGGCCCGTATTTATATTGTCACCTGTTTCGGTATTTGGGCAGATATTTGATCTGTAATCACTCAAGCGTGGTCCAGACTACGCTTGAGTAGAGATTTCTATTATATTTCAGGTCAAATTCGTGTGTTTTGTTGTTGAATTAAAGTTTATAATTACCGTTCTGGAATAAGACCGATACTCAAGTAACGATTCTATCCTTAAGTAGTGATCAGGTGATTGGAGTTTAAACTGTACTTGAGGAAGCTTCTGTAATACGGACCTTAGATCTATGTTCATAAATCCTATCATAGTACGTACAGAATCGCCACTCGAATTTGAATAATGGACACAGAAATCAACGCAAGCACGGTTGTATGGAGTGAGGAGAGACGTGAGAGAGTGGGATAGGGAGGGGGAGGGGGATGGAGTTGGAGGAGGGAGATGGAGTTCGGGGGTGAGGAGGGATTATGAGGGAGTGACATAGAGGTGAGGTGAGGGGGTTGACGTAGATGAGAGAGAGAGCGGGGGGTAGGGGGACAGGAGAAGGAGCGACAAGGGTTGGAGTTCGGAGGCGTCAGTGGGGGTTTGGGAGGGGTTGAGGGATGGATGAAGTCGAGGGGTGAGGGGGGAACTTGAGGGGGGTGATGAAATTGAGAGGGGATGAGTTAGGGTAAGGGTTGCAGAAGAGGGGAAATGTGTTTCCCGCGGGTAAAACTAGATAGTGCTTCGGATTTGGGGAGGGGAGGAACGGAGTAGGGTATTTTTTATGTATGGGTGACTCAGAAGACAATCGGTTAAGGGGTGGCAGAGGGGGTCAAAAATGTGGTCAGAATTCGTATATCTCTGCCCGTTCCCGAGATATCAGCTCTTTAAGGTTCTCGGGTGGCAGGTTCAATTCCCGCCAGCAGTAAGACAGCGTGAGAGTAGGTGTTTTCCACGCGGGGTGCTGTCCAGAAAACCTCCACGTGTGTCTGACGGCTGCTTGTCCCGCTGGACAAGTCTGGAGGGAACGGCGGTTAGGCCGGTGCATCCTGGGTACGGGCAATAAATATCCTTTGGAGGATCTATTGCCTGTGGCGAATATTTGAATATATCAACTTCTGATATGAGTATCGAAGATTTCTATGCGGTCGTCTGAGTAATTGAACGTCCAAAGTACGCTCCGCGATAATTTATTGGGTGCATAACTGAATGCACCCAATAAATTATCAAAACGAAACAGTATTAGATAGAGATATAAACAATCTCCCATCGCTTGCTTGTAGTTGCGTCTATAAAGTACCTATTATACTGTCTATTGTCGAGTCATGACTTCTTCAAGAAGGTTCGTTACGATATATGGAAGTGTGGCCTTAGCATAATATTCGTACAACATGCGCAGGTGTAACCCCGACATTACCTACCTACACTTTTTTCATACTTAACATGAAAAAAATATTTTATTATAACAACTTTCCATGTTTTGTGTTTGTAGTAAACATGAATGGTACTAATAATACATCACCATTAATCAGAAGAAACCAGCAAAAAAAAATTGAGTGGTAGATCAACGCATGTATGGGGAATGGACAAATCATATCCTGGCAACCCTCGTGCTTTATGTCACTTATGTCAGTCACGAAGTTGTTGATGTTTTGTGTTCAAAGTAACCAAAAAAGTTAAAGTTTAATCATTAAAAAAGGTGTTATTTCAAGTAGTTACAAGTGAAAAGTGATTCCGTGACACTTTTTCTTTATTTTACTGTTTTTTATTCACAGTGCTTACTGGACAATGCCGCGAGACGTACTGTGAGAAAGGGAGCACGGTTTAGGTGTATGTGTGTGCGTGTTTGTACAGGGAGGAGCACGGTTTTGTAGCTTCCATATGATTGTTCGTAGTACTGGGTCTATATCTTTTTACTAAGTCAGTGCTTGGAACTTATATTGTATTGTTTTTGTTGATATTGTAATGTTGTTTCTTGGCGAAATAAATACATTGAATTGAAGAGTATTATAATTTTCGATAGGTAGGTATATTGTGTAGGGTATCATCGTTGTCAACTTCATTTATAACATGATGATGATGACCAGCAAGTTAGTAGCAGGTGTAACGTAAAAAATAAGGAAGAAAACACTTTTCACATCACAAACACGTTTAATTTAAGGTAAAAAATAACGGGTCGAAATATTTTTTAAAATGTACAAAAGGGTAAAAAAAAGATACTTCGAAAAAAAAGGCACTGCAGAGTCGAGATTTTACATATAGATTGACCGGGATGTTAATCGAGCTAAACACAAACTGTCTCGAAAAAAATAAAAGATTGCATGCAACGTTTCGTTTTTCCGTCCCCTTACATAAAATAAAATATCATATACCGCGGATGGCAAGAAATGTAAAACTAAACAGGAAAAAAATACGCTGCTATATACCACTACTATAAAAGAAAATAAAAGTGAGGTCTTGAAATAAACTGCTGTCCTTGTGAAGATGGTAGGGATTTCGCACTCCCGGAAGGCAATTTGGGTGGAGTACAGCGACGAAGATTTGGCTCTTTCTTCCTCAAATCTTCCGTCCTGGACCCTCAGCAACACTGCTTTGGTGCCGGATCAAAACCAGGCCCCATGCAGCTGGTCCCACGGGGTGAAGCCGAAACCCGGCTTGTGTACTAATATGAACGTCAAAATAACAGGAGAGAACAAACTGACATCGACACCTTTTTACAAGTACAAAATGTAGCCGACTGGATAACCAAACAACGGTGTAAAACCGGACAATTATGATCACATCAGCAAAATTTTGGTGTAAATGAACGAACACAAGAAGAAAACCAGTTCTGATGGCTACCAAATCTGCAATCACGCGCTTTGAAAATAAAAAATTGACGATAGAAATTTACGAAATCGAAGTTCAAAAATGACACGCCAAGTGAATTTTTATAAAGAATTTACAAAAAAAGGTAGTAATAAAAAAATGCAAAAAGTTTTTATCCGTAGCGGGTTAACGCTACAGTACCCCTTTTCCAACAAAAAAAAAAAAAAAAAAAAAAAAAACTGTGGCAACCCTGAAAGGATGTGACAACCCTAAAAGGATGTGACAACCCTAAAAGGATGTGACAACCCTGAGTTAATGTATTATTTATTAAAGGAGTGAGCCAACACAAAGTGAAAGACCAAACAAAAGAAAAGTAACATCTCCAAAAGGAGTGATAACACGAAAAAAAACAAAACCTAAGACCTTACTGAAATTAAATAAACCTTGTTAAATAAACTAACTTAAATTAAACTAACTTAGTACAAATATACTTTAATATATAAACTAAATTACTCTAATTAACAACAACGAAGTGCAGCAGAAACTGAATAAAAATGAAAGTTGACCTTCACCTAAACGTTATCAGTGCGAGCTTCAGATGCGTCGCGAATAACGGAAAACATTAAAGCTAGGAAATGATAAATCACATTAGACCAAACTGACCAAATTATAGTTTGGAGATCCCTAAATAATAAGAAAAAAATAAAAATAAACGAAACTTCAAACAAAAAATTCCGTCTAAGGAAAATACTAGCGGCTTCAGTCAAAAAATATACGACCTCAGTCAAAGATACGACTCCAGTCAAACAAAACAACACGGAGTCAACGAATAAGTATTAAAACAAGAGAGGAAATAAATAAATTCCAGATGTGAAATTAAATAGTAAACGAATGTCCTACAGGGTGTGGTGTAACTTTCACCAGATAAAAGGATGACATATCGAAAAATAATTTATAGTGAATTATTCAAAAGAATTAGAATATATCACATAACAGAAGGTTCGAAAGTGAGAGGACAACTTGTAATAGGATAAATATACAAAGGGAGGGAATTCTTAAGTTATTAACCAAGAGGAAATCCTGTAACATTGGATAGATAACTAAATGAAACTCAAAATTCAAGTGAAATGAGTGTCTAAACAATAGAAAAAATTATACCGACTCTAAACAGAACGATTGATAGCGCCACCTAGCGGCGTAAGATTAAACAATTAAATAACCGGTCATGAAAATAGTTCAAGACACAACCGCTAGATGTCGCTATTTAGTTGATTATAATAATCGAAATATTTATTTCAAAAATTAATTTATAATTTTAAGAAGTTAGAGTTAAAGTAATTCTTATGGTCTTATTGAACAGATTGAATCATTTAAGAATATCTTTAATATGATATTTTCCAGAATGAACAGAATCACAGTCTTGAAGGACATAAGTGGTTCTAGAAACGACCCTAATAACACGGCATTTAATAAAGCGGGGAGCGAGTTTACCAGAAAAGTATTCAGCAGATGAAGATTTAGAAAAATTACGCCTCCATACAATGTCACCAACGTTAAGTGTAACCGCTGTACGGTTCGCGTTATACGTTCGAGAATTTCGGAGAAAGGCAGTAGAGAGATTGTCAGCTACTTTCGCATAAACATCGGCTAGGGAAGTTAGATTCTTAGTGTGTATTTCCCGACATCCAGCTAAATTATTGCTTGGGGTCTGGCTAATAGCGCGGGATGAATCCATACAGACTTCTCTACCGAATATGAGAAAGTTTGGCGTAAAACCAGTGGCTAAATTAAGACAAGAATTGAGATATAGTTTGACTTTAGGCAACATCTTTGCCCAATTCCTTTGGTTCTCGCCAACCAAAATGCTCAAACACGTAATGACACTTTGGTTATAGCGTTCAACCGTATTGGCCTGTGGTGTATAATATGGGGTAAATGACGGGGAATCAATGTGAAAAGACCTAAGATAGTTTAAAAACTGATTACTACGAAAAACGGTAGCATTGTCACAGAGAATAGACCGTGGAACACCAAAATTAAAAAATATTTCAGATTCCAGAGCTTTAATAACTGAACTGGTGTCAACCTTCTTAAGGGGAACAAGCCAGACATATTTAGAAAAAACATCAACCATAGATAAAATGTATTTGAACCCATAATAAGCGATTGGTAATGGGCCTATGATATCGATTGAAATCATTTGTAAAGGCAAGGAAACCACCTTGGGGTAACACATAAGACCACGGGGTTGAGTATTAGCGATCTTATAAGCTTTACATACATCACATTGCTTAAGAGCCGTGGTTACATCCCGAAACATGTTCGGCCAATAGAAAATTTCCTTGAGTTTATGATAAGTCTTGGTTACTCCAGGATGTATCGAAGGAGGATTATTATGTACTTCCCAAATCGCGGATGGAACCTTTTCAGCAGGTAAAACTACACGCCAAGGATCAGGACACAAAGGAGTAATGATCGGCATGCGTCTTAAGAGAGCACCGTTCCGAATGGCGTATGCAGGAAACATTTGTGGAGTATCTCGAGCACCAACATAAACCCTTTTATACCATCTATCATTAGTATGTTCAGGACCTTGATCAAATGTAACCGGACTTGCGTACATCCTAGATAAAGCATCAGGTACGACGTGTTGCGAACCCTTACGGTGAACGATATCAAAAGTATATTGGGAGATAATAGTAGCCCATCGAGCTAAACGGCCGGAAGGATTATGAAGCGTGAGGAGCCATTTCAAGGCCATGTGATCAGTTATAACACTAAACTTCATTCCATCTAAATAACACCGAAAATGCTTAATAGAATCAAGTACAGACAAAAGTTCGCGCTCAGTAGTACTATAATTGCGTTCAGCTTTGGAAAATAAGCGGGAATAATAAGCGATAGGGTGTTCAACATTATCAATCTTTTGTGAAAGAACTGAACCGAGACCAACCGCTGACGCATCACACTGCAAAAAGAATGGTTTCGAGAAATCCGGACAAGCCATAACCGGTGTATTGATTAACGCGACCTTTAATTTGGTAAATGCGTCTTCGGCGGCATTATCCCAATTTATAAGATCACGACCTTTCTTTTTTCCAATAAGGGCAGTGAGTGGAGCTATTATAGAAGAAAAACCATCAACAAAGCGTCTATAATAGGAACACATTCCAATAAAACCACGTAGTGACTTAGCTGTAGTAGGGGTTGGATAGTCCCTAATGGCATCAAGCTTGCTGGGGTCAGTTTGTAAACCCTTCTCATTTACAATATAACCCAAATATTTTAGTTCGCTTTTACAAAATTCGCATTTTTTAAGATTAATAGATAAACCGGCTTCCTTAAGACGGTTTAGAACCTTTCTAAGGAGCGCGACGTGACTGTGAAAGTCTTTTGAAATCAGAATTAAGTCATCAACGTAACCGAAAACACAGTTATCACTGGTAGAAGTGAATTCAAAATTAACAATCATATCGGTAAGACGTTGCATCTCAGAGGCTGCATTTGTGAGACCAAATGGCATTCTGACAAACTCGAATAAACCACGTTGAGGAACTATAAAAGCAGTTTTCTCACAGCTCTCATCATCAGCAAGAGGGATCTGCCAAAAAGCACTTCTAAAATCAAGCGAGCTTATATATCTTGCGCCGCGAAGGTTGTCAAGGATATCGTGAATACGAGGGAGAGGATAAGAATCCCTCGTAGTAACGCTATTCAATTTCCTACTGTCAACGCAGAAACGAACGGACCCATCCTTCTTAGTTACCATAACCACTGGACTAGCCCACGGAGAACGAGAGGGACGAATGACACCCACCTCCAGCATCTTATCAATCTCCTCGTTGAGGATCTTTAATTTAACAGGAGAAAGAGGGTAAAACCTTTGTCTAATTGGTGGTCCACATGTGTTAATCTTGTGTGATAACCAAGTAGTCTTACCCAGACCAATCTTGTCAGATGAAATGACTTCGAACTCATCAATGACCTGTTGAAGACATAGTTCTTGTTCAGGTAATAGAACGTTACGCGGATGTACGTAACGAACCTCACTAATACAAGAAACCTGAGGAAGGCAGTGGTTGTCGGAAGGAAGGTACATATTGCCTTTGATATTTTTGTTAAAAGCTTGACTAAAAACGGAAGTTAAACCAAACTTATTCCAGAATTCAATACCTAGAATAACAGAAGAAGACATAGAACGAGCTACTAAAAATTCATGGACAAAAGTTGTATCATTAAACTTAACTGGGAGATAAATTGTTCCCAAAATATCAATAGGAGAGTTATTAGCAGAAATAACACGAGGGCATGAATCGTTTTTACCCAGAGAGATACCTAGTTGCTGGGTAAAACAATCACTAATAAGGGACATTTGTGCTCCAGAGTCAAGTAACGCTTTAATGACACGGTTACACAATAAAATCTCGATAAACGGTCGGTTATCAGACGAATCGGACGTTATCACCGGTGACACTGTACGGAGCAATGCGTGTCGCCGGTGGATTAAACATTTTTTGGATTGCATTTAGGGCAATCACGGGTTATAAAACCAGGCGTGTGGCACTTAAAGCACAGCATACCAGGGAAGTCAGGACAAGTACGATAGGGATGTCCTGTTTTATTACATTTTGGGCACATTTGCGATTGGGTGGTAGTGCTCGAAGCAAATTTAGTCGTTTCGGGTAAAAAGCTTTCGAAATGTGAAGTCATATCAATAAGAGAGTCCATATCAGTAAATTTATGAATCGATAGACACGGGAAGTATCTGGAATGCATGTTATGTATAATAATTTCCAAAAGATCTGACTCATTGACCGGTTTGCGTAAGGAGTCATTCAGTTGAGAAATCCTTATAACAAAATCTTTAACAGTTTGATCAGGTTTTTGCTTTAGATTCCTGACCTGTTGCTCGGTTTTAAATTCAAAATCTACAGAACCGAAAGTCTTTACAAAATACTGTTTAAGTTCCAGATACGTTAAATCAGATCGGCGGATCGACCTATAATAAGTTAATGCGACTCCGGACAAAACTTCGTGGAAGCGTTTCAAAAGATATCCGTCAGACAAATCATCCGCTTCCTTCTGTTCCTCAATACTCAAGAAAAATTGCCGAACACACGTACTACCATCATAAACAATTTGCCACTTTTTAAGTGAAAATCGTTTTTGGACGTAAACCGGACAGTCTTCCGATTTCATTGGAGAAGGAAGCAAAGAATGACTAGAACCATGCGTTGTCCTAGGTGGAATCGGTGGTGGTCTGGAAATAATAGGACTTTCGCGAAGAGGAGTCTCACAGATAGGAGCTTCTTCTGCCATGTTTAATTACAAAAAGGGTAAACAAGAAGTAGGTCGGACCTAAGAACTAAATAAGAAATAGACTCAAACAACCGTGCAAACAGCTTACCTTTGGTCACGACGCCTAAACATCCACACACCAAACACACGCTACGGGAAACTAACTAAGACTAACAACAGGATCAGAATAAAATTCGGGTTAAAATTATTATTTGGAAGGAATAATAAAAGAGTTCAATATTGGGAATAGTTACAAGGTTAGTATTAAAAATTGTATTTCACAAACAATGTATTAAAGCAAAGTATGTTGACTTCTTCAAGCAATTTCGTGAAATGAGAAACAATAAATGGATCTTTCGAGAAACACGCAATTCCTTCAACTTCTATTCGGGACTCTGTACGACTCTAATACCTGAAACATAGAAAGAAAAAAAACAATTGAAATTTTGCTCGCTAGGAGCACCACACACGAGATAACAAAAAAAATAAAATTATATCAGTATTAATAAATATTAAATACTTACTTTAACGCCGCTAGGTGGCGCTATCAATCGTTCTGTTTAGAGTCGGTATAATTTTTTCTATTGTTTAGACACTCATTTCACTTGAATTTTGAGTTTCATTTAGTTATCTATCCAATGTTACAGGATTTCCTCTTGGTTAATAACTTAAGAATTCCCTCCCTTTGTATATTTATCCTATTACAAGTTGTCCTCTCACTTTCGAACCTTCTGTTATGTGATATATTCTAATTCTTTTGAATAATTCACTATAAATTATTTTTCGATATGTCATCCTTTTATCTGGTGAAAGTTACACCACACCCTGTAGGACATTCGTTTACTATTTAATTTCACATCTGGAATTTATTTATTTCCTCTCTTGTTTTAATACTTATTCGTTGACTCCGTGTTGTTTTGTTTGACTGGAGTCGTATCTTTGACTGAGGTCGTATATTTTTTGACTGAAGCCGCTAGTATTTTCCTTAGACGGAATTTTTTGTTTGAAGTTTCGTTTATTTTTATTTTTTTCTTATTATTTAGGGATCTCCAAACTATAATTTGGTCAGTTTGGTCTAATGTGATTTATCATTTCCTAGCTTTAATGTTTTCCGTTATTCGCGACGCATCTGAAGCTCGCACTGATAACGTTTAGGTGAAGGTCAACTTTCATTTTTATTCAGTTTCTGCTGCACTTCGTTGTTGTTAATTAGAGTAATTTAGTTTATATATTAAAGTATATTTGTACTAAGTTAGTTTAATTTAAGTTAGTTTATTTAACAAGGTTTATTTAATTTCAGTAAGGTCTTAGGTTTTGTTTTTTTTCGTGTTATCACTCCTTTTGGAGATGTTACTTTTCTTTTGTTTGGTCTTTCACTTTGTGTTGGCTCACTCCTTTAATAAATAATACATTAACTCAGGGTTGTCACATCCTTTTAGGGTTGTCACATCCTTTTAGGGTTGTCACATCCTTTCAGGGTTGCCACAGTTTTTTTTTTTTTTTTTTTTTTTTTTGTTGGAAAAGGGGTACTGTAGCGTTAACCCGCTACGGATAAAAACTTTTTGCATTTTTTTATTACTACCTTTTTTTGTAAATTCTTTATAAAAATTCACTTGGCGTGTCATTTTTGAACTTCGATTTCGTAAATTTCTATCGTCAATTTTTTATTTTCAAAGCGCGTGATTGCAGATTTGGTAGCCATCAGAACTGGTTTTCTTCTTGTGTTCGTTCATTTACACCAAAATTTTGCTGATGTGATCATAATTGTCCGGTTTTACACCGTTGTTTGGTTATCCAGTCGGCTACATTTTGTACTTGTAAAAAGGTGTCGATGTCAGTTTGTTCTCTCCTGTTATTTTGACGTTCATATTAGTACACAAGCCGGGTTTCGGCTTCACCCCGTGGGACCAGCTGCATGGGGCCTGGTTTTGATCCGGCACCAAAGCAGTGTTGCTGAGGGTCCAGGACGGAAGATTTGAGGAAGAAAGAGCCAAATCTTCGTCGCTGTACTCCACCCAAATTGCCTTCCGGGAGTGCGAAATCCCTACCATCTTCACAAGGACAGCAGTTTATTTCAAGACCTCACTTTTATTTTCTTTTATAGTAGTGGTATATAGCAGCGTATTTTTTTCCTGTTTAGTTTTACATTTCTTGCCATCCGCGGTATATGATATTTTATTTTATGTAAGGGGACGGAAAAACGAAACGTTGCATGCAATCTTTTATTTTTTTCGAGACAGTTTGTGTTTAGCTCGATTAACATCCCGGTCAATCTATATGTAAAATCTCGACTCTGCAGTGCCTTTTTTTTCGAAGTATCTTTTTTTTACCCTTTTGTACATTTTAAAAAAATATTTCGACCCGTTATTTTTTACCTTAAATTAAAATTTGTAACGTAAAAAATAAGGAAGAAAACACTTTTCACATCACAAACACGTTTAATTTAAGGAAAAAAATAACGGGTCGAAATATTTTTTTAAAATGTACAAAAGGGTAAAAAAAAGATACTTCGAAAAAAAAGGCACTGCAGAGTCGAGATTTTACATATAGATTGACCGGGATGTTAATCGAGCTAAACACAAACTGTCTCGAAAAAAATAAAAGATTGCATGCAACGTTTCGTTTTTCCGTCCCCTTACATAAAATAAAATATCATATACCGCGGATGGCAAGAAATGTAAAACTAAACAGGAAAAAAATACGCTGCTATATACCACTACTATAAAAGAAAATAAAAGTGAGGTCTTGAAATAAACTGCTGTCCTTGTGAAGATGGTAGGGATTTCGCACTCCCGGAAGGCAATTTGGGTGGAGTACAGCGACGAAGATTTGGCTCTTTCTTCCTCAAATCTTCCGTCCTGGACCCTCAGCAACACTGCTTTGGTGCCGGATCAAAACCAGGCCCCATGCAGCTGGTCCCACGGGGTGAAGCCGAAACCCGGCTTGTGTACTAATATGAACGTCAAAATAACAGGAGAGAACAAACTGACATCGACACCTTTTTACAAGTACAAAATGTAGCCGACTGGATAACCAAACAACGGTGTAAAACCGGACAATTATGATCACATCAGCAAAATTTTGGTGTAAATGAACGAACACAAGAAGAAAACCAGTTCTGATGGCTACCAAATCTGCAATCACGCGCTTTGAAAATAAAAAATTGACGATAGAAATTTACGAAATCGAAGTTCAAAAATGACACGCCAAGTGAATTTTTATAAAGAATTTACAAAAAAAGGTAGTAATAAAAAAATGCAAAAAGTTTTTATCCGTAGCGGGTTAACGCTACACAGGGTGAAATCTGAAATGAATCTGGTGGCTCGTGTGTGTGCAATACATTTGGTAGGTAAATATCCTGATCAACAGGGATGGTTGAAATGTAGGGAAGGGTGTGCAAGGCGATATTCATCAAAATCAATCATTTTTTTTTTCATACAACAAAGGTACAGTCAGCTGCAAAAAAAATTATACACTGCGAAACGTGTTAAACGTTAATTTAAGAAATAGAAACTGGATGGCGTCAGCAGACGCTCGAAAGTAGCAGTCTCTACGCGTTGTCATGCGTGGATAGAACACGCGTGTGAGTTAACGGTGACGTTTTTTATCGGTTTACTCCACGGTGGTCGAGCGCACAACGACGCTTTAGAAGCTTCGCTTCAAAAGTAGTGAAATCTGATACATTAAAATACCTGTTTTGTGAATTGTGAATAATAATCATGATTTTTTTCAAAAATTAACGTTTTGGTTTCTTGGAGTGTATAAGTACATATTTTTGCAGCTGACTATACACTCGAGTTTCTGTCAGCTAGTTTGACGTTGACGTTTGTTAACAGGAGAGTAATAACCCTAACTGGCTCTGAAACAGCCAGGTAAATTTACTCTTCAGTTAGGTGTTTTACTCATCGGTTATCTCTTACCTGTCTCTTGAAAGACTCGAATTTCTCGTAACTGTCGAGTAAATCTTACTTGACTGTTTAACCGTAGAGTAAGAAGCTTACTTGACGATTGAAAGACCGGCCCTAAGACTAGTCTTTGACCGTCTTTCGTTCATATCTCTGACTAGGTAGGCCTAGGTAGGGCTAGGTAGGGCAGCGAGACAGAGCAGTGAGCAAAACAATAACTTGTACCATTTGAACGCCAGAACAGTTACTGTACTACGACAACAGTTACTTGGGCATTAAAACCGAAAAGTCGCAAAAGTTATATGTGCTCCACACAAGCCACTCAACTCCTCATCTCATCTCATCGTTTATCAGTAAAATGTTAAGGAGACGCATTAATGTCACTATATTTTTATTGATCAATTTATTTAACTTTCCATGCGAACCTTTTACGACATTGTTTGTCTGGTGCCGCTGACCATACACTAATAACAACAGTTTTTTTTTGTTTTAATAACCAGTAGGTACTGATTTATGTACGACTTAAACGTCGACATTTAAATTCACTCTGTATTGTTCCCAAGCATGTAGTATATTTTCAGTAGGCAGTATAGGTAAAACTGGCGTCAACGCAAGAATTCTTCTTTCCGCCTTATAGTTTGTTGCCTAAGGAATTCGCTTTTTTTTAAATTAGATAAATAAATAAAAAATCCGCACCACATTTTTAAAGCGGACTTATACGACTTCCTTCTGGATCCATTGCATCAGACCCTGATCACCATTTGTCAGAAAATTCGAATTGATACAAATCTAATGAATCCAAACTCAATGTATCTATTTTAACTACAGAGGAGATCCTGTAACGACCCTTGGTCTCAAACATCAGACCAGCTCTTAAGCACTATAATATTGCATTGTCATCCAGTTCTGAGCTATGTGTAAAGTTTCAAGTCTCTAGCTTATCGGGAAGTTAGTTTAAAATCAATTGCAATATTTGTACCGAAAAGACAGGAAGGAAAGCGAGTTGACAAAAACGTGGCAACGTAGTAATAATAAAAAAAAAGAAGTTTTCCACAACTCTAATAAAAAACGTGGCAACGTAGTAATAATAAAAAAAAAGAAGTTTTCCACAACTCTAATAGTAGTAGTACTATGGAACATCGCTTTTCCCTATGGTACTACCAGTAGTACAAAAGGGACATTGCGTTTCCCTATCGTACTACCCGTAGTAACCATGGCCAATAATGCGGCCCCGTGGTACTACCAGTAAGACAAATCGGTAGTACCACGACCGGGGGCCTGATTCACAAACGTTCAAAAAGTTTCCGTTTCCGAAGTAAAATTTGACCAGCAAATGAAATAAAACGACCACTTCCTGCGACCACGAACGCCGCAAAGCATACGAAAGGTCAGAAAAACCAATTTCAATAATAATACACGATGTAATCCGTTTAAACTAGTTTTTATTAAGAAACAAAACGATTTGAGAACCGAACGGATTCGGAAACGCAAAGCGATATTTACGGAAACTTCCGAGAGCCATTTGTTGTAGGAAAGCACTCGATGTAAAATTAAAGAACAATGTTAATAGTTTCCGAATCCGTTCGATTCTCAAATCGTTTTGTTTCATAATAAAACAAGTTTAACGGGATTACATCGCGTATTATTGTTAAAATTGGTTTTCCTGAGGTTTCGAATGCTTTGCAGCGTTCGTGGTCGCAAAAAGTGGTCCTTTTGTTTCGTTTGCCGGTCAAACTTCACATCGGAAACGGAATCTTTTCGAACGTTTGTGAATAGTACCGCTGGTCTGAAACGTTTTCTTCGATTTGATAAACCACAATTCCTGGCGAAGGAAAACCGATATGTACCAAAAGAATTTCGTGAGGCTATTGAAATTTAAAAAACATCCTAATTATAATAGAGAAGATGGTTGGCAGCTAACTCCTGTTTGGAACCCAGTTCTAATAATATTCACGTCCTAAACAGCACGCTACACTGCAAAACATAATAACACTGTGAGTGACTACTGCGTGCATTGAAACGTTCGTATACACACATATACACAACATAAACTTTAATGAATAAAAATTGTACGGTAGATTAAAAGATTTTTTTTATAATCTGTAAAGACGCATGCCATCTTAGTCTTCCTGCGACCATGAAGGTTGCAAAGCTTTGGACTGTAATCGGGTAAATTTTTTTTTGTAATAAAATTACAAAAATAAATCTTCTTCGAGGATGCTTCCATTGCACTAGAAACCAGATGGCCAGCAAAACACACGTCTGAATTATTCTCAGTAGCGATAATGACACTGGCATCGAAAGTCAAAGGAGTGTCAGACCATAAACTTATTATATTGACGCAGTATAATAAGTTTAAGTGTCAGACGCCTAGCCTATGCTGCACAAGGCATCACGCATGCGTATCTGTCGCGAGTCGCGAGCGACTGACGCTTGACGCGATGATCGGAAGTTTCCTTTACGCCTTAATATGTTCCTAAGACCTAATTATGAATAAGTTTAAGCTTCTATAATTTACGCATAATATGTGCTTCTATTAAGATGGATAGATAGATAGATAAAACGTTTATTTAGTACAAAAACAAGACACAGGGCATACAAGTTAAAATACAATAAAAAAGTGTGATACGTGTTATGTGTCTCAGTATTGTACCAAATGGGTGTGCAGCTCAGCATGTGCCAGGTATTATACCTGACGCTGGTATTCTGCTGGATCCCTGCAGTGACATACGGACGTCGAGCAGACCAGATACATGAGAAAAATTGAGAATGATTGCTTTGATTCAAAAAACCCAAGTCAAAAACAAAAGCAACAAGTAAAAATCTTCTTCTATATAAATACAAATCAATTGCCACAATTATGAAAGAGCATCACTTGAGAACGGCTCGACTTATTTGGCTTTTTTTGTTGTTTATAATTGTCAGGACACGTTTTGTATGTTTTTTTTTGGAAATTAAGTGCATTCGTGCAAGGCCAGGGACGGGTACATAATAAATAAAATACAACTCTAGTGATTCGCCACGGTTCGCTGGGAGTTGTTCGCGTTCATTTAATGTGGATACAACAGTGAAAACGAGCAAGCGTGCGGCACTGATTATATGGTGATTCCGCTTAATAGGTCTGTACCCAGCATAAGTAGTAAATTTTGCCTTATTCTTAACAATATATTTTCATATTTCTTTTCAGTGAGACTCATCGATTTTATCATATGTGAAACCACATTAGGCATAGCATATATGTGCATGGATAGTTTTATTAAACAATACACCAAAAGATTTGACTGCAATAGATATATGAATCCATTGCTCAGAGGAATATCTTATGGCCGATTTCTGCAGACCTCCTTATTTGTAGTCGTAGTAAGTATTCTATTAAATTGCGAACTCAATAAATAAAAATAACTAAATACAATTTTTAAAATTTAAATATTTTGTAAACAAGGTGGGAATGATTGTACGACATTAAATGAAAATATATTTATTAATAGTCTATAGAATAATTTAAATACATAAATGAGTAGTTAATCTAAAATATAAAAATATAAAATTTCATACAAAATAAATGGGTAACAAAAAAATCAAAACAAAAAGTAACATATTTGTCAATTAAATTTCTTCCATGAATAGATCGAAAGAGACAAAGATTCAAATATCTTAAATCTCTTTGGGAGGAGAGTTTAGAATCATATAGATTTTCACAGGTCTTTGACCTAATAATCTTCGCCTTGTAAAATAAACTTCTTGTTTAAAATTACATAACATAAAACATAACATCACGCCTGTATTTCCCCGAAGGGGTAGGCAGAGGTGTATAGTACACCCACATTTCGCCAGTTATGTTGTAAGTCCAATGTAATAGGGGGCGAGCCTATTACCACTAACCGGGCATAAATCCAGACTCCGGGCTGCTACTGAGAATTTCCTAATAAAAACCCAATAACACTTTGCCCGACCCGACAATCGAACCCAACACCTCATGCTCAGCAGTCGCGCTTGCGACCACTAGACCAACGAGGCAGTCGGTGTTTAAAATTAAGAAATTAAAAATAATTTTCTGTGGCTACACTTGACTGGATGAGTGATTTTTTGTGTACGGTTAGAGAACGTGCTACGTGGTTTTATTAACCCACGACGGAACGGAGAAGGTGTATGCGTTTATTTAATGTCGTACCGTCATTCACAATTAGTATAATTATCGGATATGTACAGGGTTACTGGAAACACGACGTATTCCTTGCAGGGTGTGATAGAGGAGCTAAAATGCAACATTCTCGACCCCCCGTGTAACCCCCCGTAACCCAAAAGTTTTCAAGTTATTCAAAATTTAAGTCGTTTTATAGAATCACCCAAAAAAGTGTTCTATTACCTTCTTGAGTTAATTTTTAATTTAAATGCATACTTGATACTTTGATAGGGCTCCCTAGTAGATAATTGTCAAAAAAGACTTAACAGTATTAACGAAACTGATAATATATCCACATTACGCGAATAAATTACATAGAAAATATGATCATTTAATCAGATTTCCAAAAAAGTACTAGTACATATATAAATACAATATAAATACATCGACTTCATAGTCAAAGGATTCATTGAAAGGTTGCACAACTCAGGAAGTACAGATTATTTTGTACAAAAACAGACACAATTTTTTTACGTAAGTTACCATTTGAATTTTGTTTAACAAGTAGATCATGCAATTATTTGAGATGTAATTTTATAATTTGCGGTTATTACTTATTGTTTGTATTCATTTCCGCATCCAGCAGATTCCCGCGACTTTCACCAGGTCGTCGGTCCACCTTGTGGGGGGCCTACCCACGCTGCGCCTTCAAGTACGGAAAGCGCAGGACCGTCGTTGTGGCGATGCTTGAGGGAGGCCTATGTCCAGCAGTGGACGTCTTTCGATCCAGTTAATAAACCAAAAATATGTATTAAAATTATTGTTTAATTGTAAAATTGCTGGATGCGGAAGGCGCAGGACCAGTCGTTGGCCACAACGACATTGGTTCATCGCCAGATGCTTGGGGGAGGCCTATGTCCAGCAGTGGACGTCTTTCGGCTGAAATGATGATGATAATGATGAGTTGTAAAGAAATTTATGATTTACATAACATAAACAATCAAATGGAGCTACCATTTAATATCTATAATAATAATTATATCCATCTTAATTGTTATAAATTCTATATTTTTTATAGTATAGTATGGCGAAACCATGTCCACCTGATGTTAAACGGATGGCTACCTTTGCTCTTAAAATCTGCAATACTACCTATCAACTCACCCTATCGCAGTCCACTGCTAGACATAGGCCTCTCCCAAGTTGCGCCACAACACTCGGTCCTACCTTTGCTCTTAAAATCTGCAATACTACCTATCAACTCACCCTATCGCAGTCCACTGCTGGACATAGGCCTCTCCCAAGTTGCGCCACAACACTCGGTCCCCTGCCTTCCGCATCCAGTCCCCCCCAGCCACGTTCTTCAGGTCGTACTACCTATGCTTTTGCCTAAATGGTACCTCAAGTCGCGTTCGGCAAACTGAGACATGAAGTTAGAAAGTCTCCTGATTGTTATTTCACCGGCACTTGAGTTTCAGATATTATTGTTTCAATCATGAAAATTTCACTAATTAAGAGCGTGCTATTTATGTATTTTCTGCCTTTATTGTCTCACTGCAGGGCAAAGGGCCTTTCCTTATTCCACTCTTTCCGGTCAAATGCAATTGTGAACCAGTCTTTTCTATACGAGTCCAGCTCGTCCCGCCATCTTCGCCTGGGTCTGCCGCGATGCCGTTGCACGTTTTTCGGGACCCACTCGGTACAAATTTTAGCCCAAAAATTTACCGACATTCGGCAAACGTGTCCGGCCCAGTCCCACTTAAGCTTGGCAGCATTTTGAGTGACGTCGTAGTCAACATACTAGAGCTTCAAAATTTGAAAAAAATAAAGTTGAGTCCCCATTCGTACAAATGATTTGTATCCTTTAAAAATAAGTAAATTCTTATTCTTATTCTTTATTGTACACACATATACATTTATATTACATTAGGAAAGTTTATGGACATCGGCGAGCTTAACTCAGAACTGAGTTTTCTAACAGCAAACTTAAATAATTTAAGTAATACTTTAGCGTTGCAACCTTTCGATGAATTCTTTTTAAAAGTTTCTTATGAAGTGGATGTATTTATATTGAATTATTGACATTTGTACCTTTTTAGAAAACTGATTAATTGGGCAAGTTTTCTATGTAACGCATAACCGCGGTGTCTGAGTAGATGAGTGGATGACACGGACATGTCATCTGAGAGCCTTAGGCACACAAACGTTATTCCAACTTCCCTAAAAATCTTAATATTTTTGTACACATTTTTCTATGATTTTTTGTATGTACAATAATTGTAACGTTTTTATTTCAGCATGCTTCCTTTCTAGCTGATAGTTTGCGATTCCTAGTTGTAAGCTTTCGAGAAGTGCCTCCATGGTCGATATGTCAGGATGTTAATACCAGCGGATGTGTATCGGCCAAGGATATAATGGTGCGCTGCAATCGGAACACGACTACACAATTCACCACAACGTCCGCCTGGTTCAACTATTTGTAAGTTGGGTTGTCCTTGTAATTTTTGCCCTTGTCCTTTAGGCCAGAGATCGATCTACTGTTAGCTTTGCTTAGTCTCAGGTGGGTTCATGGACACATACCAGAAACGAGCTGTCGCATTATATACCTACTTCATGGAACAGTAAAAAAATACCTAAAAAAGAGCGGTCGATATCTCTCCGGGATATCCTCCTAGCTTTCGATCTGAATTGAATAAAAATGCGGATTTTGTTTTCTCTAAAATCGAGCTCAGGATTTCATTGACTTTACACATTATATTATAGTTTCAGATTTGGCCCTTCAGCTCTATTTTTAAATCTCACCCTAGATAGTTATAACATTATGTACCTATATGATTATAATATTATTATTATACCCACAGTTTGTATCCATCTCCGTACAGTTGATCAACGCGAGCGTGGTTACTGATTAATTGTCCAGAGATCGCGACACGATTGTCCCGTGCTGCCGTACTGCAGCTCGGGACATGACATTAGGCTAGCGTGTTTTGTGTCGAATGTTGAATGCAGTCGACTAACGGCCAAAATTAATATTCAATCTATCTACGATTTACCCTACTAGAGATAGGAATTTGACATATTTTGTATGGAGCTTATGTCAAATTCCTATCTCTAGTAGGGCAAATTGTGGATAGATTGGATATTAATTTTGGCCATTAATCTCATCTAATCTGAATATTGAAGATAGTTTTAATTTATAATTCTTGAAGGACGATGGGCGATGAACTACTGTATGGAGTAGGTACGTAGTAACACTGTGATACAGCTATTAATGTTGATTCCAGTTTTTGATTAACCTGTTGGGACTGTTAAAAATGTTATTAAAATACAGGCTCCCATCGCTATGCTTCATGGAGAGAAGGTACTTTAAATATTAGAAATATGAAATTTTACTTAAAAGAGACTTCATTTTATTTAAAAAAATAAGAAACTGCACTCAAAGATTATCAACATTCTCTTGCCTGAACTCAAACCAATAAAACGAATGAAACGAACCGATCCGAACTAATAAAATAGCGAAGAAGTACCATCCTGTATTTTATGGCTTCTGTTGTTAGATGTTGATAGGGTCAATAATAAGGATAAAATCTGTTCAATAAACATAGTGTCTAAAATTAAAGGAAGTCATGCAATATGGACAACAAACAAATAAACTAAGGTGTTTTTTGGGTAACATTTGCTGCCTTGGTAGGTATCATTAATCATTTTATTGAAATGTACCTTAGCTATGATAAATTGCGAGGTCTTCCTTCAATCTAGGATACAATGTTTGTTCTAGAGGTTTTTTCCTCGTTATCGACTCTATCGATTGGTGGCATAAAAATACAGGATGACATTTATTGGCATATTTGAAGTTTCGATTCACAGCTCAGGGTACACTTTTGAAAATTCCTTGAATGCAGTTTTACTTGCTTCTAAGTATAAAAGGAAGTCAAAAAAATAAAAAAATATATTAAATTTAATTGTTATTTTACTGGCCACCTAGTGGCACCGACTGCTTAATTTTATTGTATTATCTGTGGATAATGTAGTGGGCTGCAACATTACCTTACACAAATTTGCTAACCCTATAATTGATGTATTATGTTGTAGCTGTTTATTACCCATCAATAAATATAATAAAATAAGTCTTCTTCAAGTAAAATATCGTATTTTCAATATTTAAGGTACTTTCCCTCCATGTAGCATACCCTATAAAAATAAATTTCAGGCAATCATTTGGTGATTTAGATAGAACCACTCTGACTACGAGGTTTTTTGTCCTGGGCCTGGTGTGGATGTTAGTTTTCTTTTTTGCATCAGTTACCGAAGAAGCAATTGTAAAGGTACATAAAATCTGTTCAATACTTATTTAATTTATATTGTTGAAGCCAGTCGATTGATAGTGTAAGCTAGATAAGTATTATGTTCAATACTTATTTAATTTATATTGTTGAAGCCAGTCGATTGATAGTGTAAGCTAGATAAGTATTATTTTTAGGTCCAAACTGTATTTCCTGTTGGTGGTAAAATTTTGAAAGTGCTATATCGAAAATGCAGATGATACCGTTATTAGCATAAACAAAACAAACATTAACGAGCTAAACTAGAAATCGGTGAACACAAACATAACGTAGAAAGTCGGTAGCCCGCCATCGTCCGAAAACTTTCTGTTAACAAACATTAATAATTAAGAACGAAAGCGTTACTTTGGAAGATTGCGCTAGGAGCGGTTTGGATTGCCGCTCCTGTAGCTGAAAACGTTACCTTCTTTGTAAAGTCTGATTTGACAGCCATCAAAGTCAAAACACTCTGTTTAGAGATGGGAAACAAATAATCGATTGCTTTAAAAACCGATTTCGCGTCATACAAATTTTGTATACTTAGGGATTGCAATCGTTTATGTACGGTTAAATTGATTGAGCTATTAAGGGCCGAGTTCGCGGACATTGAAATAACCACTGTTTGCGAAATCAACCTGTTATTCAACAACAGATGTTTAACCATGACGCGGGAATTTTCATGTTCACGACTCCTATCTGATCATAGATTCTGAAACCGAGCGTTCTGGGAATGAAAGAACGAATGATGTAACACGACTAATCAAAATGGTAACTAAATGGCAACAACACTATGAAAAGAACGACAATTTAAAACGGTTGCATATAAGATAATTCTTCCAAAATTAAAAATCCTAGTATAATACTACTCTATACATTTGACATATCTTTTTAATTTGGCAGGATAAGCGGTCTTGGTTGTCATAGCAACCATACGCCATTTTGATGTTTGAATATTCGGCCGCTTACACACCCGAAGTGTATCGGGCGGGCGCGTTTCTTCAAACATGATAAAATTCTGTTAGTTGTGCTTAGCCAAAAGTAGCGGTAACATTGTGCAGGTTTCGCGTGAGAATCGTTTATAAGCCGCATTCATTTTTATTAATTATACAAAAAAATAGAAATAAAAAAATAACGTACTACCTCAATACGAAAAAAACAGTTATGTTTACACATCTTTCATAAGTTTTCTCAGAGCATAAGCAATATGTCTGCTTTGTTCATGTTCGTAAAAGAAAAATGCACGCTCGAAAAACGGCAACGTGTTACGGCCCTTATTTTATTCGTTTTTTATTGTAAATTTTACGAATATGGTAAAATGCAATTGTTTTGTTATCTTGGAGAGTAATAATCCTAATATTAATATTTTATGCAGCATAGACTCATCTAAAATTACGAAAAACAATCAAATACAGAATATGGATGAATAACCTCAACAATTTCCAAAGTTCGGGTTAAACATCTGGTTTTTACATAAACATCTGTTATCTTCTGGGTGAACTTGCCCCTAAGAGGGATAATAAATAGGGTTGTGTTCTACAACAAAATTCTTAACAACATAATGCATTGAAATAGTAGCAAAATCGAAAATAACAAATAGGAAAATTGGGAAATTGCCATTATTATTTATTATTATTAGATAGCAAACTTAGATTGCACCTGTACTGCACTGTCCATAGTAATCTCCATTATTTTTGTTCTTCTTTTGTGGGAATCGTGGGCTGGTGGATAGGCTACTTTGTAACCTAGCTAGGACGCCAGTTCTACCATTGTATTTGTTATTACTGTGTATTATATTATCTGTGCTACTGTTGAAGATCGATCCCTTTTTTAATTCGTGTGGAATATCCTCATGGACGCACTCCGCTCGGGGAAGGCGGAGCCAGTGTCGGACTCTTACCGACTAAAAACCACAACGGTGTTCCTCTAATGACCCTTGGCCGTGGCGTGGGAAAAACCCCTGTAATCGCCCAACCATCCCCGGCAGGTCCCGGCTCGCCACTAGTAGGCGAGCCCCTTCTCCCCGTGCGGCCACCACATCGGTCGCACCCTCTAGACTGGCTTGCGCAACACAACGCGCCACCGTCACGGGCCTTGACTGGTTGGGCGGCGGGCCACCCCGAGTCCGCCGCCCGCAGGTCCATACCTAGCGTGGCTGGAGGTCGGCATACCTCCTACGACGCCCAGATCGCGTCTTGCGGGAGGGAAGGGAGGTAATCGCCTCTCGAACTCTCTTCGCCGCCTCCTTAGCGAGCATCACCATTGCTTGGCGTCAGAGCGTCTGCCCACAATAGGGCCCCATAAAGGGCCATGGACCGTACGATCCCCACTGAGAGCCTCCAGCAGGAGGCATTTGGCCCTCCCAAGTTTGGCAGCAGCTGCGATAGCGAAGCAGTGGCCCTAACAGCTTGGGCGCTAACCGCTTAAAGTGCGGCCTAAAGTCCCACCGTCTGTTGAGGACGAGTCGGTACTTCATCGTCGACTCGATACCGATGCGGACGCCTCCTACCACTATATGGGATCCCAGAGGCGGCCCCTTCAGAGGCCCATGGAAACACAGGGCCTCAGACTTATGTAGAGCCACCTAGCGACCCAATCGCCGGATCCTTGCAACGAGTAGCGCAACCCCCGCTGTCGCCCGCATGGTCGCCTCCCGGTGCGTCTTCCCCTTCGCCGTGACCAGCGTGTCGTTGGCGTAGCACGTCATGCGAACTCCGTGGAGAAGAGCATCGCGCAGCACCCAGTCATAACCGATGTTCCACAGACGCGGTCTCAAAACCGATCCCTGTGGAACACCGCACGCCATCTCTCGCCTACCCCATTCTTCTTGACCCGTGTAGAAGACGGCCCTGTCCGTCAGGTAAGCCCCGATAATGTGCCGCCCTTAGCAACTCCAGGGCAAGGTGTTGAAAGCGGTGGCAATGTCGAGTGACACCGCCAAAACCCTCCCCCCGGGCCACTGCTTCATCCGCCAGAGCCCTCACGTGCGTGATGGCGTCCACAGTGGACCGCCCTCGGCGGAAACCAAACTGGTTGTCTGACATATTCGGCCCCATCCTAGTCAGCAACTAAGCAGCCTACCACTACCGTCCCCAGACCGGTTATGCCTCTACTAATCGCCCCAGACTCATCCGTACTCGGAGAACCCCAAGCCTTGGATTTGGCATTGAAGTCCCCGAGAACGAGCACTGGATGAGGGTGGCTGTGACTGACGACGGTGCCCAACTCCACGAGCTAAACCTCAAAGTCGGCGAGAGATCGGTTTGGAGATAAATAAAGCCCCACTACCATCAAAAAGTGCCGCGACGAATCCCCGACCCCTCATAAAATTCGTGAAGGACAGGCAGCCAGCGGCAGCTCGTGATATTAAGGCCACCAGGCCGTCACTGTCGCTCACCCAGTCGTCCCTGCATGGGACAAAGTACGGCTCGGCGACCACGGCGACATTAAAGGCCGGGTCACACTGGATGCGTAGCGTGACGTGACGTGCGTGACATCACGTCACGCAGGTACGTGGGACACTCAGAAAGTTTTGCGAAACTAAAAAAAATTGTTCTATACGTACATATATTTTTATCAAATCTTTTCAAAGTACTTTCCACCAGCCTCTATACAAAGATTCATTCGCCTAAACCAGTTTTCAAAACACTTTTTCCAGTCCGCCGCAGACACCTCGTTTACAGCCTGCTCGAACGCAGCCAGCGCATCTTCCGGCGACGAAAATTGTATCCCTTTGAGCTGATTTTTTATTTTTGGGAATAAAAAGAAGTCACACGGTGCTAGATCAGGGCTGTAAGGAGGGTGACCCAGGAGTTTGACTGGCGTGCTGTCCAGGAAGTCCCTCGTTTTGAGTGCGGTGTGCGCAGGTGCATTGTCGTGGTGGAGCAGTAGCCCGCGGAGCCCTGTGTTTGGTCGCTTGTTGCTTATAACAGAGAAAACTTCTGGCAAACATTTGGTAGTATACCATTCGGCATTAATGCTTCTTTGATCCCGTAAGGGAATTGATACCAAGTGGCCAGTCAAATTAAAAAAGCTAGCGATCAAAATCTTACCCCCGCTTCTAGATCGCTTCACTTTGGTAGGCGTTGGCTCATTTTGAAACACCCAAACAGTCGACTGGCGCTTGGTTTCTGGGTCGTATTGATAAATCCAGGACTCATCACCTGTAACGATGTCGTAAACACGCCGAGACGAGCCTGCTTCAAATTTGTTAAGCATATCACGGCACCATTCCACCCGGGCCTGCTTCTGAGCATCGGTGAGGTTGTGCGGCACCCAGCGTGATACTATCCTCCTCACGCGAAGATGGCTGTGTAGAATCTCGTGAACGCTTCCCGATCCAATCTTCAATATGTGTTGAATCTCCTGATATGTAATTCGCCTATTGTCTTGGATTAAATTTTTCACTGCTAGCACGTTTTCTTCGGTAACAGCCGTCAAAGGGCGACCGCTTCTTTCGTCATCCCCCAAAGTTGGTCGACCGCGCTTGAATTCGTTATACCAACGATACACGGTTGCCTTGGAAGGGCCTTCATCCATGAATGCCATTTGAAGTCTATCGTACGATTCATCCGGTTTCAGGCGACACTTGAAATCGTATAAAATCATAGCTCTAAAATGTTCCCGGCGCAGATCCATATTTCAGTGAGACACAATACTTTGAATTAACTCGCAAAAAATGTGGAGGGAAATTTTGAAATTGGAACTTACTTATTTTTACTTATAAATAATCATATTTTCGAAAAACATTATAACTGGCCAGTCTCCCATATATAAAAACTTTTTTTCGCAATACTTTCTGAGGGGCCTGGTAACTGCTGAACGCGCGTGCGAGCCACCTTGTCAGCAGCCATATGGAGTTGAGAGCATTTGGCGAAAAGATGTCAGACAACAGCAGTTCTTCTGATGAAGAAGCGTTATTGTTGCTACTATGCCAAGAATCTTCTGCTGCTACAAAGACACTTTGGGTCCATGATATTAATAATAGAAGAGAGGAATGCAGTGAATATCATAAACTGTGCCGGCTTCTATGAGTTTTTCCTTAATAATTGTCTCCATTACGAAAAAAACCACTCGTAAACTGTATTCTGTTTGTAAATAAATACAACCTGCCTTGCGTGCGCAAGTGCAGCAATGACCGATGCGTGTGCGTGCGTGCCCGGTCTGGCATCTAACAGGGAGCGCCATATAATACAACGTCATCACTGCAGGCGCGTGTGCGACGTTGCCGTTCCGCTACACACGCGCACGGATTCGGTTTGTGAGTAGATGCGGCTCTGCGTGCGTGGGTCACGCACGTGCCCACGTCACGCATCTGGTCTGACATCTTTCTTATAGTTTCATACATTACCACTGGTGTGTGCACGCGTCACGTCACGCCACGCATCTGGTGTGCTCCGCCTTTGAATAAACACTCCGCCATAGTCTGGAGCAGAAGATCCTGTGCTCTGGCACAATTGTTGATGTTTGCCTGGAGAAAACTTAAGGACGTAAAGGCCGTAATTAAATGTCCATTATGTCTGTTTCCTCCTGTGGACCAACTGACTTCTCTGGAGCTTTAGCCCATTGCACAGTTGTTCTACCTCTCCTAAGTTTTTTCTCTCTGGGTGTAGAGCAATTCTTGCTACCAACCCGGTGCTCCGCCGGCTTGCCTCCCGCCGCACAAACAATACAGTGCGGCGTGGCTTCACACGAGCCGGCCTTGTGACCGGGCTGACGGCAACGGAAGCATCGGTCACCGTAGCACACCTCTGAGGTACAGCGTACGCCGACATGTCCTTTAACCATGCACCGGTAGCATGTCAGTGGTCTTGGTTTCAGCAGTTTTTTCTACGCCGACACCCACCCAACGAGCAGCCTATTACCTTCAGTTATTTTTTGAGCAGCCACAACTAAGCAGCCTACAACTACCGTCCCCAGGTTATGCCTCTACTAATCGCCCCAGACTTCACCTGCTCCGGGGGGCATCCTCCAACCCTAGCAACAGCAGTTTTAACTTCTTCAGTCGTCACTGAGTCGGCGTCGGCTGCTTGATGAGGCCCGCCCCCATTCGCATGCGCTCCTGCCGATCCTTGGCTATATCAGCCCGGAAATCATCGTCCTCCTTTCGGAGCTTGGCAAGTTGGGCCGCCAGACGTTTGTTCTCCGCTTGCAGCCTAGCCGTCTCCACTGAAGAAGTGCGCTCCATGAACGCCATCGCAATTTCGGCAATCGACGCCGTAGCCTCGTAAAGGGCCTTATTTTTAATGCCACTTAGACCCTCTGAAGCTTTGCCGACGCTTTTTATAGCCGCCATGGCGTCTTGGAGCTTAGAATTAAGCTCAACGGCAGACGTGTCTTGCGGCTCCTTTTCATTCGAGGTCACCGATGACCCCGAAAGGCCAGCGACCCTATGGCCAGACACTACGAGTGGTCTCAACAATTTGTCGCTAGTCTTCCACGACTCTTGCTTCCTTCTCAGCAGCTTTTTGAGCTGCTGCAAGCTTATATATATATATATTTACACTATTCAATATATAATAGGTTTGTTATAACCTTGAAAGAAAGCATTATCAGTGACCTTGCCAACGCCTTTTATAATGCAGGTGTTATTGGACACGAGATGAAACATTCAAACACATACATTAGTCACATTGTGACTTTGTGACTTATCAAAGTATCGTCATTGGATAAATTGAACATGCATCAGCCCATTTGGCTTCGAAGTCAATTCAGAGATTTCCAGTTAGGCCAATGCAGTTAGTGGCCCGCTGGGTGCTCTTCTGCATCCTTCTCAATAAGTCGTGAAGGAGCAGCAGTTTGTTGGTCTTTAGCACCCTGGATTCGGGCAATAATTCTACTTCGAGGGACCTTATGCTCCGCGTTTCCGTCTGATGGTAGCAGAGGGGACATTTAAGGAGTAAGGACGGGCCAGATTGCACTATAATTTTTTTTTTTTTGCCATGGGCATATCCTTATGAACGCACTCCGCCCGGGGTAGGCGATGCCAGTGTCGGACTCTTACGGCCTAGAACCACCCACGGTGTTCCTTTAACTACCATAGCCGGGGGCATGGGAACCCTCACGGGTGATTCACACAACCACCCCCGATAAGTACCGGCCCGCCACAAGCAGGCGAGCCCCGTCTCCCCGAGCGACCTAACGCTGGCTGCACCCTCGTAGGTGGCGCACTCGGGCCTTTACCAGCTGCACCAACTACGCCAGCGGTGCCAGCTACGCCAGCCGTGTCAGCTACGCCAACTGTGCCAGCTACGCCAGCATGCTGCCAGGCCAGCATGCCAGCTACACTACATGTGTCAGCTACGCCAGCTGTGCAAGCTACGACAGCTGTGCCAGCTACGCCAGCTGTGCCAGCTACGCCAGCTGTGCCAGCTACGCCAGCTGCTGATCAAGCAGCAGACGACCCCGAGTCTGCTGCTCGCAGGCCCCACCTCCCGTAATTGATTAAAGAGGTTTTCTTCCTCGCTGTGCGGGCGGTGAAGCCAAGACCCTCGGTCCCAAGAGGCGCGAGAACACTACTCAGCGGGCACTCCTGGGGTTACGAAATCGACGGGGGCAGGGAAGGACAGTCCCCCCGCTGCCTGCCCAGTGGCAGGGTGAGTGCACACCGGGCCCGCCCTGCTCCTCCATTGTGCCATCTGTTAGCATCAAGGGACACGTGGAGCAACTCCCCACTGGCCCATATTGGGACCCTCTCGTACCAGAATATTCGCCACAGGCAATAAGGTCCCCCGATCCAAAGGACAGTTATTGCCGTGCCCAGGGTGCACCGGACCAACGACTGAGGGTCCCTCCAGACATATCGAGAAGGACCAACAGCCCTCAGGCATACGAGGAGGTTTTCTGGCGTAGCACCCCAGATTGCACTCACCCTGCCACTAGATGAGCAGCGGGGGAACTGTGTACTTCCCTGCTTCCGTCGATCTCGTAACCCCAGAAGTTCTACGGTTGTGTTCTCGCGCCTCCTTTTGAGACCTACGATCTTTGCTTTATCACCCAGACAGCGAGGTGGCGGACTAGGAGCAGTACGCTGCCTGTCCAGTCAGGGTCCGTGACGGTGGCATGCAGAGTTCCGCGGGAACCATCAAGGAGGGTGTGACCGACGTTAGTCTGCACGGGAGAGGAGGTTCACCTTCTAGTGGCAAACCGGGGCCTTTCGAGGTGGTTGGCAAATGCGGAGTCTATTATTCCATGCCAACGCCGTGGAGGTTTTAGTCAGTAAGAGTCCGACACTAGCTCAGTCTTCTTCGCGCTGAGTGTGTGCCTTTCCAAAAACCAGCTTTTTCGAGAGTTTGAAAGTCATTGAACCTGCGTGTTAAACGATTGAATCTGCGTGTTAAACGATCTAAAAAATCTTGTACACGTGGATGCATGTAGGCATACGGGCCTGTAGTTCTTCAATAACGACTTCACGTTTCTAGAACAGCATCGCGTACTACGCCACGTCAGGCGTAGCACCTTCACATAAGCTAAAATTAAAAATTCTTCTAAGGATTCTTAATACCAGCTTTTCAACCAATTTCAGGATTTAAGTGTTAGACACAATATCAACCCATAATTAAGCCAAAGTAAATAAAACACGATACACGAAAAATTATCATAAAGTTCCTCAAACTGAGTGACACCGACTTAATATCAGTTGCTTGTCTTTTTACAAATACCCACGACCTACCTGCACTTGTGTTTCTGATTTATTTTCATTAAATCACTTAAAAGCTCAACTGCCAATTAAAATAACACATAGTTAAGAAATTAATGTCGTTTTTATAAGGTGTTTTGGCATACGAGGGGTTAATAAGTAAGTCATCACCCTAGATGACTTGCTCATTGGTTAATATTTTCAAATGGCTATAACTTTTTTCTCCCTGTGTTTAGAGATTTGTTGCCCTAGAATAAAATAATACGATTGTTAAGACCTTTCGTTTAAGATATGTGAGAACATGCTACAGCTCTGGGGACGGGGTCCATACATTTTGCCCATTGTCCTTTAACTTTGCATTGCATTAATAAAATCATTACAATGATTTCGAGAGTTATTGTTTACGGTGTTGCCATAATTCCACTGCAAAGTTAGCGTGGTCGGACTCTATTATATTGTATGGACGTCAAAATAGTGATTTGGCATTGTGTTTGATTTTTAGATTTCTTGCGTCGACGTTCGTACAACGTACAAAGTTATCCCCGGCATGTAGGTATTAATGAGAAACGTCAAATCGGACATTATAGAATTTCAGAACTGGTAGTGTTTTAAACTCAAGGTTGTAACAAAAATAGAATCACAAAATTTAATTTAATTATAAACTGTGAACAAGTGTGGGACGAACGAACTATATACTTGTTCGATTCCGTTAAGTACGGACTCTAACGGCCAAAATTAATATCCAATCTATCCACGATTTACGCTACCAGAGATCGAAATTTGACATATTTTGTATTGAACTGGGCTGGGCGACGTGGCTGACGTGGGCTGCAACATTACCTTATACAAATTTGCTAACCCTATAATTGATGTCTTATGTTGTAGCTGTTTATTATCCCTCAATAAATAAAATAAATGAACTTATATCAAATTCCTATCTCTAGTAGGGCAAATCGTGGATAGATTGGATATAAATTTTGGCCGTAAATCTGTTTCAAATCATGGTTTGAGTATTTAAAAACTTAAGATACCTTGGAATATATATATGCTGTTATCGTGACACAATCACTGATTTTATTCAAGATGTCAAAGCTTGCAAACTGTAATATGTTAGGATTTGCCAATGATCGGGGTTCTGCGGTTACACATAGAGGATGTCGTTGTTTTAAATATTTTATCTACACTCGTATCGTAAAATTCGAATTATGAACTCGAAGGTAATGTCATAATGACATACTTTACGCACATGCACCTGTTATGAATTTAAAAAGTTTCATTACGATACATTTTGCTGAACAAAACAATGCGGTAATTTAATTTTTTTTCCATAACCGCACACTTCAGCCTAACTAAGGAGTTTTTAATGCCACTTCGACCTAACCAAGGAGTTTTCAAACCTTTTTTTTAGCAGTCGTACAGTTTGGCACCAATGAGTACACAAAATTCAGGGTGGCGCCACTTGTCATACATTGAAAATTTTTATAGTTTAAAATCGCGTTTTTGGCAGAACTTTTGATTGTCATATTGCTTTTAATTATATTTAAGTGTTTACAGGCATATTTTTTGTATGATAAAACAGAGATTGACGGAATCCTGACAAGGATAGAAAATTAGTTCCGATTATAATGTTGTCGCCAGACTATTATATTATATATTTTATTATCTGTGTAGGCGCGCACCAGCGCGCGTGCGCGGCCGCGCGCCTGGCCTACTGGATTTGGACATCGTTACTTGTAAATTTATTGTTATTGTTTACGTTATTATTATGGTTTTGTATGTCGAAAGTTTTATTCTGGGCAAAAATATCTGACTACAGCAGTGATACTGAACTGAGGAGAATATGACCCCGCCTGAATTTCTGGATGCAGCAACGTAAATGACGAACAATCTTTTACCAGAGAAATCAAGAAAAACAACGACAATGTTACTAAGATTTTGACTTTGGTATTTTATTTAAAATTGTATGAGTGTAGATAAAATAGTGTATGAAACTGACATAATTAGGTATTAAAACACTCGTGTGATACTATTAAAAACCTCGCCTACGGCTCGGTTTTTAAACTCACACTCGTGTTTTAATAACCCCTATTATGCAACAGTTTCATAAACTACTATTATCTACACTCGTATCGTAAAATTCGAATTATGAACTCGAAAGTGATGTCATAATGACATACTTTACGCACATGCACCTGTAATGAATTTAAAAAGTTTCATTACGATACAGTTAGCTGAACAAAACAATGCGGTAATTTAATTTTTTTTCCATAACCGCACACTTTAGCCCAACTAAGGAGTTTTTAATGCCACTTCGACCCAACCAAGGAGTTTTCAAACCTTTTTTTAGCAGTCGTACAGTTTGGCACCAATGAGTACACAAAATTCAGGGTGGCGCCACTTGTCATACATTAAAAAATTTTATCGTTTAAAATCGCGTTTTTGGCGGAACTTTGGATTGTTATATTGCTTTTAATTATATTTAAGTGTTTACAGGCATATTTTTGTATGATAAAACAGAGATTGACGGAATCCTGACAAGGATAGAAAATTTGTTCCGATTATAATGTTTTCGCAAGACTATATTTTATCATCTGTGTAGGCGCGCGCCAGCGCGCGTGCGCGGCTGCGCGCCACGGCCATAGACCAGTAAGCCTCTAGACGCCGCTTAGCTGGACACCCCCGGTCACAACGCATATGCTCTACCACTGCATATCATACGTCCCTTCGCCAATCGGAACGTCACTCAGTCAGCGAGCGGCACCAATCATAAAGAATCATACCATCGAACTTTTGAGCCGGCCAATCATAACGCGCCGTCCGCCCCCCTGACCCCACCAACGTTTTACGACTGCGTTCGAATACAAAACTTTGTTTATGCGGAGTCTTGAAGCTTACTGGTCTGGGGCCACGGCCTACTGGATTTGGTCATCGTTACTTGTAAATTTATTGTCATTGTTTACGTTATTATTATGGTTTTGTATGTCGAAAGTTTTATTCTGGGCAAAAATATCTGACTACAGCAGTGATACTGAACTGAGGAGAATATGACCCCACCTGAATTTCTGGATACAGCAACGTAAATGACGAACAATCTTTTACCAGAGAAATCAAGAAAAACAACGACAATGTTACCAAGATTTTGACTTTGGTATTTTATTTAAAATTGTATGAGCTTAGATAAAATAGTGTATGAAACTGACATAATTAGGTATTAAAACACTCGTGTGATATACTGGTCTGGGGCCACGGCCTACTGGATTTGGTCATCGTTACTTGTAAATTTATTGTCATTGTTTACGTTATTATTATGGTTTTGTATGTCGAAAGTTTTATTCTGGGCAAAAATATCTGACTACAGCAGTGATACTGAACTGAGGAGAATATGACCCCACCTGAATTTCTGGATACAGCAACGTAAATGACGAACAATCTTTTACCAGAGAAATCAAGAAAAACAACGACAATGTTACCAAGATTTTGACTTTGGTATTTTATTTAAAATTGTATGAGCTTAGATAAAATAGTGTATGAAACTGACATAATTAGGTATTAAAACACTCGTGTGATACTATTAAAAACCTCGCCTACGGCTCGGTTTTTAAACTCACACTCGTGTTTTAATAACCCCTATTATGCAACAGTTTCATAAACTACTATAATAGCAGTGGATTTTTTCTTTCAGATTTTTAAATTATCATTTATGTGTAGATCACTTTCTACACTCATCACAATATTATTTATATTCATTTCTACGAACGATGTTGCAACAGAGGCATTTTCTCAAATGGTGGATATTGCTTCGCCTAGTGAATTCGTAAGTGGTCGTTTTTTAATTTCAGCAATTTATATACGACTTTTTCAGAACACCCAGTTTCATCGAATCAGTGACGTATCTCTTACATCAACTGCACAAAAACTTGAAAATTAATTTGTTTTTGAATAGTAACAGATCGATGAAGAGAATATTAGTAAAATTAATCATAAACATAAGTACGAAATAGTTTGGCTGCTTAAATAAGAGCAGCAAATATTCATATTCTACAAATAGTGCAAGACATCAATGCGCACTGCTGAAGTTTTGCTAAAGTCTCATAATTTTAATCAGGTGCAACGGGGTATAGTATATATAGTATAACGGGCTGGTTTCTGAAACTCCATGTCCATGCGTGTATTTTGCGTACGGGTGGGAACTTACTCGATCCACCCCAACTCCTCGAAAAAGGCCAGCAACGCCTTGGTGTTGCTGGTGATCTCTGAGGTATCTGGGTTACCGAAGTACTTGGCCCTATATGTGGCGACCTCAGGGCAGTCTAGAAGCACATGGGCTGCTGTCTCGTCTTCCACCATGCAGGCTCTGCACAATAGGCTGTCCGTAACACCTATGACAAAAAGATGCTTGTTAATGGACCCGTGGCCAGTTATAGCAGGTGTGACTGTACGCAGCTGTTGTTTTGACAATCGGAGGGCCTGTTTCGTGAACCGGCCGTCAATTGTGGGAAGTGCCTCCTTGGCCTGCCTTAACTCACCATGGTCTTTCCATAGTTTGTAGTGTTTGTCCCTGGTGCGTTTCCTTACCAAGTTGCGTAAGTATCCAAAGGGGAGTGGCACTATGGGTTCAGGACTTCAGGTCCCACGACTACCATACTCGATCCCCTTCTGGCCAGTTCATCCGCTGCATCATTGCCTCGGGAACTGCTGTGTCCTTTGATCCATTGAATGGTTATGTTATTGAGATTACCTACCTGGTTGAGGTTTTGCTGACACTCGTGTATCAGCCCAGAGTTTACCGTGTGGCTGCTTAGTGCTTGTAGTACGGACATGCTGTCCGACAGTATGCGGATTGAGTGGTCTTTAACCTCCCTGGCTATAATCGCCGAAGCTGCCAGGGAAATGCCCATGCATTCGGCCTGGAACACCGTGTTGTGGAGCCCTAGTCGTGTGGCTATATGCATATTGAGATCTTCCGAGAAGATCCCAGCACCCGTACTGTACCTGTTTTGGATCCATCCGTGAAGATTCGCACCTCTGCAGGGCACAGCCCTTCGCATCGGTTATCCTCATACAGCTGGATTTTGTACTTCTTGTCGAAAATAAATTACTTGGGAATCCGGTCGTTAATGGATTTTAACAGAGGGAATACATTGCCGAGTTCCTCTATCAACGCGGTGTTCAACGGGGTATCAGATCGATGGATGGTACGGAACCCTAACTGCGCGAGTCCGACTCGCACTTGGCCGGTTTTCTTCTTTATCTCGAGTGATTTTGGCTTGATTCTTATTTGATCGGTTTTTTTTCAGGTTATGATTTTAATAACGATTTAAATTGTGGAAAGAAAAATCGCTCACGAGCAGGATTCGAACCTGCGACTCCTGGCTGGAATCCTGCTCGTGAGCGAATTTTTCTTTCCACAATTTAAATCGTTAGTTTATAAATAATACAATAATTATGTTTTTGATGTTATGCTGATTATTTATAATACAAAACTTTGATATAATATTATGACGCAGTAGACCGTAATGCGTAAAGTCGAAAGGCTTCTTGTTCATTGATATCTGCATAGGTACATACTACATACCTACTCACAGTCTGTTATTTTGCCTTAGTTGCGGCCATCCTTATTTTTTGAGGCTTTTAGAAAGATAATAACCAAACAAAACTTCTATTAAAACCCCCGTGGTTTTAAGTGTCATAGTTTTCAAAATATTTCGAAAATCGAGAAAAATCCATAGAAACCATAGAAACGTGTTTTAGGCTTTCATAATGAACATTTTACAATAAATGTTTCATGGCACGCTAGCCATTAACTTAATGCATCATTACATCTATTTTATCATTAAAAAATGCGTTCTCCTAGGCGTCAATTTTATTTTTTCCATGATTTCATAATAATTTTATTTATGGTCATTCTTAACATGGTCGCATTTTATTTTTGTGTGTAAATGTTTAGTACACTACTAAGTATAACCACAAAAAAAATAAGAAGCAACGAACACAGGAACTCGGAGATATTCATTTTTAAAGTTTTAATTTAGGGTTGTCAACTAATGTAGGCGCCTTTAACAAACGACCAATTTCGCTCGGAATAAATTTGCTTCTTCAATTATTATAATTTCCTATTACTATTTCTGAAGCATTATCCTTGGTCTAATCATGTCTTCACAAACACGATTTTATTAGATTCACCTGTAACTAACAAATCATGTAACAAATCTTGTTTATTATTCTTTTTTGTTTTGTAAGTGCATGCACTTACATCAAAATGAATCTTCGATGAAGGATATTATGTGGAATTGGGAAGGGGTCCGCCCTCGTTAGATAGAATGTCAAAACCCAATTTCCATACATAATATCTGGAGAAGCGGGGGTGAGGTGTCATGGAGCCGTCAAAGACCCATGGCACTGCTTTGCCTCAGCAGGTACTGACCCGTCCTGCTGGGGGATGTCCTTCTGGGCCCCGACCAGAGGACTTAATGCAAGGGGGGCATGAGGGCGCCAACCCTCATGCTGGTCAGCGAGTGGCAACTCCAACGACTAACAACGAAAGCACGAACACGGATCTGAAGAAATCACTCACGAAATTGGGAATTTATAAAATTTTGGTAGATAAGGCACATTTGCACGGGGTTCATAAAAGACCTTTGGATCTCAATTCAGAGGAACGATGCCTAATCGTGTTAAACGCTTTATATCCAAATGGAATTCCGAACAATATCGATAGCCAAAACAATGAATTTAATTACAATCTTTCAAATTTTTTAAGTAAATGTGGAACTTTATATTGCAGTAGTAAACGGAATTTCAAACGATTTTGTAATAAAAACAAACACTGGCTTTCCACTATTTTTGATATTGAAATACCAAAAGTGAATATCGAGGAAAGTCCTTTACCACAACAAAATATTATAGAATTGGATGAGGCACATTTTTTATTACAAAATAATCCTTCAACTTCGAGAAGTAGTAGCTATGCCTTACAAAAAACTTTAAGACCCCAAGAACTTGGAAGACCCGATACCTGAAACTTCTTTTGGCGCTCATTCCAGTTTCACATCAAATACACATTTATTACAAAGTAATCCTTCGACTTCGGGAACTAGTAGCTTTGACTAACCTTCAATAGATCCGAAACCTGAAACTAATTTTGATGCTTCATCCAGTTCCACATCTACATTTTATGAAAATTTAAGTGATCGCCAAAAGCGCCGTGCACGTAAAGATCTTTAGGAATCGCTTGACGGAGAACCTCATTCAAAACTAATTAAAGTTATGTCGAGAATAGTAACAGACGAAACCGGCGAAAAACTAAATAAAAGTTCTACTCAGGAGTTTGAGTTTATAATAAAGGAATGCTTGAAAAGTCCAACTCGGCCTAAAAAAATCGCAGGAACCATAAAGTCAAAATCGGAACCCAAACCCTATTCTCCTGATGAAGCTCTTTGTTTAATGATTGATATAAAACTATCAGTGGAGGACTATATCTACATGCAACAAGGTGCCAAATCTCGATGATTTAATATTTACCCTGCCTATTATAAGATACAAAAAGCTAAAAAACATTGTTATCTTGATGTTGAAATTGAAATATCAGAACGAGAAGCCAAAGTACCTTTAAATGATTTACTTATGCACACGTTTCGACGAATCATTGACTCTTGCGACCAAAGGGTTTCGGAATATTGCAATCAAAAACAGTTAGATACACTTCACTGCGTTTTTGAGGGTTCATGGGGTTTTGATGGTAGCACAGGACAGTCAACATATAAGCAAACGTTTTCTGATAAAATTGATGACGAACACTGCCTCTTTGCTACTACCTACATTCCGTTGCGCATAAAAAGTCTTGATGGTTTTGTCTTATGGTCAAACCCAAATCCACAATCTTTTAGATTTTGCCAACCAATAAAAATACAATACAGATCAGAATCAAAAGATCTGATTCTGGAAGAAAGGAACTGGGTAGAAGAAGAAATTGAAAATCTTTCACTAATTTATTCGGAAATTTTTGCTGGATATGTCGTTGTCGGAGATCCAAAATTATACCTCACCATAATTGACGGAAAAGTCTTTAATGTCATCACAAATACCAGCTCACAATTACGGTGTGCGTGTATTATTACCCATGATCCATTACCGCAAAGTTTTGCTGATATTCCTAATACTGAATTGGTAACAGACGCTTCTGATGATAATATACTCGTATTATCATCACAAGAAGTTTTGACAAACTCCGATGATGACTGCTAGGTTAGCGTCACGTATCGTTGTAGTCTTAGAGCATTGAGAACATTATAGTAATTGTTTTCAGACAACAGAAACCCAGAAAGAGACACAGAAAGACACGAGAAAGAGTTTACTCAAAGTTAGTTAAATACTAACACACTACACACCTCTGCCTACCCCTTCGGGGAAATACAGGCGTGATGTTATGTTATGTTTTTTTTTTTTTTTTTTTAGTTAAATACTTGGGAAATATCTGGCACTTTTATTTTATTTTTTTATTTATTCAATTGCGACAACCCTATTTCCATAGAAATTTCAAAAATATTTAGAAACTCTCTATCTTCGTATTCCTGCTATTGACGCATGTCATATTTTAGTGTATTATTGACAATAACATTACGCATATATTTAAATGAAAATAAGATGCGACCGTGATAAGAAAACATGAAAAAAAAATGTTTTGTGTTAATCGGTAAAAGTAAAAAATCTCCTAATATATCAAAGGTACGATGCCCCATTTTTTTATCTAAATATATATTATGCTGTTACTTTATTTAAAGGACTAACTAAATATGTATTACAACAATTTTCGAAAATAAAAATTAATTTTGTTTTTCTCACTTTTCAATGAAACCTTAATAACTTTATAATTATAAAAAAAAACACTATAGGTATTTCTGCCAAACCTTTATCGTTACTATAGCTATCGAATAAAAACATAAAATGGACATGGCCGCAACTAAGGCAAAATAACAGACTGTGCTACTGTACTAATTATGATATAACATTTTTTTATTTAATTTTATATGTCTTATATTAAAAATATTATATATTTATTGCAGATGTTATCCTTCAAACATGTAACATATGCATACGGCATTGGCTTTTTGGGTATTTATGATTTTGGAGTCATGTCTCCTTATACAATGATGGATACTGCAACTGTGATTTTTGTGGCGGCATTTACAACCTTGGCTTTTGTTAGATCATGGATAGTTAAAATATTATTTTTAGTGATGACGAGATGCGTTAACATAGACAAACAATATGGAACACATGAATTATTCTACGCTATATTGCCGTTGACCACGGAATTTTTGTACGCTCACAAGTTATATGTGTTTTATTTTTATGGAAACGTGTTGCTTGGCACGTTAGTTTACATGGTGAGTTATTAATTATATTTTTACAACAAGATGCGGTTGAATATCGGTACTCATTTTACACGAAGTGACTGCATTCTTTCTTCCGCAAGACAATTACTATGCAATGCCATATCGGTGTATTACACAGTTGTTGTGTAGAAAATTTGCCGAAGTTCACATTTATTAAAAGTTATCAGACGATTGATAAACCGGCCCTAAGACTTAAGGGGAATGTAGCAGCCAAGTACAGTAATACTTACCCATCGGTATAAAAAATACTCGCTGAATACATAATTTATCGAAAATTCGTTTTTGAAGATTGAAGTACAGGTACTGTAGTTTAATCATAATTTATTAACGGCCAAATTTAATATCCAATCTATCCACGATTTGCCCTACTAGAGATAGAAATTTGACATAAGCTCCATACAAAATATGTCAAATTTCTATCTTCAGTAGGGTAAATCGTAGATAGATTCGATATTAATTTTGGCCGTAACTCTGTAATCTCCAATCGTTAAATCATAATAAAATCTTCAATCTTTAAAAACGAATTTTCGATAAATGATGTATTCAGCGCGTAATAATTATTTGACTGATGGGGGCGCTACTTGGCTGCTACATTCCCCTTAAGGTGCTACGAGACGTTAATTCTCTGATTAAACAGCCGATTACTTACGATAATTTTTTCGAACGGTGATCGTGCATCTATCATATATTTGATCGTTGTGTGCCTTAGAATCGTCTCTCATATAAAAAATTGATGATGTCACGCCTAAAATGATAGCCAAAACCTCTGTATCTAACTGAGAATAAGTGACTTCAGCAACAAAATTACGTACGTGAAGCTCAATTGACCATTCGTTCTGAAGGCCAATTCTCGTAACTAAAAACGTTCATAATATAGTTCCGAACTAATATCAATGCTTTAAATCTCAATCTCCTGACAGTAGATGTTTCTGATTGCCGTTATTGGTGACAAAAATGACCTAAGTGTCACAAATAAACCGCAAACAGGAACATCTACTGTCAGGAGATTGAGACTTCAAGCATTGAGATTAGCTTAGAACTATATTTTGAACGTTTTTAATTACCAGAATTGGGCTTCTGATCAGTCGGGATAGCGGTGCGACAGTACGCGCCCAATCCACCGACAGTATCAGCGGCAATTTTTCGTTTTTTTCTCCTGAGAAGTTCGTGTTCTTTCATTATATCTTTTGGTTTGTTACAGACAAATCTGATGTATGTATTGTCAAAGTTCTTAAGTTATGAGTTCCGTTCAGTAAAGCAGATTTATATTGTTGGTTTGCTGTGTTGTGTGGGTTTTGCCTTTTCCATTCCCGTGCTTGCGGTGAGTAATTGATTATTCTAGTATTAATTGTAATTCTTCATACATGATTTTTTTATTAGCACACAACATAGAAAAGACTTGGCTTTATATACATTGACTCTTAGTTAGAACGGAAATGTTGGCTATGCCTATTTAAATGTCTTTACCTCTATCCAGTCAATCTCTATGCTGACTTAAGGCGCATGTAGCAGCCAAGTGGCGCCCCCATCAGTAAAAAAATTTTACTCGCTGAACACATTATTTATCGAAAATTCGTTTTTATGTCCCAACTAGCACATAAGTGACAATTAATGCAGTCTATATTGTAGCTTATGGGTCTGAAGTAGGGGTATGAGTTGATTCACTTTATTGTCACTTGAGGTCAATTTGATTTTGAGAGGATTTTTATGAAGTTAATAGTTTGAAACGAGATATTTTACTGGCTTATATTTTATAAACTCGTTGCCTCGACTGCCTCGTTGGTCTAGTGGTTGCAAGCGCGACTGCTGAGCGTGGGGTCCTGGGTTCGATTCCCGGGTCGGGCAAAGTGTTATTGGGTTTTTTCATTAGGAAATTCTCAGTAGCAGCCCGGAGTCTGGATTTGTGCCTGGTCATTGCCAATAGGCTCGCCCCCTATTACATGGGACTATAACATAACTGGCGAAATGTGGGTGTACTATACACCTCTGCCTACCCCTTCGGGGATATACAGGCGTGATGTTATGTTATATTTTATGGGAGTCCAGAAATAGTAGAGCTTAAATCTCTTTTTTAGGGTTCCGTACCCGAAGGGTTCCAAACGGGACCATATTACTCTCGCTACGCTGTCCGTCCGTCCGTCCGTCTGTCTGTCACAGGGCTGTATCTTTTGAACGGTAATAGGTAACCGGTTGAAATTTTCTCAGAACATGTGTTCCTATGAGGTGTATCACGACAAATAAAAAATTAAATAATGCTTTCTGCAACATCTAAGATATTTTCACTCCAGACAGCTTCCATCCTGTATAACACTACCAAAATAGCTGATGAAATCATAACCCAGCCACATTCAGGTAAATAGAACAGGTAGCAAAAAAGATTACCTGTGACTCGAAATATTTCGCAGTCGTTTCCTCTAAACAACTCGACGGGCATAAAACATTCAGTAGTTGTACGAAAAATTCATTGCGCCCCCGCTTTCGAGCCGAGATCGAATATCTAACGCGCTTAGCCGCTTTCACAAGGTTACTTTCTATACAACCCTTTTGATTCATCTTTTCATAATACGACAACGAGTGTTCAAATAATTTAAACCTATGGTAAATAAACCGGTTACATGTAATTTAATTCCAAAACATTATAGTTTAACCAGTGTCATAAATGTTTAATCCCCGTCTCATTTGTCTTCATGTCATATCAATCTAAGCAAACCTCATTTGTCAAAATCGATTCACTCATTTAGCTTCTAGTTCTAGGACGGAACATAGACACAGACATACATAAGAACTAAAAACATTACCATGCGGCGCCACTACTCATACATACCACATAAAAATTAAACTTTAAAAATCGCTTCCTTGGCAGAGCTCTATTTCTGTGGGCACAACTTTGTTATTAATTTTAAATCAATTTAAGTGTATTCAGACACATTTACTGTAAATCTACATGGGCTAAAACAGCGCAGACAAAGATTGCAAAATTGATGCAAAAAAAACACGCTTCTACCGAGTTGTTTCTAGCTAATTTGGGAGAAAATAGCCCTTTAAGACTACAAAGTATAACTTTACCTGGAATAAACGTAATATTGACATTTTTATTAATGTTATTAATGCAAAGTTGTCATATAATATTATGTAACTTGTTTGTTGGTAAATAAACTTTTGACGATCATTCGACCGATTAATAATTTAAAACGGAATGCAGTAATAATACCAATTAAGAGTAAGTTGTAAAACCCGTGATTCGATAGAACTTGGATTATACAGGATGACCCATCGCTATGCTACATGGTAAAGGTCTGGGAATCCGCTGGATGCGGAAGGCGCAGGACCGGTCGTTGTGGCGATGCTTGGGGGAGGCCTATGTCCAGGAGTGGACGTCTTTCGGCTGAAATGATGATGATGATAATGATGATGATGATGCTACATGAAGGAGGGTGATGGCAAAATATTTTTGATACGAATTTTAAACTTGGGAAGAGAAAGACTTAAATTATGATTTACGTCAAGGAAAGTACTACTTTAATACATACTACAATTCTTGTCACAATTCGTTTGTGAAAAAAACAATTTGGAAGAGAGCTCTTTCGTGCATTTAGGTATGCGTGGATATCCAAACCTTATCTTACTGAGAAGATAAGGGGAGTTCAACTGGCCCCTAATAATTTACTAAAATAATACAAAATCCTGTTCTGCACGGCGCTCCTCTAAAGTCTGAATCTTGGGTCTGAATTCAGCGCCCAAGTTAAATCGTTAATTAAGATGCTTATTAAAGGAGAATGCCCACTGAGCCTTGTCACTCAGGCCCACTCCATGGACAATTAAATATTATAAATGCATGTCTGTTTTTAGGTTTCTAAAAGTGTAACTCGTGAGTAAAATCTAAACTAAAATGCCGCTAAACTATTACAATGAATATAAATTGTATAAAAGCCTTTTTGTAAAGATATAAATTGTGGAAAGAAAAAAGAAAAAAATGTTCACTGCTAAGTTAGTCAAGTCTGATAAGGAACACTGTTTCTTAATAACATGTCGCTGACGTCATCCAAAGACGTAACCTAAGTGGAAGTTAAATTCGATACCACGAGCAGGGATCACGGTAGCTTAGTGGCTAAAGTACTGTACTGGCTTACTGAGCCAGGAGTCGCAAGTTCGAATCCTACTCATGAGCGATTTTCTCCTCATCACATTTTATGATGGAATGCTTTTCCTCGTTTACGGAAACCTTTGAGAGAGAGTTTATCAAAAATTTGTCGTTTTTATTTACAGTTGATGTCACACTTGAGACGAGCGAAAGCCCTTACCGCTGGTATGGACATTATCGTGTCATACCTTGGTGGTTGTTATGTGGCTATTGTCATGTGGTTGTACGGACTAAAAAAGTTTTGTATCGATATACAGTTTTGGCTGGGGTTCAGGCCGACGAGGTTTTGGACGATAAGTTGGGCATTACTTCCTGTCGCTCTTTTCGTAAGTATAAAGTATAATACCTATCAGTTGTAGCACTTGTAACGTAACATAACTGCAGATAAAATATCACTCAGCTTCGTTTAGCTATGATGTCATTAAAATATTGATTGATTTTTGCAGACTTTTATCTATCAAATTATTAATTATTATTGAATTATTAAGAACTAAGGTTTCCGAGTTCCGTAGGTAGTCTTAATATAAAAATTTTTTTTTTTTTTTACGTATACGCCACTAATTTTATTTACCAAAGAAACAAAGCTCTGCTTATTATTCCGCACAACTTTTAAAATGGGACCATCTCCGAAACCATAGAAAGCCGATGCGGTGCTGACTTAAAAAAAAATACGTTGTGCTCTTTTCTTGAAGGCTCCCATGTCGAATTTGTACGAGAAAACCGCTGACGGAAGTTGATTCCACAATTTTGCTGTACGAGGTAAAATAGCGTGTCAAGCGTACAGTAGTTGACCGCTAACCATCAAGATGGTGAGGATGGAATTTAGATTAATGGCGGCTGGTATAGTGGTGAGGTAGGAGAGGAGGAGTGGGTAAGTCAGCGACTAGTATAATATCGAACAAGACTTCCGAGCATTCCCTGTTATATATGCGATAGAGGCAACATAGTGATGCACGTTGCATCACTTCGCAAGGCTAGAGGGTCAAGCCAATTGGAAATAGCATGGTCGCCGACGATTGGAGAGCAGCTCTGCGTTGAATGCGGTCAAGTGAAGGAGCAGGTACTCGGATGACCGGATTTTTTTACGATTTTGAGTTGGTCCCGTAGTAAAAGTTATGCAGAATGATGAGCAGAGCCCTACCCTTAAAGTTTTTTTTTGGTATTTAAAAATAAAGTGTACTGTTTCGTTTACACGTAAAAAAAATCCTCTTGACTCCACAATCAATATAATTTAAACAGTTTCCTAAACATTTTCAGTGTTGCACGATACGCAGTGTCTTTGATATAGTACAATGGGATCATTCGCTGGAAAAATGGACAGCTATGACTTGGGCATCCTTTACATTTATAATTGTAGCAACCATGAATATTAAATCCATGGCTGGGTTTTTAATGAGAAATGTAAGTTGTTCTGAAAAAACCATTCTTATCTAACACATTAGTAAGTTTCTACAAATTCAAAGTCGTCATTCAACGCAGTCAATTGGATAAGAAATGTAATTTTATCATTTCAGTAATGTAGTGTGCTTCCTAGGTTTGAAATTCTTTGCTTGCTTTTTGCCACAACTTTTTACGCACGAGAGGTACCTATTACGTTGACCCTGATGATGGCACGGCGATACAAACCTTGGTCTTGGTCAGTTTAGTCAGGACACTTATGCTAGAATTGAGTGATACAAAGGACATCATCCAAGTTTCATACATTTTTGGTCCAAATATAAAAGTGCCGGCCAAAACAGAAATTGCTGTATTCTGTTAGAACTTGTCCGTCCAAGATTTTTTTATTATGGCTCCAAAGCTGTAGGGCCATTTTCTTTGGTTTTATTTGAGTTTGAAAAATCCGCCTTCTTATACATGTTCAATGTAATGAAATAACAAAAATAAATGAAATATCCTGCCATGACATGACATTTTAAAAATCATTTAGTAAGACAAGATGGTTCTTAGTCCATTTTTGACGTGGAAATTATTTAATAAGTATTTTTTTACGATTTTTCCTATAAAATAAGATAAAAATATAAACTGGTGTATCTTATATCTAAATATTCATAGATTAAACAATTATATCATCATCGTCTGGCACAACAATAATATTCTCTAATCCTAAAGCTGGGGGTGTTACTCCTGGTGAATGTCTAGCATAGCTCAGAAACCATATTATACACATAATATGAGAGCAGCACCCAATTGTTCTTTTCCCAATAATGCGCGTACAATAATAGTGAGCGATTGCTTGTCGTCCTAGTGACCTATCGATTACTATGTACGTGTAATACTGTCGAATCATCCATAAATCAGTCCCTGTAACTCTGTCAGGTGTGCACCTGGCACATCATTACTGAGCTCAATTGTGAACGATCCGTTATCAAGAATGTGTCCACCATAATAGCTTTTGGCCTGTTTCAGTTGGTATACACCAAGAGCAAATAAAAATAATTCATCCACATTCATCCTTGGAAAATCTGCAAACTCTGACATATCCGCAGTCATTAAAGTAAATTGTGCACGTCTGCGATTGTAGTTTTGGCGTTCTACAAGATCTGCCAATCTGTTTGGCACATTAATCCTTTCATTAATTATCTCTAAAATGGCAGTAGCATGTGGATTATCTTCAATAAAAACATGAAAACGATTCAAGATTGCTGCTGCAATACTAAAATAATCAAACATGCTTCTAAGGGCTCTATTGTTGTAAACATTTCGCAATAACCGAAAGTCTCGTTTAAATCTGCCGTTGACCACTTCAACTACCCAACGACAGATCGTGATCAGTCTGGATTTGTTTGCACGGTCCGTGGTTAGTAGAGTCTCATTTGGAATTTTCTACTGAGTCACGAAAACCACGGTCCAAAATAAAAACGTTTCCAGTCCTGTAAAACCAATGGAATATACTGTCCACATTTTTAATAAGATTGTTCATTATTTCTGCGTCAGATGTGACGGCAGCATATGGTCCAATTTCTTCGATGATGTGTCCATCGCAAGAAACTAAAAGGAACGGTTTGAGGAGATTTCTATATTTGTGAAGGCAGACTTGCGTTGAAAGAAATAGTTACCACTCTTTTGCAAATAGACATACGTGCCGCCACAAATCGTAATCGCTTTCCTTTCATTTTCTGGGCTGAAGGGGTTTCCGAATAGACTATTAGGTAGGAAAAGATTTCTTTGTGCTACGTTTTCACGTGTTATGTGATCAAACCCAAGATTTAACGGCACAAAATCTTCTAAAAGGGAGTGGCGACCGAATTGCAACCATCTTTGGAACGTTGTTTCGCTACTTTAAAAAATATTAGCTAGCCTAGCGTTTGAATCTCCTGTTCTTAACTTAACTAATACCGTCGCCAATATGCTTTTTTTTTCTCAATCTTGGTAAACTATCCAGTAATTCCGCAAACTGGTCTTGAGTGACACCTGTCTAGGTATGAAACTCGTCTGGTGCTATATTTTCATATTGTTCGAAATCAAGACTATCTATAGTAATACGTCTATGTAACATCGATACTACAGTGACTATCTGAGCAGCCGTGAATACTTCTGATGCGTTGTCTTGCAGAGGTCTCATTACAGACACGTGCATTTTCTGGCACAAAATAGCTGTAGCGGCAGAGCATGCGAAAAGTGACGTTTTCTGAAATACGACGGCGAGATTAATTTAGACAACGTTGGAAAATGCAACAATTTGATGTATTTGGTACACGAAGAAGACCCGGCAAAACCAATGAAGTAGGTCTTGGATTTGGATCTTCGGGTAGATTACCGTATCGGTCAGGTTGCTGTTCAGCCTCACGAATACGTCGTTGGTGCGTTCGTTCTATTCTTTGCCAACATGGTTGTTTAGGCCTCACTGGGACTTATTGAAATTAATGAAAAAGCGGACTGTATATTATAGGCTTTTAATGCCGTACATTTCGTGAAAACAAACAAAGGGAATGCCCGCAGTCCAGCGCGTCGATCAGCTGAGTGTAAGATGGAGGGGCGCGTAAGCGGCCGGTCGTGTTGGGCCCCTGGCCCCCGGCCCCCGCACCGCCTCCTGTGTCGCCTGTAGCGGCGACGCGCCGACATATTCCCCGGGTTGAAGTAGGATGTCTTCAATCTTCAACAGGAAGAGGGCAGATACAGTTGAAGGCACGACGAATGGTGCCCCTGTTCGCCTTCATTTCCGCTACTCTCGTGACGCCGTCTACGCCGGGATAGGTCTTGGTGACCCGACCCAGGGACCACAGCAGCGGCGGCGTTGTCTTGTCCTTGATTAGGACTAAGGCGCCGTCTTCACTTCGCCTCTGGAACGAAACCACTTGGATTTCGCCTGCAGCAGAGAAGTGTACTCATTATGGAATCGGCTCCAAAAATGCTGCCTTATGTGTTGAATTTTCTTCCACCGATCTTGCTTAGCTAGCTTATTTAGCTTCAGCCATCTGAGGTTGTGGTACAGATATAAGAATGGCCGTCCAATTAGGAAGTGAGAGGGTAAGTGCCAAAATCGTTAGGGTCTGACGAGAGGGGAGTAAGAGGTCGCGAATTTAAGACCGCCTCTATATGAGTAAGGCATGTTGTTAAATTATGTTAATATTTTACAGACAGCCAGTTAATTGAAATGAGGGCTGTATGCAGGCGTGAAAATAAATTCGATACCCTCCTGCGGTATTTCAGATGCAACATTTGATGAATTTCAAAACATATATATGATTAGATGCGCCTACGAAATTCGTCCCGTTATCGGACGTAATGATTCGAGGCTTGCCTCGACGTGCCATGAAAGACTTAGAGCAGCCATGTACGCCTCAGATGTAAGATCTGAGACGAGCTCCAAATGCACAACTTTCACTGCCGAGCAAACAAAGATGCACATATATGAATTTGTAAGTTTGTAGCCGCGATCTTTACGATCGGCCACCAATGCAGGCCCTGCGTAGTCAACATAACAATTTATGAAAATATGAAAAAAAAGCAGTTGACCCATTATAGGCTGTACGTTTTGAGCCTTGTGTCTGAAACATTTAAGACATTCATTCACGTTAAACATAGACAAGTTTTTTCCACCTAAACAATTAAACAATTTTATCTTACAAATAAAAAACTTACATCTGGAACCAATATATCTAAAGTGATTGTACAAATTTACTATGAAATTACAGACGACACATCATCAATCTTTCTCCTCTTGCATGAATTTTCGGCTTCACCACTACTTGACTCTTCCATCTTCCTCTTCTGTAAATATTTGGAGAAAGCATTACTTGTGTCGTCTTCTATCCCCAAAACTATGTGTCTTTTGAGTGTGTTTAATGTTTGTATTCTCATTCCTGAAGCTTTCTTCACTTCAAATATGGACGTTTGGAATATTGTGTATACTTTGAAGTTTTCACGAAGACAATATGTCTGTCGAATGTGTGACAGAAACAACCGAGGACAGGCATGTACAAGCTTTAAATGTTGCATTTGAAATATAAGTTTAGTTAATATGTGTTTGCTACATATATAACTATGCGATGTTTTATATTAAAATTATAAGGGGAACAGGCCCCCCGCCCACGCGAATGAGGTTTTGACTGTCAATGAATAGAGACATGCTTGTACAAAATAGTCTGAAGCACAAAGAGCTGCATAACGGTTAATACGGAACATTCTTTATATAAAGCTGTTGTCTTTAACCTTCAGGACAGCTCTCTGAGCCCTTTCTACTTTGAGCATATATTTTTCAGCAGCTCCACCCTAAGCAGAGATGCAATAGGTCAAAAACGATTGTTCTAAGGTAAGATATACAAGCTTTAGAGACTTTAAATCAGCCGATGATCAACTTTCTCGTGCGACCAGTTAGGATTTAGGCTACTAACGCACTATGCGGCTAGCCGTGCGGTTGAAGAACCGTTGCGATTTGCGGCTATATCGTAGAGATGGGTAGGTCCGGGGATAATTCGGAGTTGGATCTGGATGTACATCCAGCTCTTAAGATGTACATCCAGGTTCCGTGTTCGTCGGACTATTATGGGTCCGGCTATTCTAACCATGATCATCGGATCTCGGAGTGCGGAAGTGCAATGCAAAGATATAATAACGCTGTGATTCAATAACCCGAACTGGATCGAGTTCTGTATCAATCGAATTTGAATTTGAGTTAGTGTCAATTCGTACTGCATTTGAATTGACATTAGCTCGATTTGGTTCAGAGCTCGATCAGGCGGGGCGCAAGGCCCCTGTTTTAAGATTAGGTAGTCTTAATTTCGATAAGGTAGCTAAATATTGTACAAAAGTAGATAATGAGATGAGGGAATCACTTCGATCACTGAAATGTTATTTATATACATAAAGGAAGGTATTACTTAAATAATTTAAAATTTGTTATAAAATTGTATCGGTATACTCTGCTAATTTGGTGTTCCAAATTGCTTGTCGACTCTGGATTTCCATGATAAACTTTTCGGTATCGAATTCCATTTTACGTAAAACGTAAGTAGATGTTATATCTTGAATAAAATAAAGATCTTGTTGAAATTAGTACATGTTTAATTGTCAACCAGGAAGCCATCAACTTGACATTCGGATCCACACCACAGATTACTTATCTCTAATTTAATAAAGTTCGGGGATACATATACAACAATAGACGTACCACGTGCACACTTGCGGGCAGCCACAGACTGAGTTGAACTGTGCGTATAGCAACCATCCGGCTGGCCGTCACTGTCGTCTGCGGGTAGCCGAATCGTAGTGCGCATAGAAATGAATATCACGTACATAATTGTGCTTGCGGTCAGCCGCACGGCTAGCCGCATTGCGGCTACCCGCATAGTGCATAAGTAGGCTTATATATGCTTATCCCATCGACGGAAAGCGTCAATCTGAACCCCTAAGGTACCTTGTGTTAAGCGTTTGTCTTAAGGGAGAACAGCTGCAACCTGACTTGGAATAAACTAAATCACAACAGTGAGCTAGTAATTGAAGCACAACAGTGAGCTAGTAATTGAAGGTTTGTATGGGATTGCGTAGAGGATATTGGAGAAAGTCATATATTTAGTCTTATCAACGTTGAGAGTGAGAAGATTCGCAGTAAGCCAGGACATTAAGACCGAGAGAGGAAGTTCAGCATGTTAATTGGCCAGCTCCCACCATTTACACCTAAGGCGGTACATCCGCATGTTTTATTTTTTACTCTTTGTTGGCACAGATCATTGACGTAGATTAGAAACAGGATCAGCCCAAGCACGTTGCCCTGTGGGACGCCATACGCATGTGTCTCTTCATCACTAACATGTTCGCCAATCTTCACACACTGATAACGGTTTTCAAGGTAGCTACGGAAGATATCGTGAACACAGCCTCTGACACCAATAGCCTCCATGTTATCCAGAATAATGGGAACAGATACAGTATATAGATGGCCTTAGAGAGGTCCAAGAATATAGCCAAGCTCTTATATTTCTTATCTATTGATTTATCACAGATTCCGTAAGTTGAATAATAGCATTTTCTGTTGATTTTCCTTAAGTGAAGCAATATTGATTGTTCGAGTTGATTCCGAATTTTTCATGATAGCTAATCAATCTGTTGTTAAAGGCTTTTTCGAGTCAATATATCTCGATTATAGCAAGTTAGTAGTTACTAATTTAATTAGTAATAATGGTCGCGATTCAACGTAGAGCAGAACGAGCGAAACACGATGGTCGATTGGGTCGATTACTCGACTCAGTTGACTTCTTGAATGGTTGCAGGAAGAGTTGAGGGTGCAGTTGTTGGCTGCCTAACTTCAGAATTGTTTAATGGTTCTTAAACAACAGTCAATGGTTCAAGTTGAATGAATGGATGTATTCTTTTCAAATGTTCTTTTAAGTTTGTTGTGTTACCGAAGATTTTTTTTTGTTACTTTGATTAAACGTAACCTTTTTATTGTCAGGTTCCAATTTAAAATACTGCCAAACTACAGACTTCTTCTGAAATGGTTGCGGCATTTTTTGTAGTTAGCCAGTCGATTTATGTTAACACAATTGTAGGGACCAGCTGATATTTTTTCGCGTTTTTATTTTTGGTCCTACAGTAAAGATGTAGTTCATAATGATGAGTACAATGACCCCTTTTCAGATTTAGAATAAACTAAAACTAATGTTAAATAATTATACTTACAGCATGACTAGATGAACGTAATAAAGAATATGGTAGAATCCGTCATCATCATCATTTCAGCCGAAAGACGTCCACTGCTGGACATAGGCCTCCCCAAAATGCTATAGTGAATGCGTATAGGAGTAAAATTGCATGCGCTCGCTCCGACGCCTTATAAACTTGTTTTATTATAATGTGTAGTGATTGCGAAACCCTAAGAAATTATTAGCTGTTCCATACATTTTGTATAGCGACATCGATGACTTTGTGTGGAGCAAGTTTTTTTTCGCCATTTAAATGTTTTTCCCATACTATTCCCCTTAAGTTCCACACTTAATAAAGTCACACCATCACAGATTACCTATTAGTTCATCATTACAGCCGAAAGACGTCCACTACTGGACAAAGGCCTCCCCCAATAAAGGGGGGGATATGCCATAATCGCCACGCTTGGCAGGCGGGTTGGCGATCGCAGTTGGTTGGTTAAATACTCAGAGAATGCTGCTGCCCATCCTCTGGTGAATCCCTTAGTCGCCTTTTACGACACCCATGAGAAGAGATAAGGGTGATGCTATTCTTTAAGTCCGGCACCACACGGACTGCCTATTAGTTACTACGCTATAAACAACATATAACAGAATGAACGCAAGACCTAAATAAAATACCCCAATTAGAATTATAAATACTGTCTGGTAATTTTTAAACTTATAAAATTACATGGTCAGTACCAACCACCTCGGGATTTTCCTGAGTTGGTTGCTGTTTAGGGGTAATCTGACACACCAAAACCCATTTCGCTGGTCTTCCTGGACCTCAAGGACTTACATGGAATCCACTGATAGACTTACTTATCATTAGTATCCAAATTAAAGGAAAAATTTAAGATGTTATAGAAATCGCCCTAATCGATTCTCCTAGTTATTCTGTACAAACTACTTTCAGGTCTTGTGTTCATTATGTTACATTTTGTATAAGTTAGATTAAGTAATCTTTTTCAGAATTTAGCCGGTTTGTTTAAATCACATAAAAATTATGGGCCTCCGGAACCCGAAGATCGGAAACGAAGATTGTATTATAGTGAATATACACGACAAAGAAAATGTAAACATAATTGTTTAGTTATAGATGTAAGTACGTACTATACACAGTAAACTTTTGGTATGGGTGTGTAATGTGGCTTTAATTGAAACTACACGAATAGTGAATGTGTTACTGTAAAAGCCCGAATATTGGTAAATCTAAGGTTTTACTTGTAAATCTAAGAATTTACCAACATGAGTTGGTAAATGTAAGGTTTGATATAAAATAAGACGATTTTTAGTGCTTTTACCATTAGAGTTTGGCACATGCTAGGATTTACGAATGAGGATTAAGTCAATGTTGGGAATAAAACAATATTATATGATAAGAAAGTATTTATTAAACATTAAAATTAAGATTCAATAGCTGCAGGTAAGTTAACTACAAAATTTTAAAACATTTTCAAAATGCGTTTTGTACAGTAAAATTAACAAAGAAAAAATTATCTTTTCTGTCAACTGAGGCGAGCGGTGTTACCGGAGGCAGGTGAGACGGCTAGCTGGCGGTTGGAAACTGCCCGCGAGTACGATAATGCACTCACAGAGTACTTTTATATATATGAAATAGAGACCTCACTCTGCCCTCAATAGAGGCACACACCAAGTGGCGCCTCTATATTTTTGTTTTGGAACTACAACTTCATTTCATATATCTATAGATATATGTCACTCTTGAATCAGTTTTGATAACTATGTATCGAGATAACTAGGTGGCTCTGTATTCATCCTTATTAGAAATCGAAAAAATAAAGACAAAAAGTTCGAATGTTAGCGGGATATGAACCTGTAACTACAACTTCATAAGTCAACTACAGTTCAAGATAAGCTACCGTGATTCTTATTGCAACCATTGAATTTAACTTTCAATTACGTATTTCGTTAACGTCATAACTTTTATTTTACAATTTATATATTTAGATATCACTTCAATTGCGTAAATGCGTAAAAAATCTTAGTATAATTAAAAAAAGCAAATGATAAGTTTAAATGTTGGTGTTATATACCAAATTACGTTTTCCCAACATAATTATACTTTAAGAATCTTATGGATTGATTTGTTTAATTTGCCTATTAAATAGGCAATTAAATTAAACATATTAAAAACGAAAGTGAATAAACCGGAAAACATTGGTAAATAATTGTATACAACTTTGAATTTTAAATTCACGCCATCTATACAGTTTCCTAGACAACTTTTTGTATCTTGGATCTTGCTAGTCAAATCTTAGCCTCGATAGCATAACACGTAGATACTAGCGACATCTGTGTTTTTGTTTTGTATATAGTCAAATATAATACTGGTAAATTCAAAATACGTAGTGGTCAAACGACGTTTGAGTATTATCAGTACTCGTCAATTTGGTCGGATAAGAATTGATGGTATCCCAAGAATTTTGTTCTAAGATTGTACCCCCTGAATGCACTGAGCAATCTGAGCATGTCTAGTCGTGAGCACAGATGGACAGTAGTGGGGGCAAGTTCGCGCATGTACACTTTCGACCAAAATTATTTAGTATCTTTGTTCACTAAATTTCACCGTTAGCGTTTTACAAGGATTATGGGTAGTTATAGAAAATACAAACTTTCTCGAATTTCACCCATATTATGATTTTGGGACGTTTTTTTTACGCACAGATAAATAAACAGAAAACATTTTGACTTTTAATTTATTTTTTACTATTTAGTTATCGATGGACAGGTATTTTAACTCGCATTCGTATTCTCAGCAAGTCCTTTCATTTGATACCCATATTGTACAAAATTTCAGCTAAATAGGTTGAAGATATCTGCTTCAAAATTGAGTTGCAAGATTCCACTCTAACAAATATATTTACATACGTACATACATTGCAAGTTAAATACAATCTTGTAATAAATAAAGGAATATGAAGAAAAAATATTTTTTTTAAATTCAAAACATTATACACTCAAAAATCAAAATATAAATTAAATACAACAAAAGAAAAATAAACTGTTTTAAATTCGAAAATGTGAGTCAATAAAGTTGAACCGAAAGTGTACTGTAGCCGAATGACAACACCTAATTGTCCAATAGACGACGAGCATCGACTGTCGACCAATCGCGTGAATGCAATGTTCGGCGTTGGCACCCCGTGCTCCTGTCATTGTACCAAACAGATCTATAAATGAACTTCTGCGCAGGTGAAGTTTGTGCTCACGACTAGTGCCAGTATCTGTACTAGACATGACTATTTTTTAACATATACCATGTCTCTGAGGAAAAAATAAGATCGAGTGAATGAAGGTAAAAGTCGGGAATTAACGATTTTCACGGAACAGTTAGGACTTTTACCATTAAAACTTTGTAAATCTTAGGTTTTACTGAACAATCTGAGGATTTACCGTAGTTCGAGCTTTTACAGTAACAAATTAATACTAACCAACATAGGCATAGAAGGAAAATTCGATTATAATTGCCATTATTCGTCCATGATAATCTTGACTGTTTTATTTTATTTTTTAAAGTTTCCATGTACCTGTAGTGTATTTTGCACAAAGCTTTATTCTACCTGCCTCAGACAAAATCGCTTTTGCTTCTACCTGGGGCAGGTAATTCAGCTGGTTAGAAGAATATTCTACAAAGAAACTGAAAGAAGAATTCGATTTGGTTGCATTTGGAATGCTACAGTACCTTTCTTAAGGTAGTTTCCCACCGGCGAGGCGTGGAGTGGATTGGATGGGCGTGAATTGAAATCTCGCTGACACTTTCACACCAAAAGATGTACTACATCGCGAGCACGCGCCGACTGGCGCCGGTCTGCGATGTACATCGCGGGTAGGTGCTACGGAACAGAAAATACAGAGGAAGTAGTGAGTGAGCGTGATCCCTATGGCCACGTTGCTTTACTAATTTTGTCAAATAAATACTCTATTCATGCAGCATTAAAGTTGTTTTTGTTCTGTGTCGGCGCGAGACATCGCGAGGAAAGAAGAACATACAAATGTCTTTAAATATTTTTTTCCTGTATCTCTTTTGGTTAATGAAAAGTCAGGGGATTATTATAACATACTATTTGCAACATCTTACAAAAAATATTTCGTTTTTCAGGATTGGTTTGAATGTAATCATCAAGAGTTATCCGGGTTTATGAGCAGAACTAGAGTTTCGTCGTCTAGTTCTGATACATCGTTAATGAACCTTTACGATGCGAAGACTACAAGCCGATTACGGAGCGTAGGAGCTTTATCTCCTGGGGCTCCTCTTCCAACATAAACATTGTTGACTGTGTCTGTTGTTTTTAAGCGTTTGTTTAAGGCCAAGTTTGTTATAAATATATATATATATATATTTTTCAAGACTTTTTTATTTACAAAATTCATGCTCCATTATATATGATCATAAAAAGATAATCTTGCCAAGCGGCATAAAAAGATTTTTAAGTAACGGAAAAATTTACTGCCAAGGTTAACTAGATCCGAGTGAGACTATCCGGTTTCAATCGAAATAACTTCACGAAACATTATATAAAGCCTTCTTAAATTTATTTGTAGAGCGGAGCGAATCTCCTAGGTATTTTTATTCAGTTATTTAAAAAAACTGGTTTTTGAGTTTGTATAAAAAAACCATCATGTTTTTCGCCATATCTTCTATTGCATCAAATTAAAAGCTTGATTGGTTATTATTTTATAGAACTTTAGGGTTGATGGCCTTAGTTTAACTCAGTTGTATTTCATATTATTTTCTTCTCATTGCTTGCAACTGTTATTATATTATCAGACAGACGGATAGCAAAATAGCCCCATAAGGGTTCTGATTTTATTTTGTACATAACATACAAACATAAAATCACGTCTGTATTCCCCGAAGAAGTAGGCAGAGGTGTATAATAGTACACCCACATTTCGTAATATAAGATGTATTTTATGTTGCGAGGTAAATTAACCTCAAATAGACTTTATTTTTAAATTGGAAATGTAAAAGCCTACATTCCACAATATAAAAGCGACACATATAAATTTTCTTTAAAACCTTGTGTACCTACCTATATAAAATTACCGTGATGCGTCCTTCAAATCACAATGGCGCCCGCATTCTAGCACAAAGAGTACTAATTGGATGGGCAAAAGTAATTATGGGCGGAAACTCTGGTTAAGGTCAAGAGCAATATCTTTATTTATAAGTAGTTGTCTCTACCGCTTTAGCAGTAAGTATGCTGATTCACAGGACAATTATACGAGCTGCCACCCTGATCTGGCGGTGGCGAGCTATCACTCATAACTGCAACGCTCCGGCACAGCAAATAAGGACTTTAAGTCGTGTGTTGTACAATACATTTTATATTAAGTAGATAAATTAACAAACGGCTCGCGGCAAGCGCGCTTTCAGCTGGCCCCCCTTTCGCTTCCGCAGACAGCGTACTTCAAGCGAGCGGAAGGCGCGCTTCAAGCTAACGGATGGCTCCCTTAAAGCCAGCGGACGGTGCCCTTCAAGCCAGTGGACCGCGCGCTGTAAGCGAGCGGACCGCACGCTTAAAGCTCCCGATTGCGACCGATCTGCCGGCGCTAACCTTTGCCGCTCGCTGAGTCGCGTTGTCAGCGAGCTTTCGCCTCGCCCGAGAGATGCTTTTGAACCGACGAAAAAAAGGAGGAGGTTCTCAATTCGACGTGTATCATTTTTTATTTTTATTTTTGTTAGCGGTGGGCGATTATGAGATATACTAATTAAATCATTCGATTATGAAGATGTCTCGAAATATCTCGATTATAGCAGTTAGTAGTTACTAATTTAGTAGTTACTAATTTAGTAGTTACTAATTTAGTAGTTACTAATTTAGTAGTTACTGATTTAGTAGTTACTGATTTAGAAGTTACTAATTTAGTAGTTAATACTTTAGTTAGTAATCGTGATCCCGAGTCAACGCAGGGCAGAACGAGCGAAACACGATGCTCGGTCAGATACGTACACAAAAAAATTGTGTACACCGATTACTCCGAGATTTGTGGGCCGATTTACGTGGTTGTTTTTTTATTTAGTAGAGAAAGTCCGCGCGGTAGTCCCATATAAATTTTATTGACTTAGGTTGAGTAGTTTTTTAATATAAATAAATAAATCAGTTTATTTTAGCTTCGCCTATCTAGATGATCTGCTCATTGGTTCGTTTTTCTGAGAATTCTTGGCCGATATGCGTGTTTTTTTTCACGATAGTGATTGGACGTTTGGAAGAACATGAGCGAGACCTTTGCCCAGCAGTGGGATAGCAAAGGTTAATAAAAAAAAAAACTCAAATTGGTTATATAAACATTTATGAATCAACCCTCAACTAAAAAGTATGAAATAAAAACTTTTTAACAAAAAATAAAACCGACTTCAAAAACCTTAACTAAAAAGTAAAAAATAATCATTGCATGTATTTTAAAATCTTAACATAAACAACATTTTGAAGGCGGCGCGTGATTTTCATGTACGTTCACATAAACTGTTTTTACTATAGATATTGCGCTCGACTGTACATTACATGACGCAAAGGGTCAACCACGCGCCGCCTTAAAAATGTTGTTTATGTTAAGATTTTAAAATACATACAATGATTATTTTTTACTTTTTAGTTAAGGTTTTTGAAGTCGGTTTTATGTTTTGTTAAAAAGTTTTTTTGTTATCTATCAATAACAAAAATTTAAATAAGTAAACTTACTGTTAAATGACTCCACCAAAAAAGCCACTTTTTACAACAGGATTAGTAATTCAAATTAGTAGTACAAAAACTCGAGTCTCCCTACTTTTTAATTAAATAGTTATAGTACCTACTAATTTGTACTACTAATCGTGTTGTAAAAAGTTTTTACAACAGGATTAGTAGTACAAATTAGTAACGTCATTCGATTATGAAAATAAATTAGTTACTAATTTCATAATCGATTATCAACATTAGTATTACAAAGTAATTCGATTATGGCAATCATTCATAATCGCCCACCGCTAATTTTTGTATGAACTTATGATATCTTTTTACAGAGTAGTCCGATTTTGATGATTCTTTTTTTAATGGATAGGGTATATCTCGAAAATGGTCCCATTTCAAAATCAAAATCCACCCCTAAGGGTAGGAAAACATGAGTATTTGTTCACCCACATAATTCTTACCTGTTAACAGATTCTGTTGAAACTTGGCACACATAAATGTAGTTCTAGACACTACGAGACCTGGAGTTAGATTGTATCCATAACAATAATAAAAAAAAACTTTCTCACTTTTTTTTTTCAGACGAAAACAGAAACTGAAAAGTGAAAAATAAGATGAAGCTTTGTATTCTTAATAACTATTTTCCTAGCTAAACTAATGTCAATAACTAATTATGAGTCGGCGCCAAACAAACAATCAACGAAGATCATTAAATTACTTTAAAGAAATAACAAAAACAAAATAACAGCAAATACAATACAAAGTCAAATTTTCAACGATAAACAATAACTTTCCAAAAATGAATCACTTGCAACTTACACGCACTTTGCTCGTTTGTTTGGCGCCGACTCAATTTGAATACATTTTAGTATACTTTTATATTTTACAATTCTTTTAAATCAATTTTATTATACTTTTTGATTTATAACAATTCTTTAGAATAATTTATTTTGTATACAACCTCAACCTCTTAGAGAAAAAAAAAAGGGTAAAAAAATCCCATTGACACCGGCCGCATTGTCTTTATTGAGACCTGTTAATGAACAAAATCTAGCCATCGATAATTATTCTCATGTTGAATTAATTGTAACTAACAATGAAGATTAATTTTAGTTCGGTTAGCCTACATAATATTTTACAAATTCATATACATTTTCCTTTCGTTATTGCATTGTGAATTTGTGTCGACGCCGGCTGTCGCTGAAAACCAGCGCTGTGTCTTTGCTCCGTGCATGAGGCATAGCAATATGCTGAGCGGTGGCCGTTTTGCGCGGATGTGACGCATATCTTACCACACTTCTTGGCTATGTATCTGTATATGTTCTGTGTTCTTGAATTTTTTGGTAATTTTGTGCGTCACTTTTGAAGCAAATAAATATTTTTTCTTTCTTTCTTTCAAATAGCCAACTTCATATTAATTATTAAAAAGTATTTAAAACACCTTTTTTTTCAGATAAAATATATTCTTGTTTTTTTTTCGGATACATGAAAGTGTCACCCCTAAGGAAAATTTTGAATCTCCAATAACTCCTGGAAACCAATGAGTTAGGTTTTGGAATTAATACTACACATAATTGAAAGTATCAGCAATTTTTTGATGTAGGAATGAATGAAATGAAAACGAAAAATGAGAAAAAAAATCATATCTCTCGACCCATTCATACTAATGCAACAGGAATTGGTAGAACGGTCGGCTATTATACCATTTTTCGATAGAATAAATACATTCTGTAATAAGTACTTCCATTAAATTATAATGATTTTTTATCATTTTTCAAGAGTCGGATATTGCGAAACTTTGACATGTTTTTTAAAAAAAAAACCTTCGCGTGGTACTTCTCGCGTGATTGTTGAGGGAGAAAGCTCATTTGCGCATTGTTAACAGTTTCAGTCAATTCTGTTGGCGTCAAATAAACTTCCTCGTCGCTAGAACCACTCATTTTAAGTTTTTCATTTGTTTTCAAGTTTCTTGTTTTTAACCTAAGGTTTTAATTTTAACAATATGACGTGAAAAGAAACTGGCGCACGTAAAGCAAATTAAAAAAAAGTAGGTACACCAAGAAGGTTCCGAGTCTGAGTTTTTAACAAATTAAAAAAGGTTGTATGATAAATTCGGCACCATGGAGGGAGAAGTAAATAGGTTTAATCAAAGACATTTCTATACTGACAGTATATATATAGTTTATGGGTTTAATGATGTTTTGATTTCACAAACTTAGTGCACACGATGTTCTAAATTCAATTTACTTTATCCTCTAGTCTAGTGGATAAAAACGGCTTTTGCACTCACATATCGAAGAGCAAAAATACTCTTTCCGAGATGGGGGAATGAAAAATAAATTAAATGCACAATATATGAACTAAATGTAGTATAATAAAATACCTATAATAAAAGTAGATACAGTTAAAATGTTGTGTTGTTTCTAGTCTTTTATCATGGCCTCTGATAGAAGCGATGTATGAAATAAAAAATAAGATCTTTTCGAACAGTTTTTACGTATTTATAATCCTGAAAAATCTAATAAACTAAGGACGTGCGTCAGGCTGGCCCGGCCCCGTGGCTTTAGGTCGCGAGATATGTATTATCCGAATGTACTCCTCTTTAGAAGCATTTGTACTTACTACATTTTCAATGTACCGCTCTAATAAAAAAAATAGAAGCATTTGAAGGGGGCCGGGCCAGCCTGACGTTTTCAGCCCGGTCCCATCTGTACCACGACAACTACCAAACTTGCTGAGAAAGTGGTGCCACAGAAGGGATGTACTCCGTAAAATACACGTACACTCGACCAAACGGAATCATGACCTACCATAAGCTTAATTTTCTACAAACATTCTAATACAATTAGGTCGAATTTCGCTTTAAACATATTTCCCTGGCAACAAGCTTGTTATAAATTTTATAGGTAAACTATGCGGAACGACAATTAATTCGAAATTCAAAACATAATTCCAGCTTTATCAAAAACGTAACTTTTTATCCAATTATTAGTCTGTTGAATTAATAAAAAAGCTCAAAATTGCATTAACGTCTGACCCGTATTAATATTCGTTTTTAGTTTCCATAATATTCAAAATGTCCTAAGTTCAGCACGACGGTAATAAGAAGAAAATTTTACTGTTTTGACAATTTCATACGAATTATCGGCTGAGTGGGTCATGATTCCGATTTGTCGACTTTACATAGTGCTTAATTTAATCTTAAAACCTAATATTTTCCGAGATATTAAGGTGTAAAAGGGGCCGGGCTGAAAACTGTATCGACATCTTTAACTGGATAACCACGAAAGCTTTCAATACCTATCCTAGGTACGAAATAATCTCCGGCGAATTTAGAACACTTGTTTACAATTTAAATCCGGCTGGCCCGGCCCCTTTCAGTCGTTAATATCACTCTCAATATAATATCAATTTCTTTAAGAAGGCGATATTTGCATTCCTATACAGCAGTACATCAATGCAGTTTGAGTCCTGTGTCTATCAGCTGTGTATTTGAGAAGATAATCAATATTTAAAAATGTACTGGTCGAGTGACCATCAGTCAAATGCTAATTTATCATAGAAGTTTTTAAACTTTCGCGAATTTCACTCATATTGAGTCTGCTCGTGACCACGGTCAATGCAACTTGACCGAAACGTCGAGGTTAGTCAAAATGTTCGTTATATTTTGATTTAATTGTGCGCGACAAGTCCCGTAAACTTAGTTCAATATTATTTATCATAATCATAAGTATTGATAAATAACCGAGGAGATGATATGTAACTTTAGCTTGGACGTGGGACACTAATGAAACACGACACAATACATAATCCTACTAATATAAAGGATGATTTGTAATTCGACCTATTCCATGATAGGGGTTATACTACTAGAGCTCATTTGCAACAAAAATGATCCCGTGAACCAAGGGGCATCAGTCATTTGTTTTCGAGTTATAGCAGTTTAAGATTTTTTTGATATTTTCCTTCTTCGGATGGAAAAATGCTAACTGTGAAAAATTTATTCTACTCTAGGCACTCAATTGACACTTTCCTGAAAGCTGGTGAATTATCAATTACTATCACACAAAATTCATGGCCAACATTTTCATAACCTCGGAAATAAATGGTCATAAATCACAAGTTATAAAACAAAATCATCTTAGTACCCTTTACATTGCAGAGAATTACTGGAAAAAATGCATATGATATTTGGCGTATGAATTACAGAAATAACGTCCTGGTTTTATAAGCTATCCAAAATGGTACATATGTGGTCAAGTTTCGTAAGGGCTTGGAAAAGAAATGCAGTAATAGCAGAATTTGGAGCACTTTGCTTGAAGTAATTTTCTACATTTATATCGTGTTGTTGTTGGGCCGGAAAGTAACATAAGCTACACAGCAAGCAAAGCTAAGCTAAGCTATACAGGTAGTTTCATTGCGAAAGTGTGTTTGTTGGTTTGTATCCCTTTCACGCAGTAACGGAGCAGCAGATCAACATACGGTGAAATAACAGTCTCATGAGACTTTCCATCTTCATGTCTCAGTTTGGCGAACCAGTAACTCAGTTTGGATCTAGACTCTAGATCCATGATGGATCTATTGAGAATTATTTTTCTCATTTTTTAAGAAGTAGATGTACGGAGAACTTCTTTTCTCTGTGAATCCATTTCTTTGATTGCTACCTTGAGAATCACACTTTCTTCCAAGTGATAATTAGTGCTTTATACTACACATTCGAGGAACATAAAAACAAAATCTTTATTAATTGAAGTTTTCTCACATTCGAGGAACATAAAAAACAAAATCTTTATTAATTGAAGTTTTCTCCCTTTTCCAATGTAAAAAATCTTGTTTTATTTATTTCTAGACTACTCAAGCAATGATTGAATGCCAAGCTCCAGGTGTGCTAGGGGTCTTGACAAGTAAATGAAAACTCTTAGACTGTATTTCAGGACTAGTTGTTTTTTTTTTGTTGTGGTAGTATAAAGGATTAAGAATAAATAAATAATAATAAATAACTCAATAATTATGATAACATTTAATAATGTCCTGAAAATTCGAACTTGACAGATGGTCACTCGATCAATAAATACAAACATATTTTAGATTTCAATTATCGTCTCAAATACACGGCTGATAGACACAGGACTCAAACTGCATTGATGTACTGCTGTATAGGAATTCAAAGATCGCCTTCTTAAAGAAATTTATATGATATTGAGAGTGATATTAACGACTGAAAGGGGCCGGGCCAGCCGAATTTAAATTACTTATATTTATATATTTAGAGGGTTTAATTTGAAAAGAAAGCAGTACAAGTGTTCTAAATTCGCCGGAGATTATTTCGTACCTAGGATAGTTATTGATAGCTTTCGTGGTTATCCAGTTAAAGCTGTCGATACAGTTTTCAGCCCGGCCCCTTTTACACCATAATATCTCGGAAAATATTATTAGGTTTTAAGATTAAATTAAGCACTATGTACGTGTATTTTACGGAGTACATCCCTTCTGTGGCACCACTTTCTCAGCAAGTTTGGAAGTTGTCGTGGTACAGATGGGGCCGGGCTGAAAACGTCAGGCTGGCTCGGCCCCCTAATTTTTTTATTAGAGCGGTACATTGAAAATGTAGTAAGTACAAATGCTTCTATTTTTTTATTAGAGCGGTACATTGAAAATGTAGTAAGTACAAATGCTTCTGAAGAAGAGTACATACGGATAATACATATCTCGCGACCTAAAGCCACGGGGCCGGGCCAGCCTGACGCACGTAACTAAGGTGTTAGATCTACCTATTTTTTTTTCATTTTGGATTCTACTAATTTCTACCAGCTTTTGGCACTTCATCTACCAATTTTCTAAAATAAAATGAAATCACAATAATTCAAGAAACGTAAATCAAATATGGCAACAAATGAAATCACAAGCAACAACGCAGATGAATCCGAACGAACAGCGTAGAGTACACTCTTCAGTGGTGGTTTTTAGTCGGTAAGAGTCCGACACTGGTTCCGCCTTCCCCGGGCGGAGTGCGTCCATGAGGATTTTACCCACGAAAAAAAAAACCTGTCTGCTTGTCACTAACGGCTAAAACTAGGCTAAAACACACACACGCTATGACGTTGCATCGTGGCACGTTGCGACTTCGTGACGCGAAATGATGTCGTCTCGTGAAAATCTACGACACGCATCGTAAAAAATCACGACACGATGTCGCATGATTGCACGATGCACGGCACGATGTTTTCGATACGATGTCGTTTAAATATGAAAAAAAAAACCAAAGTTGATCCGGATTGTATCCGGAGATAAATGGAGATGTGTTTTGTCCCATAGCACGGGACGCTCTGCCACTAGGGATATTAATTGATCTACATCATATAATTCAATGACCTACATCAATCTCGTGCGTCATCTTTGACAATTGAACATCAAATGCGGCACAGGATTGCATTGTCAGTTTTCACCATAAAGGTTAAACCGCACTTGAGATGCGTGGCGCGGCACTGCAGTGGAGCGGCGTGACACCACAAGTATTCTTTGTATTTATTTGTATGACCCCAACCGCACTACGACGTCGCGGCAGCGGAACTGCGCGGCACGACGCTTCAGTACAGGGCCAACCATACTTGCGCGGCGCGGCGCGTAAGTGCAGCGGAGCGGCGCGATACCAAAAATATCACCACATGACACGCCATGTGACACCACAAGTATTCTTTATATTGAATTGTACGATCCTAACCGCACTACGGCGTCGCGGCAGAGGGCGACGCCGCGCGTCGCTGCAGAGTTGGCTCCTGGAGAACATTTTGTCGCGAAGCCGCGCGCCGCGCCGCTGCCGCTATAGTGCGGTCTTTGGTTATTTAATAATCAAAGAGTGCGGTATAGCTAGCGTCGGTGGAGATGAGCGGCGCGACATTTGCGATGTGAATTCTCTTGTCATTTGTCATCTTGACAGCTTGTCAGTTCTCCTAATTATCACATTGTCTTTGGTCAGTTCACGTTCAACCTTTGTGAAAGGAATTACTTTCCATAGTCAAAGCGTGCAACCTACAAAGATGGACGATGAAAAACAATAATAGATGGCCAACAACTGCAAAAAAAATGCCGCGTGCGTTTAGAAAGTGCCGCGCCGCGCTGCGCATCTCAAGTGCGGTCACAAAGTGTCGCACCGCTCCGCTGCAGTGTCGCGCCGCGCATCGCAAGTGCGGTTTAACCTTAAGACGTCGCGGCGTCGTGGCGTGATTTTTTACATTGCACGTCGTAGATTTCCATGACACGACATCGCACCGTGCAACGATACGAAGTCGTATCGTGTGTATGTGTTTTAACCCTTTTTCCTGACTGATTGTTCGTCTCTTGTCGTTCGTTGTTTGTGCGTGCGTCTCGTTGTTTCGTGTGTTTTCTACTGATTTTCCGTGGTTTTACTTGATCTGGACTGTTCATGGACTCTGAGATTTCCGCGCGTGACTAGTGACTAGACTGACTAGTGCTTGCCAACGGATTCCGATCATCTGTTATTTACGACGACATTATCTCTTTATTGACTAACGAATCATTGTAATGAATCAGTATTATGAACATTATTTATTATGTCTTTAGGTTTTGGAAGATGATTATATCTGTGAGGCATGCAGATACATGCATCTTGCAATGGCTGAAGTTTAATTGTAATTTGCAAAGAGAAGCTTCTAGCAGTGAACAAGCTATACCGAGTACCAGAAGCCATACAAACGTGTGCCTTTTATGTGGCTGTTCAATATTGCAAAGACAAATTGACAAAATAGTAAGAGAAAATCCTACTGAAATGCAGCAATCTATAGTTAATATTATACAGACCAAAGTGGCGCCACGTGAGGTTTGTATTTTTTTTTAATGACACTACATGTTATTAAAGTCCATTGTTTTCTGGTGAGATGGTGACTTTTTATGATGATTTATCTTTTTTGTTTTCAGATATCTTCATCAACATACCAAATGATGAAGTGCATCAAGAACAAAATCTCCAGCACCCCAATGTGAGCCGACACCAACAGTGGAAACACAAACAGTAATTAAAGCTGGTTACAGACGAGCAGCTAATTCTACACATACATGTGTCTTTCCATATTTCAGCAGCACTACGTTCCATAATATATCTGACAAATTACGAGCCACAGTTCTGCATAATCACTATTATTATTTGTCAAAATTAGCTCGTGTTTGTAGTGAACATTTGACAAATAATTCATGGGATACATTGTATAAAAACATTGTATAATAGTGAAAACAGTATTCAGACATTTACAACGGAACAAATAAAGCATGTATTTTCTTATGTAAATACATTTAGTCCCACCCTAGACTTTGAAAATATTCATGACATGGACCAAAAAATCTTTGAACATTGGATAGGATTAACTAAGGAAAAATTCAATGTTTTAATTGGGGAAGTACCACGCATCTCCGAACTGCGTAGAGGAAGCTTAGGCCTAGCAGCACTTCTACTGAAGATGAGAACACTCAACTCAGCCTATCGCAGTCCACTGCTGGACATAGGCCTCTCCCAAATTGCGCCACAACGCTCGGTCCTCTGCCTTCCGCATCCAGTCCCCCCCAGCCACGTTCTTTAGGTCGTCGGTCCACCTGGCAGGGGGGCGCCCTACGCTGCGTTTGCCGATACGCGGTCTCCACTCAAGGACTCGTCTGCTCCAACGGCCATCGGTCCTTCGACAGACATGGCCAGCCCACTGCCACATCAGCTTACTGATCCTACAAGCTATGTCGGTCACTCCGGTTCTTCTCCGGATAATCTCGTTACGGATTTTATCCTTCAAAGAAACTCCAAGCATAGCTCGCTCCATAGCTCGCTGAGCGACTTTAAATTTGTGGACTAGCCCAACTGTCAGTGTCCACGTCTCGGCACCGTAAGTCATGACTGGCAGGACGCACTGGTTGAAGACCTTTGTCTTCAAACTTTGCGGTATAGGCGACGAGAAGACTCGGCGAAGTTTGCCAAATGCTGCCCAGCCCAGACGGATCCTTCTGTTGGCTTCTTTCTCGAAGTTGTGTCTACCAAGCTGAATTGCCTGCCCTAGGTAGACGTATTCCGTTACAACTTCGAGTGCCGACCCTTCGACGAATATTGGCCTCGGCATGACATGCATATTGAACATGACTTTAGTCTTGTCCAGATTCATGCCGAGACCGACACGTCGAGAGGCTCCGTTTAAGCTGTGCAGCATTTCGCCCAGTTGTTCCAGCGACTCAGCCATTACAACGATGTCATCGGCAAAACGGAGATGTGAGATGTTCTCGCCGTTAACGTTGATACCCTGTCCAGTCCAGTCCAGCGTCTTGAAGACGTCCTCCAACGCGTTAGTGAACAATTTCGGGGATATTACATCCCCTTGTCTCACCCCTCTGCGCAGTTGGATTGGCTTCGTCTTTTGGTCCTGAAGCTGAACAGTCATGGTAGCAGCGTTGTATAGGCATCTCAGCATCTCTATATACCGCTCATCAATGTGACATCGCTGAAGAGCATCCAGAACTGCCCAAGTTTCGATAGAGTCGAAGGCCTTCTCGTAGTCCACGAATGCCATACACAGCGGCTGATTGTACTCTTCAGACTTCTGTATGATCTGCCGAACAGTATGGATGTGGTCTACGGTGCTATAGCCTTTTCGAAACCCAGCTTGCTCTGGTGGCTGGAATTCGTCGAGTCTTCCGGCGAGACGATTCGTGATGACCCTCGAGAACAGCTTGTACACATGACTCAGGAGTGAGATGGGTCTGTAGTTCTTCAGAAGGGTTTTATCCCCTTTTTTGAAGAACAGTACCACCGCACTCCCGCTCCATGCCTCCGGTGTAGAGCCTTGTTGGATGACGGAATTAAACAGACTCTGTAGCTCCTTCAGGACCGGAGCCCCGCCTGCTTTTAGGAGTTCAGTAGTAATGCCGTCATCGCCCGGAGCTTTGTTGTTCTTAAGCTGCTCGAGGGCCGCCCTAATCTCGCCCTGGTCAACGTCCGGAAGATCCTCGGTGTAATGGCGCGTGAGCTGGGCTCTTTTGTCGTCATTGCTAGGAGCCGCTGGTCTCGCCGTTTTCGTGGAATACAAATGCCCATAGAAGTTTTCGACCTCATCAAGCATCTCGATCTTAGAGGTGACAATTTTGCCATCCGCGGCTTTCAGTTTCATCAGATGGGTCCTCCCTAGCTGCTGAGCGAAAACTTTCGACCCCCTATTTTGCTCAATCGCAGCCTCAACGGCGCGGGTGTTGGAGCGGCGGAGGTCACGTCGCATCAGCTTCCTAATCTGTAGGTTTAAGGACCTATTATCTTTTGAAAACGAATGCGCGGCTGGCATTTCCCGTCTTTTCCTCATCAGATCGAGAGTCTCAGTCGAAAGCTTGGGCATCTTGCTTCCACGCTGCGGCGGAAAGAATTTTCGAGACAGTTCCTGCAATGTTTTGACTATGGTGTTGGTTTTCTCCTCAATATTGCCAGTGGTTTCCAGCGAGTCGAATCGATTTTGAAGTTCCGCTTGGAACCTTTCGGAGCCCAAACTGGTTTGGAGCGGCGAAGGTCGGAGAGTAGACTTAATCATGCGCGTTCTTTCAGCTCTAAAATTGATATTTAGAGTGCCTCGGATAAGTCGGTGATCGCTTCCGGTGTTGAACCTATTGATCACAGAGACATCTCTAAATATGTGCTTCTTATCCGTCATGATAAAGTCTATCTCGTTCCTTGTCACTCGGATGAGAGAATTTCTACATTAGTACAAGTGCCTCGTCATTGGAGGCTTTGATGGACAGTGTGAGGGAGATTTTGTGTCAAGATATCTTGGAATTAATCATTTAACTCGCGATGCATTATTGCAGCATAGTTTAACAATTCCCAAAGGGCTGTTTGGAAATGAAACCAATGACAATGGCATATGTCATTGGTTTCATTTATATAAACAAAAGTTGAAACTATATGTTTCAGAAAGGCCATTGGCATATGTGATGGATGACACATACAAATAAACATATAAACAAAAGTTCAAACTATATACAGCACAAGCCAATCGAAGCCGCTGTGTTATTATTTGCAGATGGGTGGTGGAAGTGGTCAATGGCTATTTCAAAAGATCCAGCTTCCATAGATCGCTTCCCCACATGATGCAAAACTTTCAAATTGCAGCGGCTTTATTAAACAAGTTTGGTGTTCGCTTGCAAGACAATGTTAATGCCAATGAAATATTAAGTATAATTAGAGAAAATATAAATTTAGAAAATAATCTGGCTACTATGGTTGAGGCTGTTCATATGAACAGAAGAACAGCTAATTTTCAATATATAACAGCACACAGAAATAATATTTTCTTTCCTGTTTTAGAATACAGAGAACTAATTTTATTCGCCCTGGGAACGTACCAAATACGACGATCTCGTTCGTATTATGGCGAGCATGTACGTTTCCATGGCGGATAAAGAATTGAAATATGCAGTGAGCGATTTAGTTCCTCTGAATACAATCTTAGAGGCAGTGGTGACACAACCTTAATAAGAGGCAAAATAAAATCACGCCATGTCTCTAGAAGACAATATTATGTTTATATTTTAAAAGACAATGATGTACAAAGTCGATGCCAATGCCATTGTCATATGTGATGGCACATACATATATATAAACAAAAGTTCAAAATATATGTTTCAAAATGGCCATTGTCATATGTGATGAAGATGACACATACATGTATATAAACAAAAGTTGAAACTATATGTTTCAGAAAGACAAGTATTCTCAGCATAAATACAGGAATCCCCTAAAACCTTTTTCATAGTTGCCAGTGATGGTCATATTGTTGATTGCTTTGGCAATTACAAAGCAACTACATCAGACTGTTATTATGACCAATTTGTTTAGTAATGAAGATTCTGCTCTATGGTTGTATTTCAGAAACAATGACGCTTTTATCCTTGATAGGGGTTTTAGAGATTGCGTTAGTTTATTGGAAAGATGTGGCTACAGACCATACATGCCAGAATCACTGTTAAAAGGCGAACACCAGTTAACTACAGCACAAGCCAATCGAAGCCGCTGTGTAACCATTTGCAGATAAAGTGGTCAATGGCTATTTCAAAAGATCCAGTTTCCATAGATCATTAGGCACCTTCTTTTAACTATAAAAATAATTTGCCATAAAGCAAGCCTAATAATCTTTAAAAAGGAGTAGTACCCCTGAGCATGAACCACCTACATCATAGGTCTTAGTTTTCAAGATAAGCGGCTAGTAGGAATTATTTTTGAATTTTCGTCGTCACGCCTAATACTTTTGTGTTAAGAATAAATAAAATAGAATAAAGCAATAGTAATTACTTATAAGTAGAATAAAATGTAATAGCAATAATTCTATAAACGAAATGAACACCCAGTATCTGCAAAGGGAGCACTACGTTTCCACCGAAACACGTTTTACCGACAACTATTCGTCGAACGTATCATTCCCCGATGCAACACTTGGTCGAAAGTACATTTAGCCGACGCACGTTTCCCCCAATATTTTTTAGTCGAAACACTATTTGCCGATGGCTTCTTTTACCGACGTTCCTTTGACCGAAGGCTCAGTTTGTCGAATCGTGGTTTGGGTATATCTAGAGTATGTAAACTGTATTTTTATAATTTTATAGATAAAAAAAAAAAAAAAGTAACTAACTTACTTACTTTGCACTTTTTTTTCCTTTTTACCGTGGGGAAATCCTCATGGACGCACTCCGCCCGGGGTAGGCGGAGCCAGTGTCAGACTCTTACCGACTAAAACCACCACGGTGTTCCTTCAACTACCTTAGCCGGGGACGTGGGAACCCGTGGGTATTCACACAACCACCCCCGACAGGTCCCGGCCCGCCACAAGCGAGCCCCTTCTCCCCGTGCGGCCTAACGTTGGCCGCACCCTCCTAGGCGGCGCACACGGAACACTACACGCCACCTCACTTCATGGGCCTTTACCAGCTGCGCCAACTACGCCAGCTGTGCCAGCTACGCCAGCTGCTGGTCGGGCAGCAGACTACCCCGAGTCTGCTGCTCGCAGGCCCTACCTCCCGTAATTTTTTATAGAGGTTTTCTTCCTCGTGGTCCGGGTGGTGAAGCCAAGACCCTCGGTCCCAAAAGGCACGAGAACACTACTCAGCGGGCACTCCTGGGGTTACGAGGTCGACGGGGGCAGGGAAAGACACGTCCCCCCGCTGCCTGCCTAGTGGCAGGGTGAGTGCACACCGGGCCCGCCCCTGCTCCTCCACTGTGCCCTCTGTTGGCAACAGAGGGACAAGTGGAGCAACTCCCCACTGGCCCAGAACGGGCCCCTCCCGCGCCTGAATATTCGCCACAGGCAATAAAATCCCCCGAAGGTTAATCCTTCGAAAGGATTTTATTGCCCGTGCCCAGGATGCACCGGCCAAACTACTGCCGTTCCCTCCAGACGTGCCCAGAAGGACAAGCAGCCGTCAGGCACACGTGGAGGTTTTCTGGCCAGCACCCCCACTGACACACACTTACACTATCTCACACCTATACTCGCCTACCCCCACACATATAAATCAAACTTACATATGTCACTATGTCCCAATTGCATCCACAATGGATTGTCTTACTGTCGATTATATATTTATTATTGTTGAGTAAATCCTATAGGTAATATAAATTGTACCTGGCATGATAAAAAAGAAATGTTAGTTTGATTTATCCTATCATGGAAATGTCACCGCGTTACAAAACAAAAAATCACGTAAAGCTGGTTGCTATTAAAAGTTATCTCCCGAATAATATTTTTATTTCCATTGCTGTACGCTGATATCTAGCTGTTACGCTACAATGGTTATGGGCCCAGTAGCATAAAGTGGAAATAAGATAGTAGTGTACGAAAAAGGGTACGAGGAGTTTTTTGATCGCCGCAGTTGAATTGGAAGAGAGCCATGATGAGTACGGTAAGGATTGAAATGCTTAATCGTAATAACTACGAATCGTGGAGGATCCAGGCTCAGGCGATATTAGTAAAAAACGATTTATGGGAGTATGTAGACGGCAGCAAGCCGAAGCCTGTTGAAGTAGCTGAGGCAGTGATTTGGGAGTCAAAGGACTGTAAGGCAAAGGCAGAGTTAGTTCTAGTGATGAGCTCAAATGAATTACGACATGTAAGAGGGTGCAAGACGTCAATGGAACTTTGGATGAAATTAGAATCGATTTATGCTTCGAAGGGACCTGCTAGAAAGGCTACCTTAAGCCTTGCCTTGAAGCAGCTCACAATAAATAAAATGAGCGAAGGTGATGATATTCACGAACATTTATCTAGATTCTTCAATGCCAAAGATAAATTGCACGACATGGATGTACATATACATAATGATTTAGCATCAATAATGCTATTATATAGTTTACCGCCGAGTTTCGAGAATTTTAGATGCGCGATAGAATCCCGCGACGAATTTCCGGACCCTGAGATACTGAAGATTAAAATTATTGAGGAGAGTAACTCGAGGAGTTCTGGAAGTGAAGATGTCCTATTTGCCAAGAGGAAGGGACAAGTTAAGAAAACCTCTGGATTAAATTCGAAGTTCGTCTTTAAATGTTTTAAATGCCACAGAGCAGGTCACAAAGCTTCAGAATGTAGTAAGTTTAAAGGGCAAGAATCGGTAAAGCACGTATCAGAAAGTGCTTCAACGACTAGTGATACCGCGGGTGTTGATACCAGTTTTATAACATTTGATTGTGTTTCAGATAATTGTTATGCTGCAAACTGCGAGAATGGAAACTGGATCATTGATAGCGGTTGTTCAAGTCATTCATGTAATAATAAGGTATCTTTTGGAAGTACTTTAGTACCGTCTTGTGGAAAATTGAATTTAGCTACCAATCAAAGCGCTCTCGTAGAAGGTAAAGGTTCGGTAAGGTTGTCTGCATGTAATGATGATTCTAAAAACGTAGTTCGATTACGAAATACGTTATACGTTCCGGATTTAAGGGCTAACTTGATTTCGGTTGCAAGGATTACGGACAAGGGTTATGTTGTCACATTTAGGAACGATAAGGCTCTAGTGACTGATGCCCAAGGGACCGTTAGATTAGTCACATATCGAAAGGGTAATTTATATTACGTTAAGGAACAGTGTGCTCAAGCTGCAGCAATTTCAACTGAAAATGTTGATATTGAAGTATGGCACGAGCGTCTAGGTCATCTTAATGCAAAGGATCTAGTTAAGTTAATAAAGCATTGCGGATTAGGTACAAAAGTTAACTTAACAGAAGTCAACAGGTTGCGTAATTGCGAAAGTTGTTTTCGCGGCAAAATGAATTCCGAACCTTTTTCTAATTCAAGTCATCGTGGACCATGTGACGAGAAACTCAAGATAATACATTCTGATGTTGTCGGACCAGTGAAAAAGACGGCTTTAGGAGGCGTGAAATATTTTGTAACATTTATCGATGATGCTTCAAGGTGGTGTGAGGTATATTTACTTAATAAAAAGAGTTCTGTTTTGAGTGTTTTTAAAGTATATAAACAATACGTGGAAAACATAACCGGAAAAAGAATTAAGTACTTGCAAAGTGATAAAGGCACCGAATACTGTAATAGGGAGTTTAATGAATTCTTAGCGAAAGAAGGGATCAGTAAAAGACTGACAATCCCTCATACCCCTCAGCAAAACGGTATAGCCGAGAGGATGAATAGGACTCTTGTTGAAATGGCGAGATGCATACTATTGTCATCGGGACTTTCAGGAGGCTTTTGGGCGGATGCAGTTATGACTGCATGTCATATTAGAAACAGATGTCCATCTAGTGCGATTGATGGTGAGATACCATATGAAAAATTCTTTGATCTACCTGTAAAGATACATTATTTGCGACCTTTTGGAGCCAAGGTGTTTGTTCTTGATAAGGAAATAAATAAGGATAAGTTCGCACCTCGAAGTAAAAAGGGAATATTTGTAGGTTACCCAAGAGATCGAAGAGGATACAGGGTATGGTTACCAGACGATCGGAAAATGATTGTAACTAGAGATATAAAGTTCTTAGACTTAGGAAAACCTGAACATGGAGAATTAATAGACCCTTTTCAGGTGGTAAAGAGGTCACAAGAAGACGAACCGATGAGGTACGTAGAGTTGGAAATCAATTCATCTTCTCCTTCATCTCGTACTGAACATAGAGATGAGTGTGTAGTACCAGACAGATCTGTCCAGCGTACACCTTCAATAAATGATGATACTCCCTTAGAGGTACCATCAGAGGAGGAAGTAAGGAGAGCTCCAGGTAGACCTAGAATCCAGAGAGGCCACGTGGGAAGACCGAAGAAAATATACAGGACAAGAAGTGTGCCGAGGATGGAGCGAGAGCTGGAAGAGGGAGAAGGGAGAGATGAAGTAGATGGAAATAATGAGAGTGGGAATGGTGATGATCCACTATTACCAGCAGGTACTTCTGAAGAATTTGTCGACTGTGAAGATCTTGTAGCTGTTGCAGCGGATATATCGTTACAGGAAGCGTTATCCGGTAATGAGCGAAAGCTATGGGAGGATGCCATTTTATCAGAGATACGAAGTCTAGTGAAAAATCAAACCTGGAAAATAGTCAAAAAACCGCAGAATCGTGATGTAGTAGGATGTCCCTATGTTCTTACTACGAAATTAAATGTGGACAAGACTGAAAAGAAGAAATCAAGATTGGTGGCAAAGGGCTTTAGTCAGCGTTACGGTATTGACTATCGTGAAACTTTCGCTCCCGTTATGAGGCTTGACACAGTAAGATTACTAGCAGGATTAGCTGTAGAGTTGGATATGGAGGTCCATCAAATAGATATCAATACTGCTTATTTAAATGGATATCTCGAGGAGGAGGTATACATGAAAATACCAGAGCTTCTAGAAGAGAGTCTTAACAAATTGGTACAGATGGAAGAAGATCAAAGCTTAATCAAAGAGCAGGCTGAGCAAATGCTAGAGGATATCAGAGCGGGTGGTGATGTTTACAGGCTACGAAAATCTTTATATGGCTTGAAGCAAGCTGGACGTCAATGGAATATAAGGCTGAACGAAACACTCAAGAAAATGAATCTGAAGCAATCTTTGAATGAACCTTGTTTTTATTTTAGAGACATAGATCGCGAACAAAACTTTTTGTTTGTGTCTATACGGATGACATTTTGGTCGCAAGTGAAAGAAGAGGTTGCATTGAAGATTTTAAAAGGGAACTGGCAAAAGAGTTCGAATTAAAAGACTATGGAGTTGCTAAGTTTATTTTAGGCATAGATATTGTCAGAAGTGACAACTTCATCAAGTTGACACAAACACAGTATATCTATATTGACAATATTGTAAATAAATTTGGTCAACAAAACTGCAAAGAAATACATTCGACGCCAATGGAGGTAGGTTTGAAATTACAAAAAACTGAGAAAGTTGATTGTAATCTACGGTATCGGGAGTTAATAGGATATCTTATTTATTTATCCGTAGGAACCAGACCAGATATCGCGAATGCGGTGGCTAAGATAGGGCAGTTTGTAGACAAGGCGAATCAAACATGTTGGAAATCAGTGATTAGGATCCTTCGTTATCTTAAGAGGACCCGTGAGCGCGGCCTCGTTTATAGGAAAACAGGTAAATGTGTCTTTGGCTATTCTGATAGTGATTGGGGAAATTGTATTATGGATAGGAAAAGTTTCTCAGGTTATGCGTTCATTTTAGCCGGTGCGGCTATTTCATGGAAATCGCAAAAGCAACAATGTGTAGCGAATTCAACCTGTGAGGCGGAATATGTCAGTTTAGCATCGAGTATGAAAGAGGCTATTTACTTGAATAGCTTGCTAACTGAAATCGGGTTAGCTTCTTTTAGCAAGGTAAAGTTGCATGCGGACAATCAGGGAGCGATTGCATTATCAAGAGATCCAGTCTTCCATGCTCGTAGTAAGCACATTAGTATCAAGTATCACTTCTTAAGGGAGACCTTGCGAGACAATAAAAATATTGTGCTCTGATATATCCCAACAGATTTGATGCTTGGTGATATATTAACTAAACCCCTGCCTAAGCAGAAACATTATTTTTGTATGGATGGTTTAGGGGTTACTTAGTTTTTATATTCCCATGTATTTTGGAGTGCTGTTTTGTTTTACCTTGTTGGTTTAAGTTTTGTAAGAGCTGTTGTGTTTGCGAGGTACAATTTAAGGGAGCGTGTTGAGTAAATCCTATAGGTAATATAAATTGTACCTGGCATGATAAAAAAGAAATGTTAGTTTGAATTATCCTATCATGGAAATGTCACCGCGTTACAAAACAAAAAATCACGTAAAGCTGGTTGCTATTAAAAGATATCTCCCGAATAATATTTTTATTTCCATTGCTGTACGCTGATATCTAGCTGTTACGCTACAATTATAAATTTTCTTAGTTATTAAAATAAAAAACGCAAGAAATTTTGAATTTTGTGAGGTACCCAGTAGCTTTAAATTAAATTTAAGCGGTTAATCCGTCGCAAATCTGTCGGTGATTGCGAAGGTGATTAATTTAGTTTTACCGTATGAGGTTATTCTGAAGCCAGCAGGATCTTATTAAAGCCCCTTCTAGGCTATTTAAACGGCATAACTCAGTCAGGTATAACAGGAACAGTGTAGGTCCCAGAATACTGCCTTGGGACACGCCGTTACTAATGTCAGCATAGTTACTAACTAGCACCTCTATGCGAACGCGTTGTTTACGATCCCCTAGTTAAGACTAGAACCATTACAAAGACAGAACTCTTATCTCAACTTGCTTCAGCTTTTTTGTAGGTCGGGAAACCGTTTCAAAGGCTTTTGCGAGGTCCAGGCAAACACCGGCACACATTAGACCTTCATTAATCTTTCCCGTTATGAAATCAACAAGTTGCGAGACAGTATCCTCCGTGGAGCTGAGCGAAACCCAAATCCGGTAGCTGACTACTGTTAAAAGTGACAAAAATGTTATACTATTTTAAAGAAGGTACAGAAAAGACAACATTGTTGAAAAAAACCGGCCAAAGTGCGAGTCAGACTCGCGCAGTAAGGGTCCGTACCACCCATCGACCTGATCCCCATAGAAACTGATTTAATTTACGAGAGTTTATCAATAGACATCAACGCACAGTGTGCGAAATATGAATTTTTGCATCTCTTTCTTACGCAGCTACCACCACATATGTCTTTATCTGTCTTATTTTTTGTATTTGTTGCTAAACTACATAATATGAACTATAATCTGACCAAGTTTGACGCTGGTATGTCACCGTTTTGAAGATAGAGCAGGAAAAAAACTTGAAAAAAATGCATGTTTTTTGAGGTTTCTTGAATGGGGACCCCCTTTGGTTTAAGACTTTTTTTTGTTTTTAGTATTTGGCGCGATACCCCTAATAGCAGCACATATTCTGTGAAAATTTCAACTAGTTATCTATTACCGTTACAAAGATACAGCCCTGTGACAGACAGACGGACGGACGGACGGACGGACAGCGTATCGAGAGTAATAGGGTCCCGTTTGGCACCCTTCGGGTACGGAACCCTAAAAAAAGAGAAAATCCATAAAAAAAATGGAATAGATACGCGCTTTTACAGTTTTTGGAGGGGGCATTTTATGTCTATAACGTGCCAAACGGACATTGTACAGAAAAATGTCAAGTTACTTTGAGGGTTTTGAACAATGACGTCATACTTCGATAGTGCTGTCTCTGTCTAGTAAACACATTTAAAACGCTTATGACTTAGACATTTCATTAAATATTTTATTTGTTTTTTCACTGTTGCTTATTGTTCTTGTTTATTTTTGTGAGATTTCTAATATAAAAAAAATTGCCACCTTCCCTATTGGTTCCCGGCTACTAATTGTTTATTTCGCACAGTACCTATGTCATCAATTTGTAAGGGCGTTTGGTCCTCAATGTACCTCTTTGACTTCAAACAACCATCTATGTAGCAACCGTAATCCTCGAGATGTAGTTTAACACAACAAGCGTTAGTTGCATTGACCCACATAGAATTCACATAAATTGTGCGTAAAAAAATTAATGTTGCTAAATAATTCGATTAATTAATAAATGAGCGTAAATTAATTTTGCCAGCTTGCCTTTTTGAACCTGGCAACTTGAAATATTTATCTTTTAAAACAAGTGAACCCTTGGCCCCTTTTTACATTTATGTTTTGGTGAGATATCACAGAAATAATGGAAATAAATTATGATGGTATTTATAATAGTAGATGTTACTAGTTTTTGCCCGTAGACAATAATATGCTATTACAGCGACAATTGAATTACCAATTTTTTTCTTAAAAGTAGTCTGACCTAGTCATTAAATCTGTTAAACGATATATTTATAGAGGTATCTTAAATTAAGAAGTGAAATTGAAAATATCAAGGTATTAATAATACATGAGCGGTGGCGTGAAGTCGTATCGTGCCGGCGCGGCGTCAAGATAGAGCGTTTAGAGCGTTTGTCGCTCAATAAGGCTCCCAGTGAGGATCTGAGCGAAGTCGTTGCGAGCGGAAGGAGGCGGCCGGGCCGCGGTCGATAGACGACGGGGCGCAGGCGCGGGGTCTTGCCGCCGGAGGGGCTACAAGAACACGCCAGTCCGCCGGCAGGCTGATACGCGGCTGCCGGCAGCCAGCGTCCGCAAGGGCGCACGTGGACGCGCAAAACATGCATACGAGCCATCCGCGCGCCGTGCACAGCATTGTTCTCGTGCTGGCTCTCGCGATTGCCTGTTTGCCTCATGCAGACCACGCTGCGTGAGTATCACCAGGCCCCAGTTATGACCATCGATTTAATCGCGTGACGACGACGCTCAGGCTTGCGCGCACCCCACACGCACTCGGGAAGCCATAGCGTGCGTGTAAATCTCTCAAAGCTGAGAGTTCACATTGCTCGACGCGCAACTGATTTGTTTATAACACGACCTCGATGCTAATCCCTCGCAAATAAGCTAATAAGGAAAAGGGTTGAAGCTCAAGGTTTTGCGAGCTTAGTTGCAAGCTTATTAAAATAATTTAATGAGAAAAACCGAACCCTGTTTGAGCTTACCCTGAAGATTATTTTTCAGACGGACGTGTTTACCGTGTCTTATTAAATTAAAACAAAACAAATATCTATTCAGTTATTTAAAATATTCTAATAACTACCTACATTAACATGTCATATAGTTATCTACATTTATATCTATAAAATACACGTTGGACGGTGGTTTGTAAGTTTTGAGAACAATATTGAAGAAATTGGGACCCGCCATTAGGCCCACTGGGAACGATTTTTCGTTGGAGCGCTGATTTATCTTATAATGTCATCCTTTGAAAAATGTGTTACAAATTTTTGTTTGGGCGACCGAATAAGCCTTTACTAGACCAACTTATCTATCCAAAACGGCTAGGTATTCTTTATATTTGAAAGAAATGTCTAATCGAGCGCAATGAAAGTAAAAGACAGGGAGAGAAGTTTTTAGAAGTGAGACGGATAGATCTGACCTTTGCGTCTGAGAAAGCATTAGGTACATCCAGTTACTAGTGTTCTAATTCATTAACGAAGAATTTGATCCATTCTACATAAATTGAATCAAGATGAATCAAGATCTTTTATTAGTGAAAACACTTGAAAATTGTCTGATCCCACTGGAAAGAATACCAACATAGCGAAAACGGTTGATGGGAATCATGATTATGGGCAATGAAAGTAATAACAACTGAAGATATTACGGTTATCTATCTGAAGTTAAATATTTAAAAAAAAAACTACATGTAGTAGCTGTATTAAGTGATAAAATGCACAACAAATGGCGTGTTTTTAAAAGATGGAATGGAAAATATAGAACGTAGTCTAGGAAGAGAAAGCTCATCCCAACATGGTAACTAAAATATTATATATAATTTACGGAACACAAGGTAGTAAAATGATAGACATTTATTTTACAACTATTAAAAAAATCAAGGTCGTTGAATTTCTATCTTACCTTATTTTGTAAACATTTCTAATAGAAACATTATTTGATTAGAACCCGTGTTATTTGAGCTTTCAATATTGATTGCTTACAAATTCTTCATAAAAACCTCGCTAGGTTTGCTTTCATAATATTATTTTTATACTATTCTATTAATTTTCACATGCTAGTTCAATTCCATTCCAATAGTTTGCTTTCATAATATTATTTTTATACTATTCTATGAATTTTCACATGCTAGTTCAATTCCATTCCAATATAAAGCCGGAAACCAAACCCAAGTAGAAAAAAAATTAGCTCCTACATTCACATGCGTTTTTTGCTTTCTGTTGCAGTTATGAACATAAACATAATTTTCATAAGCTAGTATTTCAGGTAAATTCAGTTTGATAGGCATTAGATAAAGTAAAGATATTACTAAGCAAATTGTTACTAACACTATGGACTTTGTCTAAAATGCACATTTTATTAATGTTCAATTTCATTCGTTATAATATACACTTATTTAATGTGTTTTTTAATATTTATATAATAGGTAATTTAAAAACAACATTATTTTTATATTATGGAGCCTTAGTTCATAACCGAAACAATATTTTATGTTTACATGACGCGTGTGGTGTCGTCCAACACGACTATGCGACCATCGCAAGTTCGTTCAAGTACCTGTATGATTGGTCGGGGGCTCGCACGAACAAAATTCACGTGAAATTGCGATGCTCGCGCAGTCGAGTTGTATTAGGACTGCGCCTGAAGGTACACATACGAAAAAAAAAAAGATATATGTGGCAATTGTTCACCATTTATATTGAAATAGCAGAAAGAAAGAATGAAAAAAGTAACACAGCTGATAGTGAGACATAAAAAAATTACATATATACACTGGAAATAGAATTAAAGACGGTAATAAATATAAAATTATTAGTTTATCACGCTAGTATGATAAGTTTATGGTAATAAATAAAGAACATAGAGACAAAAAACACCTACCGTTGCAGTGACAAATGTGACAATCATGCATCGTGTGCACAGACGTACTAGGCATGCTAACGGTCGGTTGTGTGAGTTGTGTAAACCGAATGGGATGGAAATGGGTGTCCAGCTCCACGATATATGCCAGGATATTAAACCTAACGCTGGTATTCTGCTGGATTTCTGTTGTGACGTAGGATGTCGAGAAAACTATACATTTGAGAAACTGTGTATTGTGTTTATAAATAAAATAAATAAATATCTTCGGGACATTTTTACACAGCACCATCTAGTGCCAAACTGAGCAGAGCTTGTGATATGGGTACTAGACAATGGATATAATACTTATATACTTTTTTTTTTGTTAATACATACTTATAATACATAAGACTGCCTCGTTGGTCTAGTGGTCGCAAGCGCGACTGCTGAGCGTGGGGTCCTGGGTTCGATTCCCTGGTCGGGCAAAGTGTTATTGGGTTTTTTTCATCAGGAAATTCTCAGTAGCAGCCCGGAGTATGGATTTGTGCCCGGTTAATGGCAATAGGCTCGCCCCCTATTACATGGGACTATAACATAACTGGCGAAATGTGGGTTTACTATTACACCTCTGCCTACCCCTTCGGGGAAATACAGGCGTGATGTTATGTTATGTTATGTTATAATACATAAGAAACACCCAGACCAACACAAACACTTATGTTCATCACACAAATATTTGTGTTCTGTGAGAATGGAACCCATTACCTCGTGATCAACAGTCCGACACTCGAACCACTAGACCACAGACGTCAAATAAAAGTAGGTAAGTGTTATAAAATATAATAATATGTGTGTGCCTAAATTAATATAGAAATTAAAACTAAAGCTGACCATCACAAAGTGGATTACATCATTCATACTAGTACGGTTATTTATTTATTGAATTACCCTGAAGGTTGTAAAACTTGTGTGTACTCTGCTAGCTATAGGTACTTACTTATATTAATATTTGTCACGGGATATTTACCAAGTAAATTTTTACATTAAGTTTTTTAGTGACAATGCTAGTTTAAAAACTTATTCTGCTGGCTATTTTGTAATTAATCAATAATCACAAACACATTATAACATTAAATTAATAGTAACAAATGGCTATCCTCGTGTTGTTTAGTAATCAATTACTTTTTCAAGACGGTTTGGATGACACGGATTCAAGGTTACATCGCTTGAAATCTGTTATTGCTGCTAGGAAGAAGATCATTATAACAAATGTGGCAAAACAAAAGTAGTTTCTCTTCACTTCAGTCTTGTATACTGATGCATAATAACTATGAGAAGAATAATAGTAGTTGTTTATCGCGACATGTTTAATTCATTACCGTCTCGTTACATTTATTTAAATATTTTTAAACATCAACCAACCATTATGTTGTCTGAAATTTGCAGGAAATTTGGTATATAACAGTCTTACACACTTTGAACACGTAGAATTACCATTGTCAACGACGCTCAATCGAAGTTGGGCAAAGTACGAAAATAAATTATTTAAATATAAAGTAAACACTTTCACTTGTTCCGCCTTTTCCTAACGTATCAAAGTATTGCACTCTGTCATAACTTCTACGACTTCTACCTTTTCAAAAACCATAGCTCATGTTTTACTGACATTAACTTTCATTCCCTTACTCTTCAAAGCACCATCCATAATTATTACCATCTTCTGTAACTCCCCATCTAACGATGCAAAAAGGCGATGCAATATATTGGTTGTAACAATAAACAAATTACAATTTAAAAAAATTACAGAAACATTATTACTCATGATTCGTTCGTTTCGTTAGTTTGCAAGTGCAACTTATCTTTGACCAATCAATCTGTGATTTTTATATCCACTTTAGATGAGTAATACTCCTTACCTTCTAAACCAAAAATACTGCCAACCAAAAATATTTTTTACTAAGAGCCGGTATTTCAGTAGTCTGATAACTTTTAACTTGGGAATAAATGTGACGTTTTGACAGATTTTCTATACCACAACTGTCAAAATGTCAAACATATTCCTCAATTAAAAGTTACGTTAACTGGCTATTGAAAGACCGACCCTAACGGCCAAAATTATTATTTATCTGTCCACGATTTGCCCTACTAGAGATAGAAATTTGACATAAGCTCCATACATTTTATGTCAAATTTCTATCTCTAGTAGGGTAAATCGTGGATAGATAGGATATTAATTTTGGCCGTTAGTCAATTTAGCAGTATCTATGTATTATTTTTTCTTCTATTTGGTCATCTTAAGCTTACTACTTATCCACCATTCGCGATAATTGTTTGGTTTCTTCATCCACCATAAAGTATGTCATCCGATAAAGTGTTTTTGTTTAAGGTATGAGGAATAGGTAATTATATTTGATGTACTGGTGGACCCACTGACAAAATAGGTTAAAATAGTGGCACGCCATTAAATAATTGAGTTGTCGTTGACTTTTTTTTGACTAGTTACCTTTTTCACGACACCAGAACTTACCGCAAGGCTGTCAAACTTCAGATCTCACAGCTTTAAATATTACATACCCTTTACAAATAAGTCCAGGTTTCAAAAGCTTTAAAATTATAATAGCAAACAAAAAGTTAGTTCAAAACTCACAGCCGTAAGATCTCTAGACAAAGAAAGATCACTTTATCAAAGTTACAATGGCACTTCGATCACAACCATGTCTGTGGTCACTCGATAGCCACTTCAACAACTTTGTCAATGTTAGCATTTGAACTTACTTCAGTTCGCCATTGTAGAAACTTATTACAGAACCAATTAAGTTTGGTAAGTGTGAGGCGGGAAGTAACGCCAACTGAATAGCGTGTAGGAAATTTAATGAAGATGGACTCACGGGTACTTATCTTGTAACTTTTCTTTGTAGATGGCATTTATATCAAATAAAATTGTAATATCTTAATAAAGGGAACCGCTTGTGCGGTTATGAAAATCAAGAATAGGAAGTAATAGAAAAGCTGCTAAAGTAGGGAAATTGTAATAGTACATTATGACACAAGTGAGCTAAGATATTCATCATACTCGAGGCTGGATTGCAGCCCGAGTCGACGGCGAGGGCGAAATAAAGCCCAGAGTACAATGTAATTATTATTTACAATGCAACATCCTAATTTTAATAGAGATGATGGTTGCCAGCTACCACCTGTTTGGAACGCAATTCTAAAAATAATTATGTCCCAAACAGCAAGCTACACAGTAAAAGATAATGACATTGTGAGTGATTACTGCGTGCATCGAAACGATTTTAATTCATAAAAATTGTACGGTAGTTTAAAAAAAAATGTTAAGACGCTTGTCATCTTAGTCTTCCTACGACCACAAACGCTGCAAAGCTTTTTAAACGTCAGGAAAACCAATTCAAATAATACACGCGATATAATCCGGTTTTTGTTTTATTATAATAAGATGTACTTACTTCATTTCAAATGTACTGCTACATTTCAAATTTACTTAGGTACTTAATTTCATATGTACTCAGTTTACCTCATTTCAAATGTACTGACTTTATTTTAAATGCACTCTTTGATAAAGAGATTTGAAGCACTTGTGGTAACCGGCTCAATTTCAACGCAAAACCAATTGAACAAACAATTTTCCCGCAGTTATTACGTGTGTCACTGGTGTATCTGGTGAGCGAACCTTGTACCCACAATAAAGCACATTGAAAAGGACGCAACCAGGACAGGATAACAAACGGTACCGAAGGAAGACATCATTTATCATTTAGACAACGTGTCCATTTTATGAAGCACTTATTTACTTGTGTTAATAATTGTTAATATAACTAGTACTTCACCGCGTAGTTAAACCACGCGATAAACGTTTCAATTTATAATTTGAACGCGATTCAGAAATGTTAACAACGCCATCTAGTGTAATCAGTGTAATGAAACACCTTTTACAATGTTAAATATTAAGCTCAAACTACTTATCAGGGGCAAAGCTGGTATGGAAAATAAGAGCCACAGACTCTCGACCACTGAGTAAGAGAAATTTTTATTTAAGATTAAAAGTCACTTTAGCACATCAATCAATCAACTCAGCCTATCGCAGTCCACTGCTGGACATAGGCCTCTCCCAAGTTGCGCCACAACGCTCGGTCCTCTGCCTTCCGCATCCAGTCCCCCCCAGCCACGTTCTTTATGTCGTCGGTTCACCTGGTAGGGGGGCGCCCTACGCTGCGTTTGCCGATTCGCGGTCTCCACTCAAGGACTCGTCTGCTCCAACGGCCATCGGTCCTTCGACAGACATGGCCAGCCCACTACCACTTCAGCTTACTGATTCTACAAGCTATGTCGGTCACTCCGGTTCTTCTCCGGATAATCTCGTTACGTTACGTTTTATACTTCAAAGAAACTCCAAGCATAGCTCGCTCCATAGCTCGCTGAGCGACTTTGAATTTGTGGACTAGCCCAACTGTCAGTGTCAACGTCTCGGCACATCTCTGTCAGTGTCAACGTCTCGGCACATCTAATGGGACTTCGGTCCCACCTGCGAGAACCCATTAGAAATAAAAAAAAAAAAAAAAAAGCGCACGGCCCTTACAAATTCACAACCGTTGCGGAGACTACACGGATCTAGTCACACTCCCACGTCCACCCAAGTTTACGCTTTAATTCCTTCACAATACCTAAATTCTGACTTACTGAGTTTCTTCTCATCTACCTAGTTACTCCTTAGTGTTTAAGTGACACCATCACCACACACCTATTGATAGCGACACAATCACAGTCGCGGGGTCCCCCACAGATACCAATGCCAAATAATAGTATCGATACCTTCTTAAATATTGATGTCGATAAAAAAATAACAGCCCTATTTAATACAAAAATAAATAAATAAAATAAATAAATAAATATTTTTTAAGACATTATTATTTATTACACATCACCATCTAGTTCCAAACTAAGCAGAGCTGTGCTATGGGTACTAGACAATGGATATAATACTTAGGTACTTTTTTTTCGTTAATACATACTTATAATACATAAGAAACACCCAGACCAACATAAACACTTACGTTCATCACGACATAAATATTTGTGTCCTGTGGGAATCGAACCCACGACCTCGTGATCAACAAAACAAAACTGATACACTTACCCCAAAAACATTAAAATTTCGTTTTATTCTGAGCTAAGCCCTATTTTTTTGTCCTTAAAATTATAGACTTGATCTGCATAATGGTAAGCATTTGAGAATATCATAACAGAAATATTAGACTTAAATTTGTATCGAATGGGTCCCGAAAAACGTGCAACGGCATCGCGGCAGACCCAGGCGAAGATGGTGGGACGAGCTGGACTCGTATAGAAAAGACTGGTTCACAATTTCACTTGACCGGAAAGAGTGGAATAAGGAAAGGAAGGCTTTTGCCCTGCAGTGGGACAATATATGCTGAAAATAAATAAATAATAAATAAATATTAGACAAACTGACTAGTTACACTTGCCTCGAGAATCGGCCAAGTAACTGTTTTCAGTTGTATTAAAAATCGTAATCAAATTTGATCCTTTATCGCCTTGGTAGCTTTGCTCGGGTCTTTCAATTTGAAATTACTGGACAGTTAGCTAACTGAGGTTTATTTCTTCAGAATGGCAACAATTTAATAATAACCTTCTTTCAATGTGGTTGGGGTGGTGCATTACATAGTTGGTGTCCTTGCCGCACTTGAAATAAATCAATATAGCCATCCTGTAATTAAACGATTGAGATTGGCCCGGATATTTATGCAATTAATATGCAAAACTTAATTTTGACATTACATATCTGTCACTTGGGTCGACTTGTTGATAGTTTCAAATATTTTCAATTGTGCTGATTTATTTCTATTTCTATTCAAAATGAGTGAAAACAAAACGAAAAAGAGAAAGGACTGTAAATTCCAATAACAGAAGCTTAGTGCCTATACAAAAACATAGTTGAAAAACGTACGCAACAGTACAGACAACGAAGCAGCTTGGAACTTATATTATATTGTTTTTGTTGATATTGTAATGTTGTTTCTTGGCGAAATAAATACATTGAATTGAAGGGTATTATAATTTTCGATAAGTATATTGTGTACGGTATTTCTATCTAAAATGAATCTGGTGGCTCGTGTGTGTGCATGTGCATTTGGTAGGTAAATATCCTGATCAACACGGGTGGTTGAAATGTAGGGAAGGGTGTGTAAGGCGATCTTCATCAAAATCAAAAACATAAATTTTTTCATACAATAAAGGTACAGTCAGCTGCAAAAAAATGTGTACACTGCGAAATTAATACGTTAATTTAAGAATTAGAAAATAGAGTGCGTCGCGGACATTCGACAGAAACGAAGCCTCTAAGCGTTTTCAAGCGTGGATAGAACACGCGCGTGAGTTAACAGTGACCGTTTTTTACAGTTTACTCGCCGGTGGCCGAGCGCAAAATGACGCTATGGAAGCTTCGCTTTAAAAGTAGTGAAATCTGATACATAAAAATACCTGGTTTGTGAATTGTGAATATTTAATCATTTTTTTTTTATAAATATCACATTTTGGTTTCGTGGAGTGTATAAGTAGGTACATATTTTTGCAGCTGACTATACACTCGATTTTCTGTCAGCTAGTTTGACATTGACGTTTGTTAACAGGAGAGTAATAGCCCTAACTGGCTCTGAAACAGCCAGGTAGATTTACTCTTCAGTTAGGTGTTTTACTCTTCGGTTATCTCTTAACTGTCTATTGAAAGACTCAAATTTCTCGTAACTGTCGAGTAAATCTTACTTGGCTGTTTAACCGTAGAGTAAGGAGCTTACTTGACGATTGAAAGACCGGCCCTAAGCCTGCAAGATGTTAGAATCTGTTATTTGACAAACTAAAATAGAAAAAAAATATAAATAAATAGTAAACTTGAACTAGCTAATTTAGTGATTTTATGTCACACTTGCCTCGGGTCAACTTATTATAGGTAATGAACAATCACTTTATCGAGCCTGAATTTCGCTTACACACTTATGCCCTGAGGAATATGTATACTCGACCGTCCATACCGCGGGGTATTGATTTATTTTCCTTTAGTATGCTGACGACGGTGAATGACGTGCGCATCAACGTGTATCAAGGTATCAACACTATTCGAAATCGAGTTACATACTATACTCTGTTCGCCGAGAAAACCTAATATAAGGCGCTCTCTCTTGCACAATTTTATGGAAGTGAAAAGGACGTACTATCACCGTAATTGTTCAGAGGGCGTGATCATTATCTAAAAATGTTAGGACGCGTTTACATTGGTGACTACAGGCTAGCTACTTATTTATATTAATCATATGTCATCATAATTTACCTACTTACAAAGAATGATGGTCAAAATGGGCGTAAGTCCAACAGAATGAAATATATCTTAAATGAAAGTTTATGATTTGTACTTTATTTCATACTATGGCAACAAGTACCAAAATCGCCGGAGAACAGAGATAGAGTCAATTGAAACCTAGTAGTATTTTCACGTTTAAATAAATATAGGTTATGCTTCTTGTGATGAAAACATGGCACACATGCTTAATTCCAGGTGGGCCGGTCCAGGAGCGACTGTCCAGGATGAGACCAAGGTACTTCATACCTTGGCCTCATCCTGGACAGTCGTTGAGACGTCAAAGAGCATTTCAATCGCCTGATCCCCCTGGATCGAGAAGGTAAACCTAATCTAGGGTGGTCCATGGCCCTTTATGGGGCGCTGTATGTTCACACTGACTGCCAGGCGTCCAGCACTCCAGAGCAAAATTCAACAGCCTGCAGCACAAAGTGGCCATCCGGATCTCACGAGGATCCCGAACGATATCCTTTGAGGCGAAAACTGTTCTGACACGCTTTCCGTCGTTGGATATCTTGGCGGACACGGACGCGAGGGTCTACGACTGGATCTGCACTATCCGTCAAAGCGGTGGAAGCGCGCCTGCGAGGGCGTTTGAAATGTTGAGGCGGTAGGAGCGACGTCACGCACTCGAGAGGTGGCGCGAGCTGCGAGAAGGGCCGCAGTATGAGCACAAGCGTGTGGTCGCAGCTGTCCTGTCGTGCTTTGAAGCCTGGCTGGAGAGGGGTGAGCGTGCCACCGAGCGGCTTACTCAGGTATTCACCGGCACGAATTGCCATGATTGTGGAAACGATCAGGACCCCGCACAGCACACGCTTGAGGAGTGCCCTGCGTGGAACTCAGAGTGGCGGGGCCTGGTGGGGCAGATACGGCAAGATCTTTCTCTGCCATCAGTACTGTTGACTATGCTGACAGAGCCGATGACCTGGATGGCCATGGCTTCCTTCTGTGAGACTGTTATGCTCCAGAAGGTGGCCGCAGATCGGGATCGGAAGAGGGTCGATCCCGACTTGGAGACGGAAGCGCCGGGGAGGCAGCCACCCTGGCACACAGCCCAGATACGCTTATACGCCGGTTCCCCTGTCGTTATGTACTGGCAGTGGACCCTTGGGGATTGTGGGTGCTAAGAGTGGGGGACTCAAGGCGCCCATTATGCGACCCTGGGGACGACAACAGTACGTGGTGGCCGCGTACTGCTGTGGTGTGGAACGCACTGGTTTCCCGGGACGTGCCAAATGGTATAGCACCGAAAGACACCGGCGTGGTCCATAGGAGTTCCCAGGGCTCCTCTATTTTGAGCTGAGGTCAGCTACCATGTGGTTTTCGTCGGTAGAAGCCCGACATACCCCTTCGCCTTCCCCAGACGAAGGGACTCTCTCGTGAACAAAAAAAAGTAAGTAGTTAACGATGTTTGATTAAATGCTTTCCATCCCGTTTATGGAGATAATGCTATGCAGTCGATATTTTGAACCTAATTAACGATAGTGAAGTTAAATTCAATTTCAATTTTGAACACCCCTAATCGGCTCTATGAAAAAGAGTCGAGATGAAAAACTTGAACCTAGAAAGGAGAAACTTCATTCGATTGGATGGCAATCTTTCGTTTTCAGGGGCCGAAACCCATTATATGCACTTATATGCACTTTTATTCACAGTGGCGTGAACTTCATGCCGCACTACTCCTTCCCGGCAAGCCTCGTATCTTGCTTCGCGCTCACAATCATTCCGCGGTGTTCTGGGCCTTATGAATATTTTCCACGTCTCATAGATAGACATTTTCTTAAAGGCTCTGGGAACTTATCAGCAGAAACTAGCCAAGTCATACGTTGCAAAGCACTTAAGCAAGGTGTATACGGTATTGAAATCTGCAGAGACGATATGCTAAACGATCTCCGTGAATGCAACATATTAGAAACTAATGTGTGGGTTGCTGCGAGCACGGATTCAGTCAAGGCACTTCAGAGCACGCACATATTAAACATACATTTTAATTGATAGATACTAGGTTGACAGAAATGCAATAATACAGTGTTACTGTACATGCCTAACAGGAAGAAGGACCATTGGAATCTCATATCATTTCCATAATTTGGTACCTTCGTTCGAGACGATATGAGGCATTTAGGCTCGCCCCCTATTACATTGGACTATAACATAACTGGCGAAATGTGGGTGTACTATTACACTTCTGCCTACCCCTTCGGGGAAATACAGGCGTGATGTTATGATGTTATGAGCCATATATCGGCCCCGCACGCCATTTGTTAAAAATAGATAGAGTTTAGTTGGCTAAACACATTTTTTTAATTTAACAATTTGTGTGTTATTCTAAACACTTTATTTTTCATATAAACTGTTAAATAAACCTTTGTTAGTTTTAATTTTATCCATCTTACAATAAAATGATACGTAATTATTAAAAGTTTTATTCCATTCTGTTAAAGCAATATTTTCAAGCAAACCCGGCTGATATTGGTAGTGTTATATATATAATTACAATTCTGGCATTGAGCCCCAACAACTGGCACTAGTTATATTTCTGTTGATATTACGCCCAGGTTTCATACAAATTTGCCAATCATCCTTTTACTTTTTAAATTCGGTACTTACTAAATATAATGATGTGTTATTAATTTGTCTTATTATTAAGTATTGTTAAATTATAACATAATTAGTTTAAAAAAAAAACGATAAATATTTAGGTATATTGCAGGTGTTTGTCATTGTTGGTTTATTACGAATTGTTCTAACAATACGATGGCCTGATGGCTCACAAATAAAAAGCAGTCATGATAAATGGGGTAACAGGTTTTAACAAAAATATAGATACCTAAAAATAGAATAAAAGAATATTAACAATATAATAAAACTCATCAGATGGATTTTTTTAACCAGACAGGTAAAGAACAAGAAATGAAACGTCCGCACCGCACAAGAGTCAGATGAGACTGACATCTATAGAGCAAAAATTTCTACGTATCGTCTATTTTGACTTGTAATAAAACTACTTCTAACCATAGATTAATGATGGGTTTCCGCTGCTCGTAGCGGAAACCATTATTCTATGCTACTAACCTATGTACAAATAAATTGAATTGAGTTGATGCTTTATCTGTGTCCACATTTTTGATGTTGAAGATAAAAGATTTTCGTTAATGCTGCATCTGGAAGTGGATAAGCGGACAAATGAACAATGTTTCTCTAATCTACATATAGTAAGGTTCACTAATATCGAAGAAAATGCACTAGCTAGCTAGGTATCGATTACGCTTTAATGAAGTTGGCCTTAATTACTATTACAAATTGGTGCGCGAACTATCTACTTCACGTACCTTAATTTGATAGAGATTGGTTTTTGGTAGAGTTTATACCAAAGACATTTCTATACTGACGTAATAGACCACCCCAGTGTGCGACTGAGATACCGATTTATACGAAAAAACCTATATGCTAGAAAGAGACATAATAAAATGTCAGTAGAACCGATTTTGAAAATTGTAATCTCCCATAGCGGCCCATCAAAATATATTCTCGTATTATTTTATGATTTATTCCACAATCGTTCTGTATTTTATCCAATTAATATCAATAATCGTAATGTGTAGTGTTCTGTGTTATACTGCTGTGTAATTTACATCATTAACCTAAAGAAAAAGACGTTTCACAGATAAGTATCTGCAGTACAATACTACTTTCATAATGCTTATTTTCATATAAGTTATTCTTAAAATTATTTAGTAATACATTAATAACATGCAATAAATACCTTATTTTCTATATAATATGTTATTTTAAATAATTATGTGTTAGAAAAAAAAAAAAATGTGTATGTGAAAATGAAACCGTTTGGCGTATGGATTGCTCAAAATATATTGATATGTCGATAGTTTCAATTCTATTTTTTGTATTACCTAGCTCCATACATGTCACAAGTTAGTGTCCGTTACTGCTTTAAAAAAAATACAATCGAATTGAGAACCTCCTCCTTTTTTTGAAGTCGGTGGAAAGTATTGAAAGTTTGATTTAGTCCTGCTGCACATTGGAAGGAAATCACAATGTTTCATTCATTGATCACAGAAAAATTCTGACGCGCCGGAACCTATACCATGGTTGTACTTTTACGATGTTATAAAAGTATGTTGTACATCTATGGCATATATAATTATACAGTTAATTTTAGTACCAGCCCCGCAGACTGACAGAATTTTCCGAATCGTATGTCTGCTTTTGACATCAATCAATCAATCAATCAATCAACTCAGCCTATCGCAGTCCACTGCTGGACATAGGCCTCTCCCAAGTTGCGCCACAACGCTCGCTCTGCTTTTGACATATTAAAATGTAAATGCGGTGCTATTTTATGACAATGTGCGGCCGGGCTAAAAATGCTACATAATATTGACCGGCTAACTTCATAACTTCCAGATTTCCTGTAAATGCTGTTATAAAAAAAATGGATAGGTACAAATGTTAAAACGAATAACCTGAGAGCCTCAAAAAAATTATATGGTTTGCAGTAAATATTTTAAGGATAACTGTATCGTTTAACGAAATCACCGACGATCCATACCTACGGAATTTGTTCGGGTCGGTGTTTGTTTCTTATATAAAGGTCATCATCATCCTACTGCCCTTATCCCAATTTATTTGGGGTCGGCGCAGCATGTTTTTTTCTTCCATACATCTCTATCAGCCGTCATCTCCGTGTTCACTTTCTTTCTATTCATATCATCTTTCACACAATCCATCCATATTTTCTTCGGTCTCCCTCTTTTCTTATAGCCATCAACATTCATACTTAAAACTTTCCTCGTAACATGCTCCTCATTCCTCCTCATCACATGTCCATACCATGACAGTTAACTTCTCTGTCACTGGCGCTACTTTCAGACTCCCTCTTACATATTCATTCCTTATCCTATCCATTCTCGTTACACCACACATTCCTCTTAACATTCTCATCTCAGCTGCATGCACTTGCCTTTCATTAATTCCTTTCGTAGCCCAACATTCCGATCCATACAGGACAGCAGGTCTTATCATGGTCTTATAGATTTTCCCCTTCAGTTTAAGAGGAATTCGGGAGTCACATGTAATTCCCGTGACCTGCCGCCATTTCAACCATCCTGTGTGAATCCGGTGCTTGACTGTCCGGTCTATTTTCGCCATCGCTTTGCACAAGTGAACCGAGGTGCCGAAAGTCGGAGCAGACTGGCAAGGGCACGCCATCTAGCGCAATAGCAACAAAACCGGAAAGACCGCCGAAATCGCAGAATATGTATTCCGTTTTAGTTCTGCTGATTTTCAAGCCAACGTTCTCCAGATTTTGTTGCCATTTCGCCAATCTACTCTGGACCTTCTTATATAAAGGTCTTACTTTAATAATGGTAAATATTCAAAGTGGTAAATCTACTCATCATAACGAACAACATTTATTATGGGAGCCACAGAGTACATTATTATAACTGGAGCAACCCTAAAATTGCGAAAAAAATCTGCTGTTCCCTACATTTTGTTGATTCGTGTGAACACAAATGTAGAGGTAGCAGTTTTTTTTTGAGATTTCAGGGTTGACCTCGTCGTAAAAGTTGTTCGATAGTACTCAATGAATAAGCTCTTCAAATATGACCACGCACGTATATCGGGAGATCATCAGTATAAATGGCGCGCGAACTGGGCTCTTTGGTCATCGTTGCTAGAAACCACTGGTTTTGTTTGTCATGGAATACAAATTCCCATGAAACTTCTGACTTCATAGAGCATCTTAATCATGTAAGGGACTAGGTTGCTATCCGCGGCATAGTTTGATCAGGTGGGTCCTTTTTACTAAAACAAATTCCATAGATACAAAAAATACAACAATAAAGTTTTATACATTTATTTTTCATGTTACATATATGATGGAGAAACGAGCTAAAGACCCACCTGATGTTAAGCGGTTACCTTTGCCCATAACAACTGCAATTACCTATATGTAGATTAGTACTCGCTATTTAGTTACCTCTGTAAGTGAGAAAAGCCGCCCCTGCACATCTATAAGTGAGAACCTTGGTTAAGTGAAAAACCTCCATAAGCGAAAAAAAGATTCCAGTCCCTTGAACTCTCGCTCATCCAGGTTTGACTGTATATGATTGCGAAACGAACTAAAGACCCACCTGATGTTAAGCGGTTACCTTTGCCCATAACAACTGCAATACCAACTAGGCTGTTACCTGAATGGAACTGCAAGTCGGTTCGTCAAAGTGAGACATGAAGATAAAAAGTCTCAATGTGATCATTCAATTTGTAAAAATATACCAAATTTTTCAAAATTTAGTTTATTTTTTATTGAAAATGGGTTCTTGGAAATGCTAGATTGTCAAGTATGCGAATGCTGAGAGATAGATTCTCAGCCGGTTGCAAATTTAGCCTGCCGCTGAGAAAACTCTTTCTTGATCTGACGCGGACTTGATTTTACATGATTCGGTCGATTATCGAATCGAAAATCATGGCCAGATTCTTGCTCCACCTCCAATTTCATCCTCCGAATTTAGTTTCACAATTCCATAAACAAAGATTCTATATCTTTGTTTTTGTAATCGTGCAACTAAATTCTCGACATTTCATTCTTTGCCCATTTGATATAAAAACTAACTAAGAACTTGAAATTATCGAAACACTGATGATTCTAAATCTAAGTCGATAAAATTATAATGTATAAGTCTGATGTGTGACTTAAGTTGTTAAGCAAGAAAACTTGTTAAGTTCATAGATATTCTAATTTTTCATAAAAATTCAATAAATTGACCAATTCCGGAATCGTGTATAGAAACTTAGTTCCGGGATTGAAAACCTTTCTATACACATAATTAAAACCAATATAATTAACAGATTTTTTTCATTTCTTACTTATTTATTCCTTACCTTCGTGACATTAATAATTTAATTATAATATAGCCCTCAGTTGCGTAACTCAATCTTTTAAAACAAAAAAAACTGTCTCAAATATCTGTAATTTTAAAAGAATAGTTACTAGCAAAATACTACCACTCCTTAATAGTAAGGCCGGTTGAACTATATCGATAATGCGGAAACGATGGACGTCACATCACTAAAAATCACTCCTACACGTGTCAACTTCGCACATATACTCATTTCGCTTTCGGTGACGCGATAATGAGGTGACAGTTACTCTATTACGTCAGTATATAATAACTCTATGGTTTATACCCATCTTTTGCTAAATAATTTATTGTTTGACTGTTTCTGAAAGTTTTTTAAAGTATATTCTTATTAATTAATTTGGGACAACTTTAAGCAGTTTTAACAAACTCCAATGTTACGCTACAAACCTAATCTATAATTCAAGCATCACCCGACAAACGGAGAAGTAGGCACGGTGATAGTACTTCCCCGGACGAGCTCTTTCACAAAGGAGATCCACTACCTACTACAAAAAAATAATTTAATAAAAAAAAAAATTCTCACACTGGCTAGGAAATTGGTTCATTATTCAAAAAAAAAATACAACAATTGGCTCTTTTCCGTACGCAACGAAATAACAGGCTAGTAATATCCAACACGAAAATAATATAAATTGCAGGACACTTTTTATTTTTTAAATAAAAGTTTTTAAGTACACACTTACATAAATTAGGTGTTTTTAAGTACCTATAAAATATTTATCATTAAAGGCTGAATGCACATTTTTTTTTCAAAACTTTGAAACTAGAACAAGAAACGCGCGCGGACGAATTGGCGCGAATGAAAATTAGATACTGTTGAATTAATTTGTGTATTGTTTCCTCGCAAATGAGAGAAAAGTACAAGACAAGTCTCGGCCGAAGTAGCAATTAACGGCCTTGTTAAGTTAAAAAGAACTCGGCTGACGCCTCGTCCTTTTAAAATCACTTGGGAAGTACCAGGCTCAGCCTCGTACTTCCAATATTACTCGGCCGCGTACTTCCAATATTACTCGGCCGTCAATTAAATAAATAAATAAATATCTTTGGGACATTTTTACACAGCACCATCTAGTCCCAAACTAAGCAGAGCTTGTGCTATGGGTACTAGACAATGGATATAATACTTAAATACATTTTTTTTTGTAAATACATACTTATAACACATAAGCAACACCCAGACCAACACAAACACTTATGTTCATCACACAAATATTTGTGTCCTGTGGGAATCGAACCCACGACCTCGTTACCAGCAGTCCGACACTCGAACCACTAGACCACAGAGGCCGTCAACTTATTACTTCTTTATTACTTGTCTTTTGAGCTATTTATTTATTCTAGTTTATTAACATGCAGTAGTACGCCACGGACTGCCCCCATTATCTAGATTTTACGTCTTTTTTGTCCATCCAAAGGTTGTCTATATATTATTCGTTGTTCCTGTTTACTACTACTTTCATGGTGTACTATAAATTATATTCTATCTATCTACTTCATTTCAGGCCTCAACAGTAATGTACTATTTTAAGTACCTACTAGAATTGTATGTGGCAGAAAGCCAAATCCATGATTGGTAACTAAAGTACAATTTTCTTATTACGTGCAAATAGTACCTACAGTCAAATCCTATAATTTACCTATTCTTAGGGTTTCGCGATCACTACACATTATAATAAAACAAGTTTAACCGGATTTTCCTGAATTTTCGAAAGCTTTGCAGCGTTCGTGATCCCAGGAAGACCAAGATGACAAGCGTCTTTACAGATACTTCTAAAAAAATATTTTAATCTACCGTACAATTTACACGGAACAATGTAAAAGATAATGACATTGTAAGTGATTACTGCATGCATCGAAACAATTTTAATAAATAAAAATTGTACGGTATCAAGACTACTTTTTATACATAAAACACTTTCGGGAAATGCTGCCGGTGCATCAATATTATTTTGATGTTGTGTCCAACAGAGCTGCTACATCAATGTCGTTCCATGACAACAACAACCATCTGTTCGACTTCCTATAAGGCCGGCTCCACACGTTGGCCCCAACGTTGGTACGAGCGTTGGCCGTAAATTATGCCTAGCTTTCACACGTTGGAGATAATGTTAGTTTAGTCCCGTCAGAGCCAATGTAAAGACGTCTGTAATAGAAGTTGCACTGGGCATTTTAACGTTATTGAGTGCTTGAGAGCACAACTGTCAATTAAAATAACATAATAGTTAAACAATGGACGTCGTCTTTTAAAAAAAAAAATGACAGACAAGAGGATATCATTATTATTTTTTAATAAACAAAAAGATTTATTTCTAGAAATTCTATGACTATTGCGTTCATCCACGCGGATGATATATTCAAAACGCTGTGACCGTAGGAACAAGCTCATTCGATGCACCTTACTGCATGAGTGCTGCAGCAACAAACAAAAAAACAAACCAAAGACTGATCAACAAACCGCCAACGTGTGGATGCATCGCAAAAGTTGGAGCATACTTCCTTTGATAAAATCGACACGCGACGGCCAACTGCTAACGCTCGACCCAACGTTCGGGTCAACGCCATTTCCCCGATCCACACGGTGAATTGCTTATAGGGAAAACAAAGTTATCGATATACTCAGTCATGAAAAGCGGAACGTACAGTCAGCAAATCGGAATCATGACCCACGATAAGCTTAATATCCTCCAGACATTCTAATACGATTAGGTTGAATTTCGCTTAAACAGATATTTCCCTGGCAACAGACTTGTTATCAATTTTGTTAGCTATTGACAGTGACAGTTCGTTTACCAATAAAATTGTCGTCTCCCTATGTAGGTCTGTGCCCTATGCCATCTCCTTTCGTGCATAGAACGCACCAAAGATAATATAATCACTACGTTTAGAACGCACAGACGTACTAGAGATGCTACGCATATAGAACGTGAACTTTCTTTGACACGTTTGGCATTAACCATAACATGTGAAGCACGAAGCACGTGAAGTTATAAATTTCACAATAGACACATTGAGTTTCGATACCTCATGATGGACTGACTTTTTATAAAAATTCGATGCCATATTGGAAGGGTATTACTGCGTAATACCCGAATGGCGTCGATCAAAGACATCGATTGATGCGACGAGTTTTGTGAAATCTCACAATAATAAGCACTTCTTTATTATTTAGTCACCATACCCACTGCATAAAACATAATTAAATAAGAGATAAGGAAAATACACAATAAAAGACTGTATTTAAATAGTTAATAAAATATTCACAATAACATTAATGAATGACAAATAATTTATCCTAAAAACGAGAGTAAGCAAAATAGTTTTCAATAACGTCCAATAGTCTGGAACGCATCGATCCGATTAGGCGACTGCAAATGTCCGTTCCTCTCTTATAATCCCAAATTTTGTTACAACGTTGTTCAAGTGCTTGCCTTGTCCTCTCGTTTCTATTATCCCACATTTGGACCATCAAGCCCAATAAAATTTTAATTTGGATTGGGATCCGGGGACCTAGATGGCTATGAAAATGCTGGTGAAATCTGGTGACAACTCTTGCTGTATGCACTGGACAGGTATCGTGAACGTAGAAGAAGTTCGGAACTTCTTCTCGCGGGTAAACCGTTCGCACCGTCGGTAACATAGTTTCTTCTAATAAGTCAACAGAATTTTCACGAGAAGAAATCTGGACGAGTTCGCCTACATTTCCGGCACTCACCAGGCCCACATGTTAGCAAAAATTCGGCCAGATAATTGATTAGTCACTACGTGGTCTTCCGCAGGATTTATAATTGTTTTTTCTAATTTTTATTCTTGATGTATAACTCCAAATAATGTTTGACACCATTTTATACTTGACGTTTTATTATTTGTCATTTTTATTTTTATTTTATTAATGTTCTGTAATCGAAAAAGTTAGTATAGGTTTCTTAAAAAATATAGTTGTTTGTAGGAAAACCATGTGAAACGACAGCTAATTCGAAATTCAAAACAATTCCTGCTTTATCAAAAAAATAATTTCCAATCCAATTATAAATCTATTGCATTGATAACAAAGCTCAAAATGGCACAGTCCTCTGACCCGTATTAATACAGTTTCTGTTATATTCAAAATGTCCTAAGTGCAGCATAGAAGAAAACCTTACTGTTTTGACGATTTCAAACAAATTATCAGCTGAGTGGGTCATGATTCCGATTTGTTGACTGTACATATCGATTACTAATTTATCTATTGTCCTCGAGAATACGCATTTTGGCGAGCCATCGATATTTATAATAGATATAGGAAGTGATATGATAATATCATATCACTGAAATATCGTATTAAACGAGATTCGGGTCCCTGGTCGAGTGACCATCAATCAAGTTCGAATTTTCAGGATATTATTTATCAAAAGTATTGAGAAATAACCGAGGAGCATATTGTATAGCGTACAGGACGTGGGGCTCTAATGAAACAATACATAATCCTTCTAATATATAAATGCGAGTGTGTTTGTTGGTTTTTTCATCTTTCACGCAGCAATGGAGCAAATCAGGATCAAATTGACGTGATTTTTTGCATATAGTTGATGGGCCGGAAAGTAATATAAGCTGCTTGTACTGGGTGTAAGGGGAACGCTTCCGAAAACGAAGATAGGTGCTGGTGATTACTGAAACGAAACCACGAAAAAAAAAATGCGATTCTTTTTTAGATTTTTTCATATATATTTTTTTGCATTTTTAATACATAACCAGTATTGGCAGTTAAATAAAATTCATACATAAAGAAAAATGCAAAAAAAAAAATGAAAAATCTTTAAAAAGAATCGCATTTTTTTTCGTGGTTTTGTATCAGTAATCACCAGCACTATCACCTGTCTTCGTTTTCGGAAGCGTTTCCCTGACACCATGTATACAGGATGTTCATCCATTGCGAAAGTGTATTTGTTGGTTTTCGAGCAGTAACGGAGCAACATACTATCATCACCGGATGTATATATACATATTCTCACTCTTTTTATCCTAGCCTAAAGCACAGTTCCTGCGGGATAAAAAAACTACGGGAGCGATACCGCAGGTAAAAGCAACTACACAATTGGTAACAATTGTATTGTTGTTTAATCTTAATCTTTTACGCCTCGCGACTCCAGTCTACTTTCGAAGGTTTCTCATCACAACTTCTTCCTGGAGCCAACGACATAATTATGTCTCTTTCTTTCCCTAAGTAGATCACTGTTTTTTGTCATCTATTAACAGTTTATTTATTTAACATCCTACAATAATAACTACTGACTTAATTAATCTTTCTACAAATGTACAATATTTACAACACAAATACAAAATACAAAAAAAAATTTGTAAATAATGATAATTATAAAAAAAATTAGTAATGAATACTTTTAACAGTTATTATAGTACATTGTTCACAAATGAGAGAAAATGACCGATTACCAATGACGGTGTAATTTGAGCCTTAAACACATGGGTTGGAAAACGTAGTTTCTTCCGAGTGATTTAGTACTTTATACTACTCATTCGAGGAAAATGAAAAACAAAATCTTTATTATTTGAATTTTTCTTGCTTTTCCAATGTCAAAAATCTTCATGTCTTATTGTTATGTATGTGTGTGTGTTGTCTTGTTGTTTGTACTGTGTATTTGATCTAGTTACACAGTACTTTATCTATTGATTCGATTTGTAGTATAAAATGAGTAAATTTAACATAAGCTATTAAAAATGCAACAGAATCAAAGCACGTATTTGTTACAGTTGAATTAGCAACAACGTTTCCATTTTTTATAAACTTTGTGAAAAGGCTCTGTATCTTTCTCCTCGGCTTGTCCTTTCCGGTTTTCTATGAACCAACGTTCGCTAAATATGGAATCTTGGCAAAATAGTCGTTTAGGTTTTTGACTTTCCTTCTTTTGACGTTGCTTTCTTGAAGTGTTCTGATCTTGAAGGGTTTTCTGATTAGTTGAAAATTTACTAGCGGCAATGCTCTCCTTTTAAATGATTAACATGAATACTCAGAAAATAATGATTGTAACTCAATTTTTAACCACATAATGACGTGGAATGAAGCTGAAATTTGGCAAATACAATTTGGCAATTTAGTTCTTAATTTTTTTTCAATATTATTGGTACTATTTGTGCTGTTCTGATGTTGGAGCCAGAAGTTAGTCACAGGATCTCTGCTATTGTTAACGTAGCCCCACTAGGTTTAGGCTCATTAGATCATCTTGATGAATGAATAGATTATCTTGATGAGATATACCAGAAATAGCGAATCTAGTTGCGAGTTTCGGTAATCGGCAATAATACATAATGTGACCTAGTACTTGAATAACTTACATTACATACGTTACAACTTTAGCCCAAAGCCGAAAATAGTATTTGAAATTCATTCGTAACTTCTCCAACATAATTATTATAAGAGAATAAGTACATCCGTACAGGTTCTCAGTTTATGCGCTACGATGCACTTTCTTGATTAGATGTCGAGGAGCTCCAACTCCCCTTTAATCTTGCAAATGTCACGGGTGTTAGCTCGGCTAATTTCTATGCCGCCTCATGTACTTATCATTGCAAGTAAGGGGGGGTTCCTCTTTTGAAATAAAGGCTTAAATTTCTTGAAAAATACTGCTGTACCATATCAGGTATTTTACTTGCTACGATTTTGAGCGCTGCAGTTTAAATGCTTTTGTGGATTAACGAGAACTAGTATCGCTTGTAGTTAAAATTCGACCAACATTTATATGCATCTCTCAAAACTACAATAGAATTATCATTATTAATTTCTACTTGTGCTACATTATTTCTATTACGCGGTCTACTCACATTTTGATTTCGAAGCAAATACCCTTTGATGTGACCCTCCTTTTTTTCCATGGGGAAAATTGAGGATTTCGGAGAGGAGAGGACGCACTCCGCCCGGGGTAGGCGGAGCCAACGTCGGATTCTTACCGACTAAAACCAGGTTTTTTGGGTTAGTTTGTTTTATAAGTAGTCTCCGATTGCGTGTTATGATTTTATTTTGATAGCATGATTTTAAATAAAAAGATTTGGTTAATAATACGTATTGTTTATATCTTTCCAGTTTGTTTTACACACAGTCAGGTTTTTTGGTTTTATTGTTTGTTTTTTTATGCAGTTTATGTTATTTTTATTGTATTTAGAAATAGAGTGCCATCCTGTGTGTGGTGCCGTCGCTATCGTTGGAATCGGCTAGCTGACATCATCATCATTCATTTGTTATTGTATTTGTATGAAATTTTCCTGTTTAGCTAATAATTCACAATGAATTAGGTTTGATAAATGACACAAATAAAACCCTGCCTAAAAAAACGTATTAAATGCGACTTGCAAAGGTTTTCAACAAACTGAACAAAATATCTTCAAGAGGCAACAGAGTAGCGGCGTCGAGCGTTCAGAATGGCCCACTCACTGAGGGTGCCTCTATCGAGAGCCTCTTCCTTTGCTTCGCGATTAACCCTTGATCTGAATGGGGCTTCTTATAATGACATGAAACATTGACACTTAAAACGATTTAGGCGTAAAACACGCAAGTTAATGACAAAATAAGATGTTTTTAAATTCTACTGGGACCACTATTTTGACAGTCAGACTCTTGTGTGTGCCAAGCTCAGGTGCCAAGTGCTAATCGATTCTTTCGTTAGCCACGACATTCGTTATCAACGTAGACTTTGCTTATCGGACCTATTTCTTCCCAATTATATGGAGTGGTGTAAGTCCTGCTTGTATTTTTACATAGCTTATTAATTTGTTTTTACATTATTTTTTAAATTTATAAGAAACATTGAACTTTTTTTGGGTTTTTCTTATTTTTCCGGATGTACATACAAACCAAATCAACAAAAGCGACTAATTGCTAACAAGTGGTATTTGCCGATCAGTGCCTATTGCCTAGTGCGAGTTTGAAACTTACGCATACGCGACTGATTGCAATATTAGCTCGTAGCTTCATTTACGTTCGTGTCATTGATTGATTTTGTTTTTCAAACAAACAAAATAACACGAAACAAAATCAATGATACGAAAGTGAATTTTCCAATTTTTTTTATATTAATTTCATCATTTACCAATTGCATTTTCACTCATTATAATCATGTCATTGATAACGAATTCTCTCTTACATTTTTTTCATGACGGGTTCCTTTATATTTGTCCTTCTTTGAAATCTGATAATTTCACATAATCATGGAGCACTTTCAATAATTGAACAATATTGACTCTCTTTCGTTTGAAGGCATTATTTAATTTAAAATGCCACCCCTCAACATTATTGGTGCGGTGTCTTTCGCCGAAAATGCACCATGATCTGCCAAAATGTATTCAAAGATATCTGAAGATATCTTATAATTTACTTTACATAGTATACAATTTGACATAGTTTTTCATAGAACTTCGAATTTAGCATGCAGGATACCTACATAACTTATACGATTTAAATTGTGGAAAGAAAAAAATCACTCACGAGCAGGATTCGAATCTGCGACTCCTGGCTCAGTACGCCAGTGCTTTAGCCACTAAGCTACCGTGAACACTGCTCGTGGTATCGAAATTCTCACCCACTTGGCACGTCTTTGGGTGACTTCAGCGATATCTTATGAAGAAACAGTGTTTCTTAACCGACTCGACTAACTTTGCAGTTAATTCAAAGTCGTATAGTCGTTCGTAGTCGCCTACCCTTAATAATTATTTTATTATTTTTAACGCATTTACGAAATCGTAAGCGAAATCTTACGATTTCTTTTTTTTACGAGTCGCAGGTTCGAATCCTGCTCGTGAGCGATTTTCGATTTTCTTTCCACAATTTAAATCGTAAGATTTCGCTTCGCATGCATTAAAAATAATAAAATAATTACATAACCTATATTTTTAAATAACCAACAATGAAAAGTTTCGTAATAAACCCATGGATACGTAGGGTATGGTAGTATGAGCATAAACTTTGAATAAACGTTTTTTTCACTTCTCAGTTATTTTTGTAGCACCACAATACCATCGCTATTTAATGAATGTGTTAGTTGGTCCCATTCTGGACAGCGGTCGTCCTACCTCTTGCATTGGAGCTGGAGGATGGTTTCCTGAGGTCTTTTTGTCTAAATAGCAATAAACCTTGTTGCAAAATACACTAGCCGTATGTTCATACATCAAGTAACTTAATTCCACTAAGTGCTACATAAATGTCACGAAAAATTAAAATTAGGACGAATTTGATTTTATTTTTGTACTTTTCAATCATTTCTATCTTATAAATAAGCGTAAAACAATAAAAATAAATAACCTTAAGCTTCAACACAGGGAACACGACACAGGGTATCCTAATGTGGGGCCCAGTGAAACTGTATAATTTAGTACATAAGTGAACCTATGTAATACTGAGTTATGTAAATATTGCACTTGTATTTGTAACTGAATAAATTTTATCTTATCTTATCAACAAGAGCTACAATCACAATTTAGATAGACAGCTGCTTCCAATAAAACCACTAAATAGTAATAATATTCTTGATTATGTTGGTTTATCTTGGCTTCACTGCCCGCCCGGACCGCGAGGATGAAAACCTCTATACAAAATGATGGGAGAATATGGCCTGCGGGCGGCGGACTCGGGGTAGCCCGCCGCCTGACCAGTCGAGGTCACGCCCGTGACGTTGGCACGCAGTGTTCGCTCACCAGTCAGGAGGAGGGTGCGGCCAATGCTGAGGCATAAGTATAATACGCTAGTATTATTTTTATGATTCAGTCTAATGCTGTTGAAGAATGCAGAGCATATCACACGCTCCCGGCCGAAGGTAGAGGAACACCGTGGTGGTGTTAGTCAGTAAGAGTCCAACACTGGTTCGGCCTTTTATAATGTACTAGAATTTTGCCGCGGTTTCGTCCGCGTACTGAAATAAAATTTGGCCTATGTTAAATCTGAATAAAGTAGCTTTCTAATGGTGAAAGAATTATTAAAATCGGTTCAGTATTTTCAGAGTTTATCGATAACAAACAAAAAAACAAATCTTTCCTCTTTATATTGTTAGTATAGATAACTTACAAAATGTAATCATATTGATTAACTTACAAAATATGAACTAAACACACACAGTTTTAGTTGTTCTGGAAACGAAAACCATAGATTCTAGCTAGTTATGTCAATAATATAACTGATAGGAGTGTCCGGCATGCGTTGCAATGCCAACTAAACCTTTTGCGAGTGCGCCCACGATATTTCATACAAACTTTGAACCCCTATTTTACCCCCTTAGGGATGTAATTTTTAAAAATACTTTCGTAGTGTATGCCTAAAATTATGACAGGTATCTACTGTCATTACATAATATGTATAGATTGGCAGTGTCAATTAAAAAATTGTTTCTCCTATCTCTATCCCACTATTTAAATCGAAGATATTTATACTTTTACAAGCTCATCATCACCATCATCATCAAGTTTATTTACAAGTTAAAAGGAGATAATTCAAGTTTCTGGGAAAAAATATGCCAATCGATTATATTATTGTTAAGGTTACCTAGTCTCATGTTTCTGTTTTCCAACAACTAAACCATCTTTTGGCAGACTCAACGCAAACCACGTTCATTTAGTGTGGAGTTTAGTGACGAGCACGTCGTCGGCGGTCCGTCAATCGTCATGGAAGTCCAGTGATTGAGATGTATTAATATTTTTTCACAGAAAAGGCTAAATAATATTGTGCAGTTCACAACACAACAATTGTTATGACCCATTTCCTTCTTTAGCTCAAAAACAACGAAATGACAGCGAAGTTAGCGTGGAAATATAAAACACACGCCTGATATGTTTCGCATTTCTGCCACAGCGTGCGCTGCGATCGATTTGACTATCTCTACCGCCATCTTGCACATAGCCAATATGATAGTTTTCTATTTAATTAAATAAAAAAGCATTTATATGTCTAACATTTATTAAATCTTTTGAAATATTGTAGATGATTATAATACTCACATAATATCACGTCTGTTGAACGTTTTGCGTTGAGTCTGCCAAAAGAACGCGCTAGCGCAGCGGCCACCGCGTGCGAACAAGTAAAGAAAACAAAGACGACGTTCTTTACTTGTTCGTTTTTGACTTTAGTCCTAATAGGCAATAGGCATTGTCACTTCCCGAGATAGGGTGGGCACTTGAATAATTTTATTTATTTCCGTACTTTGCCCAACTTCGATTGTACATTGTTAACATCTAATTCTACGTGTGCAAAATGTAAGACAGTAACAAAAGTGAAATGGAACAGCTATGTAATGATGAGCAAGACATTTTAAAAGGCACAGAAAATACTGGGTTCATTCTCTCAATTCACGAATACTATTAAAAGGCCAGTTTCATGTGAAACATCATGACTTTTTTTGTATGCGAAGTGGTGTGTAGATGCATCGAAGGATCGACTAAAACCATTATTTGAGATAATTTGTATATGTAGCTCTGGGCTGTCACTTTATTAATATAATATGACGAGGTGACTGAGCTTCCAAAATAGAACTTACCTATTTTTTATTTTTCAATAGCTGTAAATTCATTCCAAACTGAAGCAGAATACAGTTTATTCAAATTCAAATTCTTTATTTGCAATAAATAGGCTACATCGAATGTAGTTACATGATTAAAAAAAATTGTTCAAGCCCATCTTCAACAGCATGCGAATTTTACTTATAACTAGGAACTTTTATATTTTCACATTTTTACACATTCTTTATAATAAAAATAAAAAATATATATAATTCAGACAGATTAGACTGTTATTCTATCTTCTCACAATACTTTAAAAATTCTTCGATTGAATAAATAAATAAATATTTTTGGGACATTTTTACACAGCACCATCTAGTCCTAAACTAAGCAGTGCTTGTGCTATGGGTACTAGACAATGGATATAATACTTAAATACTTTTTTTTTTGTAAATACATACTTATAATACATAAGCAACACCCAGACTAACACAAACACTTATGTTCATCACACAAATATTTGTGTCCTGTGGGAATCGAACCCACGACCTCTTTATCAGCAGTCCGACACTCGAACCACTAGACCACGGAGGTCGTCAAAAGAATAGAAAGTGTTCTGCAATAACTAGTAACTTAGTGCTGCTATAAATTTATTTAAGGGTAATTCTTTAATCCTTTTTGGGATGTTATTATACACATAGCGTAACAATTGTTTTGAAACCTACTAGTTCTAGGAATAATGTCTAATACTAGTCTATTTGGATTTCTTATATTAGTTCTCTGTGTAACGTCTTTTACAAGCATCAATATTTTAGGGTGCTGTTTAGTAAATTTCCCTACCTCTAATATATAAAGGCAAGGCAAAGGAAGTATTTTTATTAGAAATTTAAAGTACGAACGACACGACACGTCCGGGGCAATGTCACATATAGTCCTTATACACCATTTTTGGGCAAGGAAAGCTTTATTTATGTCCGTACCATTTCCCCAGTTTAATAGTCCATACCGTTGCATAGACTCAACATATGCAAAGTAGGCTGCACATGCAGTTTTTATGTTTGCTATTTTCGTTAGTTTGTATAGAGCAAATGAGAACCCATTAATTTTATTGCTCACTTTATCTGTTTTTTCCAATTAAATTAACTATTTATAATTAGTCCAAGGGATGTCACATTATTAGCATTCAATAGAGTTTACGGCACACTTCCTGCCATAAGCTCTTCTTCAAATTTCTATCATGGTACTCGGGTATTGACAGAACCGCTCTGTATGTTATCATACAGAGCGGTTCTGTTTTGCACTTACAACAATAAATTGAGGTACATCAATGTTTGTGTCGACAGAAGTGGCCATCTCTTCGAATGTCAATCACAATCACAGAATAAAAAGAGCGCCGTCCTATCTGCGTTAGCGGGTGTGTTTCGGTACGTTCTATTTTTTTCGCGTACTTTTTGAACGACGTAGATAGACGTGGGGCCACACGGCGCAGCGTTGCGAGAAGTCAACGTTCATTTTGCACGTCCATCATTTTACGTGCCGTATGCGATGCTTTGTGTCGTCTATTTTCACGTGCAAAAAAAATGTGTCATCTATTAGATACCTTAGGCTATAAAAAACCGGGAAAAGCCCGCCTGTAATTCCTATTTGCGGAATTTGTGCAGAGGGCCTGTGCAATGTTAACAACGCCCGAGCAGTGCTGACTCTGCACACCCTGCGAATTTTGCCCTTTTACTTTTTACCACTATAGAACCATTGGTGTCGTAAAAGGCGATTAAGGGATTCACCAGAGGATGGGTAGCAGCGTTCTCTGAGTAGTTAACCAACCAACTGCGATCGCCAAGCGTGGCGATTATGGCATATCCCCTTTGGGGGAGTCCTACGTCTAGCAGTAGGCATCTTTCGGCTGAAATGATAATGATGATACTATAGAACCAAACAAAATGCTGTACAGAAAAAAAATCTCCATTAAATATATCTGATAATGAAATTATTCCCTTTGATAAGAATGAATAGTTTGTAACTAATAAATTAAATTTAATACCACCTAATAATACTTAGTTTTTTTTTATCATAGATACTGTTTTTGTGGCTTAAACACAAAAGTTAGACGTCATGTTATGTTATCGTGGAGTTTTTCGTAGAGCCAATTACAATATTTTTGCAACCTCGACTCCGACAACTCGACTTCGACAACTTCCTCCCGTGAACTCGTCCCATGATAATTCGACATGGGGAGAATAAGTTATTTTAACCTCTACTGACTTTAACATACCGCCATCAGTTTCCATGAAAGAAAGGAACTTCTTGCTCTCCATTTTTAAGGATTAGAGTTTTTTTTGGTTTTTTTGTTAGGATTCATGGTCTTTTAGATTTTTTTGTGTTTTATTTCGTTTTCAGTGAACATTATATCAAAATTATGAGACAAAAATAAGCCATTAGATAACTGAGTAATGGAATATTATCGATAGCCCCACAAAATTGCTGTCAATGACATTGTCTATACTTTTCAATCGAAATTTTGTGATATAATTATTTTATTATTTTTAATGTATTTACGCATGCGAAGCGAAATCTAACGATTTAAATTGTGGAAAGAAAAATAGTTAAAAGAAAAAGAAAAATAGAAAAAACCTGTTTTGTAATATAGTTTTCGTTTATTATTAGTAAAACATTATATAGTGTTGTTGTGGTATTTCTTAATTTTAAGTTTTAGATGTTTTAAGATAATCGAGTAATGGGAATATTATAAAAACCTTGAGAAATTTCAAAAATTCTATCAGCAGAGTGTCTGTATTCTTGCCTTGGTTTTGGGGAAGACTGATCAGAAAGATATTGATCCCTTCTAACTTTATTTATATACCTTGTTCTTTTTAAAGTGCCTTTATAAACTTTCATTCTTGGTTGGGTGATGAGAGCGATGAACTAAATGCTCTGTGGAAACTTTCAACAGAGTTGTCCGTTTTTGGAAGTCCTTCACATATGGCATCCTATATAGCAATTCCACAGCTCTATTTTATATGTTGTCTTCTCTCCCCACCCCTTGTTCTTGCGATCTACATTTATCTTCAAAATAGTCCATTAGTTGTTGAAACATAAGGGTCTCTTCTAACTTCTAAACTTATTTATACACCTTGTTCTTTTTGAAGTGCTTTTATAAACTTTCATATAGTTGGATGATGTGAGCGATGAACTAAATACTCTGTGGAAACCTTCAACAGTTTTGTCAGTTTTTGGAAGTCCTTCACTTATGACATCACAGCAATTCCAAACCTCTATTTTATGTGTTGTCTTCTCTCCCCAACCCTTTCGCCTTGGTCTCCCGATCCACATGTATCTTCATAATTGTAAATTAGTGGTTGAAATAAGGATCCCTTCTAACCTTATTTATATACCTAGCTTGTTCTTTTTGAAGTGTCTTTATAAACTTTCATATGGTTGGATGATGTGGGCGATGAACTAAATGCTCTGTGGAAACCTTCAACGAAGTTGTCTGGTCTCTCGATCTAGATGTATATTCAGAATAGTTGGTTGAAGTAAGTTTGTCTTCATTAAAATGTCGAAAAAGTCACTTTACACAAGAGAAGTAAAAACATTTCCTACACTGGCAATTCCGTTTTTTTATCATGCAAAATCGGCATTATCGCTGGATCTGTTCAGAGTGTCACTATTGCTATTAATTTTCCACTAAATAAACTGTCCATAGTGGAAAAACCAGGCAAATGGTTTTTTTTTGCCGTGGGAAAAAAAACGTGGACGTACTCCGCCCGGGGTAGGCGGAGCCAATGTCGGACTCGTACCGACTAAAACCACCATGGTGTTCCTTCAACTACTGCAGCCGGGGGCGTGGGAACCCCTAAGTATTCACACAACCACCCCCGACAGGTCCCGGCCCGCCACAAGCAGGCTTCCCTTCCTCCCTTCTCCCCGTGCAGCCTACCGTTTGCCGCACTCTCCTAGGCGGCGCACGCGGAATACTGGATTACTGCACGCCACCTCACCTCATGGGCCTTTGCCAGCTACGCCAGCTGGGCCAACTACGCCAGCTGTGCCAGCTACGCCAGCTATGTCAGCTGCGCCAGCTACGCCAACTGTGCCAGCTACGCCAGCTTGCTGCCAGGCCAGCATGCCACCTACGCCAACTATATCAGTTACGCCAGCTGCTGGTCGGGCAGCAGTCTACCATGAGTCTGCTGCTCGCAGGCCCCATCCTCCCGTAATTTTTTATAGAGGTTTTCTTCCTCGCGGTCCGGGTGGTGAAACCAACCAAAACCCTCGGTCCCAAGAGATGCGAGAACACTACTCAGCGGGCACTCCTGGGGTTACGAGATCGACGAGGGCAGGGAAGGACAGTCCCCCCGCTGCCTGCCCAGTCGCAGGGTGAGTACACACCGGGCCCGACCCTGCTCCTCTACTGTGCCCTCTGTTGGCATCAGAGGGACACGTGGAGAAACCCCTCATTGGCTCACATGGGGCCCCTCCCGTACCAGAATATTCGCCACAAGCAATAAGACCCCCCGAAGGTTAATCCATCGAAAGGGTTCCATTTCCCGTACCCAGGATGCACCGGCCTAACAACTGCCGTTCCCTCCAGACGTGTCCAGAAAGACAAGCAGCCGTCAGACACACGTGGAGGTTTTCTGGCCAGCACCCCAGGCACATGGCTTGGTCTGAGAGAATTTAAGCTCAAAAGAAGTAATAGAGGCGTTTTCACAATCCATCATGATTATTTTCTGATTCAAATTAAAGTGCAAAGTTTTTAAATCTTGTAACATTTTAATGTATGACATGTTTCTATATTTGTATTAGGTAAAAAAGCGTAAACCATAGGCATAACATTTGTTTGATAAATTACATGTATGGTGTAGAGTTGACACGAAATACATAGTCGGGCAACCTTTAAAGCTACCATCTACAAACCAAGTTTGTAGTGGTAACAAATAAAAGTATACAAGTATTGGTATTGGTATGTCGGGCCATTTTCCGCAACTCCACGCTTGGCGTGTATTTTGCGTGTGGGTGGGAATAACTTGTTTACTCGAGCCACCCCAGGTTCTCGAGGAAGGCCAGCATACGCTTGATGTTGTTGACTGTCTCTCGGAGAGTACCCGGATCTCCGAAGTACTTAGCCCTGTATGAGGCGACCTCCGGGCAGTTGGGCAGCTGTGTGTAACGGTACCTACCTTGTCTTCTTTGTCTAGAAGAAGTAAAGGCAGAAAATAAAATGAAAAATACTTATCGAGAGCAGATTTATTAATACAAAAAAAGTAGCTGTTAAAAAGTAAAGTCCTCAATTAATCGATCTCATTTTAAACACTATGAAATGAAAGCTTAGAACTGTTTATGTTGAAGTAAAACAATAGTTACTATTAAATAGTTCTGTTCAGATTGAAACATTGAATAAACAACATGTCTTGACGTTTCGTATTACTGCATTCTTTACCTACACCCAGGTTCAGGAGAACCCGCACACCAAGGTTCACTTCCAGCAACCCCTTCGTTACAAGAAAAACGTTCGTTCGTTCGTTGTTTTCTCTGTCTCCATGCAGGCACTGCACAGAGGATTGTCAGTCACACCTATGACAATGAGGTGTTTGTTAAATGAACCATGTCCGGTGTAGGCGGCTGTAACCGTACGTAGATGTTGTTTTGACAGCCGGAGGAGCTGTTTGGTGATCTTACCGTCAATGACGGGGAGTGCTTCCTTAACCTGTCCTGTCTGCATACCTCGTGGTTTATCCAGGAGTAATCGTGTTTGTCTCTAGTGCGTTTCCTTACCAGAGTACGAAAATGACCGAAGGGGAGAGGTATTATGGGTTCAGGTCCTACCGCGACTGTACTCGATCCCCTCCTAGCGAGTTCATCCGCTGCGTCATTTCCTCTAGAACCACTATGACCTTTAATCCATTGTAGAGTTATATTGTTGGAGCTGCCTACCCGATTTAATTTCTGGTGGCATTCGTAGATGAGCCCAGAGTTAACAGTACAACTGTTGAGAGCCAGTAGAACCGCCATGCTGTCGGAGAGTATTCTAATAGAGTGATCTTTTACCTCTCGTGCCATGACTGCTGCAGTTGCCAGTAAGATGCCCATACACTCAGCTTGAAATACCGAGTTGTAGACACCCAGTGGCGTAGAGATGAATATGTTTAGGTCAAGTATACAAGTATATATGATTCTTCTCGTGTCTACTGTCAAAAAGTAAAAGTCTTATTACTGTTCTTACACTCACCTATGAAAGAACCAGTATACTGCGTCGGGATTTGTACATTGACGGCACTGTTTGTATTAGTGGTCTATCAATATTGGAGCGAAAATTTAATTTCAAACAACATTTTTTGTTATGTAAGCTTAAACTGGCGTAATAGGTGCGATGGACTTAAAGGTCACAGTTGTAGGAAATTGACCGCAGTGGACTCGTTTTCTAACACTGCCGGCAGTTATCTGCAGATACGAGTAGTACGACCAGTACCGGAAAACGTTATCGATTTACAACTCTGCTAATGTCTATACATTTATTTCAACAGGAACAATATTAAATAAGTACCTAGTATATTTAGATTATACTTAGCTTTAGCAATGGACGATTCCTAGATGTTTGAACAAAAGTCAATAATCGACTCAGTCTCCAACGAAACGATCTAGATGTTTAGGATTTAACCATAACGGTAAGATTGGCACTGGCAGCGCCAGCCTTCGTACTAATAACGTATTTCTGCATTTTTGCCATCCATAATTCACTGCTAAACATGATGATAACCATATTAAATTATATATACATATTATTTTTTTGAGCAAATAAAGTTAATTTGAATTAGATTTTTTTTTACCCAGATCTAGACGAAGGCTTATCTTCAGTAGCGTATAAGTTGTATTTTAATTAAAGAAAATGTAATGGTGGGATTCAGTTACTATTTTCTGACACTAAAGTACGACAATTCGGTAATACAAGATTTTTTAACCACAATCAATCACAAATAAAACGAAAACCATAATAAACACGATGCATTCAGTATTTTACATAAGAACTGTTACGCCCACACAATACCATTCACAAGATAAAGTTATCTTCAAGTTTATAAATACGACACATCTGTGTTGACAGGTGGCACGCGGCCGTTATCTGCGCCATTGTTCATAAAACGACTCGATAAAAACTGCAGCGTGCAAGCAAGCTCAACATAAGTACACCAACTGAATGGCTATCATATATTCTGCTTATAGTTATACAGTCGACCACACGTATGTGGTAGCTGGCGTTGCCAGATGTTCTACTCTTGTCGGGACATCCCATTTTTCAGCCCTCTAAGAAAACGTACCGGTAGCACCTTGAGCGGGACGCTGAAAATCCCGCTTTTTCATCTACATACGTAGCCAATTTTGGTGCGATCAGTCAGCGAAGTAAGAAGCGCACGAGGGGAGCGGGCGACTGCGGATTGTAACCACTGTTGTGGATTTTGTCTACGTCCCGATATTTTCGCCACAGTCCCGCTTTTTTTTCTCATTCATGTCCCGATATTTGGAAAAACGGATCTAGCAACGGACTTTGATTTAATTAATTGATTTGTTTTCTTTGCCACTTTCAAAGTGATAGTGTTATAGACGGAAATAGATGGGTACGCCAAACTATTCGAAAGTCATGAGGTGATTTAAGTTAGTTTCGAATTAATTCGAAACTACCTAACCGTGAACTTTCTGTTCAGAATTTCTTTAAATTTATAAAGGTACGGAACCCTGATAGCGTGAGCCCGACTCGCTCTTGGCCAGTTTTTTTATACCGTTTGTTACTTTGATCGGCACCGTGTTACTGTTACCGGCAAAACTAATTGGCATGACCCAGTCATTTTCTTCGACCTCTGGGTCCTTTATTTATAATAATTGACACGGGGGTCATTGAATTTCACCCTAAGCTTAATGACCTTGTGAAAGGACATTTCGACACTCACTCACTCCGATTGCACGTGGTTAGACTGTCCTACCCCTAGGCCATAAAAAAAAGTGTGTGTTATTTAAAAGTGTGGAGCCAGAAGCTCGCAAAGGAGGTCCTGAGTGTAACGAGTACACGAGGCCGTAGCGTAGGTAGCGAGAGGGGGTGGTAGCGAGCATGCCATGGTGTTCCCCCTACCCTACTACTCCGGACTCCCACATCTCACCGGGTGCCGAACGCGTGATTAGTCGATTATCATTCCCAAAAAAAACCTAATTCTTTTTTTTCCAAAAACATATAGTCTTTCTTTTTTCATAGTCCAGTCCAGCCTCTAACCATAGAATAGATAATAATACTAGTATAGAAACGAAACTCCGGCCCCAGACGCGTTCAAATCCACGATAATAGCCTACCGTCTAGCGTACCTTTAAAGGGAATGCACAGTCGGGGTTTGCATCGCCTCACGTTTGCACGCGCGTGCCGTCAGTTGCGGACATGGCGTCAAAATATTGCGATGTATTCAATTGTGATTTATTTTTTACATTCTCAAACATAAGTACCTATATATTATTTTCTAGATTCTCCTGTTCATTTAAATCATTTGTCTTGTTCGTAAGTCGAAAGTATAAATGATAGCTGCTATAATCTAATTAAAATGATGTGTGCTGTGTAGATATGTAGGTATATGTCGCGGTAAGAAAAGTAAAGCCGTTTATTTATATCCCTAGTAATATAAGTACCTACCTACTTAGTTTATTTACGAAAGCGCATCATAACTATCACACTAACAGAGATATAGATATAACACGGTCTCAATCTAGAGTTTTTATGACAAACCCAAGCCCATTAAATAAACTTTAACCTGAATTAACCACCACACCAACATTATCATTAGTAACTGCTTGCCAATGATACTCGTACAAGGTACCTATAAACGTTTTCCTTATTTGATTAAATATTAATGATGTGATACTTTACTATTAAAGTAACGTAGGTACCTACCATTGCAGTGTAAAATATCACTAACAATACACGGGTAGTACCCGAATGCCCCCCCCCCCCCCAGAAGGAGGGTAATGTTTTTCTGGTGTATGTATAAATAAATAAATATTTTTGGGTCATTTTTTACACAGCACCATCTTGTCCCAAACTAAGCAGAGCTTGTAATATGGGTACTAGACAATGGATATAATACTTAGTTTTTTTTTTCTAAATACATACTTATATAATACATAAGCAACACCCAGCCCAACACAAACACTTATGTTCATCACACAAATATTTGTGTCCTGTGGGAATCGAACCCACGACCTCGTGATACTCGAACCACTAGACCGCATCGTCGTATCTATGTATGTTTGTCTGTTTCTCAGCCCCGGATCTTGATATTTTTCCAGGTGGGGTAAAAACTGCCGTCTGCCGCCCCACCAATTCTTAAAGCTTTATGTTTTTTTTTATTAAACATAGACATGTCGAACATTTGTTATAATTAGGATAGGACAGGATAAGGGTCTGCAATAAGGGTGCGTCGCAATAGCCTACATGACGGGCCTTAGCGCAATGGCGTTAAGGCCCTTCATGGAGGAGTGACTAGAGAGGAGCCATGGTGCCCTCACCTAAAGGCTGACGCAGATACTTTCGGGAGTCTCGGGGTACGATTGCTTCGGGAAGTATCTGTGTCGCATAGGCCGAGAATCGACGCCCGAGTGTCATCATTGCGGGAGCTGCCTTGGGGACAAGGCGCAGCCGCTTGGGCCACGCAGCGTCGTGACCTTATGACTACAGTAGGCGACAGTGATCTGTCGCTTCCGGCCGTTGTTCTATCTATGGTCGGGAGCGAGAGCACTTGGGAGGGTGTCGTCGCCTCCTTCTGCGAGGAGGTGATGCTCGATTGCTCGCTAAGGAGGTGTTCGAGAGGCGAGGACCACTCTTTCCATTTAAATCGCTAATAAATGTGAATGTTACTAAAACATTAATTAAGTATTTTAAACAGTAAATCAAAAAGAGATGCATCGGCCAGCCCTGCACCCTGCACCGGTGTGGAGGATAATATTTTGCGAAGTTTCCAAAATGCTCTCCTACACAATTGAATCTTTCAGTTTGTTCTCGAAATTGTGTCTACCAAGCTGAACTATCAGGCTTAGTAAGGTACAATATTCCTACGCGATTTTGAACACCAATCTCTTAATAACCCTCTGAAAAATGCCACTCGCAAGGGTTTTATTAATTTTTAGATTATACATAAAAAAAAAATTATGTATAATCTAAGTAAAAATATTCATTTATTTTGAGACTTATCGCGAGACTCGATAAACGTTCCTGGCTCATCAAGGATTGCAGATTTACAAATATAGCCTTATCCTTTTCGCACGCACGCTAATCTCCCTTAAATGTGTGTGCGGCGCTCGCTGACTGCGCTTCGCAAAGTCGAGGTGGTACGCTGGGTGTTGTACTCGTCTGCCACGCTTGAATTTGCCGCCTCCGGAAGTTGGCACCCGGGGCACGGACCCCGGCTTGCGTTTTCTGAGTATTTAACCAACCAACTGCGATCGCCAACCCGCCTGCCAAGCGTGGCGATTATGGCATATCCCCCCTTTAATTGGCGGAGGACTATGTGCAGCAGTGGACGTCTTTCGGCTGAAATGATGATGATGACCCTCAAGACCACCAACACATATCTACCCCAATCAACAGTCAGACTGTATATGTATTGAGTTTATTCACCAGCGTCCACAAGTATTTTCTCACGTTAATTTCTGTAAACATTTTCTTCGAGCTTTTTGAAATAGTCCTTTGAATAAATGCGTAAGATGTAAAAACTACACCTGAATTTTCTTCAAACATTATATAACTATTGCAATGAATCTTCCATGACAATAACTTACTCTGCTACAATAAATCTGAGAAATTAAATCAGCTAATTGCTAATTCATTGTTGTTGTTCATAATTATATGAATACATTAGTATTAACATCCTAAGATATTAATACTAATGTATTAGTATAGTCTGGGGCAACTCCACCAACATAAACAGAGTGTTTTTACTGCAAACAAAATTCATAAGAGATATAACAGGAACTCCCCCTTTTGACTCCTGTAGACCTTTATTTAAAAAACTTAAAATAATGACTCTGGTTTGTATGTACACTTTTGAGATTGGAAATATATATATATTTGGAGTATTTGTGAAAACGCAACCACATATTTTTGTTACAGCTAAATATATGATGTTACCTAGAAATACAAGGAATGGAGACAGGCTTGTGCTTAATTGTATGTGCTTGACCGATGCTGTGTGTTGGCGATGATGCACCGCCTGCTCGACTTACCTAAGTAAAGGCCTGAATTTAAAAATATATTAGAATTAAGTATAGCGAATAAGTTATTAGTTATGTTTAAAATACTAAGTAGGTACCTACCTGTCTTACCTGATATCGTCCTGAAATGTATTGAAAATACTTACTTATTGTTCATGTACATGTGTTATTGGCTAAAATAAAAAGGCAGAAATACTGAGGGTGCAAAAATGGAAAATGTTATTCATATTATGCTTACTTACCTAGTTACCTATAGTTAGGTACAGATTCGGGGCGTCGTCGCTAGTCGACCACCCCCCTCCCGCGCACACGTAGCGCGGCCAGTCGCCCGTTAACCTTGAATGCGAACAAGCGCATACTAATTCGATTGTTGCACCTTCGGTACGGCTCCCGATTTTCAAGTGATTTCCTTTTTTTTCTTTCGCAACCCGAACGCCCCACCTGCATCGCTCACAAAGTTGGTCCTTCGAGCCGGATCTTTATGGTTCTTATCTCACTTTGGGGTCGATAACCCTAATAAGAAGGAAATGAGATTAGTGTTTGATGCCACCGCTAAATGTTATACTGTGAATGCTTGGAAAATGGCTTGTCCCAATACGGATTTGCCCCTCATTCCGTCCTCCCAGAGACGATTGGACGAGCCTCTCTGCAGTTTGAAACGGAATCATCTTTAAAATACGTCAGTCAATATTGCCGAGCATGCCCGTCTACTGGCTGTGGGCTAGTGGGAATCGGGATTGTCGCTTAAGGCCCTCCCGACCCCCAACTTAGGCACTATGTTGGATAACACGACTTTTCGGTTGGCTAGTGCTTACGGTTAGGCGCTCCTTGCGTTGCTCCACATAGGTGTCATTGTGGTAAAGCGGTTGACAGCGTCGGACACCATGGCCTTTCTTGTTGCAGGAGTGCAGGCCGCATAGCACGGCACGCTAATATTAACGGCATTATTCGTCGTGCTCTTGCTACCGCCGGTGTACCAGCCGTATAAGAACATAATGGGTTGGCACGTGACGATGGAAAAAGACCTGACGGCATGACGTTATTGCCTTGAAAGATGGGTAGGCCTCTGGTGTGGGACGCAACCTGTGACGACAATCTTCCTCCATCCCACCTTCCTAGCTCTGCAGGCTGTACCTGCGCTGCCGCTGCAGCTGCGGAGACCGTCAAGCGGCGCAAATATAACAATCTCATTGGTTGTCATGATTTTGAGCCGTTTCGGGTTGAAACGCTCAGGCCATGGGGTTCAAGTGCACGGCTCATTTCCAAGGAAATATCTAAGAGACTGGTCGACGTTTCGCGTAACCAAAGGGCTCGCTTGTTCCTTGGGCAAAGAACAATGATGTGGAGGAGTTCTTCGACGCCTAAGTCCACCTTTTTCAGTGTTATGTTTTAATTTGTATTTTGTACATATTTATACCATACATAAATTAATTTGAGATGTGTATAAAGTTATAGTAAAAATTTAATATACCTAGACGTTGACACTGACGTTGTCACAAACTCGGTTGTTTTTTTAGCTGAGTGTGCTGAGGCGTTGTCTTCAAAATCATCGGAAAAAGTTGTTCAACCAACACTTTGATGGTAACAGTTAGGTAGGTACTTCTCTGGTCCAGAGACGCAAAGTGAGACTTAACGAGAACCACCAATCAACGCGACGGCATTTTTGGGCTTCAATCAAATGATGGGGTCCATCTAGCGCAAAGATTCCTAACATTCAAATGTTCATGTAAGATATTTTGTACTTAAATACCAATGCCAAAACTTGCCCGAATCTGCTAGTAGATCACTTTCTTGTCAGATTATATCATGAGGCGTACAGCATTGATGTTATTTCAGTCTTCGCTGTTAAAAAACGCCCCTGATGTTGATAATCAGTGAGATTGATACCACCTCTCTTGAAATCGTTAAACCGCACGAGATGGTGCTTCATCATGAAATGCTAACCGAAATCTACCTTACCATTGTGGCTGACTGAGACCACAACGAAAAATGTAAAAAATCATGGATCGAAAATTTTCTTGCCTTAAATTCATGTCGACGATGACACGCTTTAAAATGGCAGCCAATGTTTAGAAAAAAGTTATAAATTGATGCAGTGTACGCACGGCTACACATCAAGCTGTACTATTCCAGTATAAGCTGATCTCGCATTGTACGGAAAGCTTAATACAACGCGAGGTCAGCTTGTACTGGAAATGTACAGCTTGATGTGTAGCCTGTGTACCTACTTGGATTAGTAAAGTGTTCCATTTTCGAATGTAATATTCTTTATTTAAATATTATTTTTAAACTGGCCAGTTCTAAGAACTTTCAGTATCACCCTCGTATTACCATATTTGCTTAGTTTTTGTTTTATAACGACATATTACTTAACTATTGGTTCTTAGGCCCCGTTGTTTGATCAGTAGTAAAATATGACTAATAGTTAATTTAACCATTAGTTCATTAACAATAGTTAAAACTTTAACAATAGTTAAACTAGAAATATATTGAAGGCCCCGTTGTTTGATCAGTAGTCAAGTATACTATCAGTAAAAATACGTTGGTTAAACTGACAAATAGTACAAAATTACAAAATACTGTTGTTGGATCAATAGTTAAACATGACTATAGTTAAAATCATTGACAATTTGTTAAAAAGTTACTATGCATGGACAGAGGAGTAACTTTGACCATTAGTTATTGTAAATTAAAAATGTACTTAGATCATCCTCTTTCTCCGAGCCTTTTTCCCAATTACGTTGAGGTCGGCTTCCAGTCTAACCGGATGCGGCTGAACACCAGTATTTTACACGGAGCGACTGCCATCAGGCCCCCTTAACCCAGGTATTGGGTAATACCGATATCCTAAGGTTACCAGTTGTCTGACTTTCGGACTTCTGACTACCCATAACGACTGCCATATATATTCTTATGGTAACCGGAACCGACAGCTTATCGTGCTCTCATAGGCACGGAGGGGTATCGATGTGCATCGAAACGGTCACCCATCCAAGGAATGACCGCGGTTAGCGTTGCTTAACCTTGCAGATCTTGCAATCTACGCGGTTAATACTTAGCCACGAGCCCCCAAAAAAGAAAGACCTTAAATATAGAAGATTTTGAATTTTCTTCTGATGACGATGAAATTATTGTGAATATTTATTGAACCGCCGCGCACCGCCCCAAAAACGTTCAGAATATTTATTGAACCGCCGCGCACCGCCCCAAAAACGTTCAGAATCAGAAGTATGTACCTAACTAGATTTTGGGATGAAGTTCATTTCTTTGAAAGATATATGTATGACGAGACGACGGAGGGCGCAAGTCTTCGTTCTCATATTTATCCGAGTGATGATCAGCAGGTTGACCAAGCATGAATATATACAATATTTCAAGAATCAAAATCAGAACTAGGTACAGGGAATGCAGTGAGGTTATTTGTGACATAATATCACTAATCTGTGGTCGTGTCGTGATGACATATTGACTGACAGTCCGTCTTGACAACCAAATTCTTTTTAAAAAGCAAAAATAATATGATCAATATGTAGATACTCTTTGAGGGGCTCGTAGCTAAGCAAAGACTGCGCGGATTGTAAGATCTGCAAGGTTAAGCTGCACTTGCCGCGGTCAGTCTGTGGATGGGTGACCGTTTCGATACACCTCGAAACCCCTCCGTGCCTCGGAGAGCACGTTAAGCTGTCGGTCCCGGTTGTCATACGAATATCTATGGCAGTCGTTACGGGTAGTCAGAAGCTTGAAAGTCTGACAACTGGTCTAACCTCCGAATGTCAGTATTACCCAGTAACTGGGTTGCGGGGGTCTGATGGCAGTCGCTCCGTGTAAAATACTGATGTTCAACCACATCTGGCTAGACTGGAAGCCGACCCCAATGTAATTGGGAAAAGGCTCGGAGGATGATGATGATGTAGATACTCTTTGGAATATATTTATATATTGCATTAACAATAGTTAAGGCCTTACCAATAGTTAAAGCAGAAATACGTTGTTTGAAGATATTTTTAACAATAGTTAAATATAACAATAGTCAATGGTATTGCTGGTGAAGAGATAGGCGACAGGCGGTTCAATAAATATTCACAATAATTTCATCGTCATCAGAAGAACATTCAAAATCTTCAAAGCATCTTCCTATATTTAAGTCCTTTCTTTTTTGGGGGCTCGTGGCTAAGTATTAACCGCGTGGATTACAAGATCTACGCTAGCCACCGTCCTTGGATGGGTAATAGTTTCATTGCACATCGAGACCCCTCCATGCCTTTGAGAGAACGATAACGGGTTGATACGGATTGTCAGAAGCCTGAAAATCTGAAAACTGCTCTAATCTTAGGATGTCGGTATTACCAATTACCTGGGTTGCCGGGTTCTGATGAAAGTCGCTCCGCGTAAAATACTGATGTGCAGCCGCATCTGGTTAGACTGAAAGCCGACCTCAACGTAATTGGGAAAAAATCTCGGAGAAAGACCTAGATTTTATTTCTAATTTACAAAAACTATAAGGGTTCCTTGTAGGAACTACGGAACCCTAAAACGAATAGTCAAAGTTGACTACTCTGTCCATGCATAGTAACTTTTTGACAAATTGTCAATGATTTTAACTATAGTCATGTTTAACTATTGATCGAACAACAGTATTTTGTAATTTTTTACTATTTGTCAGTTTAACCAACGTATTAACTAATAGTATACTTGACTATTGATCAAACAACGGGGCTGACTGTTTTATTTTTGACAGCGGATAAATACTCATTAGAGATTTTAAGTACCTTCCAATTCAAATCATGCATCATTTTCAGTTTAGCTCAACTAATGCCTTGCTAAAATATTACGGCGCTAGTCGGCAAATAAATAAGTTTAAGATATAATATATTTTTTCATTTACGTTTCAGGGGTGCGGGCGGAGGGGGGATGTTTGGTGACGTCAATATCTCAGCCATTTTGGATTCGCTAAGTGTAAGCTACGACAAGAGAGTCAGGCCGAATTATGGAGGTTCGTATACAAGTATTTGTTGTATATGTTTTTTTTACAAAAATTGTTTCATCTTAGCTTTGCGGATTTTAATAGGGATTTTTATAGCGAATAAAGCGGATTTTTTATATTATAAACATTACAACTCCCGCAGACTACAGACGAAACTGTCAGCTGATATTTGGGTGATATAATTTTTGTATGGGCTATCGGTATCCCCGTACTAATTAAGGATTCGACTAAATTATCTACCGATTAAAAGTCTGCAGTCTGTGGGGTGCTTATTGTGATTGTTAAAGCTTTCGAATTACCAGTCAGTAAAAATTATATATTTATTGATGTTTAAACTTGTAAATTAATTAAATACAAGTCGATCTAAAATAATGTAGGTACTAGGTATCTGCATGATAATAATAGGTACCTATTCTTTAATTATTTTAATCTTTTAGTACCTACATTCAGTTTTTTTAAAGAACCGGAGCTTGTTTTATTTATTTATTTACATACATGATTGTGTGTACCAAGTTCCTTTAATAAATGTGTACATACATGATTGTTTTTAAAAAGCCAACATTGAAATGGGTGGTGCAAGAAAGTATGTCTTACAATAGTTATCGTAACTACAACATCAGATAATGCTTTATTGAACTACAATACAAAACATTAATAGTTTTAAATTAGTAAAGCGATCAAAGTTATGATATGCAATTAAAATACATGGTTCAACAGACAAGGAAACATTGTCTTTCAAACAATGCATTTGAGAACCTTGACGTGGGCACGTCGAAGGGCCATTTTATAAGGGAGTAATATCCTGGCACAATAAAAAAACAATGGGGCACGTTAACATTCAAAATGCGTTGACACTGTAGCGGTTAATGTTACATTATTTTTATTTTAACGATATAGCATTAAGAAAGGGCGAAACCAAAAAAAATACAGGGTAGCCTCGGGTAATATAACCGATGTAATATTTCAGGACCGCCTGTGGATGTGGGAGTCACCATGTACGTGCTCTCCATCAGCTCCTTATCTGAAGTGAAAATGGTATTTAATGCTGCAAAACTACATACTTTTACGTAGATGGTCATTTTAGAACGAGAAATGACAAAAACAGCGATTAGGGTAGCGGTCCTCGGTCGAGCGAAGGACTTTTTTTGTAAGATTTTCTTTAAAAAGGTGTGTTGTCCACGTTCGATCTAGGGACTCGGGGCGTCACGTCACCGTCCCCTGGTTTGGTTTTCACGGCACGAGGCGCGCGCGCCACTCACGATTGGGCTTGATTGCAGGTCCGCCAGTGGAGGTGGGCGTCACCATGTATGTGCTCTCTATCAGCTCCGTCTCCGAAGTGCTCATGGTACTCGCCACTGTCAGCTCACGCTTGTCTCGGTCGCTCCGGCCGCGTGCTGCGCCGCTGCGACCGAGCAGCCCCAGACACGAGGCTGCGAGCATGCCGGCGTTATGGAGCCGACCACCCGGACGGCGACGCACTACTCACTATAATTCCTCTTTTATAATATTAACATTCAAAATTATACGTAACGCGCGTTTCCTAGCGCTCCCATGCAATGTGGTGGTGTGCCTCTCCGGGTGTGTCTTCAAAAATACATAATAAAATGTACCTTGCCATAAAGCATCCCTCCAAGCAAGACACTGTCGTAAATTCGCTCTATTGTTATGTTTTGTTTTTTAAGCTTTTTATGTTCTTGAGTAGGTATTTGTTGTGACTGTGGGTTTCTTACTATTATTTCTCAGACGCGCCCCTCACCTATAAATTTCTTACTTTAATATGAATGAATGAATGTATTTAATGTTTCTGTCGTTTTCCAGTGAGCTCTGGTTAGACGAGAAAACTAGAAACACTCGCTGTTTTTTTACAGTCGTTGTCTTTGTAGGGGAGAGATCCCGAGCTCTGAAATTTATCGATAAATACTGCAAGGGCAAGTCCTATACTTATTTAGTCGTAATACATCATAGGTAGTTGGTATAAAGCACAGGCATAGTAAAAATATGGACGAAGTGCTGCGAACAATCATAGTGAAGCGAACAAAACCGTGCTTCTCCGTGTACAAACCAGCGCTCACGCACACACATGTACTTCGAACCGTGCTCATCGCCCTCAGTACACATGTCGCGGCATTGTCCAGTAGAAGAAAAACCTAAACTGGTTTATGTTCTACACTGTATCTGCCAAATGTATGTATTTTGTTTTTTTGTGGAAATAAATAAATAAAATAAAAAGCATCGCGAAAACAAATATCCTTCAGGTGCATGGTGTGTGCGTGAGCGCTGGTTTGTACGCGGAGGAGCACGGTTTTGTTGCCTTCACTGTGATTGTTCGCAGCACTTTGTCAAAGTAAATATTATTTTCTGAGATCCCGTATGTGCTTAATGGCTCTTATACCATCAGACTATCGTAAAATGAGAAGCAATCAAATATTGTTGGGCCGTGATTAAAATTTTGTATACCAAGCCTATGAACTACCCTTGACAAAGGTTCCAAAGTACAGATGTCGGACTGAGACCAGGGTGTATGACCCCTAGTGGAAACCAAATCAAGGGGACTTTTATAGTCACCTCAGGACGTGACCCTACCCGGATACTAGATATAGAACATACCTAGTTATAATTCATCAAAAGTACACGTACCAGTATACATTTGCATTGCATGGACACTTTCACGGTTATTTTTCGTGTTTGGTTACTCAAATATTCTAATCGTTCAAATTTATAAATGGACTCTAGCAAAATTATGTTTACACGAAATCATGAACACTATCGGCTTTTGCTTTTTACTTTTTTTTTATTTGATAACTTTTAAATAGCATTATTTCAACATACCTACTAATACGTGTACTTTAAATATTAATGTAAATTAATAATATTGAACATCTTACGATGTTATACTACAATATGATTTAAACCAAATCATAATAAAATTAAAGATTTTTGATTTAATTGAATTTTAATAAAAGGAATACTTTATTAAAATTAATTTACTAAAAATATTTTTACAGTCCTAGAAAACTAGATTCTTCGATAATTCCATGGCCTTCGATCTCACTGGTTGTAACTATTTGATTGAAAATAATAATGTTCATAATTATTTACACACAAAAACAACATTATTTTTCGAAATGGTAGTTGCCAGTTAATTGGCTATTTTAATTTAAAATTAATTATTTTTATTACTATGTCAAGCGTTCACGTGAAAAATTTTTATACAAGATGAATATTCTGTCAATTTTCTTTTAAAAGCGCAGCAAATAATTTTATCAGTTCGACATCGGAAACTTGGCGTAGTTATACAATAAGCATAAATTCAATTGTTTACATAATTCCTGTTAACTTCACACTTGACTTGCCTAGCTTGGTGTGTCTGCTATCATCGATTTGGCGCGAGATGACTAACGGTGTACAATTTCAAACATTTAATCGAATTTGCCTTCCGGTACTACGCTTGATGTAATTAACTTTAAAATGATTCTACATGTAGGTATATGAGGATCGACAAAAAAAAAGATGTTTGCTGATAAAGTTATTTCGCTGACGATGACGTCCGAATCGGGCAGACAATGAATGTGCCTCGGCGATAACGTTTTGTTGCATTGCATTAATTAAACAACTTTATATTTTAAGCTGTAGGCGGCTTTACAAACGAGTCATATGGCCGGATTACATCCATTGTTGTTCCACTGTAAGTCAATCAAGTGCCGCTATTATTTCCTACAACAATAGAAAATGTTTCAGGATTTCACCCTGGATTTCTACTTCAGGCAATTTTGGACAGACCCCAGGCTTGCTTACAAAAAAAGGACGGGTGTGGAGACACTCTCAGTCGGCTCTGAATTTATTAGAAACATATGGGTACCTGACACCTTCTTTGTTAACGAGAAACAGTCTTATTTCCACATAGCTACCACAAGCAACGAATTCATTCGCATTCATCATTCTGGATCTATTACTAGGAGTATAAGGCAAGTGCTTTTTATATTAAAAAGGCAACTGTGTATTTTTTTTATTGCAACAATCATAAAAGTCTTTCTGAATTTTATTTATATTTGTTCACAGATTGACTATTACCGCTTCTTGTCCGATGGATTTGCAGTATTTTCCGATGGACCGTCAATTATGCAACATTGAAATCGAAAGTTGTGAGTTGAAAGTTTTCCTTTAAAATTATATCGTTTGAGCTTTGAATACTACTTATAAAAACCAAGAGAGCCCTACTTTAAATAATGTTTCATTTTGCTTTATAAAACAAATTACTTACTCAATGTAAAAAGTACTTTTATTACTTGAGCTGCAGACATGAACTTTTCATGTTTGGTAGATATATTATCTAACTTAAAGATAGTTGAGAACGCTTAAGAACTTGTAGTACGTCCGACATATATTTGACGCTGCATTAATTGCAACATTCCTCACCCTTGGTAGACCGTTAGCCTTAAATATATTCACCTGTTCAAATATTAAGAAACCCCAGTGCAATGGGTGCTTATTTTATCGTTCCATATCTCTGCATGGTACAGTCGGCTACACCATGCGGGACATCCGATACAAGTGGAACGAGGGGCCCAACTCTGTGGGCGTGTCCAGCGAAGTATCCCTGCCGCAATTCAAGGTGCTGGGCCATCGGCAGCGAGCCATGGAGATTTCACTTACAACAGGTACACCGCAACAATGCAACATACAAACATTTATCGAATACTAATCGTTGGCGCTTCTTCTTTACTTCATCTATCGAAATTTGCCCGCATGCGTTCGCTTCTGCCAGAACTTTCCTTATGTGACCTCGTTAAGTAAAATAGAGCTTTGACTTCGATTTAATAAATAAGTCCATACATAAGCAATACTAAACTGTTACTTACAATGTGAACTTTTATTGCAGGAAACTACTCGCGACTGGCATGCGAAATTCAATTTGTGCGTTCGATGGGATACTATTTAATTCAGATATATATTCCATCTGGCCTGATTGTCATCATATCATGGGTGTCATTTTGGTTGAACCGAAATGCGACACCTGCCAGGGTGTCACTAGGTGTTACCACTGTATTGACGATGACAACGCTCATGTCATCGACGAACGCCGCTCTGCCCAAGATATCGTACGTCAAGTCCATCGATGTATATCTAGGAACCTGTTTCGTCATGGTCTTCGCTAGTCTACTAGGTAACCATATAAGCAAGCATGATAAATAATAATAGCATCTTAAAATACTTGTTTCGTTGCCAATTAGAAAAAAAACTAAAAAAACTCGTTGCGTTTATTCAAATTTAAATTGAGTTATATGCAGATTTTAATATAATAATAAACAGTAGAATTCAATACACATTTTTTTTGTATATTATTATTGTTTATAAATTGTTAACATTAAGCAAGGATGCTTTAATTGGGGGAGGCCTATGTCCAGTAGTGGACGTCTTTCGGCTGAAATGATGAAGCAAGGATGCTAAATAATAATAGAATCAGAAATATCTGTTCCGTTGGTTATTAGAAAAATAACTTTAAAAAACTCATTTAGTACATTCAAATTTAAAATAAGTTAGATGCAGTTTTTAATATAATAATGAATGGTATAATTCGATATATTATTTCTTAAAAATATTTTATCGTGTAACACTGCCCAGTCATTTCACATGAATTTACTTGCGTAAGATGCTGCGCCGTTCATATGAATTTTTCTCGGCGATGTTCGGAGTAGTAAGAAATATGAGAAATCACTGACCGTTAACATTTCATTGTAGAATATGCAACGGTGGGCTACATGGCAAAAAGGATACAAATGAGAAAACAAAGATTCACTGCAGTTCAAAAAATGGCTGCTGAAAAAAAAATGCTAATAGACGGTCCGCCGGGGACATCAGAGCCTTTGCCCCCGCCAAGGACCAGTACTCTGACAAGGCCTCCACCACCTAGCAGATCATCGGTAAGATAACAAAAAAAAAACATCCTTATGTAACACATTTATAGAAAATAATTAGGTATATAATTTGTACAGGAGGTCCGATTCAAAGTTCACGATCCCAAAGCATATTCTAAAGGTGGCACTTTAGAAAATACTATCAATGGTGCTCGAGGTCCCGCTCCTGGACCTGCCTCGCAGCCTGACGAGGAAGCTGTACCGCTTCCACATCTGATTCACGCATCCAAGGTACTATTCGATAAAACATAACTACAGACTAATAATATTCTTAGTAAAGCGATTGTTTCAGTTAATTGGCATGCAAATGCGAGTAATCCATTTTATTTTTGCATTGCGATTGCGCCGCACAAGCAACAGCGAACTGTTTTAAAATACTTATTCAAATGAGAAAGTGCAAAATTAATCGTCAAAATCAAGAGAAATGATGTTTACAGGGTATCAACAAACTGCTTGGCACGACACCTTCGGACATCGACAAGTACTCACGCATCGTGTTTCCTGTCTGCTTCGTTTGCTTTAATCTAATGTACTGGATTATTTACCTTCACGTGTCCGACGTCGTGGCCGACGACTTGGTACTACTAGGCGAGGAAAACTAAGTTCTCTTCAATAAACAATACCGGACTTGTTCAATCTTAGGGTGCTCATCGTCAACCATCCACCAAGATTCGGTAAAGTGCTTTTGAATCCTAGAAACAATCGGTAATCTATTAGTGTTCTACGATGATAAACTTATAAATATAACAGTAAATGAAAATCACTATGAATATAATAGATACGTGCCGTGTATATAGGTACTGGTAATAATGAATTCTTTTAGAAAATAGAGATAATATAAAGTTCAAACATAAGTCAATCTGTCTAAGAGACAAAATGTTATATCTTCAATAGTTATCAGTTTTAAAATAAACGTGTATGTCTGCGCAAGTAACATTTACTCAACCATTTGATTAGATTGGTTTTTGTTCTCAATAAGAATGCAAGTTTCTTTCTTTATTAATCGCTCGTTGTGGTAGCAGTTTTCAGCGCTTTTTTCTGCTAACTTCAAACGATGGCTGTCTTTACTTCTCTAGTTGATTAAGTAGCGACTACTATAGAATAATTATCACTAATAACAGACTACTTTCTGCGATAAATTGAACAGGCGCGTATTAAAATACTAGCCAACTGTGCCCTTAGAACATAAGTAATAGTACCTATGTTATACGTGTACGTTGAGTACACAGAATCAGTATTTATACATAGTAAACTATATTATATAAAATTAAAGTAATAGACTCAGTAGAATGAAAAAAAAAACTATTAAAAACAAAATGCCCATATTAGTGGAATAATTATTAAACAAACAATGGTGTCGATTCTCTTGTTCACGAACTAAATTTATTTTAAACTATCACTCTCTTATACTAACAGTAGATACAAGAAAGGGATGGTAACAATTTTAGGACTGGCAAATTAGTTTACATGTTACATTTATCTGTATTTTAGTGGGCACGTTCCGAGATCACGACTAAACTTGTATGGAAATTTTAATTCAAACCCATTTGAAAGCTCTAAACTTGTTGCCATCCCTTTCTTGTACCTACTATTAGTAAAAGGGAGCGATAGTTTAGTTCGTTAACAAGAGAATCGGCATCAATATACATCCATTAGTAAGTAAATACAAAATGTCTAAATACCAAGAAGATTCAGTTCAGTATAATTCATAAGTATAGAGTATTTATTTAAATGTGGATATAATAGACGACAATAGCCCCTTATAATAATAGTATAGTTCATTCATGAATTAAACTTTCCGTTACTAGATGGGTAAGGCCAAAAAACATTATAATACAACCTTATTCTTAGTTTATACTAAACCTCTTAAGGGGTCATTGAACTTATAATTATGAACAACTTTTACTATGGGACCAACCCCGAAATCGCGAAAAAAATACAGCTAATCCCTACATTTGTGTTCACATTAATCGACAAAATATAGGGAACAGACGTTTTTTTTTCGCGATTTCAATGTTGGTCCAATAGTAAAAGTTGTTTATAATGATGAGTACAATGGACCCTTAAGAGGTTTAGCATAAACGAAGAATATGGTTATACTTTTTTATGCCATGTTTGGGTTGATAACACTAAAATGATTTTTTAACCGACTTCAAAAAAAGGAGGAGGTTATGTATTCGGCGTTTTTTTTTCATTTTATTTTATGTATGTACACCGATTACTCCGAGATTTGTGGGCTGATTTACGTGGTTGTTTTTTTATTTGGTAGAGGAAGACCGCGCGGTGGTCCCATATAAATTTTATTGACTTAGGTTGATTAGTTTTTTAACCAGCTTCAATAAATCAGTTTATTTTAGCTTCGCTTATCTAGATGATCTGCTCATTGGTTCGTTTTTCTGAGCATTCATGGCCGATATGCGTGTTTTTTTTACACGATAGTGATTGGACGTTTGGAAGAACATGAGCGAGACGTTGCCCAGCAGTGGGATAGCAAAGGTTAATAAAAAATATATTCTCAAATTGGTTATATAAACATTTATGAATCAACCCTCGCAATTATCAACTAAAAAGTATGAAATAAAAACTTTTTAACAAAAAATAAAACCGACTTCAAAAACCTTAACTAAATACATAACCACCTCCTTTTTTTGAAGTCGGGTAAAAAGTAAAAAATAATCTTTATATGTATTTTAAAATCTTAACATAAACCAATATTTTGAAGGCGGCGCGTGATTTTCATGTACGTTCACATAAACTGTTTTTTATTTATTATAGATATGCGCTCGACGGTACATTATATTTACATGACGCAAAGGGTCAATCACGCGCCGCCTTCAAAATGTTGGTTTATGTTAAGATTTTAAAATACATACAATGATTATTTTTTACTTTTTAGTTAAGGTTTTTGAAGTCGGTTTTTTTTTTAAATTGAAACTTCAATAATATATAAGGTCAAATCAAATTAGTAGGTTTACATAGCATTTTTAAAGAAATATCAGATACCATAACACGACAACTGTTTTTAAATACGAAAAACAATTTTATTATACGCACATCACTCGGCCGTTGACCCCATGATCAGCTGGCTCCAGTTGAAATTATGAGTTCTGAAAATCAAATTTGTTCTTGTTATATTGTCATTAGTTATTGATACCCATCACGTCTGTGAAGTTTTGCCAGCTAATTTGATTTAAACCTTCTATATTTATATGAACTTGTTGTGCTCACCAAATATAAGCTTCGTTTAATGTTTAAAATAACTGTTTTTCATGAACAGTTTTATGAACTCCAAAGAAAAGTGTCATGTCGCTGTAAAAACTGTGCCTTAAACTTCTTGGGATACAAAGTGGATAATTTAATTTGACTTATCAAACTATCTAAATTTTTAACTCAGTAACTTATAAATATATTACTTTATAGTGTTAACTTTGATTTTGTTACCAAAATTTATTTAAAAAATCTTTTTCGTGAATTTTATCGCATAAGGGCCATAAAGGACGTTGATCAACTTGTATCGGGCTTTGAGCGGGATTTGTAACTCAATAAAATCAAGGTTAATTTCAAGTATAAAAGTATGACTTAGATTAATTGCTTCATAGTACTTTGATATCTAGCAGGGTTTCAAAAATATTGAATTTTGAAAATGACTGAATCAAAACACCACACACAACACCCCCCACACAAACAACACATACAACACCCCCCACACAAACAGCACATACAACACCCCCCACACAAAAAACACAGAAACAAAATTTGACATATTTATTGTTCCAAGAAGAGCAACCGCCAAAAATATTGAAAGTAGCTGTTCGTGGAATACTTCAGTTGCGATTTGCTCAGGTGATATTCTAGCTGTTGCTTTTCGTTATCGTCGTAAATCATTCATATTTTTTGCTAAAATCGTTTGTTTTTCATTGAAGATTGTGACCATATATGTTACCAGTGAATGGTTGTTATGTTATACATAATTGTATATTATCGTTATTTTTGTATCAAGACATGGTTTATAATACCTACTTTTGGATAGGTAAATTAATTTTGATTTTAAATCATTTAGGTTTCTTGGTTTTCATATTTATATAAACGATTTCTAAGATGAGGTTAGGTGTCAGTTTAACTTCATGCTTGCTGCTTGAGCAGGATTCGAAGCTGCGATTCAGTACACCAGTCACTTTAACTACTAAATTACCGTGAACTCTGCTCATGGTATTAAATAAACCTACTGACAGGAACTTTTGAAATGTCAGGCTTTAGTTGCACGGTTCCAAATTGTGGGTCCTATGTATGGAGATAAACCGGCAAGAAACTCTATGGATAAGAAACGGTAAGCGACTGGTGTACTGAACCAGAAGTCTACACTGGCTCTTTATATATATTTAGTTGACATATGTATATACTAAAGTAACCCTGTATATATGTATGTTACGCATTTTCTGTATGGAAAACTTGTTATTTTGATTTTATCAGATGTCTTTAACTTTTACTTAAAAACAACAGCGATATAGAAAAAATGTGGGCTGATAACCTAAAATAAAACAAAATAGTTGAAAAAACAAACAAAACAGTGAAAATAAATATCTATATCTATCTCTAACTGCCTCGTTGGTCTAGTGGATGCAAAGCGCGACTGCCGAGCGTGGGGTCCTGGGTTCGATTCCCGGGTCGGGCAAAGTGTTATTGGTTTTTTTATTATGAAATTCTCAGTAGCAGCCCGGAGTCTGGATTTGTGACTGGTCAATGGCAATAGGCTCGCCCCCTATTACATGGGACTATAGCATAACTGGCGGAATGTGGGTGTATTATTACACCTCTGCCTACCCCTTCGGGGAAATACAGGCGTGATGTTATGTTATGTTATGTTTATCTATCTCTATAAGGGAAAAAATTAAATTCTAATGTAGTTGAAAATGTTAACGTTCTACAAAAGGCAAGACTAGCAGAAACGTAAAATGCAACTAGTAGGCATTCGAGAGGAAAACGTTTAAAGATAAAATAAAAAACTTACAGAAGAGACTTGAGTCATTGAGAAAAAAAGTAAAACGAAAAATTTGACACAAACCATTGTAGCATCAAAAGAAAAGATATAACATAATTCAAAACCTTCTCACCTCTAAAATACATGATCCAAATGAAATCCAAAAGATAAATTAAAAGAAAAAAAATGGAGAATATAATAAAACCGGCCAAGAGCATGTCGGGCCATGCTCAGTATTATAGGGTTCCTTAAGTAGGTCTAATTACAAACGAATCAAATCGAATATTAATCATTGCTATTTTAGTTTTTGCAAACAGCGCCACCTATCGCTAAATTAAAGAAGCGAAATTGTAGAAGTGTGTCATATCAATATAACAAGTTACTTTTTGTTATATTTTAAATAGAAAGTAAAAAAGGAGCATTATTTGCTAAGATCATTTTTCTCTAAGGTCAATTACCTTTGAACTAGGATGTCTTAAGTATTTTGCAGTTTTCTCACTATAACTCGAAAATTTATAATCACATTATACTCGAAATAATTTTAAAAGAGAGTTTTTACAAAGGTCTATAAATGTGGAAGATTATAAGTTTCCACGTTGCATAGTTTAGAAATGGCAGGATGGGGGACACATTGCAAGGCATTTTGGCGGGCTGAATTTCGCAGATGGTATATTTGATAAAAAAGTTGTGTATGAAACATTACCTTCATTTTAGTAGACCTATTCGATGATACCACACACGAGGGGGTGCAGCGAAAAAAAAAATTTCATCTCCATTTCACATGTACCTATGGGCGCCACCCCTAAAATACGTAATCAAGATTTTTTTATTCTTTTAAAATTGAGATCTATATTTAGACCATTTTTAACAAAATTTCATTTACTTATGTTTATAACTGTAGAAGTTATTAAACTAAAAAGGATTAGGACAGACGGACCGACGGACAGACGGACGGACATGACGAAACTATAAGGGTACTACGGAACCCTAAAAAGCAGTTCAGAAGGAACTACTCGATCACAATATTTTAATGAAATACATACGAAAATGCAAAACCGGGCAAAAGGGCCATGCTTAGTATTAGGGTTCCGTAGCTGTAATGACAAATGAATACGCATGTACGAATACGAGTAAGCTGTGATAGGCTAGTAGTTGAGCGCTTACCTTCCATGCAAGAGGGTCTGAATTCGGACCCAGCCCACACCACTGACTTTTCGAATTCATGTGTGGATCAGAATTCGATTATCACTAGCTTTTTAACGGTGAAGGAAAACATCGTGAGCACACCTGAGAGTGCTCTATATAAGTGTAGTCCGCCAACCCGCACTCCTTTTGCCCTCCCCAGACGGAGGGTATCCATGAGGATTTCCACCCGAAAATAAGAAAAAGGTCAGCGTGGTGGAACAAGGCCCTAACCTTCTTATTCTGAGAAGAGGCTCCTGCCCAGCAGTGGGACAGTAATGGGCTGATGATGATGATGATGATGAATGACAAATGAACCAAATAGAATATTCAAAATGATATTATTGGTATTATGTAATCAAGAATATATTCCGGACGTCACCCTGTACGAGATTAGGATGGCTCTGAAGCAGCTCAAAAACAACAAGGCACCGGGAGATGACGAAATTACGGCCGAAGTCCTGAAGGCGGTTGGAAAACCAATCCTTAAGGCCCTTCAGAAGTTGTTGGATTCCGTCATTCTCGAGGGAAGAACGCCACAGGCATGGAGCAGAAGGGTCCTGGTACTTTTCTTCAAATAGGGCGATAATGCTCTACTGAAGAATGATAGGCCCATCTCACGTCTGAGCCATGTCTACAAGCTGTATTCAAGAGTCATTACGAACAGTCTTTCGTGCAGGTTTGACGACTTCCAGCCTCCCGAACAAGCCTGATTCCGATAAGGCTTTAGTGCCGTAGATCACATACATACGCTGCGGCAGGTTATACAGAAGACCGAAAAGTATATCTTGCCTCTTTGTTTAGCGTTTTGTAGACTACGAGAAAGAAGATTCGATTGAGACTTGGGCTGTACTACAGTCTCTTCAACGGTGCCAGATTGACCATCGGTACATCGAAGTGTTAAAGTCTTTGTATGAAAACGCCACTATGTCAGTCCGGTTACAGGACCAAGCCTCGAAACCTATCCTTCTGCAGCGAGGTGTTAGACGGAGATGTGATCTCTCCGAAACTGTTCACTGCTGCATTGGAGGATGTCTTCAAGTTTCTGGACTGGAAAGCGCTAGGCATTAACATAAACGGCGAGTGCATCACTCACCTCCGGTTTGCCGACGACATAGTAGTCATGGCTGTGATCATGGAGGACCTCGGTACAATGCTTGATGACCTCAGTATTGCTTCCTATAGAGTTGGTCTTAAAATGAATATGGACAAGACAAAGGTTATGTCGAATTCCCATATAGCACCCATTCCCGTAAACATCGGAGAGTCTACGCTCGAAGTTGTTGACGATTATGTATACCTAGGAAAAACTGTCCAGCGGCCTTACTCTTGAAAATAATTCCGATCGATCGGCATTGGGCTCATGTCAATTCGTACTTTTAAATGCAAAATTTGCAATAAATTGATTTGAAATTTAGTGTTTTTAGAATTAATTTAACCTTATTAGAATGGAAATCGTGTATTGTGTATATTTTTAATCAAAAATACCCATTTATTCTTGCAACTTTTTGACATTGGTATTGGATTGAAATTGGAATTATTTTCAAGAGTAACCCCACTGTTAGGTTGGTCCAACTTCGAGAAAGAGGTCAATTGTCGAATCCGACTCGGTTGGGCAGCGTTCGGGAAGCTACGCAATATCTTCTCGTCCAAAATACCGCAGTGTCTCAAGACGAAAGTCTTTGACCAGTGTGTGTTGCCAGTAATTACTTACGGCACTGAAACATGGTCGCTCACAATGGGCCTGATAAAAAGGCTCAACGTCACTCAAAGGGCAATGGAGAGGGCTATGCTTGAAGTGTCCCTGCGTGATCGAATCAGAAATGAGGAGATACGCAGGACACAGAACGAAAGTAACCGACATAGCCCGAAGAATTGCCAAACTTAAGTGACAGTGGGTGGACATTGCTCGCAGAACGGATGGCCGACGGGGCAGTAAAGTTCTGGAGTGGTGACCGCGTACTGGAGGGCGCAGCGTGGGTAGGCCCCCCACAAGGTAGACCGACGACCTTAAGCTGGTCCTGCTGAAGAAGGAGGGGCGCCCTGCGGACTCACCATCTGCATACCGCCCCATTGTGTTGTTGGATGAGGTGGGCAAGCTCTTTGAGAGAATAATTGCAGACCGCCTTGTCCAACACTTGACTAGGATGGGGCCAGATCTGGCGGACAACCAGTATGGTTTCCGCCGGGAGCGCTCCACTGTGGACGCCATCATGCGCGTGAGAGCTCTGGCGGAGGAAGCAGTGGCCTGGGGTGAGGTGGTTTTGGCGGTGTCTCTCGACATCGCCAACGCTTCCAACACCTTGCCCTGGAGTTGCATTAGACCTACCTTCGCCGTATTATCGGAGCCTACCTGACGTACAGGGCCGTCATCTACCCGGGTCGGGAAGGATGGGATCGGCGAGAGATGTCGTGCGGTGTTCCACAGGGATCGGTTCTGGGGCCGCTCCTGTGGAACATTGGTTACGACTGGGTGCTGCGCGGTGTACTTATCCACGGCGTTGGCGTGACTTGCTACGCTGACGACACGCTGGTCACGGCGAGGGGGAAGACGCACCGGCAGGCGACCATGCTGGCGACAGCAGGGGTTGCGCTTGTCGTTGCAAGGATCCGGCGGTTGGGTCTCGAGGTGGCTCTTTATAAGTCTGAGGCTCTGTGTTTCCACCAGCCTCGGAAGGGGCCGCCTCCGGGATCCCACATAGTGGTAGGAGGCGTCCGCATCGGCATCGAGTCGACGATGAAGTACCTGGGACTCGTTCTCGACAGCCGGTGGGAATTTGGGCCGCATTTTCAGCGCTTGGCGCCCAAGTTGTTAGGGGCCGCGGCCGCGTAATCGCGGCTGCTATCAGCTGCGTTGGCTATCAGGGTGATACGGGGATATCGTACGATCTCCTTTGAGGCGGCGAGCCTTCTAGCCGGATCAATGCCCTGGGATCTGGAGGCGAGAGACCTTGCGCTGAGGTACCACCAGCGTGAGGACCCGCCTGATCGGACCGAGGTCCGCCAGATCCTAGTGGCTGAATGGGAGGAGCGACTTGCGCAACCCAGCGCAGGGCACGCCGCAATAGCGGCGGTAAGGCCCGTCATGGAGGAGTAGCTGGAGAGGGGCCATGGCGCCCACACCTACCGGCTGACGCAGATACTCTCGGGGCACGGATGCTTCGGGAAGTATCTATGTCGCATAGGCCGGGAGCCGACGCCCGAGTGTCATCACTGCGGGAGCTGCCCAGAGGACACGGCGCAGCACACACTGGCGGAGTGCCCAGCTTGGGCCGCGCAGCGCCGTGACCTCTTCACTGCAGTAGGCGGCAGCGATCTCTCGCTTCTGGCCGTGGTTCTGTCTATGGTTGGGAGCGAGAGCAATTGGGAAGGCGTCGTCTCCATCTGCGAGGATGTAATGCTCGCTAAGGAGGCGGCGGAGAGGGTTCGAGAGGCGTTGACCTCTCTCCCCATCCGCAGGAGACGACCTGGGCGTCGCAGGAGGGCGTATGCCGACCTCCAGCCACCCTAGATGTGGGCCTGCGGGCGCCGGACTTGGGGTGGCCCGCCGCCCGACCAGTCAAGGCCCGTGACGGTGGTGCGTAGTGTTCCGCGCGCGCCAGTCAAGAGGAGGGTGTGGTCGATGTGGCTGCCGCACGTGGAGAAGGGACTCGCCTACTAATGGCGAGCCGGGACCTACCGGGGATGGTTGGGAGAGTAAAAGTTTCCCACGCCCCCGGCCAAGGGTCGTTAGAGGAACACCGTGGTGGTTTTTAGTCGGTAAGAGTCCGACACTGGCTCCGCCTACCCCATGCGGAGTGCGTCCATGAGGATTTTCCCCACGGAAAAAAAAAAGACCGACGACCTTGTGAAGGTCTAGGGTATCCGCTGGATGCGGAAAGCGCAGGACCGGTCGTTGTGGCATTGCATGGAGGAGGCCTATGTCCAGCAGTGGACGACTTTAGGCTGAAATGATGATGATGACACTATTAAGATTTTGTATTCTTTCAAATTTGTGGTTTATATAATTATAATCTATTTGTGTGAAAAATTTCATGCACTTATGTTTATGACTGTATAAGTTATTATGCTGTAAAGTATTATGACAGACGGACGGTCAGAACGGTCTCAATACAGTTCCTTGTAGTACTATGGAACCCTAAAAACTAATACAGACATTTTGATCAGATATAAGTCAACGTACTGATGGCTCGTTATTCAGGCCTAGAAGGCAAAGTTCCTTTGAAGTCGAGTCCGAAAGTAATGAATAAAAATACTTTAAATAAGCTTAAACTTATTATGAAAGATATGATGTTAGCAGGGCTACAGCTGGCAAAAAAGAATACAGGACGTTAAAAAAAACAAACAACAAATACGATAATTACTTGAGAATTCTTCTCAAAATACACATCTGAAGGAGGCAGACTAAAATTAACAATGTTTAAGAAATATTGACTGACAAACTAATAAACGTGTCGTAAAACTATAAAACATGAAAATGGTCTCATGAAATGCAATGCTATCGAAGCATTTGGAATGATTAAAACAAATAATTTCTATGAAATTACTTCAGAACTTGTAGATACAAATGCCAAAGATTGTCCATATGGTGACTGCATCGCATGTAACAATTAACATATAACGCCGCACTGATCGACGGTATTAAATTCTGTTGACGCCGGCTGTCGCTGAAAACCAGGGCTGTGGCTCTGCTCCGCGCATGTGACACAGCAATATGCTGACTGAGCGATGGCCGTTTGGCGCGGATGTGACGCATATTTTACCACACTTCTCGACTCTGTACCTGTATTTGATCTGTTTTTCAAAAATTTATTGGTCTTGGACCAAATTTTTTTTTTCTTTCTTCATATAAAATTCAACTGGGGATGAAAATACAGTACAGAAACTTTATCATGGGAAGAGATGAACTCAGTAAGACATGAGTATAAAGGGAAAAAATATGGCGAGAAACCCAAAGTAACAAAGTGGATGGTAAATAATCGAAAGAGTGTAACATTAAAATCATTGGTAGACTTATTTAATAAAGAGTTACAAGAATTTTAAAAAGCTTTTATATAATATTAAACGTCAGTATAAGCAGTTTTCGCCGTGTGTGAAAGATTTAACAGATAAAGAAGTTGCTATATAGATTTCTCAGAAAGTTGGGTATGTAAATTGACTACTGAAGTGCAAGCTATGCACTTTGTAGCATCTCAAGTCCCAACAACCATTCATACTGGGTTTTTTATCGCAAAGACAATAGCCCAAAACATACGCAACGAACTCATACAGCAATGAACATGGCCCGAAGCATATGACTTCAGAGGTCATCTGGCTCCAATGTTAGAATATGTTAAAAAGGAATATGCAAACGTCAGCATACATTCTCTTCAGATGGGCCTACTAACCAGTACCAACAGATTTTTTCATTTTGTTTCTAAGATCACAAAATAACTGGGTTTAACATTTTTTACGTGGAACTTTTCCGAATTATCACATGGAAAAGGAGCAGCAAAAATAAACAGCAAAAGACAATTCTAGATTTAAAAAAGTTACGCACATCAGTAGTATAGAAAAAAAGAGAAGCTATAATTTAATTCGTAGAAGAAGATGATGATTTGACTTTATTCAGAAAACTAGTCTACTCCAGGCTTGAGATAAACCACAATTTATTATTTATTTAAAGACAGGTTTATTAATGAATAAAACAAAAATGGAAACTGTAGATAATTCCAGAAACTAATAGAAATGAGGCGCGAAATTAAACTAATAAAGAAATATTATTTCAAACCATTTCAACCAGTCTAAAGTAGACATATTAGATGACTTGACAATTTCAGTGTATTAATAGGTATTTAATAGGTTTAAAACGAATATTATGTAGGAAAAGTTATTGAAATAAGTGGAATTAACGCTAAAATTTATTATATGCGTATAAGTCCGATATTTTACTGGCAATCCAAAATGTATCGGACATGTTTTCCTTCGATATAATCAGTGTTGCTTTCTTTCGTTAATTGTCGCCGTGGAATACTAGAGATCGAGGAAAGTTTTAGTCCATTTATGATTAACGCATTGATTTTACTTTTCCATGCTTCGAGATTTTAGTTAACATCATCCCTGTTTTTGAGCATTTTATTTGTTTTACACGCTTCACGTGTAGATACACACAATTTTATCTTAACATGTTTATCGGATTCATTGTTTTAGTTTATTTCTAATATAGTTAATTTATAAATGATAATTATGCATAAATAATAATTTTCATAAACGTTATCAGCAATGCACCTATAAGTGCCTTTAAAATTCACGAATGGTACGGCATATTTTTTGGCCTTACCCTACAAAAAAAAAGATAAAACGATGAGATTTGAAAAGGATTAGTTACCACAAAGACGTTTATAGGTCCTTAGTAAGGCAAGATGTACATAATTATTTATAATATTTTATATATATACGATTAGAATACACATACACGATTGCTCTAGTTAAAAGAAATATTATTCAGTTCAATTTAACATGGTATACACCGGTAATACACTTCAAATTAAATCTAGTGCACAGAACACTTTTTCTACGTAGTTTAAAATTTACATGTATCAATGAATGTATGAGAACTGACCGGGTGACGTGTCCCGATATTTTATAATGATTATTTATTATTTGAAACTTGGGTTCTTATTTCTTAGTGTACATTTTTTAGAGTGATGGCATTCAAATATGGGAAACGATTGGACTTGTATTAAGGTGAATGCTACAGGGTAGCCCGCGAAATTCAAAAATTTTGGCGATTTTTGCTAATTGTAGCTTTATTTCGCGTTGTGTATCAGTCAAAATATGATTGGCGGAAATAATAACAATATATCTACTGAATAATTCTCATAAAAATATAAACCTAGCTCTATAAGCTGTACAAGCTTGAAAATCGATAGTTTGATCGTAAATTAATATTATCAAGCTTGTACTTGTACAGCTTGCAGAAAACAACAAAAATTTTAAATTTCGCGGGCTACCCTGTAGCATTCACCTTAAATTGGAATGTCAATAATGCCGTTTTACCTAATGTACGACTTAAATGATATTTAGCAAGTACAATAATCGATAAGAATGGACGAGAAAAAAGAAGAGAATTGTAGAGTACCGTTATTAGAGCTGTGACTATTCTAAGTTTTGATCACACAATTAACTGAATATAGATAAATTTAAGAAACTGAATGTTATAATCTTGTAGGGAAATATTTCTTCATTGTGTTTGTTATAAATCTCAAAGGCTTGTAGATATTTTGATTAATATTATTTACACCTACGTGTTCCAATTTACTTGGGGAAACACATTCTAACGTTCCATTAGGTATACGATACTTCCTTGTTGTGACTCCAATTTTTAGATGTTTAATATATCATTTTGGAGTATTTTAAGATGTGTGCTACAAGCCATTTCTTATTAGAATGATGATCTTTAATTATTTATTTCTGAATTTGCTCAACGTTTTTCAAAGACACTATTTATAAATATATAAGGAAGTGCAAATAGTTGATTTGACTAGGAATTGTAATAAATAGGTTAGGTAGTAATATTTTAAAGTAATTATTATTTGCCTTCTATTTTATACCTACATACTCAGACTGTGCATTAAGACTAGCGTTTATAAATTGTATCGTTTGAAATATGTATTCAAGTTCGAAAAATGTTTAAATTGGTTTAGTAATATTATTAATCCTAACAATTGTAAAAAGACTGAGTCAGTGTTTTTTCGGTTCCTTAAACTTGCAGCTCTAATGAATATGACAGCCATCTTTCAGTTCCCTGATTATGTAAGTTCTTCTGTTTCTAGGTACTGCATATATTTGAAGAATTATATAATATAAATTACTAATTTAGACAGAATTATTATCACGACAGTGACAAAAAGGTTTTGTTTTAAGAATATATTTACATTATGTAAGAATGTTACTTTGTAATTAGTAGTTAGAATCAGCCAAAATTGATAAGTGTATGTTTAATAATTAACTATTAGTCAAGTTTCAAAATGAACTATGGATTAAATGTACATGATTATGAAAAAATAAATAATTATATAAGATGTGAAATTCGCATTATATTGCACCTAGTTAGTAAGTAAGTAGCGTAGCTTAGCGTACGGGGGAGCGGGCAAAGCGAGCTATTGGGGGACAAGTCACGTGTTGTACTTTTTGGGTTTTCGTAGTTTGGTTTGAAGTGAGGAATGTTATTGCTAATACTCGTGTAAAACGACGAAGGCCCGCGTGATCGCCGGTGCACCATACTCGAGTTGTAACTTATTTGGATGTCATTGATTCGATGATTGCGTAGAATAAAGTGTCGTTCAAAACACGCATTGCCCGCAAACCTCATTCGCGAAACCAAATTCTAAATCACATTTAAATAAAATCTAGCATAATTAAACAAATTATACTGTGTGAGTAAAATCAATTTAGAAAGCTAAGATGATAATTTTATTATTATAGGTATCAAATAAAATTCAATAAATTAATGTATATCATGTTTCCCAAATTAGTACCTATCTACTCTTGTATTAATGAAACACGATGAAATAATTTTGTTGCACTAGCAAGAACTAATTACTATTGATATTGTGGAGACTTCTTTGTCGAGTTGTTAGGTACAACGCAGGCAAGTGACTGTTCGTGTTCAGAAAAAATAATAGTAGAGTGAAGAAGTCATCCATATGCAACTAAGGCTGTCGAAAGTAATTCTAAAATAATACGGTTAATTAAATTATTGTAAGTAACAACGATCACATACCGTCACTTGTGCATACGGCATTTACAGGCATTATACTTTGAGTACTAATTATGAAATAATTGTTATTTTGCTACACATTGGAGTTTTGGGCCTGCAAAAAGCACACGCGTTTAAAAGTGTTATAAAATATTATTTGAATTAGATTTGATTTCGAAATTATGTTGATGTTACACTCGTTACTATTGTATACTGTATTTTTAATTTGATTCTGAAGTTTTGTTGAGAATTTTAGCACATCAGAGAAGAGTATAAACGTAAGAGATTGATTAAATAGAGAATAGGAAAATCGGACTTGAAAAGTGCCAAATGTGAGGCTTTAAAACATTTATTCGCTTTTTATGAATATATTTCTACCATATCGGTTTACTTGAATAAAAATGTTGATAACATAACATAATTAATTATGTCTAAAGTTTAATTTACCTATGTAATGTAGTATTTCTGTATTCGTTTAAAAATATTTTTCTAAACAGTTTTACTCTGTAATTGTCAGTCACATAAGGTATTTGATATGTTTGAATTCAAAAATAGCTAGACAAGCTGATAATAAAATAGCTAGACAAGCTGATAATATATGTATAATAATATGATTGATATAATATATTACATAATAATAAACACCTTAAACTTTGAACAAAGGTTTGATGTTGTGCCACATGGGCTGTGCCCGAGAATGTACTTATACCTACCATTATTGTAAATAAAAATCAAACGGAACTATCCAACAGTTATAAACTTCATTAACAGACAGGATAATGTAATGCAAATTCAATATTTGAAATATATCGTGGATGTTCTTTATAATATAGGTAATGCTGATTGATTTCAATTCATACGATTATTTTGAGGAATTCAAATAGCCCCTCCGATTGATCTTTATCTGAATTCACATAACGCTAATAATATTATTTGAATTATGCTTACCCATAAAATATTATGTTCTGTCATTTAATTCGGTAAATCGCCGATGGCCGTTAAACAAGCTTGTAGTTTTTGGTATCCATAAAATAGAAGTAGAAAGGTATGATTTTCTACTATTTCTAGATGATCAACATTTATTCAAAAGTTCTAATATACAATTTAGGCACCCAATGTCAGCCCAACTTCAAAATTTAATTTCTTTCATAAAGGTCCAAGAATGCAATACGACCAAAAATTAATGACAATAATTAATAAACCAAATACCTTCTAACAACGCCTGAAATTTAACATCGAATTAAATTAATTGCTGAATAGTCATAATAGTCATATCATCAAATAGTCAGTCAAAATAGATCCCAGTGGCTATCACAGCTGTAACTGTTAAATGTAATCGTAAATGTATTGAAAAATAATAAGCTGTAAAGATGCCTTTATTTGGTGAAATAGAAAACGAAACTACAAAGCGCTCTTTAATACGTTGAACATGTTTTATTTTACGTTTTGTATTACTTCGAGATAAAGAAATGCTGGCGCATAATTTATATCTGACAAACTCCAATACAGTTTTCATAATATTCAATACAAGTTTCATAAAATTCTTGCCGAATTCATGATCAAATACTTAAACTTTAAAGCTTAGTAAAGAAAATAAAGAAACAACAACACAAACAAGCAGCTTGTTTGACAAACTTACCAAAAAGTCTAGATCTCTGAAAAAACTTAAAAGAAAAATATTTGACTCGTCTAAAGATTGTTTAATTTTATTTAGTAAAAGTTAATCTCTGTATAATTATATTGTTATCGGCTACTTATAATAACAGTGTTTATAATAAAAACTGCATTCACAAACACTGAACAATCAACATGACTTTTTTTCTGTTTACTATAGAAAAGAATATAATTTATAAACCTGAACACCTGTTAACGGCCGTGCAGCTTTACATTACACCGTCCGTTTCTTGATATCATATAATTAGAATTTCAGTGGAATAAACCCTACAGCTTTAACTAATTAATACCTAATTCGTGTGCGTTTTCGCACGGATGGGAGTATTTTTAACCTTGCCAGATTAAGAGCTAAGAGCAAAGTATCATATGATCTGATTACAGAGCTGATGTATGCTGACAATTTTTGTATCGTAGTTGAAACCCTGGAAGAACTTATGAACTAACTTAATGCGGCATGTTGTAAATTCGGCCTCTAAATTTATATTTCAAAGACTGAACACCTTGGCTATGGATGCTTCGGCCCAAAATTCGTTGAATTTACAACTTTTCGGAAAAGCTTTAAAGCAGGTCTATAAGTTCAAATATATGGGTAGTAGCATAACAGTTATTGGCAACCTTAATTCCGAGATAAATAGCAGGCTGGGGACTGCCAAGGCCGCTTTTGGTAAACTCCGAATCATGCTGATTCGCTCCCATGATATAAAGTTAAGTACTAAGATCAAAAAGAATATGGCTTTTGTTCTGCCGAAAATGTTAAACTTATCTGAGACTTGGTATTTGCATCGTAGGTACATCATGCGTACCTACGCTTGATAGATTTGATCTGAAATTGTTCCTCTAAGGGGACTGAGCACGGAGACAGAGTGGAATAATTCAGTTTTGCGACGAGCTAATGTTTGTGGTATGGAAGCATATCCAATACGACACCAGCTGCATTGGTGCGGAAATTTTCCTCGAATGTCCGAAGAAATAAAGGCAAAAAGTAATTTTATTTTCTGATCTATAATTTGGTAAGCGTAAAGGTCAGTTTCTACGTTTAAAGGACATTTAGAAAAGATATTTGAAAAAATGTGACATGGATCTTTTTCAATGGTAGTCGTCGGTAGCCAGCCGTCTTACATGGGGTACGTTTTGTACAAGAAACCGTAAAACGTGCAGAGTTTTAAAAGTAAAATTAGGCTTGAACTATATGAGATTCGGGATCAACAAAAAATCTACTGCCTTATAGTTTGATTTATCATTTCGTAGATAGTACCCTGACATGGCAACATTGCATGCAGCCTTCTTCAGCTAAAAGAGATCATATCAGTCATATCAGTGCATAATATCCATGCTCTTAAGATTTTTTTTTGTTTAGAAGCCTAATCGCAGTAGCTAAAATCGGTTTATGAAACAACCAATGTTCTTAGCTATTAATGTACAAATATTCAGTAAAATGTTTATCAGTAGAAGTTGTGAGTACTCTTAGCTTTTTGTATAAAATGTACTATGAGAAAAGTTTTAGTCTTGCTGAAAAGACTGGCATTAGGTAAAATCACTAAATAATATTTTTATTCTTCCTATTGATAAAATACGTTTTGGGAGCATTATATGAAATTCCTCAAGTTCTACTACATTATGATAATTTCTTCAATAAACTTGTACAATTGGTACAAGTTCAGAGGGGCTGCTAGCGAAGCAACGACTGCGCGGATTGTACGATCTGCAAGGTTAAGCTGCACTTGCCGCGGTCAGTCTGTGGATGGGTGACCGTTTCGTTACACATTGAGACCCCTCCGTGCCTCGGAGAGCACGTTAAGCTGTCGGTCCCGGTTGTCATACGAATATCTATGGCAGTCGTTACGGGTAGTCAGAAGCCTGAAAGTCTGACAACTGGTCTAACCTCCGAATGTCGGTATTACCCAGTAACTGGGTTGCGGGGGTCTGATGGCAGTCGCTCCGTGTAAAATACTGATGTTCAGCCGCATCTGGCTAGACTGGAAGCCGACCCCAATATAATTGGGAAAAGGCTCGGAGGATGATGAATTGGTACAAGTTCAATTTGGTGTTTGTATAAGTTATTATTCCTTGTTTTGGGGCACAAAGGGATACTATTTACCAGTACCAGTCTCAATCGGCAAATATTATTGTATAAATGATGAATACATGATGTTGTGTAGCTAAGCGTACGCGCACTTATACTGATATCTATTTAATTTTATTAATGACATAATACATTATTATTAGCATTAAATTAGTTGAATTAAGTCTTCCTTTAAGTGAACACTTTGTTTTTCAAATGTGCTGTTTGCAGTGCTTTGCTTCTACTAAATAAAATAATTATGTTAACTAAAACTGAAGTTTATAACAGATTCTTAATTCTACCATTAGCAATAAACGATTCTAAATTATTTGTTATTTTTTGGGACTGAAAGTTATTAAATGCTCGAACATTTCGGTTGTCTAACAAGTGTTGTGTCAATGTGTAAGCAAGCTGTGTAACGTTCGTTTAATTTATTGGAATGTCTAAAGTCTAAGTTGAATTTGTGACTAACAATCTTCCTCGAAGCAAAACTAAATTTTATGGTATTGGTGTGGTTAATGATGTTGCTCAAACTGAATAACTTTAAAACAAGTAGTTACATTGTACGAAATTTAGTTCTGTGATCCAATAAATTATATGATCTGTATTGTTGTTTTATTTAAATATCACATTTTAGCAGGTACAAGAAATAGGCACAGACCGACAGAAAAAAGGTAGACAGAGTACCGCGCTGTCACAAGGAAGTAGGGTAAAGGAAGCTGAATTTGAAATAGGAAGCTGATCGCGTTCCAGTGCGACGTGAGAAACCGAACGCGCTAGACGTGACATTGACAGTATTGTTTATGGTCTTAATATGCCTTCCTGTGTTGTGAAAACGTGTAAAAATAACTCGCTGACACAAAAAAAGCCTTACGGGATTACATTTCACAAAGAAGTACTAGATTTTACGTAATTTTAAATTATAAATACAATAAAACTTCGTTATGTAATGTTGGAACACAAAACCTTACGTATTGTTATCGGTGTGACCAGCAAATCGACATCAAAAGTACCCCCAAAATACGGGTGACGTTGGAGTATGATGGTATTATTAGGATTAGTAACTTTCGTAATTTGGCCATCGGTTTGATGTTTTTATTTATTTTGAACCTTTCATAAGTAGGTACCTAATTTAATTACGATGTGTTATTTCAATGGGTTAAAACATCAGACACCCTAACTTATTGTAATAAATAGGTATGGCATATAATTATTTATTTTCATAAATTATTGTAGAATTTACAACGTATTATTGAAATCACTGAAAAAATTACCTACATTTGTGTTCATCACATGAATCGACAAAATGTAGGGATCAACTGATTTTTTTTTGCGATTTCTGGTTTAGTCCCATAGTAAAAGTTGTTCATACTGATGACTACAATATCTCCTTAAGAGGTTTTCAGTTATTTCAATAACACGTTGCATTGGTGATTTTTGTTGTCATACTTATTCTCATCGACGCGCCCTATTCTGCCCGCCCTACACCCCCGCGGCTATTTTCAAAGGATAATAATGTCACTATTATATGATACACGTGATCACGTGTATCACGTGTGTATAATTTCTCCGGCATAGACCAGAAAACAAATTGAATAAGGTCTGTTTTTGAAAAGTACCTAAAGATAAGATTCCATCATATTTTATATCTAAATTAGATAGTATACCCAGAAGTCGATAAGAAAGGACAGTATTACCGGAAATTAACACAACACAAAGGTTTTTAGTATTATTCGCTTTTATTAAACGTATCATTAGAAAAATATGTTTTATTTAAATTGCTACATATTGTCCTTAAAATACAATATTTAATATGCGAAAATGTGGTTGTCAGAGTATCAACCACTGCCTCGTCTTTTGTGTGGCATCTACCTCTACAGCTAATTCTGTAATATTCAATGCAGCTCCAAAAAGTTTTATCTGTACTTGTTTTGTGGTTATTAAATGTATAGACTAATTCTATATCTTTATAGACTAATTGAGGTATTCCTCTTTGACTTATTGTAAACTCCATTTTTGTTAAGTATTGGCTACTACCGTATGTCTGTGAAAACGACAAAAATAAATAAGAAACTATCTATTTAGTATGTTCTTGTAAGTCACGGATAAACTAAGTCAATAATAAATAAGTCGCAACATGCAAAATGTATTCCTAACTAGAAGTCTAGAACTACTTAAAAAGAAGAGACGATAGGGTTACTAACACCAAGTTAGTCAAGTTACAACACCACTAGGATAACCTTCCTTGTTGTTATTTGTTACATTCCAATTTCCAATGTACTCTCATACCCTGTGATTTGTTATTTAAATTAAACTATGCAATAAAATAAACAGTATTATTAAAAGTTCAACTCACACTTGACACATTTCAGGAACTTTTTTCTTTTTTCGAATGAACTCTTGCAGAATTGGTACCCAAAATGGATACCCTAACTGCTTAACTAGCGGTGGGCGATTATGAGATATACTAATGAAATCATTCGATTATGGAGATGTCTCGAGATATCTCGATTATAGCAGTTAGTAGTTACTAATCGTGATCGCGAGTCAACGCAGAGCAGAACGAGCGAAACACGATGGTCGGTCGGGTACACTAAATGAAAATTTAGTTGAGGTTAATTGTCATTGACTCGTTTTGTTGAGTTAATAGGAAATTTAGGCATGAACAAAGTGAAATAGCGCTCCACAAAGATTTATGCATTTCAAATATTATTATTTCTTCATTAAATTATATTAATATCCGAGCAGCACATTAAAGAAGCAGAATGATAAAGCAAACTAAAGAACTGACTTTTGATCTCTGGATCCATCAATAAAAAACTACAACTATTTTTTACTAAAATTGCGTTCGCCAAACTGAGCCATAAAGATGGAAAGTACTTATGTGATTGTTATTTTGCCGACACCCGTACCCTTCGTTTGCTGGCAGTAACAGGTGCGGTTGTAGCATTTCCCCGGAAGAGCTCGTTCACAAGGAATTCTCCTACTCCACTAACTTTTATTGAGTATCTTCTCTGTCCCGCGTAATGACCTAAATATTACAGTTAGTGACAATTGGCAAAGGACACATGATAAAATGATGGGGGGACTCAGAATTACCCAGGTCATAACACTGAGGGAGACTCGACATGCTCTTTTTTGTGATTGTCGCAAAAATACCCGAAATTACCCGCCAAGAACCCGCTGAAGTTCTAAATTACCCGAAATCGGGTAGAAATACCCGTGCCGTAGAGGTGAGGCGTATTTACTGGAACAGGTTTTAAGACTAGGTTTCACTCAAGACGTCTCAAGACTAGGTATCTGATTGGCGTCCAAACGCGTATCGAGTATTTAAAAGTATTGACGACTTTGGCGAGTCGTATACTCCAAAACGCACACAAACTTACTAATCCAACGGACTCGGACGTGCTGAGAGACGCGAACGGAGACGCGATCGTTTGACGCATGTGTGAGTGAGGTGGAATCCGACCAATAATCGACCCTGTCGCTCAACAATAAAGACTGATTTTGATTCTGATTTTCTTTGTTTTATTATAATGTGTAGTGATCGCGAAAACCTAAGAAGACTAAAGACTGATTTTGATTATTTATGTATTTATTTATTTAAACTTCATGCAACATGTGTAGGTACATAGGCGGACTTATGTAACTATCGTGAACTTGGTGTTTTTTAGGATTAAAAGAAATTGAATTAAATATTAACTTTAAAAAGCTAAAAATCTATTATGTATCTGTAGGAAGTAGGAAGAAAGTTGTGAATCTCGAAATAATTTAGTCTTGTGTTTTTACATTTCAATAAAATAAAATAAATCAATGGGTTTTGTTATTATTGCCAGAACATTATCTAAAGATTAGAGTAAGAGTCTAGACTATGAAAAATTCTTTACGGGTACCACTAGACGCATACTTCTAAATACTCGTGGAACTAGTTTTTGGAACACGTATTTGCACGTACTCGTACTCGCAAGACTCAGTACGTATTTTGCCTAGTACTAGCGGTGGGCGATTATGAGATACTAATGAAATCATTCGATTATGAAGATGTCTCGAGGTATCTCGATTATAGCAGTTAGTAGTTACTAATTGAGTTAGTAATCGTGATCCCGAGTCAACGCAGAGCAGAACGAGCGAAACACGATGCTCGGTCAGATACCTACACTAAAAATTAAAATTTAGTTGAGGTTAATTGCCATTGACTCGTTTTGTTGGTAAACCAAAAAAAAAAAAAAATAGAAATCTATCAATATATTTTTGTTATCTATCAATAACAAAAATTAAAATAAGTAAGAAAAAAAAATAGTTTATTGTCACAGTTAACGACGCGCAACATTTAAAACACAGTGATAAACACAAGCAAGCAACTTATAGGTGGGGTTACATAGAAAGTAAAAACAAAAGACACATAGGTAAAAAATTAAGAAGGGACAGTCGATACAAAATATAAGAAAAGTATAGTTGACCGCATGACAGTGGCAACACCCGAGTCTGAAAACCGCCCTTACTGCTTACGAAATATAGGCGCCGCCAGAGCCAAACTGTTACCACTGACGTACGGTCGACCGCACCTAAAATTGCATAATAAAAATAAAATATCTTCGTTAGTTCTCAAGACAACCGGCCAATTGCACGCCGTAGCCGCGACAGTGAGGTTCCCACTCAGCATGTTGCTGTGTAACAGATCAAGCCACTACACAGCGCTGATTTTCAGTGGGCACCCCAAGTGTGACACAGACGGGAACCCAACATATACACGTCAGATAAAATAAAAATAAATACATTATACTAAATTCATATCATTAAAAATAAAGCTAAATACGATGACGCCATAAATAAGTATCGAGGGATGCTTCCCACGCCGCCTAAGTAAACTTACTGTTAAATGACTCCACCAAAAAAGCCACTTCTTACAACAGAATTAGTAATTCAAATTAGTAGTACAAAAACTCGAGTCTCCCTACTTTTTAATTAAAAAGTTTTAGTACCTACTAAATTGTAAGTTTTTACAACAGGATTAGTAGTACAAATTAGTAACGTCATTCGATTCCCTCTAGACTCAATTCGCCATTTTTTTTTTAGGTTCAAAACAAACTTTTTAAGGTAAATGCCGGTAACGAAACCATCATCATCATCATCATCATCATTTCAGCCGAAAGACGTCCACTGCTGGACATAGGCCTCCCCCAAGCATCGCCACAACGACCGGTCCTGTGCCTTCCGCATCCAGCGGATTCCCGCGACCTTCACCAGGTCGTCGGTCCACCTTGTGGGGGGCCTACCCACGCTGCGCCTTCCAGTACGCGGTCGCCACTCCAGAACTTTACTGCCCCATCGGCCATCCGTTCTGCGAGCAATGTGCCCCGCCCACTGCCACTTAAGTTTGGCAATTCTTCGGGCTATGTCGGTTACTTTCGTTCTCCTGCGAATCTCCTCATTTCTGATTCGATCACGCAGGGACACTCCGAGCATAGCCCTCTCCATTGCCCTTTGAGTGACTTTGAGCCTTCTTATGAGGCCCATTGTGAGCGACCACGTTTCAGTACCGTAAGTAATTACTGGCAACACACACTGGTCAAAGACTTTCGTCTTGAGACACTGCGGTATTTTGGACGAGAAGATATTGCGTAGCTTCCCGAACGCTGCCCAACCGAGTCGGATTCGACGATTGACCTCTTTCTCGAAGTTGGACTTACCTAGCTGGACAGTTTGTCCTAGGTATACATAATCGTCAACAACTTCGAGTGTAGATTCTCCGATGTTTACGGGAATGGGTGCTATATGGGAATTCAACATAACCTTTGTCTTGTCCATATTCATCTTAAGACCCACTCTATCAGAAGCTCTACTGAGGTCATCGAGCATTGTACCGAGGTCCTCCATGGTCTCAGCCATGACTACTATGTCGTCGGCAAACCGAAGGTGAGTGATGTACTCGCTGTTTATGTTAATGCCTAGCCCCTTCCAGTCCAGAACCTTGAAGACATCCTCCAATGCAGCAGTGAACAGTTTCGGAGAGATCACATCCCCCTGTCTCACACCTCGCTGCAGAAGGATAGGTTTCGAGGCTTGTTCCTGTAATCGGACTGACATAGTGGCGTTTTCATACAAAGACTTTAACACTTCGATGTACCGATAGTCAATCTGGCACCGTTGAAGAGACTGTAGTACCGCCCAAGTCTCGATCGAATCGAAGGCTTTCTCGTAGTCCACAAACGCTAAACAAAGAGGCAAGTTATACTCTTCGGTCTTCTGTATAACCTGCCGCAGCGTATGTATGTGGTCTACGGTGCTAAAGCCTTTTCGGAAACCGGCTTGTTCGGGAGGCTGGAAGTCGTCAAACCTGCGCGAAAGACGGTTCGTAATGACTCTCGAAAACAGCTTGTAGTTATGGCTCAGAAGTGAGATGGGCCTATAATTCTTCAGTAGAGCATTATCGCCCTTTTTGGAGAAGAGTACCACCACACCTCTGCTCCATGCCTGTGGCGTTCTTCCCTCGAGAATGACGGAATCAAACAGCTTCTGAAGGGCCTTAAGGATCGGTTTTCCACCCGCCTTCAGGAGTTCGGCCGTAATTCCGTCATCACCCGGTGCCTTGTTGTTTTTGAGCTGCCTCCCCGGTGGTGTGGCAATACTATTTTAATTATGCTCATTATTTACTACCTATTTGCTACCGATAACGAAGGATGTGCTACCTAAATTAATAACGAATAACATGAAAAATTAAGCGGTCAGCCATTCTGACGTCAGGTTGGCTGACCAATTTCTCATACTCATAGTTCTAGAACGATATCAGATATTTCTATAGTACTAGTATTTACTACCTATTTGCTACCTGAACATATATTATTTTCATAGTTTTCGATAGCTATAGAAAAAAATATTAAGAATTTTGTGTTTGACACAGAATAATTAATAGTACAAGTACAGAAGGCGCAAATTTTTACAAGGATCAATGCAATTAAAATTGAATTCTACTCGCATGGTAGAAGGATAATGTTACGCTGTACCCCTCAGCGGAGTCAAGAGAAGGTGCGGTGCGGGACTCTACTCGGTGACATGCATCAACGTGAGTCCGGGATCGTAGGATATATAGTCCTACGCTGTAAACGTTGCACATACTTTGTAAATTACTTAGGGTTAGTAAGCTAGTGAATGCGTTACGAAAAGTGAGGCGAACGGAGGGGTAGTGCGGGCCGCGGGGAACAAGGCGCGCGCGACGGCCGGCCACGCGACTCAGCGCCGGCAGAGCAGACGCGCGCCTCGCCGCCATTCCTTTGTTCTCATTGAAATAGTATTGAGGGAGATATAAGTTAGTGAAGTTTTACTTCAGTCGTGTGGTCTAAAGGAAATAGGTTTTTTTTATTTATGTAAAATTATAATTATAGTATAAATTATTTTTAAAATAAAGTTGTTACTTATTGTAAATTAGTAAAAGTAGTTGATGTAAAATTTTAATATAAGCTTTTTTTCCTTAAAGTAGTTACTTATTGTCAAGTTGTTACTAATTGACAATATGTAACACCAATATTTAAAAAAAGCTTATATAAATTTTTTAATAAGAATATTTACGAATATTAGAAATTTTACAGTAAAATAGTTACTTCAACTATCTACAACAACAAATTCGATCCGCAAACATGATATACAAGAAAAAACAGACGTAACCATGAACCAGAAACCTATAAAAATGTGAAAAACTAAAAAAATATATCAATGTTGACGAGAAGTCGGGCAAGAGCACGGAGCGCATGCCAACCACCTTCGGCTTCGTCGCTCAGCTCCGCCTCGCAGCCGCTGGAACCCGCCTCACCCGTGAGTGACGTCACACCGGCCGCTGCAGTTGCGTCGAACTCGAGCGACGAATATTTTTCGACGTCGACGTCACTGCACGTGGGCGAGGAAGAGGCCGACCGCCGGCCAGCATAGGACCTCAAGGCCCATCGGCCTCTGACGGGGTCTTCGCTCCCGGTGGAAGTGTGCAGCGCATGCGATGAACTATGTCTATGAACGAAAACGTCATGCGCACATACTTTGGGGCTACAGAGGGGGGAACTAACCTGACCGCGTACCGCAGCCGGATGCTCTCCTTGTTTCAGGCCCTTGAACCCGCTGTCAACGTATCGGCGCAACGATTGTCGGATCAGGTGCGCGTAGTGATGGGTCGAGGGTTTAAACCCAAAAGGCATAAATGGGCATAAACTGGGCGAATAGGGCAAAAACGAATTTAAGCCCAAATAAACGCCCAATTGCTGGGCAGAAAAAATCGTCTACATTAAATATATGTTTCTTGTAGAAAAAAAGTTTTTTTTTAGTAAATAATACTAATCTAAGCTATTTTCATGTCAAACGTTTAATTGCGAAGCTTTAGAATCTTTCGAAAATGTTGTAATTTATGAAAATTTTAAAAAGTGTACAGTTTTTTCTTTATTTTGTTACCAATGGCCAATGGGTTGGTATGATAACCATGGGTTGGTATGACAACCATGGGTTGGTATGACAACCATGGGTTGGTATGACCGGGCCTAGGAATAGTTGTCCTTCCCCGGCTACGGGATCCCTTTGACGACCGCCATCATTCACTGCGTCGAAAAATAGCCCTGGTGGAGGCACTAGTTTACCAAGCTGCAAAGGATGTTGTCGCGGTAGGCTTTGTTGCAAATGTCGAAAGTGAAACCGTCCGCTCCCGGTGCCTTTTTGTTTGGAGCTTGAAGGAGTCTGTCCACAGTGGTGGTGCTACTTTTGCTGGTTATGCGGTGAAGTTTTTCCAGATTTCCTCGAGTTTCTGGCTCGTGCAGAACTCCTAGCCATTAGTAATTGCCTCCTGGATGGCCTCTTTGTAATCCGTCTTCGCTTTTAAATATTCCTCGACTTCAAAAGGCCTACGCCTGGGGTTGGCCATATGGATTTTCCTGCGTAACAGGATGACTCCCTCTCTTTTAGCAGTCAACTCCGTGGTCCACCAGCAGTTTGTCTTAAGCTGCGCATCTCTCATGACTGGAATAGCTTCCTTGCATGCCCGGGTGACAGACTCCTCACAGCAATTCACCACCGCATCTACATCCTCGCAATTCTCCAAGTTGGCTATGTGCTCCGCTGTGATATGATGCCCATACGTGCCAACTGTTCCTTAAGCACGTCTCTAAACTCACTCCAGCGAGCCTTCCTGGTGTTTTATATCCTGCCGATTTTACGTTTTGCAGCGGTAGTTCCAGCCCGGATCTCCAGCTGGAATCTTATTGCCCTGTGTTCCGAGAGCGTTACGGAGTCAGAGTCAAGTCGCCACTACTTCACCATGTGCAGTGTCCTTGCGGTGCAGGCTGCGATGTCCACTATACTCGTGTAGGGTTTCCCATTCCGGAGCCGGTAGAAAGTGGGCTCAGTTTCCTCATTGAGGCATCCAGCCCTACCAGAGCCTTAATAACCGCTGTTCCCCTACTGTCCTCCATCTCACAGCCCCATCAGGGACTGCGGCGTTGACATCTCCAGCTAGGATGATGTAAGCCACGTTGAGATCATCCGCTGTTTTCCTCGCTATGTCCAGGTTGGCGCTGTGTTTCGGTCTGAAGGGTACGGGTGCCGCTGAAATTACAATCACGTGAGACTTTTCATCTTCATGTCTCAGTTTGGCGAACCGACTTGCGGTACCATTTAGGCAACAGCCTTACACTGTGCCGTCTGTCGCCTGCGCTGCGCACAATCCGCCCGCGCCCAATAATAATAATAACACAATAATTATGTTGAAATTATGAATATTACCACTAAAAACAAATCTTTATGAAGTTAAAACAGAAATTCGTTAAGATTTTTTTTTAAAGTGTAGGGATATTTTGGTTTTTTAAATTGCAATTACCTTTAATCCTCCAAAAAGTTATTTTCGTAAAGTAATCACAAGCATTTTAACCAAAAATAATTAATAATTTATCATTTTAAAAGTGTAAAGTAAATGCCCTGACATGTGGGCATTTACTGGGCACAAACGGACAGATATTGGGCGTTTATTCAATCTGCCCAAAATGCCGCGGCATAAACCCATCACTAGGTGCGCGTCATTCAACGTGATCATCGGCTGAGTGACGATGCACTTGATAAGCTACGCTCTGAAGTGCAGAGTAGCCGTGTCATTTCTCCCCTACCGCAGGCGGTGGTTCAACCGCAAACCCAGCCAGTGAACCCGCTACGGTCAAATAACGTTGATGAAGAGAATTATGACAGGGCTACAAACGTAAGTACCCAGTGCAATGAGCACTTGAGGAGCGCATTGGAGGGTGCGGCTTATTTTTAGAAAAACGTCGTGACCGGCAGTTACACCGAAAGGTGATTGGATGCGGGATATCGAGTGAGCATGTGAACTCATACCAGACATGGGTACTATCAACATTAGCCCCCAGGATGTGGCCAGTGCAGTCCGTCCAATGCCTAACTGGAAGTCTCCAGGGCTGGATGGGCTGCATATTTTTTGGTTAAAATGGCTGCATAGTTCGCATGCTCGCTTGGCGTCTCAGTTCCAATCATCCTTGGAAACTGGTACTCTACCAAAGTTCCTAACGACAGGAGTCACCCACCTGCTCCATAAATCAGGTAGTGCCGTGGAACCAAAGAATTATAGGCCAATCACCTGCTTACCGACGGTCTATAAGGTTCTTCCATCCATTCTGAGAACAAAAATTAACCATCACATAGATAGTAATTCAATCATGTCTGCCTCTCAGAATGGTTGTAGGAATGGGTTTCGCGGTACTAAGGAGCTGCTCCTCACAAACATGGCCATTAGCCAACAGGTTCGCCGCTCCAGAAAGATCTGTCGACATGTTGGATAGACTACAAGAAGGCTTACGACTCTGTGAAAATGGGCTGGCCACATGACTAGATACAAAGACAAGAGGTGGACCTTAAGAGTAACGACCTGGAAAGGACCAAAGGGGAAACAAAATATTGGCAAACCTAAAAAGCGGTGGACCGATGATATATCAGAAATTGCTGGGTGCACATGGGCAACCACTGCACAAAACAGAGAAGTGGTAAAACCTGGAGGAGGCGTTTACCCTTAAAAGATCCATGTCTAATTTATAAGAATGGAATAAAAACTATCCCGTAGAAAATAAGAAAAAAAATACTAACAAACATATTTAAATTGTAAAGTTCTTATGGATATGGAATATGGAAATAAAAAGCTATATAAATACAATAAATAAATAATTATATCGCTTAAACCCGATAAATGTATGAGAATTCTCACAATGCTGAAACACGGGCGGAGTCAGCGAGATACAGCAAGGACAGTAGTCACAGTAGGTGTATAATTGTTAACAGTTCAGAGGGTTGTTCCACAGTTCCAACAAACCGGTTCTAACTTCTAACCTACGCAGATCAAGAACAGGCAGGTCCAGGTGTACGACGGCACGGGAAGATCGATACTTAGTCAACACAATGCCGAAATCGGTTTCTTACGGTAACTGCACTGTGATATCAGTTTCTACGCCTTGAAGGGAGCAAGTGAGCAACCCAAGCGCATGAACTGTAAAGCGACGGCTTGCTGAAACTAATTTGAAAACATTTAGAACCGCCAATGGTCCAAATGGCCATCATATTGCAAGACGGAGATTTTGAGACGTGAACACTTGAATTGGACTCTTGAGGATTAGTCAAAGGTATGTTCTCAGATGAATCAAAATGCATGCTAAATACACACGATGTAAAGCGAAGAGTATACAGAAGACCAGGAGAGCGATTTAAGCATGTCTGTATTGAAGAAAAAGTTGCATATGGTGGTGGCTCAGTACTCGTGTGGGTTGGAATTTCTTCAGAAAGTCGCACCGAGCTAGTGTTGATCGAAAATGGCATTTTTATTAGAGAAAGGTACGTGGAAGTAATCCTAAATGAATATGTTGGTCCATTTATGGTAATTATTTTACTACTGGTACTTTTGCAGTATGTCCCGAATCATTCACCCAATTAGTGACTTTACACTGTAACATTGGAAGCACGACACTGAACACAAATATTGTTCCCGTTCTGTACGAACTGCTGCCAAACAAGAAAACTGAAACATGTGTCACAATGTTCCAATTAATCAAATCCTGGCTAAAACGCAGTACAGCAGTGGGATCCAGCTTATATAATGGCTGATATCACGGGAAAACACGATGGGACTAGTGCGATGGACTCGATTTGAGGCAGCTATTGCAACAGTACCAAAATCAATCTTTCCGAATGTGCAAATGGGGGATTGTTATTAACATTTCCATATGGCATTATGGAAAAAAGGGAAAATATTGAAGCTGACGACCATCCGTGACAAAAGGATTTTATCATTAACAGCTACATTACTTCTGCTGCCTATATCTAGACAAAATTGATGAAGGGTGGTCTTATATACAGTCCCAAAGGACAATGCCCGACTCTCCATAGAACTTTGACCCACCCAATAAGAGTTGTGTACAAGCATTCCATTGCAGCATTATATTGCTGTATTATTACTGTTAACTTAACATGTTTCTTAATGTCTTTGGAACTTGCGGTTTCTGTTTAAATATAAAATAAAAAAAATTGTATGTAGCATGAGCTACATACAAAAACTTTACTTAATCTTCATCATCATCATTTCAGACGAAAGATATCCACTGCTGGACATAGGCCTCCCCCAAGCATATGTATGTTGGGGGGATATGCCATAATCGCCACGCTTGGCAGGCGGGTTGGCGATCGCAGTTGGTTGGAGAACGCTGCTGCCCATCCTCTGGTGAATCCCTTAGTCGCCTTTTACGACACCCATGGGAAGAGATAAGGGTGGTGCAATTCTTTACGACCGGCACCACACGGACGTACGGTACGGTACGACGGACGGACTTAATCTTCATACGTAATCAAAACTGTATCGAGAAATGCTGCCGGTGCATCAATATTATTCTGTTGTCATGCCCAACCAAGGTACCATATCAGAATCATTGCATGACTTTTTGTCACCAACTGTTCGATTACCTATAATACAACTGCAGCAATATCCTAATATAGAGTTGATTGCACAGCTACTGCTAGGTTCTCCATAAAATAAGATGTATTTAGAATAGTTTCGTTGGATTGGTCGTTGGCAATGTGCCTCGACTTTATTCTGCCCCTTATTAAAAATGGATGATTTCCCCCAATGTGATACACCATTTCTTGGGAATGTTCCACTTCTGGACACACGTTAGGCTGAGGGCTTGTTTATGGACATGCGTCGCGGTGCGCAGCATGTCGGGCGGTGCGTTGCGCGGAGAATTCAAACTTATGGCCATGTATGAGAGCATTCACAGAGAAGCGATTTTTTATAGGAGCGTTGCTCACGGCAGCGCACCCAGCAGGCAACGATACGGTGCCCACGGTGGAGCCCACGGCGGTGGAGTCTGTGATCGCCTTTGACTATAGGTGTCGCCATGTGTTTGTATTTGCGCGTGTGACGCCGCGGGCCCCGTCGCTGCTGGTGTCGCCACGTGACGATCGCAGTTGGTTGGTTAAATACTCGGAGAACACTGCTGCCCATTCTCCCTTCCATTTTCTCTTAGTCGCCTTTTACGACACCCATAAGAAGATATAGGGTAGTGCAATTCTTTATGCCCGGCACCACACGGAACAAATCACAATTCACCACGCCCAAACTGAATGGTACGGAGCTAGTGAAATTACAATCACAGGAAACTGGGCCCTAATTTACGTTATCTCATGACGCGGCGATCAAGTTGCAGCGACGCTGCAGTTCGTTTCTGACAGCGATTGACGTAGATAAGAGAACACGAAAAGCATTGTTTTGATCGAAAGTTAACTGCAATTGACCTACTGTTTATTTTCATATCTCGGTTTGTGCGAACGCGAATTGCAATGCTATTGAAGGCAACAGCGTAGGTGGTAGGTATGGCAATTTTTATTTTCACAGCATTTTTTAAAGCTAACGGCTTGCTATCAGATAGGCCTTTACCTTGTTTTGCCTTCTTATAGCATAAACAAATGTAACATGCAGTATCAACATCATAAGTGATGTTGCGTGTAATAGTGAGACAAATATTTCATAATATATTTTGATGTTTCGGTTACGAGTCATGATATCACTTGATCTGAAATATAATTATTATAATGAGATGTGTCATCACTAGTGAACTATAAGTCTAGCATATGTCAATGATTGAAATTGACATTTTGACATGCGCATGTCAAGGATGTTTCGATACACAAAACGCGTGAATGCGAAACGAAATACAACATATTTTAATGTAATAATATTCACAAATAAAATAAAATAAAATGTTTTGTGTCATTCACTATGTGTATTAAAATAAAATATATGTAATATTAATATTTTTAAATCAGTAAAATGTATTTTATTTAATGATATATTTGTTTTATAAATAAACAAACCTTCTTTTAATCGGTCGTCTATGCGTACAAAGTAACGCAAGATGGTCGACTGAAAAATAGGAAATCCGCTGGGGGTAGAATTCCTTTTTTTCTATAACTTCTTGTCGGCAACATCAACAAAATAACAGTTCATTATCAAAGAGTCCTAAATTCATACAATAATTTTCACTAATTTACATTTTCCGTACAATGCAATGTTGTAATAAATGGTGGGCATCGATCTGGCATTGTCCTTTTAGATTAATTTGAAATGAGACAAATTATTTTTCAAAATTTTGGCATCAAGACACAACGTTTTGGAAACAATGGTGCATTTTTGGACGAAAGCATAGGACAAATTATTTTGCCGAAGCATAGCACTTTAAAATAAACTAAAAGACGAACAGGAAATGGAGTCTAAATGTATTATTAAAAGTTTTATTCAGGAATTAATACATTGAAAGCCGTAAAACCCAGAACCAGTAATATATGCTATGGGATTATGTTATACAAAATGCACAACAAGTTGTAACAGGAGAAATTACAGTTGTCTCGTCGAGCCCTTTTATTTAAGTACCAACATGATGGGGGTCCCATAGTGTTGGAGATATAAGTTTTCAAACATTTAGTCACGTGGTCATAGATAGACATCACCAAATTATCCAGGGAAAACATTCCAACTATCCGTACCAGTGGGTGGGGCGGCAGGGATCACTGGACAAAACAGTTCCACCTATCCCTACTGGTAGAGATAAATGAAATGAAATTCCAATTTTATCTACCAGTCGATGGCCGGGGGAGATAATTGGACAACACAGTTACATTACATCTATCTCTATCAGTGGAAATACATAAGTAGGAATAGATGGAACTTCAGATTCCACTTATCCCCAATGGCATTTGGCAGGGATAGATGGAATGTTTTTCCAAACATCCCTAGCAGTTGGGATACCTCGGTAGAGGTAGATGGAACAGCCACTTTCGTTTACGGTGAAGGAAAACAAATTGTAAGGAAACCTGACAGAGCTGTAAAATATTCCATAGTGAGAAAATAGTGAGCTAATTATGACATGTTATCTTTTGCTAAAAAGTATTTCATTGTTTAAGGCCCCGTTGTTTGATCAGTAGTAAAATATGACTAATAGTTAATTTAACCATTAGTTCATTAACAACAGTTAAGGCTTTAACAATAGTTAAACTAGAAATATATTGAAGGCCCCGTTGTTTGATCAGTAGTCATGTATACTATTAGTTCAAATACGTTGGTTAAACTGACAAATAGTAAAAAATTACAAAATACTGTTGTTTGATCAATAGATAAACATGACTATAGTTAAAATCATTGACAATTTGTTAAAAAGTTACTATGCATGGACAGAGTAGTTAACTTTGACCACTAGTTATTGTAAATTAAAAATGAACTTATATCATCCTCTTTCCCTGAGCCTTTTTCCCAAGTACGTTGAGGTCGGCTTCCAGTCTAACCAGATGCGGCTGAACATCAGTATTTTACACGGAGCGACTGCTATCAGGCCCCCTTAACCCAGGTACTGGGTAATACCGATATCCCAAGGTTACCAGTTGTCTGACTTTCGGACTTCCGACTACCAGTAACGACTGCCATATATATATTTTTATGGCAACCGGAACCGACAGCTTATCGTGCTCTCATAGGTACGGAGGGGTCTCGATGTGCAACGAAACGGTCACCCATCCAAGGAATGACGTCGGCTAGCGTAGCCTTGCAATCTACACGGTTAATACTTAGCCACGAGCCCCCAAAAAAGAAAGACCTGAAGCTCGCCGATGTACATAAGCTTTCCTATTGTAATATTAATGTGTATTTGTGTGTACAATAAAGTATCATAATAATAATGACCTTAAATATAGCAAGATGCTTTGAAGATTTTGAATGTTCTTCTGATGACGATGAAATTATTATGTTATTTGTGACTAGGTAATAGATCTGTGTTTGTGACATAATATCACTAATCTGTGGTCGTGTCGTGATGACATATTGACTGAAAGTCCGTCTTGACAACCAAATTCTTTTTAAAAAGCAAAAGTAATATGATCCATACGTAGATACTCTTTGGAATATATTTATATATTTCATTAACAATAGTTAAGGCCTTACCAATAGTTAAAGCAGAAATACGTTGTTTGAAGATAATTTTAACAATAGTTAAATATAACAATAGTCAATGGTGTTGCTGGTGAAGAGATAAGTGTCCGGCGGTTCAATAAATATTCACAATAATTTCGTCGTCATCAGAAGATTATTCAAAATCTTCAAAGCTAGCCCCCGTCTTGGATGGGTGATAGTTTCGTTGCACATCGAGACCCCTCCATGCCTTTGAGAGCACGATAACGGGTTGATACGGATTGTCAGAAGCATGAAACTTTAACAACTGCTCTAATCTTAGGATATCGGTATTACCCATTACCTCGGTTGCCGGGGACTGATGACAGTCGCTCCGTGTAAAATACTGATGTGCAGCCGCATCTGGTTAGACTGAAAGCCGACCTCAACGTAATTGGGAAAAAAGCTCGGAGAAAGAGGTAGATTTCATTTCAAATTTACAAAAACTATAAGGGTTCTTTGTAGGAACTACGGAACCCTAAAAACGAATCGTCAAAGTTGACTACTCTGTCCATGCATAGTAACTTTTTGAAAAATTGACAATTATTTTGACTATAGTCATGTTTAACTATTGATCAAACAACAGTATTTTGTAATTTTTTACTATTTGTCAGTTTAACCAACGTATTTTAACTAATAGTATACTTGACTACTCATCAAACAACGGGGCCTTAGTATTCAAAATAAAACTCTAGAAAATCAGTCCCAAATAATATTTATTATTATTTCATGCCTTACACAGTAGTTTATCAAATACGCTATTAAATATTGGAAAAATAAATAATTATTTTTTCAGTTTTTGTTTGAGTCACAGCTTGTTCAGCTTTGTTGAATTTTCGCTGATTATTTATTTACAAGTCTTGGATTACGTTCACATTACAACGGAGAAATAATATCATTTTACTCAAATGTAGTAATTTTTATTTATTTCTCGACCTAGTTTGATCATGAAAGTTGTTGTAAGTTATTGTGTCGTAGTCACACAATATAAAGAAGGATAAACAATAAAAAAATCGCACTCCAAAGAGCCTTGAATGACGGTATTTAATTTATCGTCCGGCACACCCTGGTCAGACAGCCTAACTACCAACCTGCTGACTGGTTAATCTTTTTCCCACAGCTTCAGCTATTAACTTAATGTAGCTCATGTCGACACGATAAAAGAAGAATCAAAAAATTATAGTACATGCCGAATAAAAACTTTTTATTAATTTCGTACAATTTACGATGATAGTATTTTCTGGTTTAAAAATAATTATGTAATTATATGTGTATGTTATGTATGTAATTAGTAGGCGGACTTATAAAGACATTTAAATAATAAGTATTGTAGGCATGTACTTACATAATTTAATTATACATTAAGCATGTAGTTTCTTCTGGTACAGGTTGACAATAAATGGTGGCAACACTGATAATACATTATAAGGTTTATTAACATCCAAAAATATTTCTTTGGCAGAATTTTGTAAGCATAAAATACATATTTTTCAGCCTGATGTGACAAGAATTGACACAGCTGGACACAGCATTCAATTTGACATCAGTTCAATCTGTGATCTTGGATTGACGGATTGACGACGTAAATCAAAATACTTTGATGTTTTATCAATCCATCAATATATATCATAACACGATCAATCTAACCAAGAGCATGGTTTGAACTGATGCAGGATTGAACATCTAATAGTGGTTGCCTAGTTGAAAGTAGTTTTGTTTTGATTTTGCCAAGCTGTATGTAATCTGGTTCTTATGATATTTCAACATACCAACCAACCAACCAACCAACTGCTATAAAAAAATCGTTATTAATATTTTTATAGTAAGTATACAGTAATGATAGACATCCAGGAATCTTCAATAGCTCTATCTAAAGAATGCTATAGTAAAACGCAACTGTAAAATTAGCGCACCCGTATCAAAATATTTGCGTTAAAAACATGGAAAATAAATGAAAACATGCAACTGGATGCTTATTAAGTTGTTCATTAATGTTTTAAAGTATCTAATAGCTTACTTAGTCGTCGTACAACAGCTAAATATGATGATCAAGGTTTCATAGATTTTATCAAAAAATAAACTCACAACGCAATGTGAACGCTTCCTAGTTAAAATTATTTACAATATATAGCACTATATAATAAAAGTGTATGTGTAAACATATAGCGAATAAATTAGTTAACATTGCTCAAGCAATGGCGTATCGTATATCTACCATGAATTAAGTAAAACTTGCTAAAGTGCTTTTAATATCTGTACATTTACCTAACCAATATAAATAGTTACAAACATTATAGTTACAATGGATAAGCATATTGATAATAATACTTATCAGGTAAGTATACGTATTACCATTCAAACATACCAAAGTTATTAACCTTTACCAAAGGGGGCTGAATTTTATTTAGTCTCGTTTATACCTACATACATAAAAAACAACTGTTTATATCACAGTGGTTGAGATTCAATTATAATTAGTGATTATATACTCCATATAATAGATCATTTAATAAATTTTAATTGATATGAATATGCGTTTCTTTACTTGTTAGTAAAATAATACCTTGGCGATCTTGCTTTAGTGTCACGTCGCATCGACCAAATCAAAATTATAACATCGGCGCCACTAGAATGCATCTAAAGCTTTTTAATAATTATGATTGATTTTTGATTTAATGTTTTCACTTATTATTAATTCACTTAGTATTGAAAGTATAATAATTAATTTTGTCGTATGTATGTAAAATATCTATCTACGTACTTGTTTATAGTTATCAGTCACAGTGTAATAAATAAGAAATACCAGTTGACGTTGCCGTCGTTTTATACACAAAATATTTCATTTTATACATCGAGTCTCATTGCTAAAACTTGTTCAACGGATTAAATAGAGTTTCTTGTTCATCTCTGTTGATTGATGCCTATAATCAATTATAAACCTTCTTCATAGTTCAGTCAAATTAGAAGCAATTAATATTTGAAAGAAAAAACCTGCTTTTGTGACATTTTGATCTTGAATATTTCAAGATGCAGACACGAGATTATATGAGACTTTTCAGCGAATCTTTAGAATATCAAAACAAAGGTTCATGTGAAAACAAAACTAAGTTTCATTCCGAGGTTAAGTCCTAATTTGACTGGACTACTTATTTATTATTATATACATATTGCTTAAGGCAGTGCGACCATATACGATAAGCTCAAGCTTCTTCGTTTATCAAACGCACGGTCACTTCCTAAATCCATAGTGAGACGAAATTCGAAGCTAATTGGGTGTACGTATTTAAATTAGCTTTCTTATAACAATGGCCTAAATAGGCGAGTGTTCTTAATTTAAATCCTACAGTTCAGACCTACGTTGCAACAAATGATTAGTAGGTAAGCCTATATGGATTATGGGAAGAGTTTATGGACGTTGAATTGAAATAACCACCACTGTCTGCGTTATCCGCCCATTATTAACGAAGCTGTTTACTATGAAGCGGAAATTTTAGTGTTCACGACTCTTACCTGAACATTGATTTTGAAACCGAATGATTTAGGAATTTTATCGAATCTGTTCTATTATCGATAAAGCGGTATTGTGTATAAAGCTATAAAAACGTTATAATACAACGAAAATACTGAAGTTATTATACGCATACAAGTTTATGTGTAAAAGTCACGTAATACTATTGCAACCTTATAACTATGTGTATCGGATTTCAAACAGTCTCTACATAAATTATTACTTTAACCTTTTTACCACCAATGACACCTACAGAAGACAAAAGATTTCGTGCCCTCAGCGCCACGTTTTCATTACTTTTTACTAATGTCCATACAATATTTGTCTTCTACAAAAGATGTCGCGCTGGGAGCACGACAACATCTACGATGCCATGGCGTTGAAAAGGTTAACCAAAGAATTTTAGTTCGTAATTATCAGAATCTAGCTGATGCCCGCGGCTTCGCTGTCGTGGTAGGTATGCCAATAAAAATATCTAAGTGTTAATCAAGAACATTGTCTGTCTTTGTGCCAAATATTGATTTCGTAGCACGATGCCTTCTATTGCCCTTAGTTAACTTAAATATGTTTATCCGTTACAGCGTGATTGAAGGACAAACAAACACCCATCCTTTGGCATTTCTAACATTAGTAGGATAACCTATATGTCACAGGATTTTGCTCTAAAATGGGATTATGACAAAATGGAGACTCATCAACTCAGCCTATCGCAGTCCACTGCTGGACATAGGCCTCTCCCAAATTGCGCCACAACACACGGTCCTCTGCCTTCCTCATCCATCCAGTCCCCCCAGCTACTTTCATCAGGTCGTTTATCATAACCCTGGGCAGATCCAGGATTTTGATAAAATAATTGAAGAGTACAGGCAAAGAACAGGGTATGTCCACAGGAGTCAATCAGGAGAAAAAAGCATTAAAAAATTGGAATGTTGCTAGTTCATTATTGAAAACAATGGATGTAGAAACTGTTTCTTATGACAAACCGGAACACAATAAAAAATCTAGCGATTACAAACGAAAGTTTCATGAACAATGTATACATTGCCCAAAGAACATGGTATGTCCACAGGAGTCAATCAGGAAAAAAAAGCATTAAGAAATTGGAATGTTGCTAGTTCATTATTGAAAACAATGGATGTAGAAACCGTTTCTTATGAAAAACCGTAATACAATAAAAAATCTGGCGATTGCAAACGAAAGTTTCATGAACAATGTATACATTGCCCAAAGAACAGGGTATGTCCACAGGAGTCAATCATGAGAAAAACGCATTTAAATATTGGAATGTTGCTAATTCATTATTGAGAACAATGGATGTAGAAACTGTTTCTTATGACAAACCGGTACATAATTAAAAATCTGGTGATTGTAAACGAAACTTTCTAAATTAATGTATACATTGCCATTAAAAAATAAAAAAGTAAAAAATTGAGACATTCCCTGTTCTGTTCCTCTGTACCCTTCAATTGGATTTGTTTAGGATTATGATAAAATATATTGCAATAAGCATTTTTATTTGAATTCAAAGTTTGATTATGATGAAATGAAACAATGAAACAATTTTTCCATGGTCCTATAAAATAAGAACTCATGAAAGAAGTAAAAATAAAACATAATATGTTTTTTGTCATAAGGATCAGTCTGATTAAATTGGTTTTCCACTCAGTCGTATTCATAGTATTCGTATTTTCGGCCTTATATTATTTCGGATTCGTTTAAATAATTACTTTAAAATTTCTTTCCTCGACTGTAAATACAATAAAGCATATTCTATTCTGGATTTCACTTAGGATTATGTCCATGGTCTACAAAGACAGCAGCAATATTTAAGGGGCGGCATTGGGAAAAATAGGGATTTTAGAATCAAAATATTTTCATTTGTGGATACGACGTTGATCTAATTTTCATATTTAAGATTTTTCATTATATTTACTAGATTTTGGTATAGGGAAAACACGATTTAATCAAATTGGTGCTGGATAGGTTTATTTTCCAAAGAAAGGTCTGGTTTTGCACTATTTCGCATTGCATTTAGAAATTATAATGTGTAGTGATCGCGAAAACCTTAGAAATTAGTATTCCCATAGTTTTTACTATTGTTTTTTGTGAATAAGATATATGTTGTACATATCTAAATTCTGGTCGAACAATTTTTTTTAAAATGTTTATTCGCTGAGATATTTGCAAAAATGTAAAAAAAAACATCAAAACAGCGCGATTCTACTCTGTTCTCACACGCGCAATTTGCCGTATGTTAGAAAGGGACGGTTGCAAAATTTTATGTTATTGTTTAAGGGAAACTAACAGCTAATACAGTGTAGTAATTAAGCAATATATAGTACAAAAAGGCCAATTACAAGTTTCCACAAATTTAGATTATTATGATAGGTATAAAATAGTTATTACCTAATTAAAAATAACTATTGTATTTTTAAATCGGCATCTGTCTGCTAGAGAGAAAAGAAACACTGACCGCGAATAGGCGCGCGCGCGTCCGGCCTTTCGCCCACTCAAAGAAGGGAAATTTCCCGAGTAATGTTAATTTTATCAAAATCTTAAACGAATCCAGGTATTTGATCAAAATCTTGGATCTGCTCAGGATTATGATGAAATTGAGTCTCTATCTTGTCTTAATCCGGCTTTAGATAAAAATCTTAGGATTTTTGAAAATCTCGGTTTCATCAAAGTCGCATGACATATATGTACATATATCAGGAATAGGAATAAACTTGGTTGATAATATTTTCTCTCTCATACAATTCTAATTACCTACTTAATTTAATATACTATAGGCTCACAAATCTATAGATTTTGCATCGGTATTTACACTGACCCAGTGACAAAAATACATCGGTAATATTTTATCATTAAGCAAAATATTGAGAGGTACAGACTGATTGGGTTACAATAATTAAAGTTAATAATAATATTTGTAGTTACTGAAGACATAAGCATATTCTGTACCTTACATAAAATAATATGAAACGCCAATAGCAAACAAATTATAATTTTCAGAGTATATCTGGAGTTAATTGTTTGTTTAAAGTATTGTTGATAAATAACTAAAGATGATTATTTCTAAACAATGTTATTATTATTAATTTAGACAAACAAAGTTTTTAATGACCGTTGACTGTATGTTGTGACTATGTACTATTGGATACTTTCACTTCGATTCGAATAGTCCGATGTAATCTAGTATTGCACCACACCTACTATTTGTAGACTTTTACTTTGACTGTAATAACCATAGAAAATTCTACACTTAAAATACACTTATTTTTAAGCAAGGTCATATCTATTGAAGTTGTAGCTCTCAATCTATTGGGAAGGCGATATTCTAACGGCGCTCAACAGTGACTTCGATATTATTATTACAGACATTAAATAAAATGCAGATAATAAATAGCCTAAAAGGCAGATATTATCGATATCAGAAAATATTATCGATGGCCTAAATCTAATCCTTCAGCACATTTTTTTTAATAATGCTATAAAACTATGCACTTGTAAATCAGAATTTAATTAAACACCAACATTCTTTCTTATTTTTGCTCCAATGTTTATTCTATGTAAATGTCCTCAATTGGATACGCGGTCTCTATAAATGTTTGGTAGAATCTGTGGAATGCTCTTCTGAAATGAAAAAAAAAAAGCATTAGGAATGGTTATGTAGCTTGGTTACACGAATTTTTTACAAATAATTTTCTCTTACAAAGCATAATACAATCGCAAATAATATTATTTTTTACCCAAAAATTTACTGTTACTACAGAATGACTTGTAGCGTTAAGTCCACCTTATGAACCTCTTAGGTTTACATTCAGAGACGAATCTAAGTGTGAACTCGTGCTTCTAACTGTCAAAGAGTACTGCATTTTGACAGAACTTGGAAGCATGAGTTTACACTTAGGTTCGTCTCTGAATAGAAGCCTTAGTGCGTAAAGAATAAAATATATAAATAATATTTTCTCAAACATGCTTGGAAATTCGAACATTATTTTGACAACCTTCTTCGAGATAAATTGAAAATGCTGAACTAGTCAAACATATGCGAGCAAGCGGCCGGCTATGTTAGTATGAAAATCCATATAGCGGCCAAATAAATTACTATATATATTTAGTACTTATTGTATGTTATATATATACCTATGTATGTTTATCTATTGTTTTAGTGGTAATTTATTTCTCATCTTGTTTTGTGTCGTGAATCAATATTGCACCTGCCTTGTCATCTCTGTATCACCCTAAGGTTGACTGGGAGAGAATGCCTAAGGCATTAAGTCCGCCTATGTACACATGTTGCATGAAGTTTAAATAAATAAATAAATACTATGCACACCTACGATGAAAGAACCTACTTACTACAAAAGTAGGTTCTTTCATCGTAGATGTAAACTCATATCTCTGTCGTGTAATTTAAAAATGGAACGAACTTTTTACTCCGAAAAATAGCAAACAAGGAGGTTACTTATCAAAGGTTTCATTTAAATTTCGAACTGGCTTGCAAATAGAGATGTTTTTATATATTCTAGAACATGACATAGGTACTACTTACTTAGTTTGAATGACCGCGCATTATTTGAGAAACGCACTATAGAAGCCTTGGCTGCAACCAGACATTGATGGACTCACGTATGTGTGCCTCGGCTTCGCCTCGGGCCACATTTTCACGTTCGTCCATCAATGCTCCTGTTGCCGGCCGCAGCAGTAATGAAATTAAGGGTTTGAGTTGACAGCACAATATCAGAATTTGGTTCAAGAAAGTTTTCTACACAAAGTTCTTTTTTTATAGTTGATAAATCGATTATAAAAAAAGAAAACGCTCACCCTACGGCTTCAGCTACGGGCCTCGTCGAGTCCTGTCCTCTAAAAACATGGCATGCAAATCTCTGCAGCGTCGGGTGCTTTGTGATGAAGCCCAAATATCTGTGATCACGTGGGTGGAATGCGCAGAATGAAACATTCTTCAACGAGTAGAAGTAGTCGATACATGGTCCGTTTCGATTTCTCTGTAGAATTGAAATGTTAGGTTAATTCTTGTAGCTAACCATTCTGCGAAGATTAAGAAAATACGATAGGTATATCTTTAGTTTTTTATTTTTATTAGGAAAGGATAATACGTAAAGTAAACGTCCTCATATCCTTAACACCAACCGACAGATCTAAAATGTATTTCAGTCTAAGCAGTGTAGTATAGTGATCACTTTTACTTTGGCGACAACCCACAATCGTGCGGGATATTTAACTGGGAAAATCAATTTTTTATGAAAAATAATAGTACCTATGTTTACCAACATTGTATGACAGCAATAATTTAATACTTTTATTTATACGGGCTCTTAAAGTGCGGTAAATACGCTAAATTTTATCGATAGAAACATTCCACTTGTGGGGGTCCAATCCTAACACCACCAAAGATTTATCTTTTTAGTACCTATTTGACTTACTTATTTAGACATCTGCATAATCCAACAATCATAACTTAAGACCTAGGTCACAGAGGTGTAAATTTAATTTCATTTGAAATGTTATAGCATACACTATCTAAAGAAATATTCAACTGTCATACAAAACTTAAGCATCGATATATATGTACTTATTGAAGTCGTTGAACTTAAGTTACTCTTTTAATGAGACGTGAAAGTAAAATATTAAATATAATTTTACACGATTTTGGTCACATTTTTTAAAATTCTACAATAACTCTAAGACTAAAATTGTGTCTTTTATGTATTTTATTGTTAGTTTTCGAGTTATTCTACAGATTATTAAAAGAATCATAGCTTTACATCAATTATTAAAAAAAATATTGTTGCTTAATAGATCCCCTGCCAACGGATAAACTAAAATAGCCATGATTTATTTGATTCGTTTTTAATTACACCTACCTACGGAACCCTACTTAGCATGGCCCGACATGCTCTTGGCCGTGTTTTCATTTAATTTAAAGAAGTTAAGTGGGACCGAGTGTTTATAGAATCTACTGCCACATAAACAAATATATCAGGTCTCATAAAAAGGATCATGGCAGGTTTTGTACATAAAATAATGATTTTTAGAGAATCTGGAGTATTACTATTGAAGTAGGTCGCTAAAGTCGTAATCGCAGGTTCGAATCCTGCTTATGAGCGAATCTTTCTTACCACAAATTTTATCTTTATCTTTTTGTACAAATCAATGTAGGGACTCGCCATGATTCTCTGAACATCGTCCATTTCAATTAATGTTGTTCAGCTGACAGTCGTAATTGGCGCCTACATTTTAATGAGCTCACATACGTACAGCAAAAAGTCACAAGCTCAAAGTAATGTAGGCGCTCGAATCTGTATCAAATTAAATTATACCTGATCAACAATTTTTGTAAGCAAAACTTAAACAGGTTAACAATACAATCTTGGCACAGAATTCTGATAATGAAGTTACTTCTTTTTAACCGACTTCAAAAAAGGAGGAAGTTCTCAATTCGATTGTACTTTTTTTTTCTTTTCTATGTTTGTTACCTCAGAACTAGGTACGTCATTTATAAACCGATTTGGATTATTTTTTTATTTGAAAGGATACTTCCAGATTGGTTCCATTTTTATCAAAATCCAGTTCTGATAAAGGGATCCCTGTGGAATTGAGGCAACTCCTCAAATATTATGGGCATACATATAGCGATTTTGATAATTTCATCAACAAATCGAGCATTTGCATTTAGAAAGTATTTGGGGTGCATTAAAAGAGCCTCCACGAGTGACGATATTTAATTGATCGTCCGGCGCATTCTGGGCAGTCAGCCCCGCTATCAACCTGCTGACTAGCTAATCTTTTCCCCACGACATGAGCTATTATTATTATGTAGCTCATGTCGACACGAAGAAGAAGAAGAAGATTCAGAAAGTAACATTTGATTGAGGAGATAAAGAATGGAACTCTTTAATGGATGACAGCAAATCATCGGGGATTGCAGCAATCGCTTGTCTTTTTATTTTTAGTGCCACTAAAAATAGGAGAAATAAAATAAACTTAAAAAAAAGTAGAAACCGACTTCAAAAATAATAAAATAATTTGTGTGAAACTGTTTAGGAAGTCGGTGGATTTTTTTTCTTAAACCAAACTGAATCATAGGCACCTACTTCCTAAACTATTTCACACAAATTATTTTATTTATTCTGTTGGAAGTCGGTTTTTACTTTCTTTTAAGTTTATTTTATATACTACTAGCGGACCCGGCAGACGTCGTCCTGCCCGGAAAAGCAGCGCCACATATAATTAAAATCGTCCCTGCCATTTAGGAGAAGATCAGTGACATACAGACAGAAGGGCCACCTACCGGATCCAATTGTGTTTTCACACCATCCAGGAAACCATTGAAATATTCACAAAAAAATTCATCCAAATCGGTTCAGCTGTTTAGGAGGAGTTAGGCGACAATCAGATGTACAGAAGAAATAAATATTCGCGGCTTCACTCGCGTTAAATTCTGCTAACCCACGTGACGGATCCTGTTAATTCAGTCCAGTCCAGTCCAGTTCCATCCATCCATCCATCCATCCTTTTATTCGGACCGTCCAGTCCAGTCCAGTCACTATCCCACTATCCCACTATCTCACCCCATGTCCAGTCCCGTCCCATGTCCCGTCCCGTCCCATGTTAAATGTCCCATCCCGTCCCATGTCCAATGTCCCGTCTCATGTACCATGTCCCGTCCCGGCCCATGTCCCTTCTCAAGTCCCGTCTCGTCCCATGTCCCGTCCCCCATGTCACATGTCCCGTCCCGTCCCGTCTCATGTCCCATGTCCCGTCCCGGCCCATGTCCCTTCCCATGTCCCGTCCCGTCCCATGTCCCGTCCCCCATGTCACATGTCCCGTCCCGTCCCATGTCCCGTCCCCCATGTCACATGTCCCGTCCCCCATGTCACATGTCCCGTCCCCCATGTCACATGTCCCGTCCCCCATGTCACATGTCCCGTCCCGTCCCGTCCCATATCCCGTCCCCCATGTCACATGTCCTGTCCCGTCCGTCCCATGTCCCGTCCCATGTTATCAATTGTTCAGCAAATCAAATTTGGTGACACAACGACTGCAGCGCCACCTACCGGGTAAATAAATAAATGTAGCTTATATGACACGTTCGTAGATTTACCATAGCAGCGCCATCTATTCATTACTTACTCAACCCAGTCGAAAGGTATCGACATCTGTTAGAATCATTTGGAGTTAACAGATAATTGTGACTGTCAAATAATATTGTGACTGCCCCGTTGGTCTAGTGGTCGCAAGCGCGACTGCTGAGCGTGGGGTCCTGGGTTCGATTCCCGGGTCGGGCAAAGAGTTATTGGGTTTTTTCATTAGGAAATTCTCAGTAACAGCCCGGAGTATGGATTTGTGCCCGGTTAATGGCAATAGGCTCGCCCCCTATTACATGGGACTATAACATAACTGGCGAAATGTGGGTGTACTATACACCTCTGCCTACCCCTTCGGGGAAATACAGGCGTGATGTTATGTTATGTTGTTGTCAAATAATAACAGACAAATAATTAGCAATAAATTAAAATTGCGACTATAATTTGAGATTTAAACTATCCTATCTCTCAAGTTGGATCGAACTCCACATGGTGTGCGAATTTTATTATAATCGGTTAAGTGGTTTAGGAGTCCATTGAGGACAAACATTGTGACACGAGATTTATATATATTAAGATTTACAAAACTTGTTTAAATACTATCTATTGCTGGCTATCTACGTAATCAAATACTTAAAACTGACTGTAGACAACGCACAACCTAAACCGGTGAGTCTACGGGGGTGAAAGTTTGCACAGGAGTTCTTTAGATGAAGTAGGTGAGCACTAAGAAAAGATTTTTGAATATTTATCCCCTAAAGGGGTTAAGGGTTGAAAGTTTGTATGAAGAAAATACGGGAGCGAAGCCAAGGGCGCGGTGCGGGCGTCAGCTATTAGCTAATAAAAATGAATCGTATTGCTTACCATGGGAACATTTTTTGTTTCTAAATAGGGCATATATACTCGTAAGCTAATTTTAAATGTGATTGCCACTAACGTATTAGGATAGTTTACTCCTACGCAATGGAGCGTTTTATTTATTCATAGTACAAATATAAGAGCCTAATAATCGTCTAAATGTTCACAAAATATGCTCGGTAAATCCTAGGAATCCGCCCAATGACTGGATAGTTCTTTTTAGTTCTGTTATTAAGTCTTTATAACCTGCGCTTGTTCGAAAATCTCTTTTTACGATTAGCTAATGCAGTAATAACTTCGATTTTTATTCATAATGCCTCGACTTCCGATATTTGTTTATAGAGCTATAAATTATAATTTGAATGGCTTTAAAAATATTGTACCGCCAAACATGATTTCATACTCTACATATACCATGTACCTATTAACTGTGTATCTATATTTTACGACCTAAACATAAAGTTGTTGATTGATTGTTTGACTGTTAGATAAATTGAGAAGTTTCTAGAGAGACTGAAGGAAACGCTCCTAGACTGGTTTATTTTGGGAGATTATCTCAGAGCTATATTTAGTTCGAAGGTTGATTCGTTAATCCAGTATTTGTTGTAAAATAGTGCACTTTTAGATAATAATAATAAAATAAATTATCATAAGAATTCAAAGATTAATACAGCAATTTTTATTAGTTTAAAACACTCACTGCGGGTTTTGATCGATCAACCATTCGAAGTCCATGATCTGATACTTCTAGTATGCATGGTTGCACTGAAGGATCTCCATTGCATTCGACAATAATCTTTCTTACGGCTTGGCATACAACCCCCGTTCCTTTGTGATTGATGGTTTCTACCGAGCCCATATACCTGCAAACAAAGTTCAGTAGTAATACATCGAAGAATAGAAGACTAGTTACTAAAAAGTTATTACTTACGATAATAGATATCGCTCTCTTTTTACTTTAGCATTTGCGGGATCAAAATCATTGTAATCCATGTCCACAGCATAGGCTGACGGAAAAATCCCTTGTTGGCCTGTTCTTAGATTGACTCCTGGAAATAACATGAGATTAAAAATTTGTAGTTTTGGCCAGTCGATAATTTTGTGGTATTTGCAAAAAGGGGCTCGTGGCTAAGTAGCAAGCGTGTGGATTGTACGATATGCAAGGTTAAGCTGCACTAGCCGTGGTCAGTCTGTGGATGGGTGACTGTTTCGTTACACATCGAGACCCCTTCGTGCCTCGGAGAGCACGTAAAGCCGTCGGTCCTGCGCCTGATCTCTCTCCGGTCGTGTCGAATTGCCGTCCCATCGGATTATGAGAGTGAGGGAATAGAGAGTGCACCTGTGTTTGCGCAGACACTTGTGCACTATAAAATGGCCCGCGCAGATGGCTAGTCTCCATTGAGATTGGCCGCCGTGACCGAAATTCGGCCGGGAGGACATTATTATTATTAGTATTTGCCCACCTAAGTTGCATAGAAAGACGGCTTGATATTGTGTAGATTACAGGAAGCTCATATGCCAATGATCATTTTTCTCTACCTGTGAAGATTTGTAAATGGCACAGGATTACCTATTTTCAGTAATATATAGATTCTGTTTAACTGTAAATCTTCCAAACTTTAAATAAATAAATTCGCAAGTTCTATTACGCAAGTACATTGAAAAAACTAGAGAGCATGTTTTTTATTCCATTATTTCCCTTCAAAATGGGCTGTTTTTTCATCAACATTACTTAACTTATAGACGACTCAAAAAGTCCAACTGACGAGCATGCGTGACGAGGTTAATGAACATAGACAAGTAAAAGAAAAATGTGAGGATCGTAGTGGGTAGAAATGTATAGTCGCTACCTGCCCACGCCCAGTATGAAACAAGTTTGATATGTGTATATTGAATGTACCTTCACACCATAAATCGTCTGCTTCTTTTTGAACATAAATAGGATCGCCAATTTCTACTTCAATTTCATCAGCGTGTCTAGGGTTAAACTTATGTAGACCTCTGTGCGTTGCTTCGAGCATTTCAAGTTCATTGTGCGGAATATTTGTTATGTTGCCGGCAAAGTTGAGTGCATTGGCACTGCAGTTCGACTCTGGTGAAACTGGAAATTTTAAAATAATGATAATTACTAGGTGGCGGTCAATTAAGGTGATACATCATAATATAACAGTAGCGAGTTCATATGCCAATTAATAAACGATAATTAATGACACACCACGAATCAATTTAAATATCCTAGGCATAGGTACCTACAACAACAACATGTTAGAGATTAGCGACTAAGTGAGAATATTGCAATTTTTTACCCAGTGCAGGGCGAATATCTTGTCCTTCTACTCATACATAGTAGGAACGAGCCTTAGAATAGTTAGAATAAATACACAAAGAAGGTTATTTCCATTCTTGTCCTTCTACTCATGCATAGTAGGAACGAGCCTTAGAATAGTTAGAATAAATACACAAAGAAGGTTAGTTCCATACATTACGCGCTAGCAGAAACGATGCAAAAAAATTGTTATGTTTGTTAGCGTTTACACACGCACACCACTATAAAATGGGGCTGCCAGTAAAAATCAGTTTTCCCCAAAAAGTATTTTTGGATGGTTCCTGATATTCTTTCCTACAGCTGAGCTATATATTTAATATCAATTTTTCAGCAATAATTTGGTCAGTAGGACTCCTTTGAACAAGAACACGTAAAAATGTTATGATAAAAAATGAAAAAAAAATCATGATACAATTCATTTAGAGTTCTCAACTTTGAAATTACACAGCTTAGGTTTTTTTTTTATTCACTCATGTACAGTCTAACAAAGCAATTGGTATACAGGATAGAGAAATATAAATGAAGTTTTCTTAGAAGATTATCGATGTTTTCGTGTGAAATATCATTTTTAACGGACAAAATCAAACTGTATTTATACAAAACCCTAATCAAACGATTCTATGATAACTTCCTGAGAAATCTTCATCTATATCAGGCAATCCTGTATACTAATTGCTTTGTTAGACTGTACCAGGCAACCGCACGTCACTGGTACCAGTTTAACCTTGATGGCATCTTTATTTCGTAGGCAGTTTTCGAAATTCAAGTGTTACCAATACTACAACTTGTGTAATTCCTATTAGCTTGAAGGAACGGACCTTAATTGAGTGAAAAAAATCCCATAATTCAGGGAGGCTGCTGAAGTAGGCTAAATGTGGAAGGTTGAAAACTTAGTACCAATTGTTACAACTAGCATTTTGCCTTTATCTAGCACTAGGTTGCACTCATCTAGGTATGTTAAGTCATTAATAACTCTTTATTTTGATTCTTGATCAATTACTATCATATGGTCATAAAACATGTTCTAGAATCTCGTGCAACCTGTCTATATCTATAGTTACTCTACTACTCGACAAGGGCTATTCTGCAACAGCAATGAGTACTCTCAGCCTAGTGTACAAACGAGCAGCAAAATCGTATCTTTCACACTTTTTGCTTCTCACCAGTAGTTCTAGTTCATCATCATCATCATCATTTCAGCCAAAAGACGTCCACTGCTGGACATAGGCCTCCCCCAAGCATTGCCACAACGACCGGTCCTGCGCAGGGGGCAGTAAAGTTCTAGAGTGGCGACCGCGTAGTTCTAATTGAATCAAAGAAATAATAAATTGAGTGAACTAACCATTCTGCTGTAGCGTCGTTGGTGATATACTCTTTGGTCCTATATCGATTGGCGAATGGGCGGTGCTATGTCCGCTGTCCACATCGCCCAGGCTTTGTAGTCTCTCGGAATCAGGGCTCGAGTCTTCGTCTAGAAGGTATCCGCATTTGAGTACAAGCAGAGGCCTTGTATGACATCCTAGCCTGGTGGTGGTGCCAGCGGCTGCCCCAAGCTCGTCTGCTAGGGACGTTGGGTGACTGCATGCAGTCTGAAGTATTTTTGCTGGAAACATTAAACACGTCATCAGCGGCTTTTGATTTTAAAATCACTGATGATGATGATGTCAATTTTAATCAGTTAGCATTGTATAAATATGTGCATATGTGAAAATGAAATTCGTTTATACAAAAAAACTTAAATACATAAACTTTTAAACACAGTTAAAAAAAACTTAAATGTCATAGAATGGTTTTACGATATAGGTACGAGAAGGATCAATAGAATAGATTAGTGTTAAATAAACACAAAACCAATCCATTAGCACATAATATTTTTTAATTTTTTTTTTACATACATCAATTTCTATTCATTCTCCTTTAGAACACTAACAAAATACTGAACTTTCTATGCTATCTAATACATTTCGAAATTCCTTTATTTTATATGTTTACGTACTCATGGCACCATGGTACTGTATAATCGTACACTATCTAAGTACCTTTTATGATAAGAAATTACAGTTTTTTACAACTGCTCACAAAATATCAGCTTTAAAGATCTGTATACTGTATTGATTTTATAATTACTTGTTACAATCGAAGATGTCGTGAAAAATTTGTTGCTAAGAGAAGGCCAATTCTCGTAATCAAAAACGTTCATAATATAGTTCCCAACTCTCAATGCTTAAAATCTTAACCTACAGGCAGTAGATGTTTCTGATTGCCTTTTATTGGTAAGATTAATGACTTAAGTATCACAAATCAACGGCAAACAGGAACAGTAGATGAACATGAGATTTAGATTTAAAGTATTGAGATTAGATTGTAACTACATTTTGAACGTTTATAATTCCGAGAATTGGCCTTGAACTGATCTATGTATGATTATATTTCATTCCAAAGCATTTTTATGAAGATTAAATAAAAAAAATATTATTAAACTGATGATGCTGACTGGTATGGTATAGCCTATCTCAAAATAATAATGTGAGAACGTATATCAGAAACGCGTGGTCATATGTTGGAGAGCTCATCCAGGGAATAATTTCGAACAACTTTTACTATGGGGTCAACCCTGAAATCGTGAAAAATAAATCAGCGCTTCTATACCTACATTTCAGTCGAGAGGTATTGTACTTTTCTATGAAGCAGCAATTTTTTCACGATTTCAGGGTTGTCGCCATATCAAAAGTTGTTCTAATCTATACCCTAAATGAGCTCTCCAAAAATTACCTCGCACCTGATTACACATTGTGTACAACCTTATTCTTAGTATGTAATAAACCTCTTAAGAGGTCATTGTACTCATCATTATGAATAACTTTTACTATGGAACCAACCCTGAAATCACATAAAGAAAAATGTTTCTTATATTTTGTCGATGTATGTGAACACAAATGTTCAGCAGTGTGCAGTTGTGATCAGCAGTTTTTTTTTGCGACTTCAGGGTTGGTATCATAGTAAAAGTTGTTCATCGGAACTTACTGATGCCTAAAAACCATGTAAATGTAAAAAAAACATTTAAAATGTAATTTTGAAAAAAAATACCTAATGTTAATAATATTTTAATCGGGGGTCTGAGGTCTTGCGTTTATGTTATAACAAGTTGTAGTTTTATGTTATTTTAATGATTTTGTAAATAATTAATAATATTAATATCTGATCGTAGAGTCCAAATTTGAGAAACATGATTTGTGTCAGTGTGAGCTGTGCATTGCCTGGTTAGCACATTACTCACTACAGATGTAACTATCTATTAATTTAAGCCGGTGCTCATGAACGTTAAATCTCTGATTAAAAGGCCGATCACTTGAAAAATACACTGGAACACTGAGTAAACGGTCGTTTAACCTGCAAAGTCATTGTTTATGAAATCAAACCATAGTACATTTAATCAGTGCAAGTATCTATTAATCAACAAAGTAAGGGCCGGTCTTTCAATTGCGACTTTACTGGACAGTTAGCTATTCAATGAGTTAATTTTACTGATCCTTTATCGGCTTGGTAACTTTGCTCGGGTCTTTCAATTTGAAATTACTGGACAGTTAGCTAACTGAGGATTATTTATCCAGAATGGCAACAATTTAATAATAACCATCTTTCAATGTGGTTACGGTGGTTCAGGGACTATACAAAATGTCTTTGTTTTGCATTATATTGTTGGTGTCCTTGCCGCACTTGAAATAAATCAATATAGCCATCCTGTAATCAAACGATTGAGACTTGCCCGGATATTTATGCAATTAATATGCCAAACTTCATTTTGACATTACATATTGGGTCGTCTTGTTGTTATTTTCAAATATTTTAAATTGAGCTGATTTATTTCTATTTCTATTCAAAATGAGTGAAAAGAAAACGAAAAAGAGAAAAGACTGTAAATTCCAATAACAGAAGCTGAGTGCCTATACAAAAACATAGTTGAAAAACGTACGCAACAGTACAGACAAGGAAGCAGCTTGGAACTTGTATTGTTTTTGTTGATATTGTAATGTTGTTTCTTGGCGAAATAAATAGGTACATTGAATTGAACGGTATTATAATTTTCGATAAGTATATTGTGTAGGTTATCATTATTGTCAATTTCAATTATAACAATGACATGATGATGATGACCAGCAAGTTAGTAGCAGGGTATCTGAAATTAATCTGGTGGCTCGTGTGTGTGCAATACATTTGGTAGATAAATATCCTGATCAACAGGGATGGTTGAAATGTAGGGAAGGATGTGCAAGGCGATCTTCATCAAAATCAAACATTTATTTTTTCATACAACAAAGGTACAGTCAGCTGCAAAAAAATGAATACACTGCGAAATTAAGACGTTAATTTAAGAAATAGAAACTGGATGGCGTCGGCGGACGCTCGAAAGTAGCGAAGTCTCTACGCGTTATCATGCGTGGATAGAACAAGGGTGTGAGTTAACGGTGGCGTTTTTTATCGGTTTACTCCAAGGTGGCCGAGCGCACAACGACAATACAGAAGCTTCGCTTCAAAGTAGTGAAACCTGATACATTAAAATACCTGGTTTGTGAATTGTGAATGTTTAATCAACAAATTAAAAAAAAAAACAAGTTTTGGTTTCGTGGAGTGTATAAGTACATATTTTTGCAGCTGACTATACACTCGAGTTTCTGTCAGCTAGTTTGACATTGACGTTTGTTAACAGGAGAGTAATAGCCCTAACTGGCTCTGAAACAGCCAGGTAAATTTATTCTTCAGTTAGGTGTTTTACTCATCGGTTATCTCTTAACTGTCTCTTGAAAGACTCGAATTTCTCGTAACTGTCGAGTAAATCTTACTTGACTGTTTAACCGTAGAGTAAGAAGCTTACTTGACGATTGAAAGACCGGCCCTAAATCAATTATATTGATTTAAGCAGTCATGTTTGCACAAGTCGTCGTTTTCTTTGAATGTGTGAATTTATACTTTTTGACCACTAAAATACAGTAGAAAATACTTAGAAAAACAGTCGTCGACCGCGATGATCAGAGCAAAGCAAAATAGTTTTTATTGTTATAAACATTATGTACCTATCAATATCGAACAAAAGACTAGGAAACTTTTTCGTTTTTTTCATTCGCAAGGATGAAGTCGATGTCGTCTGCGACACGAAAGCGATTTTACGACGAACATAGATAGAACGTGTAAAATGGTTTACTTCAAAGCTTCAGACTAGTTGCGAACCGAATACCATTTCGAAGACTGATTTACGTTGTCAGGAAAACGGTTGCGTTCCGTCTTTGGAAAATCGACAACGACACACCGCTAATATTTTCGTCCTTAAATAAACGTTAAAAAAACTGAGGTCACTAGGTGAGGTAGTGTTCAAACGCAAGCCAATTAATAATAATAATTAAAAAAAGAGTTTTTAATGGCCGAAATAAGTAATCAATCGGTCACCAATATCATGTTTATGTATGAAGCGGTCCGAAAACCCATCTGCAGGTTGAGATTACAATACTTTTATTAAATCTCTCTCATCAATTCTCGTTTCAAACAAAAATGCATTAGATTTTCAAGCTTATTCTTAATAACCTGAAGATTCTGTAATTAATTTCGGTTGTAAGTAGATCATGCTGAAATCGGACTGAATTTCAATAAGAGCGGAATACCAACTTTGGTCAATTGATAATTTATGTCAGTTCAGTCTACTTTCAGTCATAGTGTAAATAAATTACGAGAATCGACCGTTGATAACATTACTTTACTTTATAATAATATTGAATGACTTGTCAATCAATAGAATCATATGTTCAAAGTCACAAGTTATATTCAACAATCACATGGCACCAATCTTATTTAGTAACACCCAGAAAAATTGCTTTCGCCAACTTAGATCAAAAGTAGATAGATAAGTATTAAAGACCTAATAAACTTTATAAATAAATAAAAAACAATTGCAAAGGCGCAGTTGCAACGTAAATGCATGTTTGTCGCGAGCCAATTTATATGGATTTATGACCTTTTGTGAAAATTTACAAAATATGACACTGTTTTCAAAAAGAATACTTAAATGAAACGTTTCACTCACATTTTCTGTTCTTCGGAATCTCTGGCAGTTTTCTCCTTTTGCGTTCACCATTCGTAAACGAATTATGCTGAGGGCTACGCGTATCTGCTATGTCTGGCTGAGGAGGTGATGGTAGAACTTCTTCATTTACTGATGCGGTCGCCCCTTCACCGTCCCCCATACGATGATGCATGTCCTCTGCAGTGTCTTCCTCCGGGGAACCCTCGCTCCTTGAAGAAGATGAATCATCGTCCAATCCCACATTTGGCACTAATCTGCAATAGTCAATTATATTATAAAGCTAATGCTGCAATATCTACTTGATTTCATTTAGGTACTGACGTGTAATAAAATGACAGTGCGCTTCTTAATATTTCTTTCGAGCTCACGTGTCAAATTAGTCCGGATTGAATACCATTTCTTGAGCAAGACACTTTGTTGGTATGAAACGTAACGAGAAGGTGTACTTACGAATAATACGGTGTCGGGGCCCTTATGTGTTGTGGTAGTCTATCAAATGCACGGCGAAATTCTTCAAATTCGCTATCAGCCATGTCGTTTTACACCTGATTGTTTGGTCCTATGAGGGCCGCATGCGTGACTAGCCCCCCGCAACTATATCGATCGAGTATAGGGAACGTAGACCACTGTGCGCATGTTTACCCCTAGTGCGCCCACAGCTTCACCCCTGCAGGGCGCATGCGTGCATTTGTCACCCCTACATAAACATAGTTCTGTGCGTGTTTGTGTGTCGCGTTATGGATGATGCATCAGCGGAAAATCCATTCAACACATAGGGTTGAAATGTCACTGGTTCTTTTAGACGTAAAATTGCAGAATTAAGAATATTTGTATATACATAGGTAAAGACAAAAAAGTTCAGTGCTTTTTTCTACTGTTTGTCAATCAATTTTTTTTTTTCGTTGACTAGCTTTAGCGCTATCAATAATAAAATGGAAATAGTATTTTTTTCGGCATAGTTCAATCATATTTTTTTTATGAATTACGGTCGAATTTCGACAAATGGGTGACCTCTCGTTATACGTGGGACACTCAGAAAGTTTTGCGAAACTAAAAAAAATTGTTCTATACGTACATATATTTTTATCAAATCTTTTCAAAGTACTTTCCACCAGCCTCTATACAAAGATTCATGCGCCTAAACCAGTTTTCAAAACACTTTTTCCAGTCCGCCGCAGACACCTCGTTTACAGCCTGCTCGAACGCAGCCAGCGCATCTTCCGGCGACGAAAATTGTATCCCTTTGAGCTGATTTTTTATTTTTGGGAATAAAAAGAAGTCACACGGTGCTAGATCAGGGCTGTAAGGAGGGTGACCCAGGAGTTTGACTGGCGTGCTGTCCAGGAAGTCCCTCGTTTTGAGTGCGGTGTGCGCAGGTGCATTGTCGTGGTGGAGCAGTAGCCCGCGGAGCCCTGTGTTTGGTCGCTTGTTGCTTATAACAGAGAAAACTTCTGGCAAACATTTGGTAGTATACCATTCGGCATTAATGCTTCTTTGATCCCGTAAGGGAATTGATACCAAGTGGCCAGTCAAATTAAAAAAGCTAGCGATCAAAATCTTACCCCCGCTTCTAGATCGCTTCACTTTGGTAGGCGTTGGCTCATTTTGAAACACCCAAACAGTCGACTGGCGCTTGGTTTCTGGGTCGTATTGATAAATCCAGGACTCATCACCTGTAACGATGTCGTAAACACGCCGAGACGAGCCTGCTTCAAATTTGTTAAGCATATCACGGCACCATTCCACCCGGGCCTGCTTCTGAGCATCGGTGAGGTTGTGCGGCACCCAGCGTGATACTATCCTCCTCACGCGAAGATGGCTGTGTAGAATCTCGTGAACGCTTCCCGATCCAATCTTCAATATGTGTTGAATCTCCTGATATGTAATTCGCCTATTATCTTGGATTAAATTTTTCACTGCTAGCACGTTTTCTTCGGTAACAGCCGTCAAAGGGCGACCGCTTCTTTCGTCATCCCCCAAAGTTGGTCGACCGCGCTTGAATTCGTTATACCAACGATACACGGTTGCCTTGGAAGGGCCTTCATCCATGAATGCCATTTGAAGTCTATCGTACGATTCATCCGGTTTCAGGCGACACTTGAAATCGTATAAAATCATAGCTCTAAAATGTTCCCGGCGCAGATCCATATTTCAGTGAGACACAATACTTTGAATTAACTCGCAAAAAATGTGGAGGGAAATTTTGAAATTGGAACTTACTTATTTTTACTTATAAATAATCATATTTTCGAAAAACATTATAACTGGCCAGTCTCCCATATATAAAAACTTTTTTTCGCAATACTTTCTGAGGGGCCTGGTATTAATTATACTAGGTATAATAAAATTATAAAGGTGGAAAACGAGCTACGGTGGGTTAGAAATAAGCAGAATTAACTATTTTTACGATTCACTACCAAAAGGGGTGCCAACGGGACCCTATATTACTCTGCCTACGCTGTCCGTCTCTCTGTCTCAGGGCTTTATATTTTTAACTGTAATAGGAACCCATTTAAATCTTACAGAATATGTGTTACTATAACTTATATCATAGTAAATACTAAAAATAATAAAAAGTCTATGGGTTCTTTAAGGTTTTTGATTCAGCTTTATCAAAAAAACGGTAATACATACAAGCGTCAAACTTGGTCTGATGATAGTAGTGCATTCTTTTTTAAATATTTGGGACGATAATTTTACACCATCTAGTCCCAAACTAAACAGCTTTTACTATGGGTACTAGAGAATGGATTTAATACATGTATACTTTTTTTTGTAAATACATACTTATAATACATAAGAAACACCCAGATTAACACAAACACTTATTCTCATCACATGAATATTTGTGTCTTGTGGGAATCGAACCAAGACCTCGTGATCAGCAGTCCGACACTCGAACCACTAGACCACAGACGTCTTCAAAAGTGCATACTTTATAGTTAAACAACAAATAATAAATAAGGCGAAAACAGACATGCGTGTTGGTATGTAACCCTTAGAGCGCGAGTATCTGTCTGTTTGTTATCACATCACGTAAGAATTGATGAATGGATCGTAATAAAACTTTTTTTGTGGTATAGGTCTAACCTGACCTAACTTAAAAACTGAGATATGTTTCAACTCAATCGGATGAGTAGGTCCCAGCTGGCTGATTCGGCTGGTGGTGACCTAGACCCATCTATTGTAGGCAGTCGCATATAAAGTAAGAATTCAAGGTTCTTTGATGACTCAGTTTAATAAAAATACAACTAAATAAGTAGTGTTAGTACCATTATGTACACATAATTTTATATCGGATGGCTAGTGTGATGTAGTGACTGAGCGATTGGCTGCTACGCCACGGGCCGCGGGTTCGGTTCCCGCACGGAACATATTTTTATGACCTACCGATAGTTGTTTCATGTCTAGGCATTTGGCTATTTGTGCATGTGAAAGTGAAATAGTTTTTTTTTTAATAATGTCGTAGAACTCAAAATTTTGTATTGTAACCGTCTAGTCCAGGGATTCCCAAAGTGGACGATATCGGTTTCCCAGGATTCGTTTGAAACTTTCAAGATACTGTATAAGTTGTGTAACGTGTACCAACTTGTTATAAGAATTACTAATATTTTAGGAAGTATCATTGATGTACTTTTTAGAATAGAATAGAATGTCTTTATTTGCAAGGAATAGGTACATTGTAGTTGGTACGTTCATTCATAGTCCGCTTATTCCGCTATATGCTTTATATCATAGCATGCAAATGTTTATAATTATTTTTATGAATTTATATAATATTATTGCAATACCTAATAATAAATAAATATTTTTTACACTTGTTTACTTTTAGTCAACATTTGAAGAAATATTCGTTTAATGAGTAAAAACAGTAATGGAGCAGACAGGCGTGCAAAACTCTTTTAAATTAAAAACTCAACAAGTCGATAAGCGTGCACAAGTTCGTACAAGATAAAAACTCGGCAAATTTTGATGAGAAAATGATGTCAAGTTTACTTACTTAACCAACCGCAAAGTTTTTAAATTGGTAAGTATTTTGTATCAATAGGAAAACAACTAGAGATAGGATTTTTAAAGTAATTTGGCTATCGGGGTCTGAGGTATCAGGTCATTTTGGAAAAGGGGTCTCTTGCCCAAAATAGTTTGGGAATCCCTGGTCTAGTCTGTGTTGGTAAGTATAAAAATGAATAAATGATGAAACATGTTAAAAAAGAAAATGTGTTCATTATTATAACGATTAGTCCAGCATAATTATTATTATTGTGACTCAACCCTATATTAAATGAAGCGCCTCAGTTGGTCAGACATATAGTAGGTGTATCGTTCCACACCCACGTGGCACTGATGAAGATATTGTTTTCCAAGCAATAGGAAACTAGGTGACATCTTACTTTATACAAAGTTCAACCACCAAAAGTGTATATATAAGTATATACAAAACTAGTATAGAATCTCTTTACATAATTTCAGCTCAAAATAAATTACTCGAAAAATATGTACCATTTTTTTTATTTCATAAGTTTATTTAAATCAATTCATAAGAAATTACTGCACTACGAGGGTCATTATCTTTTCACTTCACTTGCTAATATTAACGGCCGGTTTCTGATTTGAGAATTTCAGCTTTACTTAACTAAGCGGCGGCGCAGTATTTTGTGTTTCCCATGTTGAAAAATCTTCCACTCAAACCGACATTAACTAAGTAACTACTAAGTCTAGTGCCAACGTTCAGGCAAATATTTGTATATTTTAAATGTTTCAATCCACGTGCGAAAAACCGGTAATGAATAAAATAATACGTTGAGACTTCTATAAAAGTTCTCAACGTATTGTATTACATCATATTATAAAGTAAATCCTATAATTTTTTTATTCAAAACATTGAATTATAATATGTAGAGATCGTTGATTCAAAGTGAGTTTTGGCCCCGCACGCACTAAGGTTTTACCCGCGCGTGGTTGTTGCGTTGCGTTGGGTAACCGCAAAACCGCATTCGAAGATGTGCTCCGTGTTGCCAACTTAACGGATTTCCCGTCAGATCTAGCGGATTAGGATGTGGTGATAACGGGATAAATTTTATTCTAACGGCTGACGGATTTTTTAACGGAAAATTTCACGAGTTTAATTAACGTGTTTATAACACATTTAAATTTTTGATACTTTGTCACTATTGCTAAATGCAGTCCACGGTGCTCAGCGGTTTTCAATGTCTTGCCAAAAAAGAGTAAAAAGCGGATTGCGAAGATATAGGTGATTTTTTTCATCGTAAATTATAACTAAACCGTCTAAATATATCATTTAAACATTTTAACGTCTATTTTCGAGGGGAATTTTCTTTTTTGACGGAATTTTGTCGGAAACACACAATACTTTTAACGGAATTTCAAAATTATTGTTGGCAGCACTGGTCACGTGCTGCGCTTAATGGCCACGTTAAATGGCAATGGGCAACGCTTATTTTTTGCCCTAAGAACAAGCCAGCTCTCTGGTTACGCGAAATGTCGACTAATCTAGTATAAAGGAGCCGGCTCTCGGACCCCATGGCCCGAGCGTTTCGACCCCAAATGGCTCATAATCGTAGCAACCAATGAAGTTTCTATATTTGCGCAGCTTAAGGGTCTCCGCAGCTGCAGCGGCAGCACAGGCACAGCCCGTCGAGCTAGGAAGATGGGATGGAGCAAGGGCTCTATGAGCAAGATTGTTGATACAGGTTGCGTCCCATATCAGAGGCCTACCCATCTTCCAAGGCAATAACGTCATACCATCTGGTCTCTTCCCATCGTCACGTGCCAAGACATTAGGTTCTAGTACGGCTGAAACGCTAGCGATGGCAAGAGCACGACGAATAATGTCGTTAATGTTGGCGTGCCGTGCTATGCGACCTTCACTCCTGCATCAAGAAAAGCCATGGTATCCGAGGCTATCGACAGCTTAACTACAGTGACACCGATTTTGAGAAACGCAAGGAGCACCTAACCGTAAGCACGTAGCGAACCGAAAAGTTGTGTTATCCAACATAGTACCACAGAATAAATAATAGTACCTAAGTTGGGTGACGGTGAAGCCTGAAGCCACAGTCCTGACTCCCATTCGCCTACAGCCAGCATACGGACACGCTCGGCAGTAATTACTGTCATATTAATTAGATAATTCCTTGTCATACTGCAGAGCGGTCCGTCCCACTGTCTCTGGGAAAACGGGATGAAGGCCAAATTTGTATTAGGACAAGCCATTTTCCAAGTGTTCTCAGCTGTGGTTCACAGCATCGGTCAAGCACAGCACCTCAAAATCAACCAGTGAGGATGCAATTTTTTTTCAGTTAATGTATAAATTATGAAGTAGTAGGATCTGTGAGTAGAATAATATTTCAATATGCATCATCATTTCAGCCGAAAGACGTCCACTGCTGGACATAGGCCTCCCCCAAGCATCGCCACAACGACCGGTCCTGTGCCTTCCACATCCAGCGGATTCCCGCGACCTTCACCAGGTCGTCGGTCCACCTTGTGGGGGGCCTACCCACGCTGCGCCTTCCAGTACGCGGTCGCCACTCCAGAACTTTACTGCCCTATCGGCCATCCGTTCTGCGAGCAATGTGCCCCGCCCACTGCCACTTAAGTTTGGCAATTCTTCGGGCTATGTCGGTTACTTTCGTTCTCCTGCGAATCTCCTCATTTCTGATTCGATCACGCAGGGACACTCCGAGCATAGCCCTCTCCATTGCCCTTTGAGTGACTTGGAGCCTTCTTATCAGGCCCATTGTGAGCGACCACTTTTCAGTACCGTAAGTAATTACTGGCAACACACTGGTCAAAGACTTTCGTCTTGAGACACTGCGGTATTTTGGACGAGAAGATATTGCGTAGCTTCCCGAATGAGGCATAAAATTCAATATGCATAAAAACTTATTATTTCAATTAAAAGGAATAAGTTTTCAAATTAATGTCAACTTCAAATATCAAATCAAAGAGAAAAAAATCAATAATCCGCCAGACTCGCCAGTTTTCGACGAAAGGAAAGTCCTTACATACTTACATACAATACTAGTTGTTATTAATTACAATGGATCACGAAATAAAAAGATGTCCCAACTACACGCTGGTCGAAAAATAACATTTGCTTTCTCTTGTAGTAAAGGGAGTACTTACCTGCTGATCAACCAAAATATTTTAGTGGTCAGACTTTGACGAATAAAAAAACAATATATATATATATATATATTGCGTCCGCCATTTTTATTCGTCCGAGTGGTCAGATTTATAGTTCATTGTGATTTTTATCACCATTGCAGAATGCTATTAATATTTTGGTTCCAGATACAAGAGCATCATAGAATGTAAGAGGACCGGGGCAATGAATATCCAGAATAAGAAAAAATGTTGGAGGATGATCACCAACAAATATAACAGTATTTGCACAACTGGACTAAGAAGCTAAATGCAACTTAAACATTTGTATGATAATATAAAACACCGAGCACGTAAAGTATCGGCAAGCGAAAATGTATGTATTTCACAAAGCTATTCCTACTAACAAAGCCTAGGAACTAACGGTACTAATTATCTATTGTAACAGAATGAAGCTAAGTTAAAACTAATAAGTACCTACTAAATTATTATTTAGAGACTAAACGAAAGCATTCGTATGACAGTCGAGTAGAGGATCACATATTCAATCAAAAGATCGCTCACGTTAGTCGACCGCACATCAGTGGTAACAGTTTGACGATGAAACCGTCTTTATTTCGTAAGCAGTAAGGGCGATTTTTGCAATTCAAGTGTTACCACTGACGTGCGCTCGATCATACATATGGACTGACCGCGAGGGTAGATCAATGTATGCTATTGCCATTAAGGCACGAGCCCCAAGTTTACCGTCCCACACTCCTATACGTTTTCAAATAAAATAAAAAATCTTATTTTCAGAAAGAAAAATATCTTCAAACAGCAACTGCCTTAAAATGTAATGATGAACATAATGCGGCCAACTGATTCTTGCGATGAGTCACAGCGAGATATTACGTTGTTAAATGTAAAAAATAGCACGGATGGTGTTATTCGGACAAGTGTCATGCAGGAAAATCGAAATGTAAAAGTTGGAAAGTGGGTTACGGTTATTAATAAGAAGTCAATAAGAAGGCAGAATCAACCGATTGGAAGAATGGGGCGCGGTTTTGATAATCTTGATTTAAATTTTAAAGCAGCAGCTGGGAGTAAGGTTCCACTTTTTCTCACCAACATCCATAAAGACACCTGCGATCAAGACATAAATAACTACATTTTCAGAAAAACACAAGAAAATGTGACGGCCATAAAACTTAAAATTATAAATAATAACTATAATGCGTATAAACTTTTTGTGCCAAAACACAAACTAAAGATGTTTTTGGATGATCGCTTTTGGCCGGAAGGTGTAATTTACCGTCGTTTCGTTCACCTTAACAAAGGATTGGGCAAACAAGAACGTGATGAGGCGAGCAATAACAATCTTAATTAATGGGTATAACAGATTATGATATAGCGTATAACAGCGTCCTTGCTTCGTTCAACTGCAAGTCGCTTAAGAGGTCGAAGGAAGGAGTTAGATCACTATGCAAAGAAGTGGATATAATAGCTCTTCAAGAGACGTGGCTGCTGCCGCATGACCTGTCCTGCTTATCCTTGGTCGACAAAGAGTTTGGCAGCACCGGAACGTCTGCAGTTGATACATCGGCGGGAATGCTCGCAGGCCGGCCTTACGGTGGTGTCGCATTGCTATGGAGGAAAAGTGTGTATAGTTGTGTGTGCGTAATTCCGTGCGGTAATCCACGCATCGCTGCAATTAAACTGATTGAGGTAATCGGCGTAGTAAGATTTTCTGAATCAGTTTTTTTTTTTTTTTCTAACATTTGTAACAACGGTAACGGCTCATAAGTCATCATCATTATTATCATCATTTCAGCCGAAAGATATTCACTGCTGGACATAGGCATCCCCCAAGCATGTTGGGGAAATATGCTACGCCCGCCACGCTTGGCTGGCGGGTTGGCGATCAATTTTCCTGGTCTCATGCAACGTGTTATTTAAATAACTGAAAACCTCTAATTGGGGTCATTGTACTCATCAGCATGAACAATTTTACTAACTTTTAACTTAACTTTTTTTTTTTTTTTTTTTTTTACTTTTTTTTTACTATTGAACCAATCCTGAAATCGTGAGTACAAAGATCCCAGAGGTTTTCAGATATTTCAATAACACGTTGTATAAAGTCACCGATGCACTACAGCATGCTCTTCTATTGATACATCTCCATAACTTCCTGTCTTTGTTCGTTCTGTTTTTGTTTAACAGAAACCGTTCCATATTAGTGTAGGGACTGTAGGGTTTCCTTTTTGGCTGACTATACATTGCAGTTCCTCGCTCATATTCGAGGCTAGATTGACAACTAAACGCAAACCTTCTGTCATACGACATGTTTGGTCTTATGATTCGGTATTATAAACATAATAGTAGGTAACCATTTCTGTATTCAAAGTTAGTGCCTAGCTGATTGAGCTGCTGGGCTCAGCCAGGGCTTTTTAGTACCCGAAAACGATTTTTTCCACATTTCAAACCATGTTAAATCCTTATTTTCTTCAATAATCTTACGCTGTTAATAATTCGTTACATAGGATCGTCTGTCTGGGAAAAGGACATTCAGGGAAGAGGACACGCTGAGAAGGACATTTTCCGCGGGACATGATTGAGAATCTGAACGGACACGATAATTACGGAATACATAAATAATGTTATCACAGCACATACACTCCGGAATATAATTCCGATCTGGTGAAAACAAAAATTCTACTGAACTGAAACTAATGATTATAATAATTAAGAAAGTCTGGAGCCCTGACCGCCGGTAGCTTGGACCTTGCTCCCGATGCCGGTGGAACCCTATTTTTTATATTTTTAAATGTTTTTTCTTTTAATTTTATTTTAACGAAAAAATTGATAATTATAAGTTTGTAAATGAATAAAGGACATAATAATAAGAAAGTCCTTATGTTCATTAGGTGGCCCATACAACTAAAATATATATTTAAAAAAACGTAGGATACGACTATATCCAGTTTACACACAGTTTTTTTTTGTTTGTAACACAGGAGGAAACTAACGTCTAAGATACAGGCTCGGCCTAGTTTAGATGCTAGTGGTAATCGATCAAATAATATCAACTTTGTATTAGATTAGCTAGCAATACATGTAATATTTTTCATGGTTAAATAATGATAATAATAATTATTAAAATATGTATTTGTAGCTACATTCTCCGCTTACTCAAGCTCTTCTTAAGGCTTCTGGTATATTGAAAATAATTACTAGAAGTCACGAAATAATTAAACAAATAACTGGAGGTAAAAGGATGTGACGGTGAATATAAAGGTAACTGGTTTCGGCAACAAGACCTGAGATATGTATTTGTACCTAGAGAAAGGAATTAATTTGTACACAATTAGCTATCAGTCAGTCAAATGACACAAAATCGGTGTGAAGTAGAATATAACTATAGAGGTTTGTAAAATTTATCACATTTATCCAATTATAGCAAATTAGTTTTGAGGGCCAAATGTCATGATAAAATGTATGTGGACACTTGTGTGGTTGAAAATAAAGATATCGAATATAAAACTTACTTTTTCTGTCTCTGTTATTGTGATTCAATGTTTACGCATTAGGTAAGTTGGCAATTAGCAATTATTCTCACCATCTCCACTCTGTTATTCCCAGATATCAAATACAGATTTATTTGGATCCTCTTCAGTAATAGACGTAGCAGTATAAAAACATTTAGTTCGAGAAGTTCTTTAGGGTTTGAGGTCAGTAGCTTCTATTGTCACGACCGGCAGAGAGGCTTAGTGTGTTGACAAAACTCTTGGGACGTGCTCGCTTTCCGACCGTCAGGATGAGAGATTACCAACCAACGTAAATATTACAGTCACTGGCTTTTCAGTTATTTTTAGGTCCACATGAAACTTTGGTTGTACAAACATATATAAACACATTACATAGTTGGTTTTCTATAAAACCTTAAGAAGCTTTCAACAAAAGATTGAAAGGTTAAAGGTGGAAGATTAATGGTTTTTCAACAAAATAAATATTAAAACATCTAAATAATATGTAACACCATTTGTAACAGTCTGTAATCGTTGAGAAAGAGAATTTAAAATCATATGGACTTGCACAGGTCTTTGACCTAAGGATCTTTGCCTTGAAAATGGTCCTATACATTCAAAATTAACGAAATTAAAATAAATTCCAGTGGCTAATGTATTAATTGAATTTAATTATTTTTTTGTGTACAGTCAGAGGACGTGATACTCTATACGTGGTTTTATTTAATGTCGTATTGTCATATCCATTTTGTATAAACTACATATAAATATTATACACTGACAAATTAAGCGGAAAGGTAATGCTCTGTTTAATAACAGTTATAAATAATGTTCTCGAAATAAGTTAATGAATTTATTGTCATAGCTTTTTGCGCCACCGGAATCGATTACAATGTTAATCCCGAAAGAACCTCATGTCTGCGACGTTACACCTCCGCTCATAAAACTTGACTTGGTTGGCATTGCTCCAAATCACCCGCTACCGGCTTTAAGACATCTCGATTTTCGTCTACAAGTGGGATCACAACGACAGTCTATTGAACCAGTAACTATATCAATACATTTTTTCGCAAATAATCTCGTTGTTTTTGTTTCACGTGAAATTTGTTTGCTCTCTACATATAGTACACCTATGTCGTATTCTATTCGGTGCTCTAAGCATACCGCCCCAATCTTATAATTATAAACCATTTGAAAATTCTTGCACTTGTTATTTGAGAATTAAATTAATACAACAAATAAATAAAATAAATACAGGCTTTACAGTACCTAATATAAGTTGAGCAGCTGTAAATAAGTCTAAAGTAGTTGCGAAATCTGGTTTACTACCCAACTGCGCGACAGCGAAGAGAGGGTTATGTTTTTTTTTTCACGCGAATCTATGTATGTATTAATGTCTGTATGATCCTTTATACCTTCGAAGTATCTCAACGGCTGGTTGGATTCAAATGAATGAAGTGTCTAATATTGATTCGTCTAAGCCGTGCAATAGTTATATGCTCGGTTATGTTTTTAGACAACCAAAATTACAATCAAGACAAAAAAAATACGCGTTTCGTAAAAAAATACGTATGTTTCCTTGAACAGGTACAGGTACAGGCTTTTACAGGTAAGGCTCCATTTAAGAATTACACACTCTTAAACTTTTGTAGGATCTACATGGCGGACTACCGATTAAGCGAGTGATGATAGATTAAATGTGTTTGTAGGTATGAACCGTGCTATGATATATAGGTATATTTTATTTAAAGCTGTATGTTAAAATCGATAACTTAACAAAACTAAAAAAAAAGAAGTTTATTGAAATAAAGAGAAAACCCACGGAATACTTTTATATTCATTTCCTCTATGAGAAAACCCGACTTCGTACACAAATAACTGAAAAGATGCAAACAAGACGAATTAAATATAATCAAATCTTTCAGTAATCATAACACGCTGCTACGTATACGGGGCTACGTATGTTTTTGGTCAGCTTAGGAATTACATAGTTCATAAGTAGCTTTCGAATGCTTGTTGTGATTTGCTGCTGATATTGCTTTACTTTTCTACAATTTGCTTCTTTTTGCGAAAGCACCCCCACAAGGTGGACCGTCGACATGGTGAAAGTCGCGGGAATCCAGTGGATACGGGAAGAGAAAGACCGGTCGTTGTGGCGATGCTTGGGGGAAACCTATGTCCAGCAGTGGTCGTCTTTTGGCTGAAATGATAATGACACCAGTGTAAACTCGCGGTAAGATATAAAATGATACTAAGATGACCATATTTCTGTAACTATCAGCCTAATAGTCGATGCTTGGGGCAGGCCTATGTCCACAGTAGTCGTCTTTTGGCTGAAATGATGATGATGATGACAGCAGTATAAACTCGCGGCAAGATATAAAATGATACAATAGATGACCATATTTCTGTAACTATCAGCCTAATACATGCAACTTCTGGGCTACCGCCTCTGCCCTTGATTTCCAATATGTGCGGTTCAGTGCCATGTGATAAACATATTTATTAGGTCATACAATACCTATTTTAATTAGTATTATAATTGTAAATATATAATAGTTAATATTAAATCCTACTAATATTATAAATGTGAAAGTTTGTAAGTATGGATGGATAGATGGATGTTTGTTACTCTTTCACGCAAAAAATACTAAATGGATTTTAATGAAATTTGGCACACAGATAGAACATAACCTGGATTAACATATAGGCTACTTTTTATCCCGGAAAGTTTACTAATATTATAAATGTGAAAGTTTGTAAGCATGGATGGATGGATAGATGTTTGTTACTCTTTCACGCAAAAACTACTGAATGGATTTTAATGAAATTTGGCATACAGATAGAACATAACCCGGATTAACATATAGGCTACTTTTTATCCCGGAAAGATGAACAGTTCCCGAGGGATGCGCGATTAACAACATTCACGCGGGCGAAGCCGCGGGCAAAGTCTAGTATACTATAATAGTGTGAATGAGCCTGTCTCGTTTCTAAAAATAGCTAGATTACCACAAAACGGAAAACAATCCTCAGAACCTAAGTCTGTAAAACATTGTTTCTACATAATACATTCTGCATAAAGACGCAATCTATAAATAATAACAACAAACATCAAATCGTCGCAAATCAGAAAGGCGCTTGAGAGGCGTCTCTAAGGAAATTAAATTAAAAGCGCCTTCGTCTGCGAAGTTAAATATTTATTTGTTTGCTTTGTGAGATATATTCGCTATATCTGTTTTGCTTTTGTTCCTTTTATCTTATTATCACAGAATCAAAAAGATTGTGTAGATTGTGAGCTTAATATTAGTCGTAACGTAACTATAGAAGTAAGTCCTTCCTGACCTAAGGTCTTGTACCCATCTCATTCTGAAAAGAGGCCCGAGCACACTAGTGGGATAGCTATGGGTTGATTGTATATGTATTGCATCCCTTATTAATGTCCCTGCATAAAGAAGAACCGCAAGACCAATCTAAAATTCATGCATTTCATGCCATGTAAGCTATTGTCCTTTTTCGTGGTTTCACAAGAAAAAAACTCATCATCATGAATACTGAACAACTTCACGTCTAAATACTTCGGTGGTAGGTAATAAAATTAATATTAAGTGATTATAGAAATATAAATAAAAATATACAGGTGAAATCAAAAAACATGTGATAATAATTTCTTAGGTTTTCGCGATCACTACACATTATAATAAAACAAAGTTAACCGGATTAAATCGCGTACATTATTTAAATACACCAGGAAAACCAATTTAAATAATATACGCGATTTAATCCGGTTAAACTTTGTTTTATTACATGTGATAAATTTAAAGGTGGATATTACCAATGAAACTGAATAACTTTTATTAATATGCTTGTAATAGAAGTAAAAAAAAATATCTTCGTCCGATGATCCACGTTTCTTAGGAAAAGTTTTCAGTTTCGTCAGTAGAATCCACCTTTAAAATTTGTCGCATGTATTTGTTTTCATCCTGTATAAGAAAATAGCTAATGTATTATAGTAGGTAGTTAGCAATAGTAAGTGAACTAGAACGTTACGTTAATTTTACTGTGTAACGAGGCATGAATACGTCAAGATAATATGGGACGTCACCCTAGAATGAACTTTTGTGATAGTCATGCAAAACCCTCATGAGGGCCGTATCTTATTTCCTTATGTCCAAGGATGTTATGTAGTCAAGATTAAATGAGGTCATACTGTACGAAAATTTATCTGAAAGTAATCTAAGGCATTATACAGAAGTATATTTATTTCTCACAAAAAACGAATATATCTAAATTATTTTATTTATTATTAGATAAATCGTATGTTTTATTAAATTTCTTGTTTCTCTGTCTTCTTGATTTTCCTTATTTTATATACAACATTGGTGATCTCACCGCCTTGCTTATACGTGGGACACTCAGAAAGTTTTGCGAAACTAAAAAAAATTGTTCTATACGTACATATATTTTTATCAAATCATTTCAAAGTACTTTCCACCAGCCTCTATACAAAGATTCATGCGCCTAAACCAGTTTTCAAAACACTTTTTCCAGTCCGCCGCAGACACCTCGTTTACAGCCTGCTCGAACGCAGCCAGCGCATCTTCCGGCGACGAAAATTGTATCCCTTTGAGCTGATTTTTTATTTTTGGGAATAAAAAGAAGTCACACGGTGCTAGATCAGGGCTGTAAGGAGGGTGACCCAGGAGTTTGACTGGCGTGCTGTCCAGGAAGTCCCTCGTTTTGAGTGCGGTGTGCGCAGGTGCATTGTCATGGTGGAGCAGTAGCCCGCGGAGCCCTGTGTTTGGTCGCTTGTTGCTTATAACAGAGAAAACTTCTGGCAAACATTTGGTAGTACACCATTCGGCATTAATGCTTCTTTGATCCCGTAAGGGATTTGATACCAAGTGGCCAGTCAAATTAAAAAAGCTAGCGATCAAAATCTTACCCCCGCTTCTAGATCGCTTCACTTTGGTAGGCGTTGGCTCATTTTGAAACACCCAAACAGTCTACTGGCGCTTGGTTTCTGGGTCGTATTGATAAATCCAGGACTCATCACCTGTAACGATGTCGTAAACACGCCGAGACGAGCCTGCTTCAAATTTGTTAAGCATATCACGGCACTATTCCACCCGGGCCTGCTTCTGAGCATCGGTGAGGTTGTGCGGCACCCAGCGTGATACTATCCTCCTCACGCGAAGATGGCTGTGTAGAATCTCGTGAACGCTTCCCGATCCAATCTTCAATATGTGTTGAATCTCCTGATATGTAATTCGCCTATTGTCTTGGATTAAATTTTTCACTGCTAGCACGTTTTCTTCGGTAACAGCCGTCAAAGGGCGACCGCTTCTTTCGTCATCCCCCAAAGTTGGTCGACCGCGCTTGAATTCGTTATACCAACGATACACGGTTGCCTTGGAAGGGCCTTCATCCATGAATGCCATTTGAAGTCTATCGTACGATTCATCCGGTTTCAGGCGACACTTGAAATCGTATAAAATCATAGCTCTAAAATGTTCCCGGCGCAGATCCATATTTCAGTGAGACACAATACTTTGAATTAACTCGCAAAAAATGTGGAGGGAAATTTTGAAATTGGAACTTACTTATTTTTACTTATAAATAATCATATTTTCGAAAAACATTATAACTGGCCATTCTCCCATATATAAAAACTTTTTTTCGCAATACTTTCTGAGGGGCCTGGTATCTTTGGTTGAAGCTTGATCAAATATTAAGTTATCATAACTAGTAGCTTTTATGGGATTGATCAATTAAAATGATGTGTGGCATCCTTGAAGCACTCATACATTGCCTTATATTTGTGTTTACACTGGTATTGGAAAATCCAAAGTTCAAGTTTGATGCAACATCCGCACATGCCAATTACAGTAACATTCACAAACGCAGGAAATTGTCAGACAGTTTCGACTAGAGATTTCTTTTTACAAGTATTTTTTTATTCTGAATGAATTAAATGGTAACCTACTTCAATCAGAAACACGAAATGTTTATTTTTCGAATATGACAAAAAAACACCTTTTCCTGAAATCAAATACGAATACCATTCGTTTCGCATAATCCATAGTGAATTTTTTATACTTTAATGTTATACAGAGGAAAGATTTGTTTTTTGTTTGTAATCGATAAACTCTGAAACTGCTCAACCGATTTTATAAATCTTTCACCATAAGAAAGCTACTCTATCCAGAAGTTACATAGGCTATATTTTATTTCATTACGCAGGCAAAGCCGCGGGCACAGCTAATTTAAAATAAATAAGTAAAAACATTCTGCACCTCACCAATCAAATTCCTAAGGCAGTTGCGTTTTTAAGTTTAGTTCTCTAAAATCAAATATCAACTAACGATATTATTTCAAATACGTAAGAAGATATCTCAGACTCATGGCGGCGGCTGAGCTTGGGGAACTATCCGAGGACACCAAGACAAAGCTCACACAGCTCGGTTACCCCGTCACCAGAAGGAGAACACATGAAGACTCTGATTCTGACGACGATTCAGAAGCGCCCAGCAAGAGGCGCAAGTCTTGAAGGTAGTGACCTCTTAGATTAACAGTATAATAAGGCACAACTACAGAAATCATCTTTATGATGAAAAACTACTGTGATATATTCCGAAGTACTAACCTATTTATACTGTTCTCACACTGAGCGAACAAGGTGAATAAATGGTGGGCCCCTTTCTTCATAATGAATGATAGGGGATGCTCTTTTCGCTAAACAATGGTAATAAATACAGTGACTGACTCGCTTAACGCCCGTCAGCGAAGGCTACGAGGTAGCAGACTTGTGTTCAGATCCACACTTACAACAGAAACTATCGCAGTGTGGGTAGCGACCATATAAACTCATGTACACGTTAGCGGTAATACCAGATCAGTTGATTTGGTAAGACTAAAGAAATAATATGAAATAATGAGAATAACTCGTAATTATCTACGAAAAACGTAACAATGCACTCACCGCCCCAAAAAAAATATGAATCTGATTCTGAACGAAAGACGATATCGTTTTTTAATAATCTATACTATGATTACCTGTTATATACGCTATTTATAGGGTTATTTCCACAAATAGTTGTAAAATTCTAATACAGGATTTTCACTACAGATAAAAGCACCGGCATCAAAGCTTATTATTCCCACACCGTCTCTTAGGTGTGCCGCAACAGGCGACTAAGAGATAACATAATAATAGAATGCATGGTTTTAACTGAACCAAATGCGGCAAACATTTCACCAGAAAATAAATTGGGAACCATTTTATTATTTCATAATATAATTATGCATATATTGTTATTATCAGTAATCAGTTACAGGAATCAGAAGCGACTTTCAATTGGGAACCATTTTATTATCTCATAATATAATTATGCATATATTGTTATTATCAGTAATCAGTTACAGGAATCAGAAGCGACTTTCAAAGTATTTTTAGCCAGAAAACCTATTTAAAAGTTGTATGTAATCTATATCTTCAATATCTTCAAATCTAGTAAAAACATTAATAAGAACAATCATAAAACTTTGAGGTATTTATTTTTATTCTGACCCATTTTTCCGAACGACGAAGGTCGTTTTCCTCGTCAGCCTAAGATTTGTAAAAGATTAAAAACAAATAAAACGTAGCCAAAGTGTGTCCGTGACTTTACGGTGTGAAAAGAGAACGTTTTCCAAGTTACTCCGAACACTTGATTCAGCCAATCAAATATACCCACCCTCCGTCGAGTCTCCCGCGCCTCTCCTCTTTATAAGCGAACAGATCCCGAGGAAGGGCGCAGTATGTCCCAGCCGTTGCAGCGATACATCCCCCAATTAGTCTAAATTCAAAACACAAAGCCTGGACACATTTGATTTCAACATAAGTTACTTAAATACATTTTGAAATTCATTAACGGATTTGTGCTCCTCCATCAAGACTAACACATTTTTGGCAATTTTACAAAGTGTTTTTTTTTTTTCATAATCTAAGGCCACACATTACATATTTTGGTTTCAGAGGGCAAAATGAGTGGTTCTGGAAAAGGTCTTTTAGGACTTTGGCTCTATAGAAATGGTTCGGAATGGGAAGTTAAAAACGAAGCCCATCATCATCCTAAGCTTGGTGAACTTCATACGGCCGCTCAACACCAGGGCCAACAATCGGACAGCGAGAGGATTTCAGTGATATTTACTTTGAGGAATCAAGTTGGGGGACTGGTTCGAGCTCTATCTGTATTTCAAGATCTTGGCATTAATGTTCTACACATTGAATCCCGAAAATCAGTTACTGAAAATTCTTCAGTAAGTCTCAGTAAAAACTTGTGTTAGAAATGCTAGTTTTTTTTTCTCTATAGTTTGGTATGTTTTTGTCGTCTGACCCCAACTAAGGGGCGTTTGTTCTTGCCTTATCAAGTTTAAATGTAAATTGATAGCTTCCTGATTCTTATGGAATACCAGTAGACTTAATAGTGTGGTACACAGCATCAGGTGATCTTGTTTATCTTAGTAGGTTACAAGATGTCATATCCACATGATTTAGGTCCTCGTAGGCACTATTGGTTGTCTAAAGGGTGTGTCATCAGCTTACTTACGATTTCTTGTAAAAAATCCTTTGGCATTTATTTCAGTGAGAATTGTATTCGTGTGCAAGAATATTCTCTATTTTCAAAGTTTAACTCAGAGTCGGTTTTTTTTTGTTTAGTCCGACATTCTGGTGGATGTGGAGTGCGATCCTCATCGTATGGACCAGTTAAAGAGGATGTTAAAGCGTGAAGTTCAAGACTTTGAAGTAGTCTCATCTCAAACAGGCGAGGAGTTTCCACCACCAACGCCGTTGTCTGCTGCAGCTAGTTTCGGTAAATATAGTTTTTAACTTCATATAATAGAATCAAGGTTCAATTAATGTAGTAGTTACATGTTCAATTGTGACATAAGTATTTATTTACATATTTTAAAACTATTGCTTAGGTTTATTCACAACAACATTGATACAGAAATATTTGATCTATTAATTTAGTTACTACCACGTATATTTTTTTTATAATTGCGGATTTTATTCGTATATTATAAAAGCTTTAGCGCAATGCACGTTTTATACACTTAGAAAGAAAGAAAGAAAAGAAAGAAAAAGATTTTATTCTTGCGCTCCATTTGACGCACACACTACAAAACTTATACATAATACTTAATAATTAATACATAATACTTTACAATTTCATGACAAATTAGTATAGTTACAGTTAAATTGACAACTGACAACACTGGACATAAACAATACATGATCTGTGGTTAAAACGGTAATGATCGGATTTTTGTTCTACATTATAGTCTGTGATTTACAGTTAGTCAAATCAAAACAAAAACAATAATAAAAAATGTTAAGTATTATAAATACTGCTGTGATCTTTGTGCGTCGCATGTGCGCAAAAATGTAGGTCATTGCTCAGCGTAATGCTGTGGCTTAGGACGGACCTAGTGCCAGCAGCGCTGATTTTCAGCAAAAACTTCGTAACACTTCGTATTGACATTTTAATTTATCTCCTTAGAACATATTTACTGACAAAAGTCGTTAGTCGCTTGAAAGCCAATATTTATGTTGACTTTTAATTAAAGTAACAAGATTCTTTGATAACAAATTTACTTTATAAAATAATGTTTGAACATAAGTCATATTACTGATTTATGCTTGTGTCTGTATTAGTGTTGTGCTTTTAAATATTAATACAAAAACCAAACTAGCTGGAAGTCATAATAATTGTCCTAGAAATATAACTAATAGAGAATTTATACCCGAGTTATTCTATAGTGTATTTTATAAAATCTGGTCCTCGCAAAAAAATCCATCAAACTAAATTTGAATAATGGATCTCTATTTCATTTTCAAATTAAAGTAAGAGCAACTCGTTGATTGAATAATTTACTGAAGACTTTTATCAGGTACATAAAATTTGACGACAAAAATTATATGTGAATGAATTTATAGATTTTGGTGAGATGCCGTGGTTTCCACGGAAAATATCGGAGCTGGATCGCGCACAAAATGTTCTGATGTACGGCTCCGAGCTGGACGCCGATCATCCTGGCTTCAAGGATCCTATTTATCGCAAGCGAAGGGAACAATTTGCAGCCATTGCTAACAATTACAAATAGTGAGTAATCCTTTTTGTGGCCACGATCTTTCCCGGTGATACATGTAAGTCCCTTGAACAAATCCTGCTACATTACACGTACCTAAGGCTGCCGTCGAACACTGAGCGCAAGCGATTCTAGCCTTAGTGGTGGTTCAACGGAAAAATTGCTGATAGTACAGTCAACCGCACATAGATAGTAATAATAAGACTCACGCAGTAAGGGTTCCGTACCACCCATCGACCTGATACCCCATAGAAACTGATTTAATTTACGAGAGTTTATCAAAAGACATCAACGAACGTACGCGAAATGTTAACTTTTGCATCTCTTTCTTCCGTGGGTACCACCACATATGTCTATGTTTGTCATGTTTTTAGTATTTGTTGCTAAACTACATAGTATACAGTATAATCAGACCAAGTTTGACGCTAGTATGTATTACCGTTTTGAAGATAGAACAGGAACAGAAACGTTGAAAAAATGCATGTTTTTAGAGGTTTCTTGTATGGGAACCCCCTTTGGTTTTAGACTTTTTTTGTTTTTAGTTTTTGTCGTGATACACCTCATAACAACACATATTCTGTGAAAATTTCAACAGGTTATCTATTACCGTTACAAAGATACAGCCCTGTGACAGACAGACCGACGGACGGACGGACAGCGTAGCGAGAGTAATAGGGTCCCGTTTGCACCCTTTGGGTACGGAACCCTAACAAAACCAGTAGCAAAGTATGAGCAAAGCTTTACTTGCATGTAACTTACAGACTTAATAATTTGATATACGTTTGACCGTATTTTCCCAATTTTTTAAAATATCTGTTTTGTTTTGACTACTTGATTGATTGTTCCTTTGATAATCAAGATTGTTCTTAAATTAGGTAGAATTTTTATTCGATAACTTTCTTTACCAATGTGATATCAAAAAATTTGAACTTTGTGTGGATATCCTCTTTATCAAGTTATATGAAAGAATGAAATCTTTATAAAAAGAAAAGAGAGACTGAGATACGTCTTACTAAAAGCGAAATGAATAATGTATTTTTAATAGAGAAGTAAAAGTTTAATGAAGTTTAATGTTCTACTAACGATCTTCAGAGCAAAAACCGTTGCTGCATAAACTTTTAACCCCACGTTACTTAAACAACTCAGTTTAAAAAAAAAAATTACGATTCTTTCAAAACGATTTTTAGGAATAGGAAAAACGCTTGAAACTTACAAAAATGAAACTCTGGTATCTTAACGATTTAAATTGTGGAAAGAAAAAATTGCTCACGAGCAGGATTCGAACCTGCGACTCCTGGCTAGCCAGCCAGCCAGCCAGCCAGCAGCAGCTGGTTAGCTAGGAGTCGCAGGTTCGAATCCTGCTCGTGAGCGATTTTTTCTTTCCACAATTTAAATTGTTAGATTTCGCTTGGCATGCGTAAAAGCGTTAAAAATAATAAAATAATCTGGTATCTTAATGAACGCGAATAAAATCATTTTATGGGATACACCCACTTTAAGTGATTGTGTGACTTTCAGTGCCTCAAGTGTTTAGTGTCGTTACTGCCGCTCTCGACTTACTTTATTACCGGTCACCAGGATAAAATACAACATGTAACAAAAACCCTGTTGTTCCTGTGAAGTACGTTATCACAATCGATATTCATATGTAAGGACACAAGTCATTTGGAAAAACTCTTCGATAAAAATAATAAAATAAAATACTAGTGAATAGGATTGATTTATTATTAAGGCCGGTGCTAGCGCAAAACAATTAAATTCAGCTGTTAATTAGAGTAGACATTAATTAATAATAGCGAACTATCTTCACGCGCACGCATATTTGTTTTTGCTATCCATGAATAAGTTTTTTTTATTAAAAATAGCTGTGCCCGCGACTCCGTCCGCGTGGATGTCGGAAAATATCATCGTGCCATAATTATGAACACAATATCTTCAAATATATACATATAAGCGCCTACACAGACGATTACACTATTTACCGACCATACTATATTTTGTTTTTACAACCAACCGGCTAAGGTGATCTACTTTGTATGCAACTTAATACAATAGAGGGGTCAAGCTGTATCGCTGGATCTACTCAACCGATTCAAATAAAACATACCCTATATTTTAAGTTAGACTAATACCAATACAAATGCTAAGTTTCATTACGATCCGTTCAGCCGTTTTCACGTGATGAGGTAACAAACAGACAGACAGACAGACAGACAGACATAAATTTTTTAAACGATTGATTCGTGTTCTATAGCTTATTTCTAGTCCCCCTAGCCGGTTTTCGCGAAAAAAAACTCAATGTACAGACTTTTCGACCTTTACAGTTTTATTATAGTATTATAGTATAGATAGATGAAAACCCCGTTTATAACGTAGCGTACCTAAGTAGGTAGACTTAACCTAAGCTTACAACTGAAAACTTCTTATATTACTTACACACTGATGTCGTAAATCGATTAGCCCATATAAATCAGGTATTGTCCAGGAATTTGGAATCACTTATGCTAGTGATTATTACTATTACTATGCAGTAGGGAGACCGTGATGTAGTTTTATTTATTTATTTAATTCTTTATGCACAACTGGGTACAAAGACGGTCTTAACGCCATAGGTGTTCTCTATCAGACAACCTTGGGGATTTTCAGTTATATCAACACGAAGGACACTTTTACTTGTACTAACACTAACCAATCTTGAAGTTATACAACTCAGTCAATACAAACTATCATTTAAATAAAAATAATTTCTATAGTTCGTGCGGGATAACATGGCAGTAGCGGACATAGACCCGACTTTTATCCCGAAGATGAAATTTCTAAACCATATCGATACGTATACCTTCTGTCGTTAATGATATCCATGATATCTAGCTAGAATTAAGTTTTTTTATTATTATTTATTGATTTTAGCATGCAACGACTTGGCTGTCAACGTGGCCACTACCATGATATGCCAATAGTGATAATTTTCACAATTCACGGAAAAATTGTAGGGATGAGGCGTAATACTGATACCTGGGAAAAAAACAAGTATGTGCTTTTCAATACGCAGCCCGCAAAAATACTGGGTACCTACCTACATACTATAAAGGCATTGCGTAATGTAGGTATCATATAATACTACCGCGACGACGCGTTGCCTTGCCGAAGCTACGAAAGGATGCGGCTAGACCCGAAGTGAGTAGTATGGTTGTGGTATGGTTTAGGTATTCGAAACCGTATTTAATTCGTTGGGACAAATTTAATACTTATGTCTATGAATTTAAGGAACATAATTGCACAATAATGTTTTAAAGCATAATTTCGAATAATATTTTTTTATTGTTAAAGAGTTCCTTATAATTATACAGTTAGATATTAATGTTTGCGCACAGTTAGGATCTATTAAAACGGAACCCTATTTCATTACATTGAAAGTACGTAACTACGTTGTACCTACACATGCATAATGCATACCTTGTGCCTTTACCTAGCGAGACCATTCCATCCAAATATTTAGAAGTATTTTGAAACCTGGTTTTCATACCGAGTATTTGGCAATACCCGTAGCTTGAAGACCGGGTATTGAAATATGCAGGTATATCACACGCCTAAACAATTGTATGATTGGTTATACTTGACGTATCAGAATCAAAGAATGCTTAAGTAAGGAGGTGTCAAGGTCCACTACTGCCTTGTTCATCATCATCATCATTTCAGCCGAAAGACGTCCACTGCTGGACATAGGCCTCCCCCAAACATCGCCACAACGACCGGTCCTGTGCCTTCCGCATCCAGCGGATTCCCGCGACCTTCACCAGGTCGTCGGTCCACCTTGTGGGGGGCCTACCCACGTTGCGCCTTCCAGTACGCGGTCGCCACTCCAGAACTTTACTGCCCCATCGGCCATCCGTTCTGCGAGCAATGTGCCCCGCCCACTGCCACTTAAGTTTGGCAATTCTTCGGGCTATGTCGGTTACTTTCGTTCTCCTGCGAATCTCCTCATTTCTGATTCGATCACGCAGGGACACTCCGAGCATAGCCCTCTCCATTGCCCTTTGAGTGACTGCCTTGTTATTCCACATGAACTATACCTACACAAAGTTACAATGACAAATTCCTTTTTTAAACGCGTTTGGAACAGATAAGTGTGTGGCGTGTTAAAAGTTGATAAAGTTTCTCTGTAACCGCTACAGGAGACAAATCTACTGTAAGTACCGCAATCGCACTTCCTGATGATATTTTTGGCTAGTGCAAGTGCAATTTAGGTAGTCTTATACTTCTAGACTAGCGTCGAACTATTCTATTTCAAATTTAAATGCTACTCCGACGCAAACTCTACAGTGCCAAATTCTTCAACTTCGGGAACTTGTCGTCGCTGTGATAGCAATATGTCGGATGTTAAAATTGCACTTTTCAGAAAACGTATAAAGCATTTGTTGGCATGAAAACATGTTATGGTAGTTTTAAAATATTTATGGACTATGAACAAAGTCATTAAAGTTGAAGTTATGTAAATGTTCATGTAATGTGATGGTCACTTTATTCAACTACGGTACCAGTTAGGCGACATGTGACGTTCACTTCATGCATTGTAAAGAACGAAAAATCTGCCGACAAAATTTCAGCAGCCAAGCCACTTCATGGTGTCTACACACGTTAAGGTGGCCGGACAGATTTGGACTTCCCAGTCAAATCCGTCCGGCCAAAACCGTGTGTAGTAAGAAATCCCGAACTGAAGGCGCGGCCAGAGGCGGCTTCTCATCGGATGAATTTTTATTCGATGGCCGGATGGCCTGTTGAGGCCGCAAGTACTGAGAGTGAGAGGCGCGGTCGAAGGGCCTACACAATTCCGCCCAAAACCGGATGCGCCTTCAGGCGAAATCCGTTCAGCCGGACCTCATGGTGTGTAACCCGCATTACGTGGACCACAGTGCAGCAGGATCAGGTGAAGGAGTTGGACAGCGGAATTATTTTATCTATGTGCTAATAAAAGAACATTGGTTATGTAAATACAATCCCTAAAAAGCCCGTAATTGTTGCGGCAATCCTTACTTACTCAACATCGTTGAGTGTTGTGATGTATGAAGTATGAAGCTCATAATATTCAGCAGTCGAAATTAACTGGTTTATTTTTAACTAAGTATTCTTGTTGCAGTGGCCACCCCATTCCCAAAGTACAATACACGGACGTGGAAATTAAGACATGGTAAGTGTTTACTAATATTGTATTATTCTACTGCTTTGTTTGAAATATTGTTTTGTTTTGGCTTCTATGTTACTTGTGTTACATATTAAATTTTAATTATAGAATTTCTAGACTATATTGTATGGCAAAATAAACATAGCATGTAATGCGAAAATCATGTGCGATGGTTACTATTTATTATTGCTTTTTGCGAATAAAACCTTGTTTTGTTTATTTGGTAATGTGCTCTAGTCAATTTACTTTAAAGTTCAAACGATTTGCAAACTATCCGGCTTTGCGTAGGAAGATTTAATTTACTGTGATTTTATAAACTCCCAAATGCTGAAATACAGTTGAGAATTATTAACTACGAGAAAATATTTACACAAAAATATTGAATAGTACTAGTCTAGTCGTATTAAAAAAATAACAGTGTATGAAATCTGTTGACTGTATGTTTTTGGATACATCCTACGCATCTCGAGAATTCCGTATCACTAATTTGTGGAATATACGTGGGACACTCAGAAAGTTTTGCGAAACTAAAAAAAATTGTTCTATACGTACATATATTTTTATCAAATCTTTTCAAAGTACTTTCCACCAGCCTCTATACAAAGATTCATGCGCCTAAACCAGTTTTCAAAACACTTTTTCCAGTCCGCCGCAGACACCTCGTTTACAGCCTGCTCGAACGCAGCCAGCGCATCTTCCGGCGACGAAAATTGTATCCCTTTGAGCTGATTTTTTATTTTTGGGAATAAAAAGAAGTCACACGGTGCTAGATCAGGGCTGTAAGGAGGGTGACCCAGGAGTTTGACTGGCGTGCTGTCCAGGAAGTCCCTCGTTTTGAGTGCGGTGTGCGCAGGTGCATTGTCGTGGTGGAGCAGTAGCCCGCGGAGCCCTGTGTTTGGTCGCTTGTTGCTTATAACAGAGAAAACTTCTGGCAAACATTTGGTAGTATACCATTCGGCATTAATGCTTCTTTGATCCCGTAAGGGAATTGATACCAAGTGGCCAGTCAAATTAAAAAAGCTAGCGATCAAAATCTTACCCCCGCTTCTAGATCGCTTCACTTTGGTAGGCGTTGGCTCATTTTGAAACACCCAAACAGTCGACTGGCGCTTGGTTTCTGGGTCGTATTGATAAATCCAGGACTCATCACCTGTAACGATGTCGTAAACACGCCGAGACGAGCCTGCTTCAAATTTGTTAAGCATATCACGGCACCATTCCACCCGGGCCTGCTTCTGAGCATCGGTGAGGTTGTGCGGCACCCAGCGTGATACTATCCTCCTCACGCGAAGATGGCTGTGTAGAATCTCGTGAACGCTTCCCGATCCAATCTTCAATATGTGTTGAATCTCCTGATATGTAATTCGCCTATTGTCTTGGATTAAATTTTTCACTGCTAGCACGTTTTCTTCGGTAACAGCCGTCAAAGGGCGACCGCTTCTTTCGTCATCCCCCAAAGTTGGTCGACCGCGCTTGAATTCGTTATACCAACGATACACGGTTGCCTTGGAAGGGCCTTCATCCATGAATGCCATTTGAAGTCTATCGTACGATTCATCCGGTTTCAGGCGACACTTGAAATCGTATAAAATCATAGCTCTAAAATGTTCCCGGCGCAGATCCATATTTCAGTGAGACACAATACTTTGAATTAACTCGCAAAAAATGTGGAGGGAAATTTTGAAATTGGAACTTACTTATTTTTACTTATAAATAATCATATTTTCGAAAAACATTATAACTGGCCAGTCTCCCATATATAAAAACTTTTTTTCGCAATACTTTCTGAGGGGCCTGGTATATTATCTCTCATCGTTCTTTGTTTAGTGTCCTCACTTGTTGCTTATATTTGCTTAGGAAATTCATCCATCAAACTTAATTACGTGTGTTGTCGTCTTCGAAATTTCGGGCGCTCATCTTATCAAGTTAGCGAGTCCATTATTACTTCATATGTAGTTGGTGAAGTTGTGTCTTTGTTACAGGGGCATCGTGTTCCGTGAACTCCACAAACTTTACCAGAAGCACGCGTGCGAGGAGTATTTAGAGAACTGGCCCCAACTCGTCAAGTACTGCGGTTATCGGGAGGATAATTTGCCTCAGGTTGTGGAGTTTGCCTTACACATAAACCGTATCATATTGATAAGCTTTTATTCAGTTAGTTATATTAGTTACATAAAAAACAGAAAGCAATCACGAAGTCAATGATTGTGTTTAAATAAATAACGAAGAAAAGGTTCCACAAAATAAAACTCGATAAATGCAGTCTACGAATTATCGTCTAAATTTTTTTGTATTGTCACAAACCTATGTTAATAATACAGAACTGTTATTAGTATACTGCATTGAATAATAATATAGTTGAACCTTTTGGCGTTCAGCCAAATCAGCCAAATGTCGAAATACGATGAAAGCTTTTGTACTAAACACGTAAATTGTTTCAGTTGGAGGATGTGAGCGCTTTTCTTAAGCGTAAAACTGGATTCCAACTGCGCCCCGTTGCAGGATATCTTTCCCCAAGAGACTTTCTGTCTGGACTTGCCTTTAGAGTATTTCACTGCACTCAATATATTCGTCACTCCTCGGATCCCTTCTACACTCCCGAACCGTACGTATAAGGCCCAACTCGAACAAATTGCATCTACGAGCAGCTTGCCTCTACTTGTCAGCCTGCCAATATGGATCAGATGTAAATCGCTTAATATAATTACTTGTGGTATCCAGACCAATGAAGTTAATAAGAGGCAACACATATACCATTTTTTCCAGTTACGACATTATGTCGTTGTTAAAAAAGACAAATACCTACTAGTGTTGTTTTATTTTTATTTAAGACCTTAACTTAAAACAATATTTTGCTGAGAAAGTTATATTTTTCCGTCACAGTGACTGCTGTCATGAACTGCTGGGACACATGCCGTTGCTTGCCAACCCTAGCTTTGCACAATTCTCGCAAGAACTCGGTCTTGCATCTCTCGGCGCTTCCGATGAAGATATCGACAAATTGGCAACGGTAACTATACCTATTGGACGGAAAACTTCGACCCTGTTATGACAACACTATGTTCTAGTTGATATTTAAGCTTGGTACTAATTCGATCCTCAGGTCAATACATAATTCCGTTAACAAAATATTCGATATTAGGTACATTTCACTTACAAACAAAGTTTTTAATATTTAACTAACCTAAGGTTACCACTGTAGTTAGTTAGTTAAATATTAAAAACTTTTCAAAACGATTTTCTCAAATTGCCTTATTAAGCGCAAACCACACAGAGCGCGGGCGCGGAACTGGTGAGGCCCGCGGCGTGTATACCTGATTTTATAAGGACGACATCACACACAGCGCGGGTGCCTGACGGGCGGGTCGGGCCCGCGTCGGGTGGAGCGCGGGAGCCGCGCGTGTCTCCCGCCACTACAGACAGAGCGCGGGGCGCGCTGTGTGTGCCGTGTGGTTTGCGCTTTAAAGATTCTAGCGTTGTGTCATAATAGGGCTGACTGACATGTGCCATGTTAAGTCAAGTAAACACTGTCTGATTTGGAATGACAAAGATATTAAAGTACATAACAGCAAATAAAAGTAAAGAACTCGTTGAAGAGCGCTCTCGACGTTTATTTTAATCGTGGCAATACTAAACAATTTAAACAGTTGCGTTGCGTTGAATGATTGTGCTACTCGAAATCAGGAAGTATAAATCTTTGGAACGGTTCCATTATTGTCCACGAAAACATTGGCACTATAATATAATGGTAATATTAATATTTCAGCTTTACTTCTTTACCGTTGAGTTTGGTTTATGTCGACAAACCGATGGAACTTTCCGAGTCTATGGCGCTGGATTATTGTCTTCTGTTGCTGAACTGCAACACGCTCTGGTCACGACCGATAAAATCAAACGCTTCGATCCTGAAATAACGGTCCACGAAGAGTGTATCATAACCTCTTATCAAAATGCTTATTACTATACTGACTCATTTGAAGAAGCAAAGGAAAAGATGAGGTGTGTATAAACATGTTTTTATTTGAGATAACTACCACAGACAGTAAAAAATATAGACAAAGTGCTGCAATTCATAGTGAAGCCAACAAAACCATGCTCCTCCGTGTACAAACCAGCGCTCACGCACACACATGCACTTCGAACCGTGCTCGCCGCTCTCAGTACACATGTCGCGGCATCGTCCAGTAAGCATCGCCAAAAACAAATATCTTTCAGGTGCATGTGTGTACGGTCAACCGCACGTCGGTGGTAACACTTTGACATTAGCAGCATCTTTATTTCGTAAGCAGTAAGGGCGATTTTCGAATTGAAGTGTAACCACTGTCATGCTGTCGACTGTACGCGAGTGCCGCGCTGGTTTTACACGTAGGAGTACTGTTTTTACACGTAGGAGTACTGTTTTGTTGGCTTTATTATGATTGTTTGCAGCACTTCGTCTATATTTTATACTATGTCTTTGATACCTACCTATTTTTTGATGAAATAAAAGTTCCTCTGCATCGTAAAGCAACAACTATTATTTAATTGTATGCAAGATACCACAGTAAACAATTAGCCTCATCTGCAGACTGAAGATTTTTAATCACCCAATATTTTAGTTATATTCTAATCAGTACGCCGACATCCATAATGAGCACCGATTTTATGCAAAAAAAAAAATTCGCAATTTCAGGATTGGTCCCACAGTAAAAGTTGATCATACTGATGAGTACAATGACCCCTTAAGAGGTTTTCAGCTATTTCAATAACAAGTTTTATACGAAAATTATATCACCCAAGTATCGACTGTCAACAACAACAGTCGGCAGTGCGGGGGCTCTTATCAAGACTTACTAAATGGCATACTACTAAACGATACTAATATCTAGACGATACTAAATAGCTTAATAAACTAAAACTAACAAAGTTATTTCAAAGTAATATTTGCTAAAAACGCTTGGGACGTTTTCATTGCAACATTTGGAGCAATAACTGAAAAAAAATGGTTAGTCTTGTCGTTATGTTCTTTGTTAACTATAACAACTTCAGTTTCTAAGCAATTAAAATCTCTAAAAATTTTACCAGTTTTAATGTATACTAAACTTAGCCTTCTTTATACAGGGCTTTCGCTGATAGCATACAGCGTCCCTTTGGTGTTCGATACAATCCCTACACTCAAAGCGTGGAGGTCCTCAGCAACGCTCAGAAGATTACTGCTCTGGTTCGAGAGCTGAGGGGTGACATCTGCATTGTGTCTTCCGCCATCAAGAAGATTTCTGCCCAAGACTCTACTTTAGACGTAGAGAGTATCGCTAATATGCTCCATACAGGATTGCAGGTACAGTAAACAAATATACTGTATTAGAACAAGCTCTGCTTAGTTTGGGACTAGATGGTGATGTGTACAATGTCCCAAAAATAAATATTTATTTATTTATTATTATGAATGTTGTAAGTGATAATGGAAATATACAGTCCCGTATTGTCCTTATAACTAAAAACAGATAAGTTCATTACACAAAAGTATTGAAAGGATCATGAAGTATACAGGATACCGATTTAATCATCTGCAGGACTTTTATGGGAACGAGTATTAAGCTTTTTAAACTTGTACGTATAAAAATTATCGCTGTAATGTCACTAGTGGGGGTGCGGCGGGCGGGGGCTGCTATATATATTTGTGCGCGGGTGCCCGCTAGCTACTTAAGGTGGTTGGTACCTACTACTAAGTATCTAAATGTGCTAGTATGATCGGCGCACAACGACCATACAGGCCATAGACGCCTCATAACAGGCGACCGATGTCTGCAACACATCTATGTTTCACTATTGTAGGTCGCCACTATTCACCACTTGAAATCTTCAAATCAGTTTCGACCACTTACATGAGCCGTCAAAACTGCCGCGTTAGTGATAAGCCAATAGCCGCCTTGGTAGGGCCAATCGGATTGCAGTACCCCGCCTCAGCTAGTGGCAGAATTTATTGTACGCATTATATTCAACATTAGGCGTTTATTGGGCTGTATGGTCGTTGTCTGCGCCCAAGGCTAACTCCGGGCTTCTGTTTAGGATTGACTCTGCATCAGAAATTTTCATCGGTATTTTGTAAATAAACAACAGTTTTTTTATTGATTCGGGTATAGTATGGTGGGTTGATTAACCCCCTTTAATGATGCATGTGATTAAACCGCCATCCTGTATTATGAAATAATATAAAAGCAACTCGCGCCTAAAAAATCGCGTAGTTGATTTCTATGATGGGTTAAACTAAAATAAATATTTTTGGGACATTTTTACACAGCACCATTTAGTCCCAAACTAAGCAGACCTTGTGCTATGGGTACTAGACAATGGATAAAATACTTATGTACTTTTTTTTGTTGTAAATACATACTTATAATACATAAGAAACACCCAGACAAACAAAAACACTTATGTTCATCACACAAATATTTGTATCCTGTGGCAATCGAACCCACGACCTGTGATCAAAAGTCCGACACTCGAACCACTAGACCACAGACGTAGTCAGGGTGTCGTCGTTAGGATTTTTGCGCGGTTTTAACTATCAGAGCAAAGATACGTTTCTATTCAGAGTATGAGGATTTTTTTAATAGGCTTCCTACTTTTGTAGGATAGAAGGAAACATTAAACAGTAAATAAATTCCTAGAAAACAATCCAAGTACCGACTATGATCAAAAGATTTTTGGTACGTTCATAATCAAAGATAAAACCACTTAACTTGAGCAGACATCAGTAAACATCATTTCTACTGCTTTATATTTAATGTTTCAAGCGGATGTTCATAACGTCTTTACAGTTATTTATTCATTAAATATATATCTTAAAAAAATGTTTAAATTACAAGATAAATAAAAATAATAAAAATATTTTTGGGACATTTTTACACTGCACCATCTAGTCCCAAACTAAGCAGAGTTTTTACTATGAGTTTTTTTTAGTAAGTACATACTTATATATAACACATAAGAAACACCCAGCCTAACAAAAACACAAATATTTGTGTCGTGTGGGAATCGAACCCACAAACTCGTGATCAGGATGTGTTTCCTTATGCCAAGGAATTGCTTTACGCTCTATGCCTTATCTGGAAATTTGTAAAATTAAGAATTTAACATTTATAGTAAACTACGCTGAAATAGATAATAATAATAAATAATAAATATCTTTGGGACATTTTTACACAGCACCATCTAGTCCCAAACTAAGCACAGCTTGTGCTAAGGGTACTAGACAATGGATATAATACTTATATACTTTTTTTTTTTTTGTAAATGCATACTTATAATACATAAGAAACAACCAGACCAACACAAACACTCATGTTCATCACACAAATATTTGTGTCCTGTGGGAATCGAACCAATTAACCAAATTAACGTGAAACATGGTAATAGATTTGTAGTTATAAAATATTCTACTCGTGTCTACTGGAAGTCTAACTACTCACGCCGTGAGAGACAAAGACGTCTGCCACGAAAGTAAAATCAATTCAAAATGGCTCATCAACGCTTAGCTCCATGTCTGCATAAACAAGGCGCACAACTGAAAAGCTGTGAGAAACATTAATACAATTTTGTTACCTACTAAGTAATAAGAATAATTTGCAGATTTTCACGAAACAATAACAGAGTTGTACTGGTTTTACTGAATGCTGGCGAACATTTCAGCACCATAAAACATTGAAAACTTTAATGTATCATTGTTAGCCTAGTTAAAATATTACGTACGTACTCGTATGTACCGTACATTAGGTGTAAGCAAAATGTGGGTGTATACATTTATATTTTAATGTATACATTTTGCAACTTACCTTTCATCATCGGATCAAAGGTTCCATAATTATGTATGTCTAGAATAAAAAATAAAACAAAGCATTACGTTTACTGCTCGTTTGTTACATGTGCACAGATGTTGTTTCGTTCTAAAACACGTAATTAAAACATTGCTAATACTCAATGGGTGTATTCTAGAGGAGGAGGTCATTAACGGTTTTGTAGCCATGTTATGTAACCGAACTGTAAAGAACAGAAAAAAAACATTTTCTATAAATAATAGGTTGAAAAAGCTGTTTTTCAACGGGTTTTAAAACAGCTTCATTTATCCTTTACCCCAATATTGATACCGTTTTTGCATTTATTTAAAAATAGTAGTATTGAAAATCATGTCGAAATAAAATTTTGTAGGATTTTTTAAACAATTCGTTCGTCAGTGGTTTACATTGCATAAGTTTTTTATATCCAGTCCGTTTGTCAAAGGCGTACAATTAATAAACCTGTTTTTTTTTTTTCAATAAATTTTAACCTATTATGGAATTCGTTTCTGATAGAAAAAGCTGTTTTAAAAAGCCGTTCGTTGATTCAATGCCCACCGCTAGTGTATTTATGAATTATTTTATTTCAAAATCTGTTTATTACCATCACTTTCTATGAGCACATTAAATAAATAATAAATAGATACATTTCGAGTCCTGCAATTGCCTGTCATGAGTTCATGACATCTACGGCTTACATTGAGCGAATTAAGGTCACCATTATGAAATAAAAGAATTGCCAGCGATTATTCTTGAGGATGCCATTCCAACACAATATTATTATGTTATCTTCAATGAGGTTTTTTTCATACTTAAAGGGCTTGAGTTTGACCGCCACCACACCTGATGTTGAGCGAAGGTGCGGTCGACGATGGTTCACGCTTGCCCAGCAAAGGTTAGAGGATGGCAGTGAAAAATTTCGACCCATCCTCTCAAGTGGCTACACCGAGCATCGTACCAGAAGACGACTAGGTCGCTTGGCGGTACATCTTTGCCCGGTAGGTGGTCGCAAGCCGTCAGCCGAGGCCTACCACCATGCAGTATGTCAGCTTATTTGCACCACCCAGGGATCACGTGTATTAGGCATACGGAAAAGTGGTACTCTCCTACGGACGTGGGTGACTCGATCCCCAAAAGGTTTCCATGATTGTTTAATATTAGTAATGTGCTCATGTTTGTTATAACTTTATTTTTATTTTTATGGTGTGCAAAGAATAAAGTATACTCTATCTATCTATCTAATATACCTACCTACTATAATCTGCCTCGTTGGTCTAGTGGTCGCAAGCGTGGGGTCAACTGCTAAGCGTGGGGTCCTGGGTTCGAATCACGGGTCGGGCAAAGTTTTATTGGGTTTTTTCATTAGGAAATTCTTAATAGCAGCCCGAAGTCTGGATTTTTGCCCGGGTGGTCCGCCACACTTTCCCAACTACTGCAACTCCTGTAAGCCAGGATCTACAATGGCGTCCAACCAAACACCGAAACAATGAAGCTCGGCGCGTCCCGGGGAAATGATTGAACTGTCTTGAAATCTGCAACGAAATTAATCAGAAAGAGGAGGAGGAAGAAAATTTATTTTCCCTCCGTATCAAGCGGAAGACAGAATATAGTAAAAGGCCATTTATTTTATTGATATGGTATACCAACAGCAATACATTATAGCATACAGAAAACAACACAATAAATAATAACTTTTCTTATATGTATGCCCATAACAGGTACACACAGTCACAGATAATAATTATTATAATATCTATTTATGTAATGAGTATCTTAATATAATTATTTCACTTGTAAATATCTTGTTATATAAGTTAAATGTAGGCTAAATTTTTGTTATTCTGTTGTACACTTGTTTTTATTCTCTATTAATATATCAACATCTCTCTATCGCTCTGTTTGCTTTCGTACTATAATAATAATGTGTATATGTGGGTACAATAAAGTATAATAATTATTATTAACATTAGGACTTCGACTGTAGCAATGAATAGTGCACGGGCCACAACCACCATTTGTTGCAAATACATTAAATTTCTAAAAATGAAAGTAAATCACTAGTGATAAATAAATATCGAGGGCTCCCAAGTAACGGAGCGGCTTTGATGGACAACATCTGTATGTACCTACCTAGCCTCAATTCTTAGAGTTTCTTGATTTTAGTTTCGAATAAAATTATAATATTTTGTAATGGTTGGGTCTATACAGGTTGATTTGTAATTCGACCTATTCCATGAAAGGGATTATACTAGAGCTCATTGTCTTGCTTTTGCTCATTTTAGATAGCCTATTAAATGACGATGTTATTTTCTGTAGTTTGTACGCCAAATGTCATACATTTTTTTCGAGTAATTCTCTGCAATGTAAAGGGTACTTATATTTAGGTTTTGTTTTATAACTTGTGATTTAGGACCATTTATTTCCAAGGTTATGAAAAATTTTGCCCTGTAATTTAATATGATAGTAAATGTCAGAAAAGTGTGTGTGCGTGTGTTTTGATATGATGTCTAATTATATGATAGTAATTTTGGCCATGAATTTCATATGATAGTAAATTTCAGGAAAGTGTCAATCGAGTGCCCAAAGTAGGATAGATTTTTCACAATTCGAATTTTTCCATCCGAAGACGGTAAATATAAAAAAATCTTAAAACTGCCATAACTCGAAAACAAATGACTGGCGCCCCCTGGTTCACGGAATCATTTTTGTTGCAAGTGAGCTCTATTATAACCCCTTTCATGGAATAGGTCGAATTTCAAATCATCCTGTAGGCAAGCTTTCAGAGAGCATATTAAACTAACCAATTAGACTGCGAAGGTCAGACGGACCTTGTGACTTTTATATTTTGTTAGACAAAAACTCAATCTGTTTGTATTTATTGAAGAAGACACGATCGCAATCTGAAGTTGATTATTTATACCACTGAATATGTTCATGTTTAATGTGGTAGCATAGTACCTATCTATATTTCACTGTAGGTAGATACATAAAACTTTCCAGATACATGAACGGTTAAGAATTATAAATCAAACATTAATTGAGTATAACTCAATCAGTCGGGGCAGCAATGTTTGGCACTCGATGTAGTCAACTCCCGCTCATAAACTTTAATGGCAATTTAAGCGATATTTCCTATTTATGCTGGCGTAAAACAATCGCTGGATTGCTGCAGGTCGTATGAATCTGCATGAATCATTTATATACATTAACGTTTTCAATGCCACGGCCTCCTAAAGGTTTTCAAGCCCTCAGCGCCACGTCTTCTATAGAAGACAAATATTGTTTGACGACCTCTGTGGTCTAGTGGTTCGAGTGTCGGACTGCTGATAACGAGGTCGTGGGTTCGATTCCACAGGACATATATATTTGTGTGATGAACATAAGTGTTTGTGTTGGTCTGGGTGTTGCTTATGTATTATAAGTATGTATTTACAAAAAAAAAATGTATATAAGTATTATATCCGTTGTCTAGTACCCATAGCACAAGCTCTGCTTAGTTTGGGACTAGATGGTGCTGTGTAAAAATGTCCCAAAGATATTTATTTTATTTATTTATTTATTGTATGGTTGTTAGTACAAAGTCATAAAGTCATGGCGCTGAGGGCACGAAATCGTTTGTCTTCTATAGGTGTCATTGGCGGTGAAAAGGTTGAGGCTTGATTTCACTAACGATAATTCTCTGATTAAACGACCGTTTACCCACAATTCCAGTTTTTTTTTTAGTTTAATCGGATAGTCAAGTACTTATACCTACGGATGTTTAAAATACTTATGTTAACATTATTATCTTTGAAGAAATAAATAAATTGAAATTGAAATTAACGTTGTTGAACACCGGCCTATATGGAAACCACCGCACATAAAGCTGGGGTAGAGCGGCTCGCAACATTATTCGCCGGATTTCCGAACGTGCGATGCGGTTCGCTTTACGGCGTTGACAGTTTGTATTTTATTTAAGGTTTCTGTAACAAAAATAGCTGTTATATATACTTTGTAGCTATTATAAATATATGCTGCGCCGACCTTAAATATACTGGTTTAAGGGCAAGACGCAGGAGGATGATGATGATGATATACTACGAAACATCCCTTAGTCTCCCCAACAACTGCAATACCACCTAGACTGTTGCCTAAATGGTACCGCAAGTCGGTTCGCCAAACTGAGACATGAAGATGGAAAGTCTCATGTGATTGTAATTTCACCGGCACACGTACCCTTCAGACCGAAACACAGCAATGCAAGCATCACTATTTGGCGGAGAAGTAGGCACGATGGTAGTACTTCCCTGGACGAGCTCTTTCACAAAGGAGCTCTACTACTACTAGAAAATGAAATATAAAAAAAATGACACCAATATTTGGTCAGAATTATAAAGTTGACGTTCTGAACGCGTAACATGTATGTTGACAATTAATCGCTAAAGATATGTTGATGCACTGTTCATCATTTATTAAGAAAATATAGATAGATAGAATATGCTTTATATTGTACACCATAAAAATAGTTGAAAAAAGGAGCAACGATTATATTATGGGTACATTGGCGGTCAGTATATCATAGCAGTGATTGAAATAAAACCGTCATTATGTGCCATTTTAATATTGTTTATTATTTACTCGCACGCATTCCTTGAAGGGAATATTAGTTTAGGAGACATACATACAAGGATATCATAATATTCAAAAGATTGAGCAGTAACTAATGCATTCCAAATAAATAATAATACCCTTTTATTTGTATCACACTAAATCTTAAGATTCACTAAAGAATCAAATGATTTAGACAGATTCTCTAAAGAATCGGTAGATATTAGCAAATATAATAGATTCCACTTCCACTGAGATTAATATGAGTAAAGCAGAGAGTACGAGGGAGCGAGTCTGAAGTCAGGTTTATTTGCAGACATTTATAAACGTCTAAGGAAATTTAATAGCAATAAAACGGTCGATAAATTTGTTAGATCTGCAGCAAATAACGTGTTTAAATGATTTCATGTGGATTCCATAGCAAGATTTTATCTAGACTAATCAAGACACAAGAATGATTTATGTATTCTAGACATGTATATATTATTTATCTTAAAATGCGTTCTAACCACAAAAATCTAGTTCAAAATTAACGTCGTTATAACTAATGTAGTTTTCGTACATGTTCCATTAGTTTTTTACACCCTGTATTTTATACTGAACTTTACCTTATCTACTAAATTAAAGTTTATTTTGTATGAATCTCAATCACGTTATACGTAGGTACGTTTTTTTTTTCCCAGTATGATCACGTATAAAACGTTGCTAGGTTGGTACCTAGCTACGTTTTATACGTGGTCATACTGGGTTTGAATAATCAACTGACAATTGTAATATCTTTAGGTTCAAGAGAGGAGTCCACAAAGTACTTCCGGTGGGAGCACGCCCAACTCTGAACGTGGCGCTTCCCCAAGACCAGGGGCGAAGTAATCTGAAGTTTCAAGAATGACATCATTTTTCCTTTTAATATCTTTTAATGCTTATGCTAAGTCACGCTTCTAAATTAGGTCGTCACTAGACCAGCTTCTTTCATAATATATGTGTTTACCTCTACTAATATGCAGCATAGCATATCTTGTACCTATCGTATAATTAACACGTAGGCGGACGTATCTAAATTTAGCTCACCTAAAAGTATTTCTTCATTTACTGTTACTAACATTCATAGTTTACGTCATAGTTATGTGTTTATTAAAATAATAAAGTATTGTCATTACCGTAATAATTAATTATGTTATTGTTTGTAAATGTATTAAAATATTACATTGATGGTAGCAAACTGATGTTTTATTTTTTCAGCTAGATCAACCTGCAAATTCAATTCCGAGTTTATGATAAACAATCGTGTGATAGTATTATATATAGCGATAAACTCACATCCGTGTTTTAATAACCCCTGTTATGCAATAGTTTTATAAACTGCTATAAACGATTTATATCGTTATCATATATTTAATCATCTATTAAGATCCAAGATGTACTTGATAAACGTCCCATGAAACCATTTCTCACGGGACGTTAATTGACATTTAGGTACCTACGGATAAAAGACACCCAGATAATACGAATGAATGGAGAAAACCTAGCAGAGTTCTTTTTGCATCAAAAAAGCAAGTGTTTGTTTTTTAACTGCCGCTCGTTTTGCCGTACCTAGTTAGAATCCAGATTCAGATTTGTGTTGATGAATTTAAAGCTCACCTTGTTTTAAATTTGTATTTGTATGGGTTTGTTGGACAACCTCTAAATTTGCAAATTTTTTTTCAATAATATAGTTGACATACCTATTTACTTTTGATCTTTCGCGTTGCATTAATCAGCATTATCATCATCCTTCGCGCCTTTTCCAAACTATGTTGGGGTCGGCTTCCAGTCTAATCAGATGCGGCTGGACATCAGTATTTTACACGGAGCGACTGCCATCAGACCCCCGCAACCCAGTTACTAGGTAATAGCGATATTCTGAGATTAGACCAGTTGTCAGACTTTCGGGCTTCTGACTACCTGTAACGACCACCTATAGATATTAGTATGATAACTGGGACCGACAGCTTAACGTGCTCTCCGAGACACGGAGGGGTATCGATGTGTAACGAAATGGTGTAACGTTGCTTTTCATAATAGTTGTTATTGTTGCGATCGGAATGACACGGTTTTATCCAGTCTGCTCGTGACCAAGATCAGTGGAACCTGGTCGAAACGTCGGGCTCAGAAATAGCTACGTATGTGCGCGTTAATTCCTTAATCAATAATTAATAATACATAAGTATATTAATAAGTAATATAGGTAAAAGTTTTAAAATCAATCAATTTGATCCCAAAAAAATATCAAAAATCTATATTGGAGCAGACTCAAACATAAAGAAACATAAAAATCATCGAGACGGCTGTATCAGCATTCCATCAGTGCTATCCAAATCAAACGATCAGAAACTATCAGTCGACACTTACACATAACTGAGCGATCGGGACTAACATCCATCGGTTTGGCTGTATGCCAAAGGATAAAATCATTAATTTTTTTAAACAAAGTGATGCAACTGGGTAAAAATGAGGTCGTCTACAGTACTCAAATGATTTAAGACATAGTCAAATATTACGATAAAAATTAAGTTATGATGCCACAAATAAAAATATATGCTGCCCCATCAAAGTCCCTTTTAATAGTACTTAAATGTAATAACGTATGGATGGAAGTGGCGCAGCACAAATTAAATTGATATTATATTGAAAGTAAAATTATTTATCGTCATAATAATTTACAGATTAAACATGAAACATACTATCATCTGGTATTAGAGATATCATTGAATACATATTAAACCGGAGTCCTTGGCAATGCTTCTTGAATTTAATAATAGCTACTTGCGTATCTGTCAAAATCATATTATGAAAGTTGGCAAGTGAGCGACAAGAGTAGTGGTAAAATTAGCTTTTAACATTGAAATTTTGGATGTCACATGTTTGGTTATTCTGCATCCATCCGGTTAGGTTTAGTTAACATTTAGGTATGTTCATTAATTTTACTCACTGTGTTCTTGCAACTTATCACGAAAATAAGATGCATTCTTGACATTAATTTACAAGGAAAGCGAAAATAGGTCGTGAGGTGTTAAATAAAGTAATTTTCAGTCTCGATTTAAAATCATCTCTTCTTATTAAATTCCTTGAAGGCGTATAAAATAAATAAGGACCGGTTTGAGAATTATTGATCAAGGAAAGTTACACAAACCCATCCGGAAAAAATATTTTTAAATACGATAATATTTGACATCGCTGGTAAAATGTAATTATAATAGGGATTTGTAATCGGACTGGACACACAATTGAGGTAGTTTCAATTTTCTTAGACTACAAAAAAAAACAAAAAAGATTTTCATGAAGTCTGACGGGTTACTGGCGTGTTTACACAATGAGTGGGTAGTGAATGTTAGTCTAATCTCAGTTGAGTCTAGATAGCTTACCTCATGTGGCAGAAATGTGTAGTTATGAGGAAATGTGTGTTGTGTATCCAAAATGGGTCAAACTTAGTAGTGTAGATATAAGTATTTTGATTTCAGATAGCAATCTAGTAAAGCGCATCATCCTCCGCGCCTTTTCCCAATTATATTGGGGTTGGCTTCTAGTAACCAGATGACTTCAAACCAGATGCGGCTGAACATCAGTATTTTACAGGAGCGACTGCCAATAGACCCGCGCAACCCAGTTACTGGGTAATACCGTACATAATTATCTTTTTTAATTTAACTTTTTTTACCCGTCAATTTTTGGCACCGCGATTTGATACGGTGCCACTTCTGTTCCACTCATGTTCCATTGAACCTCTTTAATTGACTTACTATATATTTCACTAGATATACATAAGAATTTGTTCTTTCTTCTGCACTTAGGATATCCGCGAGTACGTAAGGGCTGCTATCGCCACAGAGCGCCTCGTGGCTATATCTCTGAATTTGGAATCGTGTGCACTCTTGCAGAAGGTGGTCAACGCTTTGTGTTGTTGTTTCGTCACACGGGCACAGGTCATTGGTAGTAATCTTAAATCTTTTTAAGTATTGCTTATGATACCCGTGCCCAGTGTGTTCCAGAGTTGGAAGCAGCCTCTTTGTATGTTGACCCTGCTCCGAGCTCTGAAATCTTTGTTCCCATATCTCTTGTGTTTTTCCTTAGTTGAAGCTTTTGATATGAGATGGGGAAGTGGCTGTAGTTTGGGTTCTTGTGCATCCTAGTGGCTAGGTTTGCCGCTGTATCGGCTGCTTCATTGTCCGTCACCCCACTGTGGCCTCTCACCTAAGAAAATTTTATTTCCGCTGGTAGTCCTATATAATGTGGTGTATATTTGTAATGGATCCTATACGTGGGACACTCAGAAAGTTTTGCGAAACTAAAAAAAATTGTTCTATACGTACATATATTTTTATCAAATCTTTTCAAAGTACTTTCCACCAGCCTCTATACAAAGATTCATGCGCCTAAACCAGTTTTCAAAACACTTTTTCCAGTCCGCCGCAGACACCTCGTTTACAGCCTGCTCGAACGCAGCCAGCGCATCTTCCGGCGACGAAAATTGTATCCCTTTGAGCTGATTTTTTATTTTTGGGAATAAAAAGAAGTCACACGGTGCTAGATCAGGGCTGTAAGGAGGGTGACCCAGGAGTTTGACTGGCGTGCTGTCCAGGAAGTCCCTCGTTTTGAGTGCGGTGTGCGCAGGTGCATTGTCGTGGTGGAGCAGTAGCCCGCGGAGCCCTGTGTTTGGTCGCTTGTTGCTTATAACAGAGAAAACTTCTGGCAAACATTTGGTAGTATACCATTCGGCATTAATGCTTCTTTGATCCCGTAAGGGAATTGATACCAAGTGGCCAGTCAAATTAAAAAAGCTAGCGATCAAAATCTTACCCCCGCTTCTAGATCGCTTCACTTTGGTAGGCGTTGGCTCATTTTGAAACACCCAAACAGTCGACTGGCGCTTGGTTTCTGGGTCGTATTGATAAATCCAGGACTCATCACCTGTAACGATGTCGTAAACACGCCGAGACGAGCCTGCTTCAAATTTGTTAAGCATATCACGGCACCATTCCACCCGGGCCTGCTTCTGAGCATCGGTGAGGTTGTGCGGCACCCAGCGTGATACTATCCTCCTCACGCGAAGATGGCTGTGTAGAATCTCGTGAACGCTTCCCGATCCAATCTTCAATATGTGTTGAATCTCCTGATATGTAATTCGCCTATTGTCTTGGATTAAATTTTTCACTGCTAGCACGTTTTCTTCGGTAACAGCCGTCAAAGGGCGACCGCTTCTTTCGTCATCCCCCAAAGTTGGTCGACCGCGCTTGAATTCGTTATACCAACGATACACGGTTGCCTTGGAAGGGCCTTCATCCATGAATGCCATTTGAAGTCTATCGTACGATTCATCCGGTTTCAGGCGACACTTGAAATCGTATAAAATCATAGCTCTAAAATGTTCCCGGCGCAGATCCATATTTCAGTGAGACACAATACTTTGAATTAACTCGCAAAAAATGTGGAGGGAAATTTTGAAATTGGAACTTACTTATTTTTACTTATAAATAATCATATTTTCGAAAAACATTATAACTGGCCAGTCTCCCATATATAAAAACTTTGTTTCGCAATACTTTCTGAGGGGCCTGGTATAATGGGTTGGGTGCTGCTTCTCTTTGATTGCCAGGATTGCTGATTGTGAGTCTGTATGTATGGTGGTGGGATGATGGTGGTGGTTGTATCGAGCAGTCCATTTGCACGCCTCCTAGATGGCGTATAGCTCAGCCTGAAAACACAGTGCAGGTATTGTGCAGGAGGAATTTCTTAACTGTTTCCATCCCGTTCAGTGTGTTGCAGACAAAAGCGGCGCCCACAGAGCCGTCCTCCTGTTTACTGCCATCCGTGCATAGGGCAAGGGATTCTTGTTATAGCAGCGGTTATAGCAGTTCCCGTATGGGAGTGGGTCTCTCCAGGTGGATGTCCTGCGGAATGAACAGTGTGATACCCGTGGGTCGTGTATTTTCTATTTGAAGGACCTCCAGCACTTTCAGGTCGAGCGAAGCGAATTGTGCAAGGGTGAGAGCTGCCGTGGTTGAGACCGTTCTTCACGATACGGCCATGCGTAACACACTAACATTTGACAATTCGCAATTTATCCGCATTATCAGGTCTGCAGGTCTTGCCTGTTGTTTGGTTGGGCATTATTGGCAGTAGTCCCATGACTACGTCGTTCGTAACGTTTTTCACACGTAACCGTTTCGTGTGTACGCGAAGTAATTTTAAAACCGATTATTTTGTAATTAGTTATTTCCATACAAACTACAAAGTGATCGTTATAATAAAACTATACTCAATATTAGAAAAATAATGGCGAAGTAAAGATAGTAATTGTTTTATATTATTTGCATTTAAGTGTAAATGGTAAATATATTACAATTTTTTTTTACTCTCAATTGTATGACTGTGGTACACTTGAATTACAAAAACGTCGTTACTGCTTACGAAATAAAGACGCTGTCAATGTCGAAACCGTTACCACTAACATGCGGTCGACCGTACATTGCTACACATTTATCGTAAAATAACGAAGCTTAGTTTACGCTTACATCGAATTTTCACTTATAATAATTGTGTAAAATCTGTTGTTTTCGTGCTCCGTAAATCTATTGTGTAACTTTGTTCGTAAAATAATTGTTTTATTACCACGAAACTACGTATTCGATTATCATCACCCTCGTAAGCATTTTCTCAAACCGACGTTAAATAACGCCCAACTCTAATTGGCAGTTGTCACTTGACAGTACTTGACATTCGAATTGCATAAATCGTGTTTTAATTAGGTAGTTCGTTTTATTGTGATTTGTGGAGTTTTTTGTAAAGAAACTTATGGATGAATTACAGTGCTCGGTTTATGGTGAAGATTTAATGTGTAGAGAAACGATAGGGAAAAGAGGAAAGACAAAATGCAATGAATAGATAAATTTATTATTACGTCTTCTTTGTCCATCCAAAGTTTGTCTGAAAGATATCGCGTTTAGCGTTAAGACCGCCAATGTACCTGTCCGACCAGGCTGGGTCTGCGCCTGGCGGGCTACTGCTCAGCGGTTGATGTTGAGCTCTTGTATATATGTTAACTTGCGTGTAAACTCCGCTTGCGCGATGTAGGATAGTTCTCATGTCACCGGATAGATGTCGCTACAAATGTTTAGAGAAATTACGAGAAACCCTTTCAGTCAGTTTTCGTTTGTCGACAAAACAAAAAAGTGTATTTTAGTAGACAAACACACCAAATCTATCTTTGACTCAAGAAAAGGTGAAATGTTGTGTCTATTACACGTTAATACAACTAACTGGACTAACTGGGTGCCGTCATTCAAATGTAATAGTCTTATACCAGTGTCTTTTACTTTTAAGCGTCGTTGTTAAAACGTCTCGTTGTCGTGTTTGTTTTGTATGAATAAGTGTGTACGAGATTTTTTAATTTTATTCTAGTAACAAGCTAGTAACTTGTTCTGTCTGTTTTGTGCCTGCCTACCTATGCCGAAACCGCCGTTATTCAAATGTAATAGTCTTATACCAGTGTCTTTTACTTTTAAGCGTCGTTGTTAAAACGTCTCGTTTTCGTGTTTGTTTTGTATGAAATATGTGTACGAGATTTTTTAATTTTATTCTAGTAACAAGCTAGTTACTAGAAAAACGTGGTCGCTCACAATGGGCCTGATAAGAAGGCTCAAAGTCACTCAAAGGGCAATGGAAAGGGCTATACTCGGAGTGTCCCTGCGTGATCGAATCAGAAATGAGGAGATTCGCAGGAGAACGAAAGTAACCGACATAGCCCGAAGAATTGCCAAACTTAAGTGGCAGTGGGCGGGGCACATTGCTCGCAGAACGGATGGCCGATGGGGCAGTAAAGTTCTGGAGTGGTGACCGCGTACTGGAAGGCGCAGCGTGGGTAGGCCCCCCACATGGTGGACCGACGACCTGGTGAAGGTCGCGGGAATCCGCTGGATGCGGAAGGCACAGGACCGGTCGTTGTGGTGATGCTTGGGGGAGGCCTATGTCCAGCAGTGGACGTCTTTCGGCTGAAATGATGATGATGATGAACAAGCTAGTAACTCGCTCTGTCTGTTTTGTGCCTGCCTACCTAGGCCGAAACCCAATGCACGCCAGTGCCTGGGGATAGAGGTGAATTGAGGAGCTCATCCAGGATTAAGTTCCATAGAACAGGACCGCACGCGGATCCTTGATACATCCTTTAGTGAGGGCCTTGCGAACCTTGACACCCGCGTGGTCCGGCGTTGCGGCTCTATTCCGGACATAGTTCCTCAATAATCCCATTATGTTGCCTGGGATGACAAGCTTAGTCAGTAGGTGGAAGGGGGCGAGCCACCAGGCATTGTCAAAAGCCGCCCTGATATCTAAGGACACTGCTATGGCCAGCTTTCCGTTGTCCTTAGTCCCATGCGTGTACTCCAGGGCAGTATGGATAGCTAGTACAGTATTTTTCTGTTGCCGGAAACAAAATTAGTTGGGGTTAAGCTTATTTCCATTGCGTGGTGAGAAACCCTTTTTAAGAATAATTTCTCGAGCAGCTTCCTAAACTCTGGAATAAGTCCTATCAGGCGGTATAATTTGAGATCAGTGTGGTCGTCCTTCCCTGGTTTAGGGATGATCTTCACACAGGCCTCCTTCCAAGCGCTCGGGAAATGCTGAAGTGTGAGGCACCTATTCATGATGGAAGTAATGAGTGTCGGATATTGAATGGCAAATTGATAACATAATATGTTTGAGGTGAGGTTATCAAGGCCGGATGCTTAGCTGGGGTTTATTTGTTTGAGCTGTTCCAAGACCTTGGCTTCGGTGAAAGGGTGATCTATTGTATTGTTGGTTTGTATGTTTTGAAATTGGTTTCGTAGTTCGTGTTGTTTGGGTTGGGTGTCCGGGTTGTCACCAGGGTTAAAATTCTTCAAGAGTGCAGTCGCTGTTTCTTCTGCATTGGTAGTATGTGTACCGCTTATTTTAAGGGTGGTGGGTGGACGTCTGGGCGCAGTTAACAGGCGGTTTGTCAGCGAACAGGCATTTTCTTTAGTTTTTAGCTTGCAAAATTTGCGGAAGTTAGCAGTGGATTCCGTCTTAATATCCTCCACGTACTGGGTCTTCTTGACTTTTTGTTCAGCAATGAGTGGTTCGAGAGGTTAGAGCAGTTGTCAGACTTTAAGGCTTCTGACTACCCGTAATGACTGCCACATATATTCGTATGGCAACTGGGACCGATAGGTTAATTTACTCTCCGAGGCACGGAGGGGTTCAATGTGCATCGAAATGAAAGAAAGAAAGAAAAATGATTTATTGCCACAACAAGACGACATGCGGTAGGTGCACATAAAAAATAACTTAATTAGGTACATTTCAGGAATAATTTTATAAATGTATTACTTTGCACGTAGTAGCTGCGGCAAAGAGGTTGACACTCAGCATCACCCATCCACGGAATGACCGCGGCAAGTGTAGCTTAACCTCAAAGATCATACAATCGGCGTGGTTGCTACTTAGCCACAAGTACCTCTCCCATTTATATGTAATCCGTAGTTTTCCCAAAACCATATTTAAACTAGCACCTATACTTACAGTACGGTTTTCGTCTAAATACTGTAAATACTTCAGCCGCATCTAGTTAGACTGGAAGCCAACTCCAACATAGTTGGAAAAAAGGCGAGGAGAATGAGGTATTATATTATAAATAAATGTAACAAGACAAGAACCTATTTCATCATATTACGTAGTAATTAAAAAGTGGTAAGCTGAATGAATAGCTGAAGTTGTAACGGAATACGTCTACCAAGGGCAGGTAATTCAGCTTGGTAGACAAAACTTCAAGAAAGATGCCGACACAAGGATCCAGTTGGGCTGGGCAGAATTTGGCAAACTTCGCAGTCTTCTCGTCGCCTATACCGCTAAGTTTGATGACGAAGTTCGTCAAACAGTGCATCCTGCCTTTCATGACTTACGGTGCCGAGATGTGGACCCTGACAGTTGGGCTAGTCCACAAATTAAAAGTTGCTCAGCGAGCTATGGAGCGAGCTATGATTGGAGTTTCTGTGAAGGATAAAATCCGTAACGAGATTATCCGGAGAAGAACCGGAGTTACCGACATAGCTTGTAGGATCAGTGGCGAGTCCTTGAGTGGAGTTCGCAAATCGGCAAACGCAGCGTAGGGCACCCCCCCGGCACCAGGTGTACGGACGACCTGAAGAAGGTGGCTTAGGGGGACTGAATGCGGAAGGCAGAGGACCGAGTGTTGTGGCGCAACATGGAAGAGGCCTATGTCCAGCAGTGGACTGCGATAGGCTGAGTTGATGATGAAGGAGAAAAATACTTCGTGGACAGAGCTTTGAATATGATCCCTGCTGTTTTAGGTCGTAGGTATGTCTGAAAAGTTAACTAACTTATGTAATATTTGACACAAATTGGGATTTCCCAGAATACCACTAATGAATTCCGTCATTAAGGAGTGGCTGGAAAGGCGCCATGTCGCTCTCACTTACCGGCTGATGCAGATACTCTAGGGGCACAGTTGATTCGGCAAGTATCTATGTCGCATAGGCAGGTAACCGACACCTGAGTGTCAACACTGTGGGAGCTGCCCTGAGGATACGGCGTAGCAAATACTGGCAGTGCAGCTTGGGCCACGCAGCGTCGCGCGCGAGCGTGTATGTGGCAGTGATCTCTCGCTTCCGGCTGCTTCTGTCCATGGTCACGACCGAGTGCCCTTGGAAAGGTGCCATCTCCTTTTTCGAGGTGATGCTCGCGAAGGAAGCTGCGTAAAGGGTTTAAGAGGCGACGACCTCTCTCCCTACCTGCAGGAGGAGGGTGCGGCCCATGTTGAGGCCGCCAGGGGAGAAGAGGCTTGCCTACTAGTACCATGCCTAAACCGTTCGAAGGTAGTTGAGGAATGCGGAGCGTATCCCATGCCCCCGGTCAAATGTAGAAGAACACCGGTTTCCCCAGGCAAAGTGCGTTCATGAGGGTTTTTCTACGTAAAAAATAATAGTGGTATGGATACAGTTCGAAAACGAGAAATAAAATATATTGACGTTACTATAAAATATTCATGGAATGCGTTTTAGAAATATTCGTGCGTTCTATCAATCAATCAAATTATTTATTTACTAGAATATGGTATTATTACAGATGTAGGTGACTTATGATTAGTTTCAGCATATTCTGCCCCTCGGGGCGTGCGAATTGGACTTAAACATAACAAAATTATTAAAATTATGAGCATGCATATTAATTATGTGTAACGTTTATTTTATAAACCTAGGTATCTAATCTTCTAAATATTCTGTAACACTATAATAGTTCTTGCTCATTAAGAAATTACAATTGTTTTTTATAAATTGGGATAATGGTAATTCTTTAATGGTTTGAGGGAGATGGTTGTATACCTTAATTGCCATACGATATGCATTTTTTCCTAAATAGTTCTAATTTTATTGCGGGCAATTTAAAGTTATGTCTATGTCTAGACGTAGCATCATATTTTTCAAAAAGCTGCGGATGTTTCTTTACTAGGATACATATTTCTAGGATGTACAAACATGGCACGGGTAATATTTTATGTTTGAGAAATAGGGGCTTGCAGCTATCTAGGAAGCTGGCTCCACATATTGTTCGGACACATTTTTTTGTGCCTTAAGGGCTCTGTCTACATCAACTGAGTTTCTCCAAACAACAATTCCGTACCTGAGTAGAGAAGATACGTATGCATGCATGAACGCATACGACTAATGCGGTATTAACATTTACTGTTAGCCTGTTTTTTTTTAAAACGTACACATAGCGATCTATTTTACCGACTAATTTGTCGATATGTTGTTTCCAATTACAGTATTTGTCTAGTGTGATACCAAAAAATACGCAATTATCATCGCAATTTATATGTGTTCCTTTGTATTGTATGTCTAAAGGAGTTACATTTGCTTTGTATGTTTGAAATTGAATGATGTTTGTTTTTAACATATTTATTTGTAAATTGTTTTGTTTTAACCAGTTGATGGCGTTATCGAGGGCCGTTGTTACGCCTTCTTCTAAATAAATTTTGTTGGAGTTTTTAATTATGATTGTCGTGTCATCGGCAAAGAGTATGGAGTCTTGATTTAATGAGTCTGGGAGATCGTTGATTTAATGCGTCTAGAGTACTCTGACTCTGAAACCATGACAGAAATCCATAATTTACCGTTCTATTTGCTCTTTCTTTGATTAAGTGATTGTTTTTTTTTTCTTTTATGTAATTAAATACAAACGTTAGAATCATCAAAAAATTTCATACTATATAAACGATTTTTAAAAGGAATTCAAAACCTGTTATATTGGATACATCGTAACCCTTAATCACAACCACTGACCAATATCAAATATTTTTTTAACTTAACTCGTCCTAGAACATGAAATTCAGGCTGCAAACTTTTCTTTTCTATGTACTAAAAAAGTTATTTTTATTTAATTAATGAATGAAGATAAGGCCAGCAAGAAAATATTAATGCCTTCCCCTTCGGGGAAATACAGGCGTGATGTTATGTTATGTTGTGTTATGTGAAAATATTAATTTACCTATAATATTAATTATGAGTTATACTTATTTCGTTTAAAATATGATAACCGAAAATAGGTCAGTAGAACGGAGTGGTAGCCACAACAACGGTGTGGGCGTGATCTTTGTCACTTGACTGTTGAAGCTTGAGCTAACTTGGAAATCAATTCAATACAATTTAGAAAAAAATTATAGTTATTCAGACACGCGTAAAAGTTGTAAACAAATTAAGTAGTCGGAGCAGGGTGCCAGCTTCCAGCAAGTAGGCCCACGGCCGCAGTCGCGTTGAGATTCCGTCGCGTCACCACGCCACCCGCCGCCGTCGCTTGCCTGCTTACTCGCAAATCGATATTACCGTATTTACTGTACCGTCTCACATGCACGCTTTTATTACTACACGTCAACATTTTATGTCTGTTAAAAAAGTTTATAGCGCGCTTCTTCTGTACGCAGTCGTAATTCGTCACGTACATTTTGTCTTTTAAACAGTTCATCGCCTCTGTGACAGCTCTCCGCCATAAAGTAAACAATAGACGCTAACTGAAACGAGAGCACGTAACAGCTGATTTTTGTGGGAACAGCTGATCGTTCTTATGAAAACGCACGAAACTACGAGTCTTTAGATTTATATTTTAGATAAACTATATGAGTTCAGAGCTATTTCAATAAAATATCCCTGTAGTAAATAAGTAGATAACGTATTATGAAACCGTCACTAGAGCGATGAATACTCCCAGAGCAGCGGCGGGAGTGTTTTATGGTGAGACGAATGATGCTGTAAATATAACGCGAAGGCGACTAAATGGCGTGTGCGCATGGTGTTCGCGTCGTTAATAGATCTTGTGATATATGCTCACGATTTGAGTGTATAAACGTTCGGGTAACCGAAGGCCACGGCTTGCGTCGACAAAGCGTCGTCGCTCCGGGGAAGTTGGCACGGTGCGCGCGCGCGGCGCGTCGTGCTGCGTGACGCGGCGCGTGGGCCCTGACTCGGCCGTGTCTCCGACGTCTGCCCCTCTCAGTACAACCTTGCACGCGCTGAGGAAATGTCCGTGTTATGGATTACCAATGCATCGTCGTGTACACCGTCATCAACATTGCGCCCCCGCGGCTTACCGCGCAGGCGACGGAACTCTCAAACGGTTGTGTCACCTGGTTCAAAAATAAGATCAAAAGGTTAGTAGGAAAGGCCATTTACTAAAATGATAAGATTTTTTTTTAAATCCTAAGTTTTAAATAAAATCAACTATAATAAAAGTTTAACTTAAAACACAAGGTTAGAGATAGGAAGTAAATATAATTTCCTGTTGAGCTTTTGTTGATGACTAACATTATAATATCTAATACTGGATCGCATTTTTACTGCCTGAAAAAACCAAGGTGTGATCAAATACTGTAATAGAACAATCTAGTAAAAAGAAAATAAGAAAAATATCCATACATTGTAGTCAATTTCTGTAGGCAAAATGTATGAAACAGCTGACAACGTAGGTATGTTACTAACATGAATGTAATACCTGAACGAGTATCACCAGTTTTAATAGTTTTCCAATAATTTGAAAGTTTTCTATCAAGTTTTTGTAACCAGTAAAAAGGTAGAGCTTTTTTTTCTTTGAATGATTAGGGATAAATCTGTTCATCAAATGTTACTTTGAGATCGCCTTGAAAATGCCAAAAGTGACCGTTTTTCGCCCTTTTTCTATCTACAACTACAGCGAAGTATAATTTACAGAGTAAATAGTTTCTAATTAAACTACAGTACCTGTACTTCAATCGTTACAAACGAATTTTCGATAAATGATGTATTCAGCGAGTAATATTTTTTTAACTGATGGGGGCGCCACTTGCCCCCCCCCCCCCCCCGTTCATCCCCCGTTTCATTATTATTCCCCTTAAATAATAATGAAACGGTACAGTTAAATTAATCTATGCCATTAAAAAATTCTTTCAAAGGAAGAAAAAAGTTGATTTAGTACTTATTGCTGTCTTAAACGTTGTTTTCCAACCACACGCCCGTTTAATGTACCTACTGGAGGTTTTTAAAACAAAAATAATATTCAAATAGTTTCATCATTTAAAAGCACCTGTTAATGGCCTTAACCTATCTTTGAGACTACGAAAGAGAGCGTCAGCGGTCGTTGTCCTAATTATTTTTAATTTAATCGCGTTCCACTAAATTGAGTAGGAATATTTTTAAATTTAAACGTAATCTATTTATTCCAGAGCGGTAGCAGTTTATCTCCATTCATTGAAGTTGACTCCTAACAGTGGAGTCATACATGGTAACTTGGCATGCCTATATTATAAACAAGGCTTCATAGATCTAGCCATAGACACGTACAAACGAGCCATAGAACTTCAGCCCAATTTTCCTGATGCCTACTGCAATCTCGCTAATGCACTTAAAGAAAAGGGACACGTCGCCGAGGCGGAGGAGTGTTATAATAAAGCTTTACGATTATGCCCCTTACACGTGGATACTCTCAATAATCTCGGTAATGTCAAAAGAGAACAAGGGAAAATTGATGAAGCTACCAACCTGTATATGAAAGCTTTAGAAGTATTTCCCAATTTTGCAGCCACTCACAGTAACTTGGCTTCGCTTTTACAACACCAAGGTTTGTATATTTAATATTTTTTTGTCAATTGGTTTATTTTTATTATACCTACATGCTAAGTTTTTGAGTTCTGGAAATAAAAAATCTAAAATATATTCCAATAATTGAATTGATTGGTTCGTAATCATAATGTTTAACCATTTAACTCGAAAAAGTGAATTTTAAAATTATTTACCACTTCTTAAAAAACTCAGCAAGTATGATACTGATTAATTGATGTGTTTTTAAAATGTACATTAATTAAATACGAAAGAAGGTGATTTTGTGTCATTGAGCACTTAGTACGTGAAAGAGAAATACAACACATTACTACGTGCTTATTTATTAACATGCGTTCATTTGTGTTTATTATTTTCACCTTGGTTAAATTAAGAACAATTACTTCTTAACGTTTTTTAATAATGCTAATAGTTGAATCAACATTAATTAATTGCATTTATTTAAAAGTGACTGATAACACACAGTATTCTGTAGCTTAGTAACAGCACATTCGGATATACATTCAAGTCATTAGAATTTACAACGTAAATAAACATTCCTGATATGAACGGACATTCAGAGAATTTATTGCCAATTCCAGTTTTTACAGTCGTTATAACATCACAATTACAGGCAAACTTCATGAAGCGTTGATGCATTACAGGCAGGCTATAAATATTCAACCAAAGTTTGCTGACGCTTATAGCAATTTGGGAAATACTTTGAGAGAATTGCAGGATATAACAGGCGCTCTTGTCTGTTTCAAGAAAGCAATAGAGATAAATCCAACGTTCGCCGACGCGCATTGTAATTTAGCAAGTATTTATAAAGATATGGGAAGTATTACTGAAGCTATCGAATCATATAAAAACGCGTTAAAATTCAAACCAGATTTTCCAGATGCTTATTGCAATTTAACACACTGTTTTCAAATAATTTGCGACTGGGATGATTACGAAGAACGAATGCATAACATAATATCGATAGTAGAAGAACAATTGAACATGGAAAAACTGTCCTCCGTACATCCACACCATTCCATTTTATATCCATTAACGAATGAAGCAAGAAAAGAGATAGCCACGCGACACGCCAACTTGTACACGGAAAAAGTGAATATGTTGAGTAAAGTTATATTTTTACATAACAAAGAACGGAAAGGGCGCTTACGTATCGGATATGTTAGCAGTGATTTTGGTAACCACCCAACATCCCACTTAATGCAGTCCATACCAGGTCTTCATGACCGCTCAAAGGTGGAAATCTTTTGCTATGCTTTGAATAACGATGATGGAACTACATTCCGTAGTAGAATAATTAAAGACTCCGAACATTTTGTTGACCTGTCTTCTGTTTCCTGTTACATGGAAGCGACAAGAAAAATAAATGAAGATGGTATTCATATTCTAGTGAACATGAATGGCTACACTAAAGGGGCACGGAATGAGATTTTTGCTCTAAAACCAGCTCCTATTCAAATTATGTGGCTAGGGTACCCGGGAACGAGTGGTGCAAATTACATGGATTACGTAATAACCGACGAAACATCCTCTCCCATGTCCACAGTTTTAGATTTTACTGAAAAGTTTGCGTTTATGCCATACACATATTTTATTGGCGATCATAAACAAATGTTTCCACATTTGATAAAACAGTATAAAGTTACAATCAGTAATGAAAATCACTCCGATAAAAATATGGCAATAATAAATTGCGCTGAAAATATAAATATCGACAAAAAATTTAATGTCTCTGAAAAAGTCGTTTTTATTGAATATGAAGAATTAGTACCAATAGAAATAATAGAAAGAGAAATAAACATTCCAAGTTACCTAATTGAGACTACGTTAGATCCTAAACTTACGCAGGTAATGTTTTGTTTTATTCACTTAAAAACGTAATCAACCTAACCATTTTGATAATAAACATAATTCCTAACCATTTACTTCTTAATTTGTATTGTTAAAGGTATTGGTTAACGGCATACCTATACAGAATGGTGTATCGGTAAACAACTATAATAAAAAAGCAGCAGCCGCTGAGGAAATATTCGACAGTATAATACTTACATCAAGAAAGCAATACGGCCTGCCAGATGAGGCAATCGTATACTGTAATTTCAATCAGTTGTACAAAATGGATCCTAGAGTCTTGGAAATGTGGGTGAACATACTGAAAAAGGTACCGAATAGCGTTCTCTGGCTGTTAAGTTTCCCCGCTGCTGGCGAACCGAATGTACATAAATATACCCAGAGTTTAGGTACTGATTTTATTTGTTTACTTGTTTTAGACATGATTGATGATTGTGTACAACTTCATAATATTTTTCAGGTCTACCACCTGGTCGAATTATATTCTCTAGCATCTCTTGCAAGGAGGAACACGTGAGGCGTGGACAATTAGCAGATGTTTGTTTAGACACGCCTTTGTGCAACGGACACACGACTGCGATGGACGTTTTATGGGCTGGAACGCCACTCGTTACACTTCCAGGGGAAACCTTGGCGTCCCGGTATCAGTTGTATTTTTAGATAACACTACAAACATTCTAGCATTCATAACCGCTCTTAGCTTTTGATTGGTTTTATAAACCGTTTATAGTATTTGCTTCTAATCACTTGTCTAAATTGACGTTTATAGCCTTTTTTATTTTGTAGCGTTGCTGCGTCACAACTAAATACTCTGGGTTGTCAGGAACTGATAGCCGAAAGTAGAAGACAATACGAAGATATCGCTATAAAATTGGGAACAAATAGGAAATAGTAAGTAGTTTTCACAAGCATTATGTGATAATGTGGCGGCATTTTTATTCATTATCATTTTATAGGGTTGTACGCGATATTCCAGATCGCTCTTTAGTTCAGATAATAATTATAATTTTCCTAACTTTAACCTATAATAGATTTTTCTCCCACTTGCTCGGAAATTGCTTCATTATTTTAAAAAAGAACACATCAATCGGCTCTTTTCCGTACGCAACGAAATAACACGACAGCTGTTTCCAACACGACAATAATAGAAATGGCTGGACAGTTTTTTTGTTTAATTATGCTAGTGAGGTTTTTTAAGTACATGGTGTTTTTAGGTACCTTCACGATATTTATTATTTTAAAGGCTGAATGCTCAAGATCGAGGAAAGTGGAGAGTTTTTGCTTCGGAGGCCATGACTCACTTTGGGTCGCTGAGCCAGAGGAGTAAGTAAGTAAGTAAAGTTAAATGCGCATATAAAAAAAAAAAAATGAACAAGATCCGCGCCCGGATGAATTGGCGCGAAATATTTTGTACCTAAAAACACTTAATTTATGTAAAAGTGTACTTCAAAACTTCGCTAGCATAATTTAAAAATAAAAACTGTCCAGCAGTTTCTATTATTGTCGTGTTTGATATTACTGGCCTGTTATTTCGTTGCGTAGGTACGGAAAAGAGCCGATAGATGTATTTTTTTTAATAATGAACCAATTTCCGAGCAAGAGGGTGTGGGAGAAAATATAGGTATTTATCTAAACATAAAAATCATCACAATCACCGCTTGTAGCTTAGGCGTGAAAACGTTATAAACAGACGGACAGATTCTCTTTGCTATTTATATTATTACCTTGTTGGTTAACTAACTCAATATTGTAGGTACTAAGTAACTTTAGTTACAGAGAGCGTGAGGTGAACTCAGTCTTAGGTACGTAAACGGTTGCATTGTTTATTCTAACTGGAGTGATAATGCAGAAGTAAATATATAAATCTATTGTAAAAACGACGCAGGTATCGTCAAAAGTTACTATTCGGTTCACCTATGAGCAGCGGTGTTTACAATATGAACGAATTTACCAAAAAGTCAAAGTTCACCAAGTGCCGATTTCGAGTTCAAAACATACCGTATACGCGATCGGATGCGTCGACTTTCATTCCTTTAGGTACCTATATAAAAAAGACATTCCTTTTTATAAAATACGCTTTGTTGGCAAGGAAGTAAAAACAAGCATGTTTTTTTCAATATGTACGTACGCATTCAAATTATTAATTTTCTTTTACAGCCGAAGATATGTTCGAGCTAAGGTTTTCAGAGCACGTTTGGATAGCTCTTTATTCGATTGTGAGCACTATGCTCGTAGACTGGAAGCACTCTATGAGAAAATGTGGCAAAGACATGAGAATGGAGAAAAACCAGACCATATGCATGCAGTTGTATGATGTAAGATTTTATCGACAGAAAAGGTAATCTCTAATGAGAATTTCAAGTAAACTGTATTTCAGCGTTTAGATTCAGCTAAGGCAAAAAGGTTTATTAGTAACTTATAATATTCAAAGACTGACAACAGTGAGAATAAAATATTTTGATTGTAGACACAACACACACACAGCCCCGTACAGTTATAGTTTTTATTTAAATAATAATATGATGTAATTATGAACTTTGTATGAGATTCACTAAATCAATCAATCTAAAATTGACGAATACCTACTTACTATACGGCGTAAGATGTCGGGTGTAGTTATATCAGCATAGCTCAATTGCATATCGCTGAAGCGGTTGTTGTGGCAATTTGAACACAATTCAACAGAGTTTGGTAGACTAGTCGATATTATTTTTTTACAAACTGGGGCAAACGCAACCACATAATTTCTATTCTTTATTTTTTGATAGTGACAAAATCCTTTGAAAATATGTATTATTAAAAGATAATAATCTTTTAATAATACATATTTTCAAAGGATTTTGTCACTATCATTTTTAAAGTAAATAAATATCCCTGGATGCCTCAAAATAGCAGAAACATCACAAAATGAAAATGTGGTTTTGTCGACAATCATCATCATAATGTCTCATGGTATATTATGTCAAAAATTAATGAAATTATTCAATTGTCAGTATCCAGGTTATTCTCTTATAGGTAAAATTTTTAGCGTCATGTTTTTTTTATATATTGCAATGGCGAATAATTGTAACATTATTCAATATTTCATTTCATGCAAAGCGAAAGTATGTTTTTATCCACTGATAGGATCATTTTATGTACTTTATTATATCGGGTGGCCGTTAAAATTACGTCCAACGGAAAAATCTAGGTTTGTTTATAATTTGAATGTTTTATAATGGTTGTCTTGATGTCAAACTGATTTTAAAAACTTCTACAAACTCTATACTAACCAAATCATACGAATCGGCGAAGAATATGTACCTAATCAGTAGAATTTCTACGGGAGTTCATTTGAAAAAATGTGAATTTCTCGAATACTAGACAAAATCACGGAACATACATGGGATTTTTCGGATGGGGCACGATATAAGAAGTATAGATTTTTCCTTTGGACGTCATTTTATCGGCCATCCTGTATAATGTCAAGTTCCAAACAAAAATAATTGTCAAAAGAATATTCCTCCTCTCCTTGGGCAGTAGCGGATAATGTTCGGGCACAAGTCTAACCCCCAATAATGACATAAATTATGATTTCTTTAAGGTAATTGCGGTGCAGTAGCCTGCGAATTAAAATGTCTTGCGTTTTTTGCACTATTTCACGTTGTATATTGATTGGAATATCTTTCGTGACAATAATCACAACACTTCTAATAAATACTCATAGAAAACATAAACCTAGCTCTGTAAGCTGTATTTGCTAGATAATATAATTATGTTTTTATAGTGTAGCATGGCGAAACGGGCTAAAGGCCCACCTGATGATAAGCGGTTACCTTTGCCCATTACCAGGTGGTAATGGTCGTGTTTTCGTACCATCTAGGCAACAGACTAGGTAGTCTGTTTCCTAGATGGTACCGCAAGTCGGTTCGCCATACTGAGACATGAAGATGGAAAATCTCATGTGATTGTATATTTGAATAGACAACCTCTGTGGTGTAGTGGTTCGGGTGTCGGACTGTTGATCACGAGGTAGTGGGTTCGATTACCACATGACACAAATATTTATGTGATGAACATAAGTGTTTGTGTCGGACTGTTGATCACGAGGTAGTGGGTTCGATTACCACATGACACAAATATTTATGTGATGAACATAAGTGTTTGTGTTGGTCTGGATGTTCCTTGAGTATTATATGTATGTATTTACAAAAAAAAAGTATATAAGTATTACATACATTGTCTAGTACCCATTGCACAAGCTCTGCTTAGTTTGGGACTAGATGGTGCTGTGTAAAAATGTCACAAATATTTATTTATTGTAATTTCACCGGCACCCGTACTCTTCAGACTGAAACACCGCAATGCAATCATCACTATTTAGCGGAGAAGTGTCGGGAGCGAGAACGCTTGGGAGGGCGTCGTCTCCTTTTGCGAGGAGGTGATGCTCGCTAAGGAGGCGGCGGAGATGGTTCGACAGGCAACGACCTCTCTCCCCACCCGCAGGAGACGGACCGGGCGTCGCAAGAGGGCGTACGCCGACCTCCAGCCACCCTAGGAGTGGGCCTGCGGGCGGCGGACTCGGGGTAGCCCGCCGCCCGATCAGTCAAGGCCCGTGACGGTGGCGCGTCGTGTTCCGCGCGCGCCAGTATAGAGAAGGGTGCGGCCGATGATGCCGCACGAGGAGAAGGGGCTGGCCTACTAGTGGCGAGCCGGGACCTGCCGGGGATGGTTGGACGACTATAAGTTTCCCACGCCCCCGGCCAATGGTTGGAAGAGGAACACCGTAGTGGTTTTAGTCGGTAAGAGTCCGACACTGGCTCCGCCTTCCCCGGGCGGAGTGCGTCCATGAGGAGTCACGAAGTAAAAAAAAAAAAGTACGGTGGTAGTACTTCCCCGGACGAGCTCTTTCACAAAGGAGCTCTACTACTACTAAACTACTACTGTTATTAATTAACTATTAAATTATCGAGTATATATATATTGTGATTAATATCACGAAACATATTCCGATTAATATACAACGTGAGAAACATTACCCTCCTTCTGGGGTAGTCAGGTAAAAAGAGCTACAAATTGCAACAATGAAAATAATAATTTTGCGGGTTACTGCGTCGCCATCACCATAATAATGTAATTCATTGATACTTACAAATTAAAATAGTAACGTTGTGTTTTATTTATCAACATTCTTTTTCTTATTTCAGGTTTGAACAATTATACACTTTCGATTAAAAACTAAATATGGAATATATACTAGCTGTCCGTCCAGACGCTGACCATACGGAATTCGCAGGTTTTATCATAATAATTATTTAGAATACGTCAATTTAGTTATAAACATGTTATGATGTGTACAATAAAATTGTGCTATAAATTAAATTATTGTGTATTAATTACTGGACTTTTATTTCGGCTATACATTGCACCTGTAGATATAACATCATGCCAGAATTCGCAAGATACTCAGGTTGGAACAAAGAACGACTATAGTACTTCTACGAATCAAGACCAGTTACGACCACACATTATCATTACAAAGCTATAGGCGATAGGCTGCGTTCATTATAGATGGCACCGTAAGACATTGAAAATGCAATTGGCAATAAAGTATTAATATGAGTATCTCAGGGAAAAAATATTAAAAGATTTATGGAAAAATAAAATCGTTTACGAGCAGGATTTTAACCTGCGGCCACACGCGACATATTTGTACTGGTTCAGCACACCAGTAGAAATATTGTGAGTGGCTGTTTATCATGAGTCATCATAATGACTCATGATAAACATAAGGCATAATTAATTAAAAAACCCGACTGCTTTTAATAAAATAACTGCAGAGATGTAAATACGACGTATTTATGATCAAATCATTAAAATTGATACTTACTGCTGTTATATCTCAGAGTGTGCCCAGAAGAGGAAATTTACATACATGCATAGGCTTTGAAAAAATCGTGCTATTAAATCATAGCACGCACGGCTACCTAAGACCTAGGTAATGTAATTTACAAACTGACTAAAAGTTTACGCCGCCGCCGACTGCGTGTTATGATTTGATAGCATGAATTTTTGAAAGCCTATGTATTTTTTTCATAAAGAACAAGAAAAGAAGATTGGTACTTTGTGTTGCCATAAAATGTAGCCTATGACTTAATCTATGCCTATGACACTCCGGACATGGAGAAGAAACAAATGACACCTCGCATTTCCGGGCTGACAGCCCACTTGTGTGGACGCTGGTCAACCGGACAAGTCACTATTAGTTATTAAGTACTAACATAGAATAAGGCACTTTGTTACTCGCACACTAGACCCAACTGTTGTCTGTTTCATAATAATAAATAAATAAATATTTCAATATACGTCAAGCAGTTGAGGCTACAGGAGGTAGACTAACATACCTACTACAAATTCTGTTTTTTCTTACTTGTCTTATTTAGTAAACAGTCTTGGCATGTCTATTTAATGTTGATTTTCTAAATAACTACTGATAAAATATAATTAGTAGTTCTGGACATGTAATTAGATTTAAAAAAAATTGTATTTAAAATTGTTAATATAGTCTGTAGTGTAGGGGTCTTGGAATGAAGTCCGCACACTACTTTAAAATGTTTATTGTCACAGATACACGTAACTATAACAATTTTTAGGTACACAGGGAAATAGGTAATACAGCAAAATACTAGAATTACGGAGATAAACTAATAATATTATGATAACGATTACATGGCTATGTCACACACTTCACTCAATGCATCGCGAGCGACGAACTTCCGTGCTGTCACGCCGCCCTCACCTCAGACCCTAAACACCTACCTTAACATTGTTATAGTTACGTGTATCTGTAACAATAAACATTTTAAAGTGGTGTGCGGAATTCATTCCAAGACCCACCCCTACCCCACGTTGGGCGCCACTTGTAGTGTTGAGGAAGTCGATTCCCAGAAGAGTTTCATTGTTGTCAGCATCAGGAAAAACCACGAAGTCCACTCGGACACTTTTGTCCATTCACGCGAGGTCCTGTTGGCAGGCGTTGACGTCATCATCTCTGTGAACAAAAGTGTTCGAGTGGACTTCGTGATTTTTCCTGATGCTGACAACAATTAAACTCTTCTGGGAATCGACTTCCTCAACAAGTCTCTTTTTTATGAGATATAGATCTGCTCTTGACCGCAATCTAGACAGCTTTATCAAGATGTGTCTCTTTTAATAATTATTAATGATGAACTGGATAAAAAGACATGCCAATATTGTTTACTAGATAAGACAAGTAAGAAAAAACAGTGTCCTTACACACGCGAAAGACATTACCTACCTTCAGGGCCAGTCAGGTAAAAAGGGTAAATACCGAGACCTGCATGTTAAGTTAGTAGAGCTGAATTGTAAGTATTAAGGTATATCCACATAATACGGTACCGGCACGGATGCACGGTGCAACGATTTCAATTTAAAATAATGCTTATACTTATAACATTAGAGACTAGAATACGGCTACGACGTGCGAACAGCACTTCGTCAATGTGCTCCTGTCTTCTTGTCTCTAATCTTCTAAGTATAAGGTTGCAACCGCCCTTACTGAGCACACTTGCACAACTGTCGTGATATGGATAGACCCATAATCATATTATTATTTTGCTCTTACAAAGGCGAATATTATTAAGTTGAGTAATTTGCGCCAAAATTTTGCCTTTTTGAAGTACATAATATAATATATATATATAAATAAAGCTATACATAGGTATAGAAAGAGCATCTTAATAATAGATATGAATGGAGAAAAGGATTTAGAAAAACAAAAAAAAATACTTGAAAAACGTTTTTATTTTTGTTTATCATTTTTTCATATTAGTTCTTAATCATTCATATGTACACAAATAACGATAGTGTAGCAAAAAATTATAATAACTTATTTGCGACATGTCACTTTTAAATTTATATGTAAAAAAAACTAATATCGACACAAGAAGAAAGGTTATAAATAATACTATAATCGACAATCAACATTGACTATGGCACTTCACTAGGCTAGGTATATAGCGTGTAAGATGTACGGCGGTCAATGAATAACAAACATTTGTGCTACAGTCAATTGGCGTGTAGTAAGTCGAAATATCGTAGTGTTTACGTGTTAATTTCCAACCAACAGAAATGTAGTTCGGTAATAATTCAGGTTTCCAAAACAAACAACCATTAGTTTTAACTCTCACATTATTCTACATAACATTAAGTATGTGATTATTATTTAGTTTTCTTTCACAGCATTCTCGTTATTCCCCTATTTTTGTTCTATTTTTTTTTCTACGGTTACATTATCATCATGATCTATATTAAAATCATCTATTTTTCTATTTTCTCATTTTGTCTTAGCAACATGCCATGATTAGTAGTAGAAAAAAATATATTAAATGTAACAAATCGTTTGCTCGACATTACTATCAATCTGTTTTAAGGGGCATGTACACAGACCAGTAAGCTTCAAGACTCCGCATAAACAAAGTTTTGTATTCGAACGCAGTCGTAAAACGTTGGTGGGGTCAGGGGGGCGGACGGCGCGTTATGATTGGCCGGCTCAAAAGTTCGGTGGTATGATTCCTTATGATTGGTGCCGCTCGCTGACTGAGTGACGTTCCGATTGGCGGAGGGACGTATGATATGCAGTGGTAGAGCATATGCGTTGTGACCGGGGGTGTCCAGCTAACCGGCGTCTAGAGGCTTACTGGTCTATGGTATTATTACTCGCTGAATACATAATTTATCGAAATTAGTTTTTAACAATTGAAGTACAGATACTGTAGTTTATTCAGAAACTATTCATTTATTATTATTATTATAGTTCGCTGTAGTTGTAGATATATGCGAACTATAATTTACAGAGTTAATAGTTTCTGATTAAACTACAGTATCTGATATTCATCTTAACACGTTGACTATCCGCGAAGATAACACACTATTTAAATAATAACGGTGCATTGTGTATAAATCGGCGAATGGTGTCCCACATGGGACTCTCCGTCACCAGTCCAGTTAAGCAGAAATGGCACCTTGGTGCCAAATGCGAGAGAAAATTCGAAAAAAAAAAAAATGTGTGTAATGCACTACTGGCCAGTCAACGTGTCAATATTCCAGACTTTACGTAAAATTAAAAGAGAATACCGACTTACAATTTAAATGTAGGTAAGTAATCTTTGTAATGTGCATGTAGATAAGTTCGAGACTAGATGAATTTCCAATATATGCTTATGTTAGGTGTGAGCAATACCTATAGTTAACATCACTAAGTAGTAGTTTATTATAATCATTTGATACAATGAAGTTGATAAGTGCGAAAGTTATTTATTGAAAGTGATTAATTTTCAGTAAAGTTGGAAGAAACGGGAGAGTTATGAATAACATTAACTTAAATATTATTTCTTTAATCCTAAAATTCTAAGGGTGGTTTTCACAACGACTGACTTAAAACAATTAGCGCTAAATATAATTAAAATATCATTGCATTTTTGTAAATGTTTGAAGTTGCTAGAGACAGAATAATGTTTAAATCATGTTGAGTGCTAATTGTTTTGGTAAGGCGCTGTGCAAGTGAGCCTTAATCTTTTCACAGCGAATTGAATATGCTAGGAAGAAAATTTTAGTCGGCTGAAATAAACGCTAATTTCAAGATTTTGGAAAAGAATACTTATTAAAAAATCAACATATCACCACCTTATTGAAAGTACTGTTCCATACTTATGGACTAATTATCTGGTATGATCACGAAGAAAAGAAAGGAGCGGAGGTGCTGCAAGGCAATTAGGTCATGCGCCTTCAATTTGGTCATGACGTCACAGTGGGCGGAGCCGCAAAGCTTAATTTCAAATCAATCTTCACTGAGTTCGGTTCTGTTCGATTTTAATAGATTTTGAATATTTTTGTTATTTAACAATGAAATGCGCTGTTGTTGCATGTTAAAAATTCTCAGAATCAATACTAAAACATATTGATGGTATAACATTTCATGTAAAGTCCCATATATTTATATTTTCAATTTTAAAACATAAATGTTCTCGTTTCATCGCCAAATTGTTGCTAGAGACATCTGTCGTCGAAAAGATGCATTCTAACCACTTCTCACCGATAACATGTTTTTAACATTATCAAAGCATATTATGAAAAAAACTATTAAATAAAATAAATAAATTGTTCTAGTTCATTTTACTTTCTAAAATGTTAGTTATTTCATAGATAAAATTACATAGTTACATGAAATAAGAGGAATATAAAATAAGAAGTGCCATCTGTCGGGGAGTAGAAGTAATAACTAGGGATGTGAAAAAATAATCGATTATTTAAAAAATAGATAATTGTTAATTTTTAATCGATTTTTTGGGTCAATTATTATTTCTAGAAAATCGATTATTTAGTAATCGATTTTTCACTTTAAGCGTCGTGTGTTTTCGATTTTTTTCTACTGTCTTCGTCAAGGTCAAGTCAAAAGTTTTATTGATCCTGACTCATTAATTTGAGTTTTTTGAGTTCATTCATTTTGTTTCATTCTTCAGTATAATTTAAGTTATTGCTCTGCATACGTTGGTTCGTTCATTTTATTTTGTTTTTTCGTAAATAAATTTGTGTTCGGACGCTTTTTTTTTGTGCACAGATGTCTAGCACCAAACCAAATAGGTTGCCGAAGCTTGTTTCTTAATTCCTTACCAAGCAATATGTCGTAAAAAAATAAGTAAATAAACGAAAGCTTCAGCTTTGGCTCTGAAGTAATAATTACTGTTGTAAAATTGATTTAATCTGTTCTTGATATTATTATTTATTTTAACGAAAAAAATCGATTAATATTTTCAAATAAATCTATTTTTGTGTAATCGATTTTGATGAAATTTAAAATAATCGATTATTAATTAATCTTTTTTTACAGCTAAGTCACATCCCTAGTAATAACTAATCATAAAAAATGTGTGCATTATACCAGCAAGACCACATCTATTTTTATCTAATGTACTAATTATTGCATGTTTAATGTATGATGATGAAAGATTGAATAATATTGTTGAATGTTTGACTGGTATTGTCAAATATTATGAAAATTGCACACAACGTAGATTTTATGTTGAAGATTAACATTCACTAAGTTTTTTATTTATTTAAATGTATTCTAAAATTTTTATTTTCTCGTTTGTCGTTTTTTTAAACTGTTGATTACGTGATACAAAACGTCTTGAGACTTGCTTTGCCGCCATTTCGGGTGGGTGACGTCAGAAAATTGTACTACGTAAGGCGATCTAAATGTTGGCATGATCGTAAAAATAAAAAGTTCCAGTTTTTGAACGAGTAGGTATAATAATAATATATTCATGTCAGCCGATTTATTTTTTATTTTATTGAGCCAGGTTACTAACAACTACAACACTAGGTTTACTTTATAACTTACTAACCTGTCCCTGAAAGCTGTCTCTGAATGAGGTGATGCTAACTTGGTCAAGTTAAATGCTGTTAAACCCCAGGCGTGCCTTTTTCCTGCTAAACGGAGTCAATACAAACTGATTCCAACTTTCCGTGATGTATCCGTGCCGGTAACAGACCAAATGGTTCGGCCAAATATCAGCTTTATAAATTTTAATGTGTTCTCACCACACTAACGCACATAGAATGTTCTGGAATAAAATAATGTGCTTTGTACGCCACAGTGGTGAGTAGACAAACTAAAATGGAAAATTGTTAGTGCTGTTACGCTGTGATAATTCATTTCACCGCTAGATGGATTCACTAATAATGGGCGGATTTTCCATAGTGAGGTGGAGCCATTGCTGTACCTCGTCCCCCTGTCACCCGCATTTAGGCGACGCTTCTATCTAAAGAGATTTTGCCTTGCAACACCTCCGCTCCTTTCTGTTCTCCATGGGTATGATAATTACATACATGTGATACATGTGAAGTTCATCATATTACCATCTACATTATTTAATACTATTGTCACTATGTAAATAGTGTTAAGGTTACGAGTATTTTATATACTGTGTTCTAGCTTATTGAGAAGTGACATAGGTAGGGTATGCAAATTACGTCAATTCATACAGTTCTCAATGGTGTGTGTAGTCCGCCAACCCGCACTAGGCCAGCGTGGTGGACTAAGGCCTTAGCCTTCTCGTACTAACAAACACTTTTCTTAAAATTAAATAAATTATAAATTATTATTATTACTGATAAGAGGCCCGTGCCCAGCAGTGGGACAGTAATGGGCTGGTTATGTTATGTTATGAATGAGTTATAATGTAATGTGTATACGGACTGATTAACTTTAGCATTTCTTACCGTTTCAAGTATTTACGCATAGTTAGATACAATGTACGCAATAGGTACACATTTTAGATTTTTTGATTTTGCAGAAATCAATATTATTGAATTATAACTCAAAATACCTTTAGGTGTAAGTACATAAAACAATCTCGTAAACTGAACATAAAATTAAATATTAATATAAATGTTTCATTATTTCAATAAAAAAGATCATCTCCGATTGCAATAGAAAGTAAACAAAAATGTAGTATCTACTTGATTTATGAAGTTTGGCTTGTTTTTTAGTAGATATACTACCTTATTCTTAGGTAATATTTAACCTCTTAAGGGGTCATTGTACTCATCATTATATGAACAACTTTTACTATGGAACCAACTATAAAATCACAAAAAAAAATGTAGGCATCAGCTGATTTTTTTCCGTGATTTAAGGGTTGGTCCCATATTAAAAGTGGTTTATAATTACAATTACCCCTTAAGAGGTTTAGTTTATACTAAACCTCTAGTAGTAGTAGTTTATACTAAGAATAAGGTTGTATTGGAGTAATAATTTCGTCTTAACTTCTTTCTCTTCTAATTCTAGTATGAACAAAAAAACATACTCGTATAAAAATTATGATGACTTTTCCAAATAATCTTCATATTTCATGGCATATGGCTTATAACATGGCAGTAAAAATGGCGCACAGAAATATTGGAAGTTTTAAAGTAGATACTAATTATTCTTAAAAATATGGATACGTACAAATAATAGTTACATCTTATTTATTTTAGCTTTTTAAACCGATTTACTTTTTGAGCCATATTTTTTTAAGAGTTATTATTGCCCATAAGCCTATCTTCCCATAGGCTTTAAATAGGCTTCCCTTGTTCCTTGAAATATTTATAACTCAATCTAAACATAGATACCTATTTTGAAATATTACTGCAAGCTGGCTTTGTTAGGCCACAACAAAACTGCTTTGTCAAAGAAGTAAATTATACTTTTTATCCTGAAAACTAAGTCATATACAACTAATGTAAATCTATTTATAAAATCCTATATTATCTAAGACACATGCGTACAATATTTCCATTCAATTCTGTAACAACTCTCAAAGCTTATCTAGCGTCTCTTTAGAAAGTCTATTTTAAATGGTTCTAGAGTACATTTTATTATTCTTTATGTAAATACACGGGCATGATTATTGCATGTCGTACTATTTTTCATACTTTACCCTATTGTAATATTATTTAAACAATGTATGTATCTAAAAAGAAAATGAGTTGTTTCCCAAAAGAAAATCACATCACTAAAGCAAATCTTTTAAAAAAGAATAAATAATTTTACCTAGAAAGATGGATAAAGGTTTTATTTCTGCACTCAGTTTGACGCACACAACAACTTACCTCAACCTATCTAAAATTATTAATTAATAATATCTGTTTGTTTCCCTAATAAATAAACAAATAAACAATTTATTTTTTATATAATTTGGATCTTCTAGTCGCTAGCAATCGTAAAGAATATTGCAAATGTTAGTTACAAAAAAAAATTGTTGAAAAAGAGGTATGTTCATTGTTTAATGTTGAATTATGCTTAGAAACATGTCTGTGTCCACTTTCCTAATGTTCACAATAATTCTGTTTACAAGTCCTGTAATTTATTTAGATAAATTATAGAACATGGGTGAAATCTGTTCCTGGCATCCATTTTATTAAAATAGTATTATTTTTCATACTATATTATAAGGGAATTAATGGGAATTAATTAGGTAACGTATTCAGCGTTATGTCGTATGTACAATTGTACACTACCCTAACATGGTAACATATCAATAGTTGTCAATTGTCTGTTAGAACGCCTTATGGTTATGCCAGTAACACTATTGTGATTTTTTTTCTACTTCGAAACTGTTTTATACTATTGAAATATAGTATTTGTATACAATATTATGTCTTATAATTTAAACATATTGATTGACAGCTTGGTATAGGCATTCTTGGTGTTTTATAGCTTAAATTCTTGTAATTTAATTTAATTTCTTGTAAAATTAATCATATAAAACTATTTCAATGGTAAATACTTTCAAATATAGATATAACAGACAAAAAAACTTCATTGCTGCTCTTTTTATTAATTTTCTATTAAAATCTTTTTCAAGTAATTTGTAATTATGCCGTAGCTTTTTGTCGAATTGTCCATTTAATTACAGGATTCTTACTATAATATTTAATTGTAGACTGAAATCTTTTAAGTTGAAAGGCGGCTATTACTAGAAATTTTTCTTGAAAACAAAGCGCAAAAAATTATGCTACAATCTTTTAAATTCAAGAAAAAAAAGTAATTTTTAAGCAAGAATCTCAGACTGCTATCTGATGATAAAAAAATAGAAACATGAAAAAAACAGTGGGGTAAATGTGTAATGCATTCACATCTCAGATGCCATTGACATCAGCTTTCATTTTGAAATTACAGCAATATTCATTGCGTGGTACGTAGTTGTCAATATGACGGATTGTCAAAACACACAAAGCAATGAACATTGAAATCCAGATGATTACGTTCCCGAGTGAGTTACACAATTCGGCAGCGGGTGTATGTATTGATTTCAAAAAGGTATTAGGCAAGTGCGTACAATATAATTTGTTCATATGTAAGTACCTAATATGTTTAGTCAATATTTGATTTGTCATATAAAATTAAAAAAGAGTGGTCAACGATCGGAAGTGATTTCAATTTGCAGCGTTAAGTCTTTTCACCTAGAGTACGAATAAAGCACAAACCACACACAGCGCGGGTGCGGGTCTGGTCGTGTTTCTCGCGTGAGCCGCACTGCTTGTTGTGTTCACACACAGCGCGGGACGGCGGCTGGCGGCGGCGGCGCGGCGCTCTCTGTATGAATGCCTATCGGTGAATACGTACAAAAAGTTACTCGATGAATACGTATACTACGTCGAATGTCATTAATGCTACGCCCGCTCCCGAAACGCGCTCTGTGTGTAGTGGCGCGGCGCGGGTCCCGCGCTCCTCCCGACGCGGGCCCGACACGCATCCGCGCTGTATGTGATGTATCCATATAAAAACAGGTTAATTTAACCGACGCGGGCCTGACCCGTCCTGCGCCCGACCCACGCCCGTGCTCTGTGTGGCTTGCGCTTCCAGAAGAAAATATTAATGGGTTCATTAATAATCGTAAATAAACAAGAGAAGTACAAGAAGAGGTCAGGATTATTTAAACTAACATAACAAAGACTAGTATAAATTGTTACTGATAGCAACGATATTTATTTACTCCTGTGGTTAAATAGTTCCACTCTCTTTTTTTATTGATAAAGTGTTGACAGTGTTACAAACTGATTGTTGTTAAGAACATGAACTAATTCAGAATAATTTCACTATCGTAATTACCGACATTTTTTAATCATACATCATTTATTACACCAGTAAATAATCTATTTTATAGTGATTATGAGTTCTATGGGGCTGCAAAATGGTATTTATCATTTAAAATTATGAACTAGTTTGTTGAAGCAACAAAATCAATGACTTATTTGAGGTAAAATGTGATTCACTGATATCTTGTACCTGCCATATATGTGATTTATTCTTGAAAGTGCATAGCTACAAATACATTAAGACAATATCTAAGATAAATTTCCTTAGACCTATCTGTCTTGACCTTAGTTTCTAGTCACTAGACAAATATTTTAGAATTTCGTTTCGGAAAGACGTGGTTAATGCCGCGTCTTAAAACCTACTTTCATTTTATTTTTCTACCAGCGACCTATTTCTTAATCTATAATAACTATAAAGTATTACAACAGACTTCGTAGTCTTAATAAATTGCAATGAAATAAACAAGTGAATACACAGATTATACGGTGCCTTTATATTTTGAGTGCTGTTTATATATACTATACTTAATAAATAATATAGTATGTACATTATGATCTAAAATGTACCTATATAGTACAATATTTTGCGCCTAAATGAGAAATCTAAAATTTACAGATTCAACTTTTCATTTATCTAGGACAATTCATATGGAATTAAAAATAATCAAGCTTTAAACATAATACATTCCGCTATATCAAAGTGAGATCACTTTTCATTAGATTACATCTAATATGCTAATGGATTGATTCATTAATTACACACTTATTCGATACTTATATAAAACAAAAAATCAGTAAGATTCTCTTCACTTGACTTTTCTTTGTTTATAAGCAAACTATCTTTATCGTACCAAAACAGACAGATAAAATCCGTTCTCTAAGAACAGGGTTCCATGAGGTGTTGTTCATTGCGGACTGCTGAAATTAGTATGACGTGTCTGCACGATACAGTACCTTTATCCCGTCATTGTCATCCATACCTGTAGCATTGAGCAAGTCTCTGAAATAACTGAAACCTGCAGTCCATTTGGTGTCCCTTTTAAACTCAAAAACATTATGCTTATCTCTCTTATAATAGGAGTAGGTACTTACATTTGAAATTCTTTGTTAATATTTTAGATATTCGGTACTGCTAACTTTGAACGATACATTTTACAGCGTATTTAACTCTATGCCCAGCATGTAAAACATTGTTATTATCATAGGATACATTTGAACCTTAAGGAATCCGTGGCGCACAAACAATCCATTGCGAGTCGTAGCTGAAGACAGGAGCCCTGCTTGTCAGATATTTGAGGGTGGGAGAACTCTTTGACGTTGTCAAAATAGGGACAATTATTCGGCACTCATCACATTGCATGTGACTAGCCTACGAATAATATTCCTACATCGACAACGTATTTCTAATGCTCAATTATGCTTCAACTACTGGACTAGCGAGCAAAAAAAGCTAATTTATCTAAATTGAACTAATTTAGAAAAGCATTGCATGGACTAATGTGCGGCTAGTAAAGAAATAGCAAATATTCTCAGAGGTAAAACTATTTAAATTGAATACTAAACTATGAGTTTTCTTATCTATTATATACGTTTTGTTATGAAATAAAATCATTGTGAATAATGACAGTTAATCGACATAAATAATTTGATTTTGGCGACTCTGGCACATCTGTATGTCAGTTGAGTATCAAAATATTTTTTGCAGGATGGACTGTATTCACGCTAACGTCATCGCGTCACTTTGTTGGCATACCGCCCAAGATATTCGGAGTATTAGAATTTTAAAGGAATTTACGGAATGACTGATGTGACAGTTCTCCAAATCCACGTTTTAATATAACTACGGTGACTGCTGACGCACCGAACACAAATCTACTTAGGGATGGTTCTGCAAACAGATTACTTAATAATAATCGTGAAGTCAGAATAAAATAGACGAACCGCATTAAATAACAGAACTCAACTTTCAAAGTTTATTCAGAAATGTAATTATCTTTAAAGTACCTTCTTCTTTTACTTTTAAGTGACTTTTGTAGCATTGTTAGTTACTCATTGAATTAACCAAGCGACCTACTTTATATGGATCGCTGTAACATAACAGTAATATTATATTCTTTCAAATACATTTAGACAATATTGCCCGTTTGAAAATAACTTGTTTAATGACAAAAATAACTCATCCATCAATTTTTTTTTTTTATTAGAATGCAGGAGTCACATATAGATAGATTGACATTAAATTACAATCATATCGTACATTTACTACAAATATTTTGCTGAAGTCTAAATAAAGATGAAAATCAACCAGAAGCTTTATTTGACAAATTTCGATGTTTTGAAAAAGTACAATATGACGAAAGTGGGTACATACATGCTGGGTTTTAGAATTGTTAACATTTGGCGACTGCATGCCTCTAGTGGAACTGATCTGCTCCGCTATGATGATGGAAATAAGAATAGATTTATGGTCTTAATTGGTGAATATTTACCTGCTCCAATTTACTTCGAAGATATATGTTCTAAGAATAACTGAATGCTGTTGATTTCTGACTTTAAATCTCAGTAGTAAATTAATAAATATAGTAACAAATATTTAAGAGTTCATATTTTATATCAAAACTCAACATGCATTCGTTGATGGTAAGCAAAATCAATTGCTCAAAACATTCATTAATCATTTACAAGTTAGAAAATAAAGCTAAGATATCAAATAAAATAGTTAAGGATCATTGGAATGGTCTGCAACTACAATAAATTAAAAAATAAAATACCTGATGATATATTATCACAACGATATCAGCAAAGAATAAACAAATCACTAATTTTATGACATAATTACAAAGTTTACTAAAACTAATTAAATAATTCAAGCAGAGTAATTTGAGCATCAGATTCGTATTACTATGGATATTTCCCTATTCCACTCATTTAACCACTTAAATAATAATAATTTGAAACTTTAATAAAATTATAACTACAGGCAAAGTTTCAGTTCCTCAATTTTATTGTAGTATTATAGTTACATAATTTAAAATAAACACGTTTTAGGATGACACACTGCATTAATTATTATGAATTTTATGCTGCAATGGCAACAATAAATTCATGTTTTCATAATTTCCCGAACGTTTTTATAACCCACATCTGATTTTATTAGTCATCATCTTGATTTTATTAGTATCCTGTGCATAATACTCACATGCACGAAATCTGTTCAGAAATGATTAAAGATTAAACTAACTTTCTAAACGTGCTCAATAGTAAAAAATACGTCCTTTTGCGTGACGTTTAAATGATGAAAAACTTCAGTCGTTTGGATTCTACTTTAGACTCCATGAAAAAGATCTAGATCTTACACTAAATGGATGTACATCCATATCTTCAGAGTCGATGTATTTACAACTTTATTACGTTACTTTTAGTACTTTATGAATATATTATTTTGAGGTTTTTAATATCCCCGACTACAACAAAATTCTAAAATGGTGATTTCTACAACTCTACTACAGGTGCTATTTAGTTAATGTGGTGTTTCAAATTATTATTTTACTGGCAGTTGTGGAAAAATAAGTGGATAATGTACAGCGCCCTCTATTTATCCTCTTCCAGTAGAACCAGATCGTCAGCCACGACGTCAGATACGTGAAGGTAAATGATCCAGTACATGAGGTTAAAACATACGAAGCAGACGGGGAATACTATGCGAGAGTACTTATCGATGTCCGAAGGCGTCATGCCGAGTAATTTGCTTATGTCCTGGAAATTAAAACATTTTTCTAAGTATATACAAACGACATTATATTTACACATGTTATGGCAAAATTACAACAATGATCAAATCGCAAACGCTTAGCGCACCTGTGAAAACTAGAAAACCAATCTTTATAATTAATCATAGCAGAGCAATCTAAATCGCAAGCACAGTATGAATCGCATAGTATCTAGGTACATAAAATCAAAAGGTAACACAGCGATAACGTATTTTTGTGATAATTCTAATATTTACCTTGCCGGGATGTAAAATGTGCGGAGGAGGTCCAGGATTCTCTTCTTCTGCTCCACTGCGACCACCGTTAATAGTATTCTCCAGGGTTCCGCCCTTTGAATGTGCTTTTGGGTCATGAACTTTGAACCGGACCTCCTGGAAAACATATTTAAAGTATTGAGAATGTGGAAAAATGAAAACAATTCTTTGTATATTAATTTAGACAGCTTACCGATGGCCTTCCCGGTGGGCATCTGCTAAGCGTACCCATCTTTGACAATGTGTGTGGGTCTCCTACGGGTGGACAGTCAACGGGGATCTTTTTCTCGGACGCTATTTTCTGAATTGCCACAAATCTTTGTTTTCTCATCTGTATTCTTTTTGCCATATAACCCACGGTAGCGTATTCTGTAAAGATAAGAGAATTACATGTCATATGTAAATGTTTAGCATTATTTATAAAACTATCGCTCGGCATTTACATTCGCTCAGGATAATTAACATCAGAATTCGATATAGTTCCAGTAAATCGCTTTGCAATAATAAGTAGGTAAACATGAAAATATTACCTAGTAGACTGGCGAAGACCATGACGAAGCAGGTTCCCAGATATACATCGATGGACTTGACGTACGATATCTTGGGCAGAGCGGCGTTCGTCGATGACATGAGCGTTGTCATCGTCAATACAGTGGTAACACCTAGAGCCACTCGAGCCGGTGTCGCATTTCGGTTCAACCAAAAGGATACCCAAGATATGATGACAATCAACCCAGACGGAATGTAAATTTGAATTAGGTAATATCCCATAGATCGGACAAATTGTATCTCACATGCCAACCTTGAATAGTTTCCTGTAAGAGGTTTTAAAACAAAGTTAGACAGGTTCTTGATAAAGTTTTACATAATATTCATATATTAAGAACAGAACTGCTAAATTGCTATTAAAAGTGAATATAATTAGAACGTATTTGGAGCATTATTTGATATAACTTTATTGAAAATTTATCTATGAAAATTTTAAAAGCTAATATGACAACAGACACAATGGAGCTTTGACATAAAACTGAATTTACATGTATGTCTTTTTAACATAATAAACAAAATGACATAAAAAAACGATTTCACACCACTCATAGTGTTTTGTGCAATAATACAAAAGCAGGACGTGAAAAGAATCGTGGCTGTTTCTGTCCAGTGTTCCACGTAGTGGTGTCCAATATTTTTCTTTGTTCCCTACTCTTAGATTCCCCCGCGAACCCAAGTACCTGTGGTCAGGGAGATCTCCATAGCTCGTTGGCGATGGCCCAGCACCTTGAACTGCGGCAGCGACACCTCGCTGGAAACACCCACAGAGTTGGGCCCCTCGTTCCATTTGTATCGGATGTCCCGCATGGTGTAGCCGACTGTGCGCAGCGGACATTATAAATGAAACAACCCCAGGCCCATCGCAATGGGTTTTACAACACGAGTCGTCTTTCGGTTGGGGTAAGAGCGGGGGAGTCGCGAGTTCGGTTTCGCGCGTCTCGTCGTGCGATTGTCGTGTCATGTTTAGCGTGTGTGCTTGTGTCGCGATTTCGATCATCTGCACACGGGCTGAGGGAGACGGGGTCGGTGGCGGAGTAATGGATTGACTGTGCTGGGAGAGCGGCTATTGCGAACGTTTACCTGTCGTCAGTGTAACAACAGTGGCGCGCTGCCTGTGGCCGAGCACCCGGAACTGTGGCAGCTGCACCTCGTTGCTCATACCGACGCTGGTCAGCCCATCTTTCCAATGGTACCGAATGTCTCTCATTGTGTACCCGACTCCGGAGACATGCCAAAAACACAAAACGCTATCACTTACGCTGCGGAGCATCGCGTTTCCCTCACGCGGCCGCGCCTGTGTCGAGGATAGGACTCGCGGGTTTAAGTGGCGAGACATAATTATAAGCTGAACAAACGAATTTACCAAATGGAGGCGATGTTACACTCAATTTGACTTAAAATGGATGATAGAAAAATATAACTCTACAAGGGTGATAAACAGGCTACAATGTGGAAATGTTATCTATTTTAGGTATACCAACTAATAATATTTAGCTGAGCAAATATAATGAGAAAATCGTAGTGATTTATTGAGCAAGCGTTTAGATGTAATGTCATGCGAGTGCAACCAGTCACTGCGTGTGATGAGCGAAAGCGGCGGTGGTGCAGGGGTGTGTGGGTGTGCGCCGAGGCGCGTGCGGTGCCTCGTCTGCGGCACGGCCCTCGGTGGTTGTGCAGACCCCGCGGGCGCCACCGTCCCCCGCCTCCTCTGACCCGCTCAGCATATCGCAGCGTCGATGTCTCAGTATCATTTCTTTCGCTAGATGCTCGTGAGAACAAAGGCTTACTATTTACGAGTCTGCCTTCTGCGGGTGCTGTATGCGAGAAGGAGACGTTACAACTTATGAAAACACGAGGGAAATCACAGCACGTGTCGACGATTATGTTGTACGCTTGTGCTCACAGGGTACCCCTGAGTAGCATCTGTGATACAAGAAAGTGGTCACAACACAATATCTGTAAGCCTAGTGATATATTTGCATCGTGGTAAAGAATCAAATTAATTATTGCTTTGGTGAGCACAATACACGTATAAGTAATATTGTTTTTGACTATTTTTCTATCATCTGCAAAATGTGCTTCGCACTGTATTTAGTTTAATATTCAAAAAAGTAGATCCAAATTACATCATATTCTATGTAGATATTTTGCGATTCTTAAAAACAAAATTACATTTTGTTGTAACTGACACACAAAGCGTGCGGTTGTCCAGCAACACTCTCATAATAGCTAAAACATTATCAATATTGTATTATCAAAGTTAGCATTTTGTGATTAATGTACAAGTTTGTCAACAACACACACACATTATTAGCATATAAACTTATTTAAAATAGTTCAGATACTTACAACTTTCGATTTCTATGTGGCAAAGCTGTCGATCCATTGGAAAGTATTGCAGGTTCATCGGGCACGAAGCTGTGATCGTTAATCTGAAATATAAGGAAGAGTATTATGTTAGTACTACTTGCAATAACACTGAAACTTTACAATATGTTAGGTAACGTCAGTACTGACAGCAAAAAGCATTAAGTACCAAGAGTGCGACCATCTCATCTGTTCATTTTACGGCGTCGCTAGTAGTAATACGAACGCATTACTTTTTCAAACACACTCTCATCATCATTACTGTTCCACTGATGGGCACGAGCCTTTTCTAAGAATGAGGTTAAGGCCTTAGTCCACCACGCTGGCCTAGGCGGATTGGTGGACTAAACACACCATTGATAACTGTATGGAATACTCTCAGGTGTGCAGGTTTCCTCACGATTTTGTCCTTCACCGTTAAAGCAAGTGATAATCAAATTCTGATCCACAAATGAATTCGAAAAGTCTTTGGTGCGGGCCAGGTGTGATGGTGAGGTAGAAATGAGGAGCATGTTACGAGGAAAGTTGTAAGTATGAATGTGGATGGCTATAAGAAAAGAGGCAGACCGAAGAAAACATGGATGGATTGTGTGAAAGATGATATGAATAGAAAGAAAGTGAATATGGAGATGATGGATGATAGAGATGTATGGAAGAAAAATACATGCACCGACCCCAAACCAAACAAATTAGGATAAGGGCAGGAGGATGATGATGACATTGTGTGGGCCAGGTTTGAACTCAGACACACAAACTAACACTCAAACCACGTCATAATTTCACATTCGTTCAAATTATGGCCGCATAAACAGATAAGATGTGACGGTTAAAGTATTTCATTTTACCTGATACTTCTTGTGATAGAGCCCGAATAGTGTATACGTATGAATTCGTTGCTGGTGGTCGCTATGTGAAAATAAGATTGCTTTTCATTTACAAAGAACGTGTCGGGCACCCATATGTTCTTTATGAATTCAGATCCCACAGATAACGTCTCAACTCCTGTTCTTTTCTTGTATGCTAATCGCGGATCGGTCCAAAATTGTCTGAAGTAAAAGTCCAATGTGAAATCCTGAGAAGGAAAATCATCACCATTAAATCTTACAAACGAGTTAATAATGTTTTGAATGTCTGAATCTGAATGATGAAGGATTTTAAATTGATAATAGTGACCGGAATGTTATTACTTCATGGGGTGTTACATGATGATACATTGTTCCAACTATACACTTTTTAGATAGAAGTTTGATAATTGACTTGCTTATTAAAGTAATGTGTAGTAGGAACGCTGAAATTCACGGATACTTCCGAAAAGTATCAGTATTTCAGTGCACAATAAGTCAGTACATAACTGGGTAACTAAACATAAACAATTATACATCTAAACATCTGCATGCATTGTTCGAGAAATATTTCATCCCACACAATGTCTTAGTATAGATACACTGCGATAGATGTTCACAAGAGGCTACTTAAATATAATTTTAGAATTGAATACATTAAAGTCGAAGTATGGTTCTCGTGACTTCGAACAGAAATAACATTTTGGAATATATAGACATTGCACTACATTGAATAGACAAATTGAGCGAAAAGCTTAAAATAATTATGAAAAGAAACAAAATGTGCAGAGAGTGTGATTGTGATATGAAGCCTATAGAACACAGGTGAGGTCTAAGAATGAACAGGGATATAGGTGCTATAAGTGACAGGAGGGGCGAGGTGTGTGGGTGACGGCGCAGGCGGACACCCACGGCTCGATGGAGGCAATCCTCCCTTGACTCAAGCTAACAAGCCGGCACGTATACAAGTTGCCACCAATAAAGTTTGGACCAGGTGTGTGGAACAAATTAACGTTCATTAATGAGGTCGAATTGAGAGTTTGCGAATTGTGAATAAGGCAACCTCCCCACCCTGGGCCATGGGTCACGTCTCATTGTGACCTTCCCAACCTTGATTTGGTTTCCACTTCAGGGTCTTTCACCCAAACATACGCCTAGCAAGCTCACACAGTTTGACATATTGGAAAACCGAAATCGGTTTTGTTTTCTGACCATCTAACTGCGCTAGCATTTAGGGAGACATTGGTATCAAAAATAGCAAACTCACGAAAGCATAATTTGAACTAAATAAGGTCAGATAGTATCGATGTTCCAAGTCACTGGAGAGGATAGAAAATTACAATTATATTGGCAATATTTCAGTAAATACACATATTACGTACATACACAACAAACTACAAAATGAGTCACGATAAGAGATATACAGTCGTCGCAAGTCCATAGAGCCTGAACACATTTCATGTACGTTTTAATTAAATGATTTAAAAATCATGCCTTTATTTATATAGGCCGCCTTCATTGCCATTTTGTAACGAAAACGTAATGCTGTGTATTTGTAACATATTGTGTATGTTTTTATTTCTATGTCAAACCTCTGTGAAGAAAGAGATGATAATTTACTGGCTCTACGTACAACAATTCTTAGTTAATTTAAAATAAAGTTAAATATAATCAACAAATTCTTCTTAATTTATAGAAACATTATAGTATGCGAGTTTACTTTATATTTATTTAAAACGTAAAAAAAATACTAAATGTTTAATTTATTTTGTATGAATCTTAAAAAAGAAGAAAAGAAGGCTTAAAAAGTAGAGTCAATATACATTCAATAAGAATCTGAACCCACAATTCTTGTTACAATTATATTGATTGCCTGAAAACACTTCCTTTGATCGCGGCACACCTGTTTGTGTGGACCCTTGAATAAGTCACAAAAAGCAGCCAATTATCGATAAATATTTATTGATCGATTTACCACTTTTTATTTTACAATCGCTTAATGGAAATTAGTACAAACTTGAAAAAAATTATAATGCAGCTAAGGAAACACATTTTGTGAAAAAATAACCTAAATTAATATTTAAATAGGAAAATCAAGAAACTAATGGCTTCAAAAATCAGAAAACAGACGTCATCACTTGACATGGCAGCAACTTTGGAGTTACGAGTACTGCAGGACACACAACTGGGTAATTTTAAGGTTCAACGGGTTGCCATTCTTATTATGATCTCATTATTAAATTTTATTTCTCCAATCTCAACGAGTTTACCAGGAAACATAATAAGAAAGCAAGTGGGCGGACAAAGGGCGATCTGCTCCACCAAACGCGGACATGCTCGCAGCCTCGTGTCTGGGGCTGCTCGGTCGCAGCGGCGCAGCACGCGGCCGGAGCGACCGAGACAAGCGTGAGCTGACAGTGGCGAGTACCATGAGCACTTCGGAGACGGAGCTGATAGAGAGCACATACATGGTGACGCCCACCTCCACTGGCGGACCTGCAATCAAGCCCAATCGTGAGTGGCGCACGCGCCTCGCGCCGTGAAAACCAAACCAGGGTCGGTGACGTGCCCCATCGCCAGCAGGCAGGCGGAGCAGAAGGGACACGAGAGGCGCGCGGTGCGTGCGGGTTTCGGGCTGTTTAAGAAGTCGCTGCAGGTGCACATGGTGTACAGGCGCGGTGCATCAGCCCTGTTTACTGCACGCAACACGCGACGCTCGCGCTACGCCATAGCGCCAACCATGCGGCCGTGGGTCGCGCCTACACCGATCGAATGCAATTGAACCGTGGACTCGGATGCTACGATGAACGGTTTAATGCTGGTGATAATGCTAAAGGACAAAATCTTGCTATGTATGCACTGTGTCTTTAGTATTGTTTTGAAAATAATATACCATTTTCACTTCAGATAGCGAGCTGATGGAGAGCACGTACATGGTAACCCCCACTTCCACGGGTGGTCCTGAAAACGACACAATACACAACACATAACGAGCTCTCTAGTTAGTTAGGAATATTTCTTATTAAGCATTTTATTAACAGGCACTCAAAACGACGAGCTTGAAACTTTGGCAAACTTAATAGTTAGACAATAACCTTCGAACAATATGATCGAAGACAATAACGTACATTTATGAATCTTCAAGTTGTGACTGTCAATGTCGGATACTTATGCTTGCTTCGTTTCTCTTTAAATTAAGGTAGGTATCACAATAAATTGGAACATATTCGTAGTTATAAGATAGTGTTGTTTTGTAGATATTACATACACATAAATGCATAAGAAAAGTAGTTTAAAACATTTTGTATACCTACATGTAACATTTCGCCTTGATTCGTAATTATAGGTTTTAAATTCTCAGTTGAATACAAAATCAAAGGTATGACACCTACAACAATAATAATAAAACTTCAATTGATCATTTATTAGCTGTCGTAACTCCTATTGAGAACTTACCGTAGATGTACAGTCAGAAATCTTTCCGGTGAACCACCTATAAGGCTAAAATCGCTTCCACTCAATATTCGATGGCAGCGGGAGTTACGAGAAATGTAGCAGGATTCGTTCAAGGGATTTTGACGAAAAAATATATCACCGCTAAGGATTGTGACCGTACACCAAAAAATGTTCGAGAATATCTGTTTACAATAGCGTCAATGTGTTTTATCGCAATGTATTTACAGTGGTTCATTCATACCTTTCCGGGTACAAACCGTCCACATGTCATTATGAGTAAAGCCCTATCCCGTAGATATTAAAAAAATGCGACTGAATATTGTTTGCGACTTCATGAAGTGTTTAATATTGTCAGTGTTAGTAAATGCCAGCAGCAAGTATTTTTCTTGGTTTGAATTTAAATAGTGATTTTTGGGACAATGTCAGTTTGGAAAATAAATGTGACAATAGCAAAAGTAATCAACTCAGCCTATTGCAGTCCACTGCTGGACATAGGCCTCTCCCAAGTTGCGCCACAACGCTCGGTCCTCTGCCTTCCGCATCCAGTCCAGCAAAAGTAATGATTGTATTAATTTGACAAATTATTCGATAATGTGCTAACAAAGTCATCCAGATCACTTCCACATTTATTCATGAAGAGAATTATATAAAGAATATAAATTTAGATAGATAGATATAATATACTTTATTGTACACCATTAAAATAGTAGTAAACAGGAACCACGTATAAATTATGGGTACATGGGCGGTCTTATCGCTAACAGCGATAAGACCGCAATCAATTTACTTCAATTGATTATATTATCCACTTAATAAAATAAAATAAAGTGAATGACAGACAACGCATGTATCTAGAAACAAAAAAAAATGCAAGTTTTTCGAAAATTCATCCTCTAAGGGGGGGAAGAGTCGGATGATTCCTAACATGTTACCGATGAGAAAACCCATCGGGCACACGCACACGGGTAGTGTCTTTATAACTTGTTACCAAAATAAAAGTAGGTTTATATCATCTACGTAAATACTAACAAATACTTCCAACATTCAAATAACCACAGTAATAATTTAGTAGTCACATTACTTAATCTTAAATTGCAGGAAAATCTGTTAATGGATTAACTATCTCAAATATTTGGAGATGAATAACTTCGGACCGTCGGAATGTCGGAATCTCGCTCAAAGTTATATGATAGGTATGGCGGACATTTACCTACCATTTGTCACAGAATATTCATCGTACCCTTGATAAACAATATTTGCACTGTAAAGGCCGCATCAGTATTCAGTATTTTCACGATCATTATGGAATTTATTGCGTGACCAACTTTACGACGTACTATATCTAATTAACGTAATCATAAAAGAAAGGAAAAGAGCCTCCACGAGTGACGATATTTAATTGATCGTCCGGCGCACCCTGGGCAGTCAGCCCCGCTACCAACCTGCTGACTGGCTAATCTTTTGCCCACGGCATGAGCTATTTATTTATAATTAGGAAAACCAACAGCTATATAAAAATTAATAAACAGCTAGCATAGGTTACATTAAGCCAATTACAGGTTTCCACGAATAGTAATAGGATAAATTAACATATTAGCTATTATCATTATGTAGCTCATGTCGACACGATAAAAGAAGAAGAACGTAATCATCAAAGAAAGGATGAAGGGCGCTACCGTACTCTAATATCTAAACTATTCCAACAGATTTGAGACATATTAATTAAAAGATCTTGAACGAGTTATCACTTTTAGGGTTTCGTATGCAAATGGTACCAACGTGACTTTATTAAACTATTCCTGCGCCGCGCCGTTTGTCGTCCGTGTGTCATCTTTTTAACCGTATTATAATAATTGACCGAGCGAAGCGAGTCTCCGAGTTAACTCAGCCGCTCAGCATGTTGCCCGTCTGTCAAAACCCTATAACTTCTAAACCAATTAAATAAATAAATATTTGGGACATTTTTACACAGCACTATCTAGTCCCAAACTAAGCAAATCTTGTACTATGGGTACTAGAAAATGGATATAATACTTACAGTTTCATACTTTTTTTTTTGTAAATACGTACTTATAATACACAAGAAACACACCCAGACCAACACAAACACTTATGTTCATCACACAAATATTTGTGTCCTGTGGGAATCGAATGGGAAACCTCATGATCAGCAGTCCGAAACTCGAACCACTAGACCACAGAGGTCGTCAATTAAGATAATTACTTAAAAATCTCACATAAGACTAAACCTTAAGACAGAAATTATTATTGAATTTAAAAAAAAACGTCCATACATGCAAGGAGGAGGCTTTTTTTACTTATAATGCATGTAAGGTATCATTGGAAAAAAAAATACAGAGTATAAAACTATTTTGTAAATGTTCTAGGTTTTTATTTTATTAATCATTTTGTGCATGTAGATTTACAATTTTTGGATCTATTTAGTGGTGTGGTCTAATTATCCAAAAAACGGGTTTACGTTAAAAGTTGTTATTTATGGATGATTTCAGAAATATCCTGTACTCAAACAACAAAAACAAAAATTATCAATTTATTATCAGAGAGAAAAAAGTAACAAGCAATAAAAGCTAAATCATTTTCTCACTAGCACTTTCTGGAAGCGAAATATCTGCTTGCTTGCTGCAACTCTGCTGTACGGTCGCGATTCTTCGCGGTGGTACATTTTGTCGACAAAATCCCTTGAACGAATCCTCCTACATTGCCTACATTACACGTAGATACCGCTGCCATCGAACATTGAGTGCAAGCGATTTTAACCTTAGTGGTGTTTCACCGGAAAGATTTCTGACTGTACATTCAATATTTAACAAAAATAAGATTCATTCTTATACACGTGTTATTTATTACACGTGTAGCCTTTGTACTAGCTGTACTCTAAGAACCGTCAACGCTCTACGTGTGCAGTACAAAAATGCGTTCAGGATGTTGCTGGGGTTGCCACGCTTCTGCAGCGCGTCGGGTATGTTCGCGGACGCGCACACTGACCGGTTTGCAGCGATCAGGCTCAAGCGCGCTGCGTCCCTGTTATACAAGGTGCGTGCCAGCACCAACAGTCATTGCGAACAAACTGGATTGTCCTATTTTGTGTTACTTAAGTAAGCTACATATACTTACGTAATTATTGTTATTATTTGTAATTTTTTTTGTACTTAGTTTTAGATTATGGTAATGGAAATGTATTACTTAATTTAAATTTTTATATTGTTCTGCGTGCCTGCAATAAAGAATTTTATTTATTTATTTATTATTTATTTATAGAAGATTTTTTTAATCCTAATGGGCTTGCTATTGACCGCCACTATGCCTAATGTTAAGCGATGTTATACCCACAACACCAATATCAGACTACCAACTATATTTTTTTTTTAGGGAAATGTGTGATTTCGTTCATCAATTTTAACTAGGTAGATAATATTGTTACCATTCTAATGCGTCCACATGACAAATTGAATTGGATGGATATTAAATCTTTCACACCTTTGTTTTGTTGACATCTGCTTTTATCGAATTAAATTGTGGAAAGATACAAACATTTTGACTAACCTCGACGTTTCGGCCAAGTTGCCGTGGTCACGAGCAGACTGAAGTATGCGGGTGTCATCGTCTTGAGCGACGGGTGTTTTCTCGAAATACCCGCGGTTGGCTTTTCGTAACGTCGCTGTCCGTTACAAGGTAATAGGTATGCTGAATCACGACACACAATGCTGACAGTTTCGGCAGACATACATGTAGACGTACCACGACGCGAACACTTCCCGATTATCGGATTTCTCGAGGAGGACAACCTATATCCGAAACGTCGAGGTTAGTCAAAATGTTTGTTATGTTTTGATTTTATTGTGCGCGACAAGTGCCGTAAACATAGTTCAATATGAGTGAAATTCGCGAAAGTTTAAAAACTTCAATTAATTAGGTTGGCATGTTCCGGGGAAAGGATTGAACTGTCTTAAACCAAGAAAATGAGTTAATTAGTTCGTACCTCCCTGCGTATTGAACGGGTCAACTCGTGTTTTTATTTTATTCAAAACTAATTTTTTACTTTTACTTTTGTTTAACTAGTAAAAAAGACTTGTAAAGGCGAATAGGAAATTTTAAGTACACCCCTCAATCATTATTGATATGTAATTGCCATAAAATGTATAATTTACTTTAACTTTGATGAGTAGGTAATATTGGGCTTCTAGGTTTAATGGATTTAAAAAAAAAATGGCATTCTATTCAACATCATAATTTTTTTATTAATCTTAGGTGCATTGCATACTTTTGATTTCGATAATTCAACTTGAATTCTAAAATTACAGGGCTACCTACCATTTAACGCTAAAGGAAATAATTTTCAGATTATACTTTAGTGATGCGTTGCTGGATTTTTTATTATTATTATTTATTATTATTTATTTTCAGCCTATATTGTCCCACTGCAGGGCAAAGGCCTCCCTTTCCTTATTCCACTTTTTCCGGTCAAGTGAAATTGTGAACCAGTATTTTCTATACGAGTCCAGCTCGTCCCGCCATCTTCGCCTGGGTCTACTGCGATGCCGTTGCCGTTTTTATTATTATTGTTGCAAAAAAGTGCTTCACTGTTTTGAAAATACTCAGAGGTATTTCAGTTTTTACACCAGATTCAAACAATTTTTATTCATATAATTTGCAAAAATAATGGGAATTGGTATACTAACCTCCATAGTTTGGCCTTACTCTTTTGTCGTAACTAATACTAAATGAATCCAAAATGGCTGATATATTGACATCACCAAACATGCCTCCCCCACCAGCACCCCTGAAAAAAAACAATAAAACGTCATTTTGTGCTGTCATTGTAGGAATTGTGGAAGGAAAACGGAAAATCGGTATAGGTAACATTGATTGGATTCGAGACGTGAGTGTATTTTTATATAAAAAAACTTTTCCTTAACATCTTTGTCCCACCTAACACACCAAAACCAACAACCAAAACACCTGTTTTACTTTAATAAACAAGTTTAACCGGATTACATCGCGTATATTATTTAAATTGGGTTTCCTGACGTTTCGAAAGCTTTGCAGCGTTCGTGGTCGCAGGAAGATTTAAGATGACAAGCGTCTTTACATATATTTCTAAAAAATATTTTAATCTACCGTACAAATTTATTAATTAAAATCTTTTTGATGCACGCAGTAGTCACTCACAGTATCATTATGTTTTACAATGTGGCGTGCTGTTTGGAACTTGATTATTTTTAGAACTGGGTTCCAAATAGGCTGCCAACCATCTTTTTCAATTTTATTAACCGACGAAAAAAAGGAGGAGGTTCTCAATTCGACGCGTATATTTTTTTCATTTTTTTTGTATGTATGACCACGCATAACTTTTTACAGAGTGGTCCGATTTTGATGATTATTTTTTTTATGGATAGGGTATATCTCGAAGTTGGTCCCATTTAAATTTTAAAATCAAAATCCACCCCTAAGGGTAGTAAAACAGGGGATGAGTGTTTGTTCACCCACTGAATTCTTACTTGTTAACCGATTCTGTTGAAACTTGACACACATAAATATAGTTCTAGACACTACGACATAATGGAGACCTGGAGTTAGAGTTTAACCAAAAAAAAATGAAAAATAAAACGTTTTAACAAAAAATTGAACCGACGAAAACAGAAACTGAAAAGCGAAAAATAACTACATATGAGTCGGCGCCAAACAACCAATCAACGAAGATCATTAAATTACTTTAAATAAATATTAAAACAACGTCACATCAAATACAACGTGAAATTTTCAACGATAAACAATAACTTTCCAAAAATGCGTTCTCCGCTCGGCCACTTCCAACTTACACGCGCTTTGCTTGTTAAAAGTTCGTTTGGCGCCGACTCATATGTAGTTATTTTTCGCTTTTCAGTTTCTGTTTTCGTCGGTTCAATTTTTTGTTAAAAAGTTTTATTCAATTTAAATTTCAGACCAATTTATTGTATATTGTGATACATAGATATTTACAGCTGTTATGACAAAAAAAAGTGCTGCTATGACCTGGCATATTCATATCTTCACTATTATATAATGTGTAGTGATCGCGAAAACCTAAGAAAATATTCCCTATTTTACTAATCCGTGATATTTAAATCAGTATCCTGTTACAGTTATAATTTGAAACGTAGATATCGTTGCCAAATTTTGGGGCATACCTCCAGTCCAATCTGATGAAAATAAAGAAACTTAAACTACTTTTACTGCATTTTATAAAAACCTAATTCAATTCCGGCAATTCTTGACAATATCACGACATTGACAAAGAATGAAGACGATGATTATAAGGTGGAATATTGATTAAACTCTGACAACATAACAACTTCTACGGACCGCCAGTCGATTTTTTTTGTCACTCACTAATCAGATCACAAAGATCTTTCACAGGACTTTTCATTTTTCTCACTCTTACATGGCATCGTCGCGTCATAAACGCTCAGGTGTTAAATGTTCACAAATGCGAATGTAGTTTAAGTACATACATGCGGACGCCAAACTCTACAATAGTAAGGGTAAAATGACACAGCCTCGTACACATGAGTAGTGGGGTAATACAGTCAGTGACATAGCAGCTGTGAGAGAGAGGGTTCACGTTCATTACATACGCTAGCCTTGTCAGTAAGCGCATTGTAGTACAGGTTAATAACACACACATAACCAGCCCATCATTAGTATCCCACAACAGCGCACGGGCCTCTTCTCTAAATGATCAGAAAAAGTTCGAGGTTTTCTTAAAACTCTTAAGAGTTCATTTAAATTATAATTTATTTCAATTATTACATTTTAATACACATTGTATATCGCCCTATATCTTATCATGGGTGTCGTAAAAGGCGACTAAGGGATTCAACAGAGAATGGGCAGCAGCGTTCTCTGAGTATTTAAACAACCAACTGTGATCGCCAACCCGCCTGCCAAGCATGGCGATTATGGCATATCCCCCCTCTTTGGCGGCCTTATTGCTCAAAGCGTTTTCTTCCAGACAACCTTAGGACGGACAATATGGGCAAGTGAAGAGAGGGGTAGCACGCAGTGTAACAACATAAAAGAATATATATACCTGCTACATAACATAAATACTATAATACATATCTATAACACAACTGGCGATTATGGCATATCCCCCCATTTGGGGGAGGCCTTTGTCCAGCAGTAGACGTATTTGCGGCTGAAATGATTGATGATGAATACACATTGTTGATCGTAGTAAATCATAATCAGCTCATTAGGTACTATCACATGGCTGGGGATGGGCCTCTTCTCAGAATGAGAAAGATTCAAGCCCTAGTCCACCACGCTGGCCTATTGCGGATTGGCGGACTACACACATGATCAATAAAAAACTGGTAAAAGATCACTACCTATCATCACTGTAATTTCCGGCAGGTACATTATGTAATATTTAGACATATTATATTGTATTTATTACTTTTATTGTATTTCATATTTTTGTAGTTGTGTTATCAGCATCATCATCATTTCAGCCAAAAGACGTCCTCTGCTGGACATAGGCCTCCCCCAAATGGGGGGATATGCCATAATCGCCAGTTGTGTTATAGATATATGTATTATAGTATTTATGTTATGTAGCAGGTACATATATTCTTTTATGTTGTTACACTGCGTGCTACCCCTCTCTTCACTTGCCCATATTGTCCGTCCTAAGGTTGTCTGGAAGAAAACGCTTTGAGCAATAAGGCCGCCCGTTGTACACATCTTTTATTTAAGTCATATATGTTGCTTTTTTTTGTGTACAATAAAGAGTATTGGTATTGTATTGTTTAACTAACTTATGGAGCACTCTAAGGTATGCAGGTTTGTTCACAACGTCACAATGTTTTTTTCACCGTTAAAGCAAGGTTTAATAAAATAATATATCCTAACTATTATAAGACTGTAATAATATTGTCTTTGTGTTGTTAGTTTTTGCGTGATGCTCGATCACGCAAAAACTAATGAACTGATGCTGACAAAATATACAACAATGTCCTGGATTGAAATGTAGGAGGGGCTTGTTATTTTTTATTTGCTTTATAATCTATTCGGCTTTAACTGAGTAATTTTCGTTTAATACATTTTGCAGATCACGCAATCATTGCATACTAAGGTGAGCATAAGGGCACGTCACGGAATTGCAGTTCAATCCCAAAGAATACAAGTAGTACGTCTCGAGTCTTTTTTAGAGAATAGAGTCTTATTTTTCATAATATATGTGAAAATCTGAGTCTTCGCACTGAATAGCACGCTTATGCTTCATGATTCATTCTATAACTCTATTTTATCGCCGTTGAAGAACATAACGCAATGAGAATTTGTGCCCATTTCGGGGGTATAGAAAGGTTTATAGCGCGCTATAACTCTCAACTCTAAGGACTTGTTAATCTCAAGACTTGGTTAGCTTTAGGCTTTGTCCATTTTTTCATACAAAAATAAACGTGCCTGCTGAATATGTATTTTCATGATCAATATCAACAGCATAGGCCAAAATTTTATTCAGAGGCAAATTAAAGAGTAACATACGTCAGGTCAGTTGTCATATGACAATATGACCGCATTTGAACACTTTTAGGTTAGTTAGTTTCAGTTCAGGCGTAAAACTTATTATTGTTCGCAGAGGCTAAGGTCTGGACCTGTCTCACGACTATTCATTCGAACGTTCCATACATCCACTACTGAGTATAAAACCTCTATTGTTCAGATCAATTTCCCCCATCAATCGCATTCAGTATGTGGGGGCAAACCTGTCATTACCCATGCACCTATTGTGCTCTAGAAATCAATTTTTTTCTAGCTATGAATAAATAATGAGCTCATTAAAGGTAATTAAATTTAAAGTTTTAACCTATTTCCATGCAGCCACTTTCGTAACAACCATTCCAAGGTATCTAATTTAAATTGGTAGAAAATGTTTTGGTTCGATTTCGATTGAATAAATAAGGTACAGTCACGATCCTTCCCAGTGATACCTTTTGTCGACAAAGTCCATTGAACGAATCCTGTTACATTACACTTAACAGGTAAGCAGGTGTTGGCAGGCGGGTTAGCGATCGCAATTGGTTCGTTAAATACTCAGAGAACGCTGCTGCCCATCCTCTGGTGAATCCCTTAGTCGCCTTTTACGACACCCATGAGAAGAGATAGGGTGGTGCAATTCTTTATGTTCGGCGCCACACGGAAGTTTTAAATTACATTATAAGAATAGATAAAAGCGAAATACTATAGTATTTTGCTGATGATTTAGATTGAATTGGTTGATAGATTTTTTAGTAATTGATCATCCGGCGCACCTTGGGCAGTCAGTCCCGCTACCAACCTGCTGACTGGCTAATCTTTTTCCCACGACATGAGCTATTATTATTATGTAGCTCATGTCGACACGAAAAAGAAGAAGATAAGAATAGATAATTTTAAGAATTACTTTATAGCGCCGAAATGTGTTTTACGTCACAACCAGCATTATGCTGAGTGGGAACCTCGTTGTAACACCTGCGACGTGCAATTGCAATTATTATTAGCGGTACGGAGCTTAAGGTACGGTCAGCAACATAATTCGATGATTATTTCGATATTTATTAATTAACTAGACTTCTCCCGCGGTTTTGCTTGCGTATAATTCGGCTTATCACAGCTTATCGCGAACTGTTTAATTTTTTGGGATAAAAAGTAGCTTTTATTTTAATCCAGGTTATGGTCTATCTGCGTGCCAAATAACAATGGCAGATCCCCATACATGATTTTAATTGATGTAAATGTGTAGCGTTTAGAAGTAAAAAAATCATAAACTAGTCAGCATTACTTCCTTAACAACTTTGTACCAATATTATTAGTTGGAGAAAGTCTGGAAAATAAGATATTGCATTTTGAATTATACAATATTTTGACGTTATGAGACGTTATTTGATTTTAGTTTGACAATTTATCTAACCACATTTCGCACGGTAGTACATGAAACGAAAAGTAGGTACCTTTATTATGCGGTGCCTATGAATGTATGGACTATAATAATATAAGTATACGTAATTTATGTATAGGAAGTACTTTGGTTTTATAAAGATCAGTATTGTAGGCCTCTCAATCCGCTAGACGTTCTAAATGGTGAATATATAATGTCTTGCAACATAACCCTAGTAGGCAAGCACACATCACTGATTACTATGGCATAAATTGCGCGTGGAAATATATCCATTAGAATAGAATAGTCCAATATGCAGATCCGGTCGAATATAATAGAAAAATCGCATTTTTCGTACAACACACAAGAGAAAACAGAAAAAAGCAAAGCGACTGACGACTAGTGATGCCGCTCGATAGGCGACTATTGATAGAATATCGATAGTCTATCGATAGTCCAGTAACAGTGCGAATAAAAAAATAAAAATATTTTTGGGACATTTTTACACAGCACCATCTAGTCCTAAACTAAGCAGAGCTTGTGCTATGGGTACTAGACAATGGATATAATACTTATATACTTTTTTTTGTAAATACATACTTATAATATATAAGAAACACCCGCCAAATCGCGGATGTTCTCAAAAATTGCCAGGTTAAGAGTTCTCTAAACTGACGAGCATGCATGACGAGGTTAATGGACGTAGATGAAGCGAAAGAGGTGTGTCAGGATCGTAGCAGGTGGAAATCCATAGTCTCTGCCTACCCCAATGGGAAACAGGCGTGATAATATGTATGTATGTATGTAGAAACACCCAGACCTACAGAAACACTTATGTTCATCACACAAATATTTGTAAATATTTTGTAAGTGTTTTTTTTTTGAATATCGATAGTATCAAGAGCGCAGCATGAGATAACACTATTGATAATTTGTAATAATATCGATAGTATCGCACGTCAATAGTGGAAACGCTTTTGATTGTATCGATACTATCGACAGTATTGATCATTTTAGACTATCGATAGTTGGCTGATATGTAATAGTTTCTTCTATATTACCTACGTATTGAACGATACTATCGACCATTTTGTTACTATCGACTGTGTCAAGCTATCGATAGTATCGATAATATCATTAATAACTACTCGTAGAACACAAATACTATCGATATCACAGACACCATTTACGTCTAATACCATCGATACTATCGATACTATTAGACATGATCAATTGTATTAACACATTTAGATTTTCTTCTTCTATCGTGTCAACATACGTACAATACATGTGTACAGTTTAGTTAAGAGTATAGTGATTGTTTTAATATGTATGTGATGTGGCTGTACTTTTATAAATAAACTAGCTTTTACCCGCGGCTCCGCTCGCGTTAAATTCTGCTAACCCACGTCAGTCCAGTCCAGTCCAGTCCATTCCAGTCCAGTCCACTATCCCACTGTCCCGCTGTCCCGCTGCCCTGCTGCCCCACTGCCCCGCTGCCCCGCTGCCCCGATGCCCCACTGCCCCACTGCCCCGCTGCCCCACTATCCCACTGCCCCGCTGCCCCACTGCCCCGCTGCCCAGCTGCCCCGCTTGTTTACTGCCCCAGTGCCCCGCTGCCCCACTACCCCTCTGCCCCGCTGCACAGCTGCCCCGCTACCCCACTGCCCCGTTGCCCCGCTACCCCACTGCCCCGCTGCCCCGCTAATCCGCTGCCCCACTGCCCCGCTGCCCAGCTGACCCGCTGCCCCGCTGCCCCGCTACACCACTGCCCACTGCCCCGCTGCCCCACTATCCCACTGCCCCACTGCCTGCCCCGCAGCCCGCCACTGCCACGCTGCCCCGCTACCCCACTGCTCCACTGACCCGCTACCCCACTATCCCACTGTCCCGCTGCCCCACTATCCCACTGCCCCGCTGCCCCGCTCCACCACTGCACCGCTGCCCCACTGTCCCACTGCAGTGGCACACTGCAGTGCAGTGGGCAGTGGGGCAGCGGCACAGTGGGGCAGCGGCACAGTGGGGCAGCGAAGCAGTGGGGCAGCGCGTTAGCGGGGCAGCGGGGCAGTGGGGTAGCGGGGCAGCGGGGCAGTGGGGTAGCGGGGCAGCGGGGCAGTGGGGTAGCGGGGCAGCGGGGAAGTGGGGTAGCGGGGCAGCGGGGCAGTGGGGTAGCGGGGCAGCGGGGCAGTGGGGTAGCGGGGCAACGGGGCAGTGGGGTAGCGGGGCAGCTGGGCAGAGGGTTACCGGGGCAGCGGGGCATTGGGGCAGTGGGGTAGAGGGGCAACGGGGCAGCTGGGAAGCGGGGCAGTGGGGCAGCCGGGCAGTGGGTTACCGGGGCAGCGGGGCATTGGGACAGTGGGGCAGCAGAACAGTGGGGCAGCGGGGCAGAGGGGCAGCGGGACAGTGGGGCAGCGGGGCAGTGGGGAAGCGGGGCAGTGGGGCAGCGGTGCAGGCTGTGGGGCAGTGGGACAGTGGGGCAGCGGTGCAGTGGTGGAGCGGGGCAGCGGGGCAGTGGGATAGTGGGGCAGCGGGGCAGTGGGATAGTGGGGTAGCGGGTCAGTGGAGCAGTGGGGTAGCGGGGCAGCGTGGCAGTGGCGGGCTGCGGGGCAGGCAGTGGGGCAGTGGGATAGTGGGGCAGTGGGATAGTGGGGCAGCGGGGCAGTGGGCAGTGGTGTAGCGGGGCAGCGGGGCAGCTGGGCAGCGGGGCAGTGGGGCAGAGGGATAGTGGAGCAGCGGGGCAGTGGGGCAGCGGGGCATTGTGACAGCGGGGCAGTGGGGCAGCAGCACAGTGGGGCAGCGGGGCAGTGGGGAAGCGGGGCAGGCTGTGGGGCAGTGTGGTAGTGGGGCAGTGGGTCTGTGGGGTAGCGGGGCAGTGGGGCAGCGGGGCAGACGGGCATCGGGGCAGTGGGCTAGCGGGGCAGTGGGGCAGCCGGGCAGTGGGTTACCGGGGCAGCGGGGCATTGGGACAGTGGGGCAGCAGAACAGTGGGGCAGCGGGGCAGCGGGACAGTGGGGCAGCGGGGCAGTGGGGAAGCGGTGCAGGCTGTGGGGTCACAATGCCCCGCTGCCCCACTGCCCCGCTGCTCCACTATCCCTCTGCACCACTGCCCCGCTGCCCCGGTAACCCTCTGCCCAGCTGCCCCGCTGACCCACTGCCCCATTGTCCCACTGCCCCAATGCCCCGCTGCCCCAGTAACCCACTGTCCCACTGCCCCGCTTCCCAGCTGCCCCGTTGCCCCTCTACCCCACTGCCCCACTGCCCGCTGCCCCACTATCCCACTGCCCCGCTGCCCCACTCCCCTACTGCCCCGCTGCCCCGCTGCCCCGCTACCCCACTTACCCGCTGCCCCACTCCCCTACTGCCCCGCTGCCCCGCTACCCCACTGCCCCGCTGCCCCGCTGCCCCGCTACCCCACTTCTCCGCTGCCCCGCTACCCCACTGCCCCTCAGCCTGCCCCGCTTCCCCACTGCCCCGCTGCAGCACTGTCCCGCTGCCCAAATGCCCCGCTGCCCCAATGCCCCTCTGCCCCACTGCCCCACTATCCCACTGCCCTACTGCCCCGCTGCCCCAGTAACCCACTGCCCCTTAGCCCCACTGCCCCGCTGCCCAGCTGCCCCGTTGCCCCGCTACCCCACTGCCCCACTGCCCCGCTGCCCCACTATCCCACTGCCCCGCTGCCCCACTCCCCTACTGCCCCGCTGCCCTGCTACCCCACTGCCCCGCTGCCCCGCTGCCCAGATGCACCGCTGCCCCACTGCCTCGCTACCCCACAGCCCCGCTGCCCACTATACCACTGCCCCGCTGCCCCGGTACCCCACTGCCCCGCTGCCCCGGTACCCCACTGCCCCGCTGCCCCACTGGCACGCTGCCCCACTGCCTCGCTGCCCCGTTTCCCCGCCCCGCCGCCCCGCTGCCCCACTGTCCCGCTGCCTCGCTGCCCCACAACCCCACTGCCCCGCTAACCCGCTACCCCACTGCCCCACTGCCCCGCTGCCCCGCTGCCCCGCTGCCCCGCTGCCCCGTTGCCCCACTGCCCCACTGCCCCACTGACCCAGTTACCCACCGTCCCACTGCCACTGTCCTACTGTCCCACTGTCCCACTATCCCACTGTCCCACTGTCCCACTATCTCACTATATCACTATCGTCCCGTCCCATGTCCCATCCTATGTCCAGTCCCATGTGCCGTCCCACTGTCCTGTCCCATGTCCCGTCTCATGTCCCGTCGCATTTCCCGTCCCATGTTCCGTCCCCTATCCCGTCCACTGTCACGTCCCCAGTCCCGTCCCCTGTCCCGTCCCCAGTCCCATCCCCAGTCCCATCCCCAGTCCCATCCCCTGTCCACTCCACTCCACTCCATCGTACATTACTATCCGCTCGTGCAAATGCATAGAAGCTTCGATCTGTCGGGTGAGTACGCAACCCACGAATTATTTTTTGTCTTGTTTTCTTTCTTTCTTTCTTTCTCAAAACCCATACTAGTTTTTAAGTCAGATCATCAGCTTTCAAACAAAAAAAAAAACATCAAAATCGGTCCAGTAGTTTTAGCGTGATGCTGGAACAAACAAACAAACAAACAGACGTTTACAATTTTATAATAGTTAAGATAAATAGATAAGACATGATCTACACAATGATAATAGCTCATGCCATGTGAAAAAGATTAGCCAGTCAGCAGGTTGGTAGCGGGGCTGAATGCCCAGGGTTGCGCTGGACAATCAATTAAATATCGTCAACCGTGGAGGCTCTTTTAATGCACGTGCATTTTGCGCTATCGATATCCTAACTGATTTTCAAGGTCAATTACCAATAGCAGGAGTATCGATATTTCGTCATCACTAGTGACAACAAGTGACTTGACAGAAAACAATGTCACTTATGCAAACGGAGTAATTTTTAAACGACGACGGAACAAGTAATGATGGCCAGCTATACACAGTGTTGCAAACCCTAATTTTAGAAAATAGGTAACCGTAACGACTGCCATAGATATTCGTATGGCAACCGGGACCGACAGCTTAATGTGCTCTCCGAGGCACGGAGGGATCTCGATGCTGACTGTAGGTACATATCACACAAATAAAATAATCAAATTATCTAATTTTTTTATGCATAATTATTATTGTTATCGAAAAACAATTTTATAGTAACCGACCCGCTAATTTGACCTATAACCTAACAAATGCGACAAGCCCATCACTCCAGCTTAATGATCATTTAGGCAATTAGGAGCGGAACCGCGTTGTCTTGAATAGTCCATTAGTATTTTTCTCTTGCATGTAGTTACATCGTTGATCTACCTTTATAACGGGTAAATTGGGTTGAAAAATGTAGCCTGGTTCGTTGATGACTTTATTGTGATTTTATTTCAATAGAAAAGATTAAAAGTTGAAATTATTTAAAAGTTAAAATTTTCAGAACTTCATTCAGTAAAGACTCAGACCATTTAATCATACGACCGGTGTGCGGGTTATAAAGGCGAGAATTATGTTTCTATTTATATAAAACCAAGCAGAAAAATATATCACTTTTGCATAAACTGTCACTTTTCACATCGTGTGGACACCCTATGGACGTACTCCGCCCTGGGAAGGCGGAGCCAGTGCGGACTCTTCCCGGCTAAATCACCACGGTTTTCCTTTAACTATCTTTGGCCGGGACGTGGGAAACTCTCTGCATTCGCCAACCACCCCCGACAGGTCCCGGCTCGCCACTAGCAGGCGAGCCCCTTCTCTCCGTGCGGTCTCAATAAGAGCCATCCTGACTGGCGCGCGTGGAACATGACGCACCACCGTCACGGGCCTTGGTCAGCTAAGCCAGTTGCGCAGCTACGATAGCTAGGTCAGCTAGCAATCTGCGCCAGCTACGCCAACTGCGCCAGCTACGCCAGCTAATACGCCCACTGCATGGCGGGTAGCAGACTACCCCGAGTCAGTCGCCCGCAGGCCCTATCATCCCGTAATTTTTATAGTAGTTTTCTTCCTCGCGGGCAGCATAAGGCAAGTGTATTTTTTTTTGTTTTGGAAATCCTATCTGTTAGCGACGCAAAATTAAGCACCGCACACTAGAATAATATATAATTTTAATAATATAGAATAGCTTTTTTTAGATTAAAAATAAATGGGTCGGCAGGATTCAAGTGTACGCCCAGGTATAAAAGGGGTAAGGGAGGGACGCGCGGAGCGCGGTATTCAGTGGTCTACTATTGTAGTCGGTTAAAGGCCACATCTCAGACCGAACGTGAGTCGTGTAACGCATTAATATCTGGGCGTACACTTGTCTACCTGACGACAAGAAAATCAAAGGAATCTTCATCATTTCCCCTACCTATCGCCTGCACTACCCATAAGTCAAGTGTAACTACAGAATGAATAAAATATAAATACATTACTGCATGTATGTGTTGTTATTTGATGAAATAAAAATGATTTGCAACAATAAACCAATCACGCGTGAAAAAGCTGGGCTTGTTTGGAATTTTTCACTGTACAACAGAATTGACTGTACGGTTCCAGTCATAGAGCAACCGCAACCCCAGGGAGGTTCCAGTATGAAAATGCTTTCTCCGTACAAAAACTTTAAATAGTTGTAAATAGACATTGTAGAAGATACCTTCCGACACCACAATACCGATCCCAACAAAATATGTAAATCTCGTCAATGCACAATATCTCAGAGGTATCTTTACATATGCAACGTGTAAAACTTTTACGTTTCAAGGAGTCGCCACATGGAATTCACCGGGTAACTGTTACGTTGTCGGCGGAAGTACTGGCGCTTGTAACAAAAACAAATATCTACGGGAATGCGACCGTTGAATTTTTTTGTTAGCTTTTGTTTTCGAGGGCGGTAATTTTGTAAGCGGAGGTTAGGTGGGGAATACCTACGTGGTTATTGTGAGTAAGATAAGTGTTATTGAATTCTAATAAATACCTACAACGCAGAACAGAAAAAAAAACCAGCCAGGTGCGAGTGGACTCACGCAGTAGGAACCCTTACTTTACCCGGTACCACCCATCGTTTTAGACCACGTAAGCTAATGAAACACCGAGGTATAACCGAATCAGTTTAGTTGTACACATCATATAATTATGGCACTTTACTCTTTAAGGATTGAACGACGACTCACTAAAAATATCGTTACCACCACTCAAATCATCGATTACTATGGTAAAGCAGTACGACGCTTCTAGCGCCGTCTGTAGACTTTACAACTATGTACTGCTTAACCGTAGCAAGTCAATGCATTAAACTGATTATTTTACAATTGTTATGTAATAACATTTAATAATAAATATATCATCATTACAGCCGAAAGACGTCCACTACTGGACATAGGCCTCTCCCAATTAAGGGGGGGATATGCCATAATCGCCACGCTTGGCAGGCGGGTTGGCGATCGCAGTTGGTTGGTTAAATACTCAGAGAACGCTGCTGCCCATCCTCTGGTGAATCCCTTAGTCGCCTTTTACGACACCCATGAGAAGAGATAAGGGATAATAAATATATTATTTTAATTGAAAATTAATAAAATTAAACACCAGCTTTGAAATAAATAATAATACAGAATTATAATAAAACAAAGTTTAACCGGATTAAATCGCGTATATTATTTAAATTGGTTTCCCTGACGTTTCGAAAGCTTTGCAGCATTTCGTGGTCGCAGGTAGACTAAGATGACAAGCGTCTTTACAAATATTTCTAAAAAATTATTTTAATCTCCCGTACAATATTATTAATTAAAATCGTTTCGATGCACGCAGTAATCACTCACAATGATTATTTTTAGGACTGGGTTCCAAACAGCAGCTACCACCTGTTTGGAACCCAGTCCTAAAAATAATCAAGTCCCAAACAGCACGCAACACTGTAAAAGTTAATGATATTGTGAGTGATTACTGCGTGCATCGAAACGATTTTAATTAATAATATTGTACGGTAGATTAAAATATTTTTTTAGAAATATTTGTAAAGACGCTTGTCATCTTAGTCTACCTGCGACCACGAAATGCTGCAAAGCTTTCGAAACGTCAGGGAAACCAATTTAAATAATATACGCGATTTAATCCGGTTAAACTTTGTTTTATTATAATGTGTAGTGATCGCGAAAACCTAAGAAGTTATTAATAATACAGAAACTGTACATTGAGTGACGAAAAATAAATTAACAAATCAATTGAGTTACTTATTAAACGAATGGTCTTACAATCGATACTTGTATGGGGTCCCCCTTTGATTTTAGACTTTTTTTTAGGATTTAGTATTTGTCGTGATAGGCACCATAGTAACACATATTCTGTGAAAATTTTAACTGGCTATCTATTATCGGACGGACGGACGGACGGATGTATGGACGGACGTACGGACGGACGGACAGCGTAGCGAGGGTAATAGGGTTCCGTTGGCACCTTTTGGGTACGGAACCGCAACCGAAGGGCGCAATGAAACAGATCAATCACTTTCACAAACTTACACTTAGCCAAAGAAATACCTACGTATACCTTTGGTCGACCAAAGTTGTTTACAAATAATTATAATATTCAAGTTAAAAATATTCCAAGTAATTCCAACTAACAGAAGTATACATGCTGAAATGTTAATCACTTCTTTCCCGAAAAGAGGTCATTGTACTCATCGTTATGAACAATTTTTACTATGGGACCAACACTGAAATCGCGAAAAAAAATACAGGTGGTCCCTAAATTTTGTCGATTTATAGGTGCGGCACGCTATGATGGCGTTTTTGACGTTTGAAAAATAATCAAATTAAAAATAATGTCGTTATTTATCGTAAATTGAAAGTGAATATTCAGAATTAATAATGATTTAATATTTAATTTGATTAATTTTATTGAAGAGTTTTTCTAAATGAGTTGTATCTATGGGCGCGCTAGTGTTGCCATCAATTCCTTTACACTTTTTTGACAGGACTTAATATATTAATCTTTATTACTAGTCAGTATTGAATGTTTCTTCCTGTCGTTGGTTGAACATTGCGCCATCTATTGTAATTTTGGCCGTCTCCTTTAGTCACGGGATTAGTCGGGCTAGGCGCCAGTCGCATACTGTACAGTTTATGGAACATTATTATACCAGTAAACACAAAAGACATTTTATTTCAATCCCGTGTCATCACACATCTATTATAATTATTGTCAACGCCCCATACCACTCGATGATAATTGATAAGCCACCTGCTCAATCCCAAAAGAAAGCTACATCGTCGCATGGCTTAAAAAAAATTGCATAGATGCAAACATCAATATGTTAAAAACAGAATTGGTACGTCTATTAAAAGAAAACAAACCAACAAAGATACGATACAAACATGGGCACCGAGTTATATGGTTACCGCCCTATCATTGTGAATAAAACGCAATTGAAATGGTGTGGTCTCCAATCAAGGGATATGCTGCAAGATGCAATACAGAACCTCCATTTACAACCACAAAAATTGTTAAAACTACTAGAAGAAGCCTGCGAACATGTAACTAAAGCAAACTGGGTAAAGATTGTGACCAAAATCGTTCAAAGAATAAGGGAAGATTATGAAAGAGATGTGAGAATAGAATATTTTAGACAATGAAATTATAATTAATGTAGGAGACGATACCAGCGACGATAGTTCGACGGAAAGTGAATATAGTAGGTATATACATACATATTATCACGCCTGTTTCCCATTGGGGTAGGCAGATACTATGGATTTCCACCTGCTACGATCCTGACACACCTCTTTCGCTTCATCTACGTCCATTAACCATTAGGTATATGGATGAATCGATTAAATATTTTATGTGTTTTATTGAAACTTTTTGTAGCCACTACTACCTACCTACTCACAAAGACTTATACGCCTCGCACTAGACTATATTTTTCGTTATTAATTTTAAATGTGTCACAAGTCACAACACTATTGGAATATGTCAAAAACGCCATCATAGCATGCCGCTCTCCTTTCTTTTCTCCATGGTGCCGCTACTATAAGTGAACACAAATGTAGGGGCCAACTGATTTTTTTTCGCGATTTCAGGGTTGGTCCCATATTAAAAGTTGTTCATAATGATGAGTACAATGACCCCTTTTCGAGAAAGAAGCCTTGAAATTTCAGCATGTAGAGTAGAAACCTACTGTTTTTTTAAAGCTCATGTTATTGATGTGTCATAAACTATAATTAACTTTTAGATTATATTTTTCTTTCTGATAAGTTTAGTGTGTATTAATTAAGCTTAAATTTTTAATGTAAGTAGAATGAATATAAAGACATTTTATCGAATGAATATAACTCATGTTATTGACATGTCGTAAATTATAATTAACTGTTAGATTAGGTTTTTTTTTCTGATGAGTGTATATTAATTGAGCTTAATTTTTTTAATGTAAGCAGAATGAATATAAAGACATTTTATCGAATGAATATACTTGTTAGAAAAACTTAATTAGCAAGTAATACCCATAAACAAAAAAAACTTCTTTATTACTTCGAAAAAAATCGTTTACATTTCACGACGACGACATTAAAAGGCTGATGATGCTTCAGCCATTTTCGATAAAGCACTTGTCGTCAAGTGTGCTCTGCTGTTTTTCAATTAACTTTTGTCGCTTTTTCTTTGACGCGACGTCAACAGGTTTTGGAGCGAACAACGACAATTGACAAATAACTGTAAAGGGCGAATCTTTTTTTTTTGGTAAATGGAAAAGGGGAATGCTGATAGAATTATTGATACATAAAGTTCATAGGTGCAAATGAGCGAGATACATAAAAAAAACAAGGCAATTTATTTATTTTTATTTATTTACAGAGAATATTGTAGATATAACTAATACCTCGGGGTAGATATTATGTTGTTCTGTTTCAAACCACTTACATATTATTTCAGATAAACATAATACTTCATAATTTTATTTTTATCCCGTAAATGTTTTTGTTGATACAGAGAAAAGATCTTATTGTACAAATTTTCCTTTACTGTTACAGATGCTATAAATAAACAACACGCTCGAGTCGTCCGTATACGCATTGAACTTAAATTTTTAAGGGATTTGACGCCTTTTTCAGCTGTCTAAAAATAGACGCGGTATCGTGGAAGGAAGGGGAAGGCTAACCTGCCCTGCGCGGTACAAACGACTCCCGTGAACAGGCAACTTAACTCTTGTATTTTCGGGAACAGGGTTTCGTTTTATTCACCCTACCGTCGATTTGCCGCACGTCTTTAACATTCAATGCGCCGTACCTGTACCTATCCGACAGTCAATGCATATTTAAGTTTTATGATCCACAAAAAATCTACACATTTTCAAAAGTAAGGTATACGTACTAGGAATGTTTTTTCATTGGTTTTTATGAATATAACCAGTAATGATAATTATACCTATTGTATGTCGCAGACGGGTTATAGAATTGGATAGAATTTCTTTATAGTCAGTATTAATTTCTGCTTACAGCCCCTGCGACAAGAATATAACAAATCAAGCTAACAAACCAAGTTCATATTTTGTAAAGAGCAATTTTTCAATAAAGAACTACAGCATGGAATAAATCATCCTGTGTTTACACGTCAAGTCACTCAAAACAAACTTGTGACCATACCGGCAAAGAACTGCTACGGCGAACAGGCGAGAGCTTATCTGATTCCACGACTCATTAATTCTTTACCTACCGCCACACGTAATAATATCACTGATAAAAAATAAAATATAAGTTAACAAAAAAAACCGCCCAAGAGCATGTCGGGCCATGCTCAGTATTATAGGGTTCCTTAAGTAGGTCTAATTACAAACGAATCAAATCGAATATTAATCATTGCTATTTTAGTTTTTGCAAACAGCGCCACCTAGCGCTAAATTTAAGAAGCTGAGTTTAAGAAGAGTGTCATATCAATATAACACAAAGTATCTTTTTGTGATTTTTTCAAATAGAAAGTAACTAAAGGAGCATTATTTGCTAAGATCATTTTTCTCTAAGGTCAATGACCTATGAACTAGGACGTCTTAAGTATTTTTCAGTTTTATCACTATAACTCAAAAATTTATAATCACTTTATACTCGAAATAATTGGAAGACTATAAGTTTCTAAGTTGCATAGTTTAGAAATGGCAGGGGGGGGACACATTGCAAGCCACTTTGGTGAACTGTATATCGCAGATGGTATATCTGATAAAAAAGTTATGTATGAAACATTACATTCATTTTAGTAGACCTATTCAATGATTTCCCACAAGAGGGGGTGCAGTGAAAAAAAAAATCATCCCCATTTCACATGTATGGGCGCCACCCCTAAAATAAGTTATCAAGATTTTTTTATTCTTTTAAAATTGAGATCTATATTTAAACCATTTTTTAACATTGTATTTACTTATGTTTATAACTGTAGAAGTTATTAAGCTGTAAAGGATTAGGACAGACGGACACACGGACGGACATGACGAAACTATAAGGGTTCCTTGTAGGACTACGGAACCCTAAAAAACCCGCCGAATACATAAACTCCTCCATTTTTTGAAGTCGGTTGAAAACATATTTCCTGACCGAATTATAATTCAGGCGTGGCGTTAGAACACTGTCGTATCTTCATTTCGGTTTTTAAGCTGTATCAAATACCTTAATTTTATTAATTACATTCATAATGTTTGTTAAAATTGTTAATAAAAGTAACAAGTTGATATCCTGACTCAAACAAATGTGCTGATACGAGGATGAATTGTTAGTGCCACAGTCAAACCCAAGAGGTTTAAGTGGTACTTTTTTACTAACATCGTGTATCTTGTTGATAATTTAATAAATAATAAATAAATAAACAAGTTCATGCCAATCAAATGTGGCCAACCAGCTAGACCACGCCCACTTTTTTTTAAATGTGTTAGGTGTTACAAATAGAAAAAAACACGATTGCAGGGCTTACTGGGGCAAAGCGGTAATTGTAATCAAGGGCCACAAAGGCCCTCAACCACTGAGAGTACTTTTATTAATAGGGTTATTGGTTAGTGAGTCACTTAAACATTATCATAAGTTCAGGAAGTAAGAAGACAAACTAATTTAGGCTATAGACACACGTCAGACTTCTTCAGCTGCTCGTATTAAAAAAGGTCAGCATGACGTTTGTGTGTCGTTTAGCGTCCGTACTCATGACCAGCGTCCGTATTCATGACAAGATGTGACACAAATTTATATATGTCAGGGAAAAAACAGCTTTTAGATCTCTTATTAAGAAAAAGGTTACTGTTACAACAAAGTCAACACTTTCAGTCGAGACAATAAAAACAATAGTTAAACTATCGCTGTGTACCATATAGACTGGGAAAATGTTGCCTATAACATATAAACACAATAATAAATAATTTTACTAACTTATGTAGTTTAAAAGTTCTAATGTTAATGTTAAAATTAAATGAGTAAGTACATAAATTAAACATTATTTTGTATCACGGATTGAGAATTGAAAAGTTATTCGATATGAGTCGTCGGAAATAATGGGACTTAGTTTGAAAACTGTCTACCTAAACGATGGTCTTTATTTTATATTTTAGTCGTCGAGGAAACTAAGCATTAGAACAATAGTTTGTATCAATATCAACTGGCTAAACAAGAATCGTTTCTCAGTAGTCTATGGGGAACACATAAATACAATTTAAATGATAGCTAACAAATTGTATCTACGTATTGATCGCTGTTATATATAGAGTCCCGCGGGAAAATATTGATATAAGCAGGATCGCATGAAGCAATTTTGCAGCTATAAAAGTACCGAGATAAGTAATTGGTAACTTATGAACATGTTACCAATTACTTATCTGTAGCTCTTTTCTGTTTGTAAAATAAGTAACTAAATCGTAAACTACTTTCTTATTTGACGCATAAAGTAATTTACGTTAAAAATGTCAAGCGATATCTTAGTCTTAATCTTGAAAAAATACAAAACGAGTTCAATGAAACTTAATTTTTGTGTGATTCAATGTTAAAACCTGGTACGTAGGTGAATTGAAAGCTCTCAAAAATAATAACAGCAATACACTGAACGGTACTGAAGGACTACTAACACACGATGGGTTACAGCGAACGTTCAATTACTGAACATTTCCCGTTTCGTTATGCCAACGGTTCTCCGGTGAAAATTATTTTATTCGTTTTCGAGCGACTAATAAATCAATATTATTTGTTCTTTGTATATATTTTAGTAATAAATGCTGTTTTGTTTTTAGTGAAACATTGGGGTGAGGGTTAAATTATGTTTAATTTAAAAGCAAATTGAGATTGTGGGGCTCGTGGCTAACTAAAAAACATGCAGATTGTACAATCAGCAAGGTTAAACTGTGCTAACCGTGGTCAGTAAATGTATGGGTGGTCGTTCGCTAACCAACGAGACCTCTCCGTGCCTCAGAAAGGACGTTAAACTGTTATATTTTTTTTAAATTAATATATTATTTTTAATGTTTCATATGACTTATAATTCAATTTAAGAGGTACTCATATAATTTGTTCGCCGTAACTTACAGCAAAACATGCAGGTCATAACTATTTTATTTAACACCTTACATTACAAGCTATATTTTGTGCTGTATACTCATGTTTTACAAATAAATTATCTTAATCTTCTATCTTTATCTTGCTCCCGGTTATCATAGAATAAATAAATAAATAAAAAAAATTGGGACACTTTTTACACAGCACCATCTAGTCCCAAACTAAGCAGAACTTGTGCTATGGGTACTAGACAATGGATATAATACTTATATACTTTTTTGTTGTTGTAAATACATACTTATAATACATAAGAAACACCCAGACCAACACAACCACTTATGTTCATCACACAAATATTTGTGTCCTGTGGGAATCGAACCCACACACACACAGAAATGTATATGGCAGTCGCTTCTGGTAGTCAGAAGCCTGAAAATCTGACAACTCGTCTAATTGATGTCGGTCGATCTATTGCCCAGTAACTGGGTTGTGTAGGTCTGACGGCAGTCGCTCCTTGTTAAATATTGATATTCAGCTGCATCTAGTTAAGCTGGAAGCCAAGCACAAAATAGTTGGGAAAAGGCTAAAAAAACGTATTAAAGCAATTGAGTTCATTGAAGATACTAGAAGCTAAAATATATCAAAATTAATTTCAAAATATATTATATTTTAAAGTATCATACATTTTTGAAAACTTGCTTCCTGTCTAGGAATTATATCATTCTGTATTTTTTTTTAGTATTAAGTCGGTAGAAGATTTTTTAAAACTAATTGCTTTTATGATGTGTTTATCTTATTCTGTGAATTTTTTAGATTAATGATGGTTTCAGCAAAAGAAACGATCAAAAAGTACAGGAAAAATGTGAAAAAATCTGAGGATAATTCGGAATGCCTACAAAAAGAAAACGAGTGGGACCACAAAATCAGACAAGATATAAAGAAAAGAACTGACAGAGATTCAAAATTATAGGCAATATCTGGACAAAACATGAGGCCGAGTTCGAACTTCCAGAGACAATCTGAAAGCAGCTAAACAATAAATATTTCTATAACATTTTAACGTCTATAATTTTATTGATGAGAAAATAAAAGAGAATAAACCAGACTTTCCAGTGAAAATATTTGTGCCTACAAAAAGAAAACGAGTGGGACCACAAAATCAGACAAGATATAAAGAAAAGAACTGACAGAGATTCAAAATTATAGGCAATATCTGGACAAAACATGAGGCCGAGTTCGAACTTCCAAAGATAATCTGAAAGCAGCTAAACAATAAATATATCTATAACATTTTATAGTCTAAAATTTTATTGATACGAAAATAAAAGGGAATAAATCGGACTTTCCAGTGAAAAGATTTGTGTGTGCGTCAAAAAACTTGCACTAGATTTAATTTTAAACACAAATCCGAGGGTGGGCAAAAGAAAACATTGAACAACAAAACTGAAAAGTTATAAGAGACTCTTGCTGTAGGGAAGATACTAGTCTACAGGCTCCAGGAATAAAATAACCACAATCTGTAAAAGTTCCCATTACTGGAAAGAAAACAAAAAAGCTGGAGAGAATTATGTAGGTGGTAAACCGAGTAGCTTATGAGTAAAATAAATATAATTATTCTGATATGATCATAGAAAAATCAACTTTCTATGACCTGCGACCAGCAGAAGTGTTCTTAGTTGCGCTTACGTGACGTGTGTTGTGTCTGTGCACAGCACTCTAATAACACAGTTGAAAGTGTTGGAAAATGTCCGACAGATTTTAATCACTGCGTACTCCATCAATAAAGCGCCAAAGTCTTAAAAATGAGTGATTCGGACAAAAATTCATCATCATTCAATATAATCGAGAGGAAACGTGGTCAAGTTTACTTTTTAAAGAATACCAATATTATTGACACAAAAAATACACAAACTCACATACCATATGGAACTGCAGCTTAAAGCTTGTCGAGTCAGGAGCATATGCTCAAAAACTCCTTGAAATTGTTGAAGGCCGTCTAGAAACCGACCAAGATGGTATGGTTCTTTTCACACACCAATTTTGTCATGTTGCAGAAGTCAGAAGACGAGCTTATTGCTTAAATATTTCCGAATCTACAACAACACATTCACGACGAAAATTGGTTTTTTATTATTATTTTTTTATGGTATAGGATGGCGAAACGAGCTAAAGGCCCACATGATGTTAAGTGGTTACCTTTGCCCATAACAACTGCAATACCACCTAGGCTGTTACCTAAATGGTACCGCAAGTCGGTTCGCCAAACTGAGACATGAAGGTGGAAAGTCTCATGTGATTGTAATTTCACCGGCACCCGTACCCTTCAGACCGAAACACAGCAATGCAAGCATCACTATTTGGCGGAGAAGTAGGCACGGTGGTAGTACTTCCCCGGACGAGCTCTTTCACAAAGGAGCTCTACTGTGAAAGAATCATCCTGGCACCAAAAAATTAGATTTCTAGGAAAAATAAATAAAAAAGTCTTGGACAAAATTACTAGCGTAACAACAGTGTATAACTCTACGTGGGGAAATCCTCATGGATGCACTCCGCCCGGGGAAGGCGGAGCCAGTGTCGGACTCTTACCGACTAAAACCACACGGTGTTCTTCTTCCAAACATTGGCTGGCCGCGTGGGAAACTTGTATTCATCCAACCATCCTCGGCAGGTCCCGGCTCGCCAGTAGTAGGCGAGCCAAATTACGTAATTATAAATCATCCATACATTAGTTTTAAGATTATAATATGAAATAACAAATAATAACATTGGCCTTCAAAAAAAAAAGTTTCGTTTTTTTCTTGTGATTTTTTTTGTCTGTCTCAAATTGGCGCGTATTTTTTAAATACATCGACAATTTTTCTCTAACAGCTTTTGTTTTTGAGTTACAGCTAACTACCCTATTTACTATTTTTACTTTGATTTGCGTTTTTTATCGGACACTGAAATATATTTTGTTGTTGTTTTTGATATGGCTTCGTCAAGAATATGTAGTGTAGCTTAATCCCGATTGTTTTTGCTATATTTGTGGTGAATATGTATTTGCAAAATATCTAAAACCTATATTGGACTTTGTAAAAACTACGTATCATCAATACTTTAAAATAAAATTGTGTAATCAGGAAAAGTCATGGGTTCCTCATGCATGCATGCATGTTTCTATTGTATGCTAGAAATGTGTGGTATATCTACGGTTATAGTCCAGTGGGAACAGAGATGCAGTAATGTTCATAGCAACCATGATTTGGCGGGAACCTCAAAACCATCATGACGATTGCTACTTCTGCGTTGTGAAAATAAACGAAATTAACCCTGGAAATCGAAATAAGTGGTCAGTGGTCAAGTTTGGCCACTGCGGGAAGAGCTAAAAGTTGGTAACAAAAATGTTTTGCCTTTAGTTAGCCGAGACCGCATCATACTTTCACCACTACATATTAAACTCGGCATAATGAAACAGTTTATGAAGGCGCTTGGAAAAAGTGGCGAATGATTAAATTTTCGGGTCGTTCCTCGTGGTCCCACTACTTTGCCCCACCAGCAGTGGGCCCATGAGGAATACTCTTTGCCGTTCCTTGTGGACCCACTGATGAAATTACTTACCAAAACAGGCTAAATAAAAATACACCTGAGTTAATGGTTAGTTAATTGCATTTTGTTAGAATAATAAGTAGGATTAATAAGTGTTTTAACGAGTTAAATCATCATCATCAGTGACAACCACCACCTACCACGACTTGCTCCCATCTACCCCGGTGCCCCTGTCCCGTTACCGGGGCAGATGGGAAAAAGAGTTTCATCTGCCCCGGAAGCCACGGTGTTGGACCACCATACCCACCAGTGTCACCAGTGTACCCATTGCTGGACTACAAATTAAGCAGTGAATGGACATTCCGGTAATAATACCTAATGCACCTGAGCGAAACTACGAACGACTATGTAGCCTATAGTTTATGTACTCCTAGTACTTTTCTTTGACGCATGGTAGTTTAGTAACGTATAGGTGTTATCCTAAAGGTAAAAGCAGTAGGTACTACATAAACGGTTGAACTTGTGTTTTGTACAAATTGAGCAGCTATTCCGGCGTGAAGTACCTTCTCACCTTACCACTAGATCCAGTTTGAATTAAAGATTTTACTAGTAGATCTAGGTAGTGAGAAAAATTATTCTCAATAGCACCATCATAGATATGAGCAATGTATCTAAGGCTAAATTTGGTAATGTCCTTTATAAGTTCAAGAAAAATGGTATTTGTCATTATCACAAGTTTAAAGTTAGCATGACATTAAGTGGGACGAATGGCAATAATCAAATAATTTATTCGATCTCGTCAGTGGAGATAATGGAAATAAATTAATATTATTTTAATAAATTCCCGTTGGCCCACTGGTGGGGGTAGTGGATACAACAGGAATACACGATATTTTGAGCAGTTTAGCCAGGGTACTTTAGGTGGGTAGTACCATGGGACATATTTTCCACAGTTTACCCGTGGTACTACTGCTTGGTAGTACCATGTTTACATGTTCTACCGTTTATGGTGTACCTACTGCTCTTACCTTTAGGATAACAACTATACGTTACTAAACTACCATGCGTCAAAGAAAAGTACTAGGAGTACATAAACTATAGGCTACATAGTCGTTCGTAGTTTCGCTCAGGTGCATTAGGTATTATTACCGGAATGTCCATTCACTGCTTAATTTGTAGCCCAGCAATGGGTACACTGGTGACACTGGTGGGTATGGTGGTGGTAGGTGGTGGATGTCACTGATGATGATGATTGAACTCGTTAAAACACTTATTAATCCTACTTATTATTCTAAAAAAATGCAATGAACTAACCATTAACTCAGGTGTATTTTTATTTAGCCTGTTTTGGTAAGTAATTTCATCAGTGGGTCCACAAGGAACGGCAAAGAGTATTCCTCATGGGCCCACTGCTGAGTGGGACCACGAGGAATTACATTTCCTCGTGGTCCCACCAGTGGGGCAACGTAGTGGGACCAAGAGGAACGGCAAAGAGTATTCCTTGTGGGCCCACTTCTGAGTGGGACCACGAGGAACAACGTTTCCTCGTGGTCCCACCAGTGGGACAAAGTAGTGGGACCACGAGGAACGACCCAAATTTTCTTTCACGCAAGTTTCCAAAATTAAGTACAGAAAAATTAGAAGCTGTTATTTTTGTTGGGCCTCTAGATTAGGCTCGTCAAAGATCCTAATTTTGTCAAATCAATGACTAAAGTCGAATCCAAAGCTTGGACTTCATTTGTTTTGGTTATGAGTAATTTCCTAGGAAAAAAGAAATCTGACGACCATGTCGAGCTTGTGGAGTCCATGCTATTGAACTTGGAAGAGTTAGGGTGCAACATGAGCATAAAGATTTACTTCTTGCACTCGCATTTAGAGCGTTTTCCACAAAATCTGGGGATTTTAGTGAGGAGCAGGGTGAAAGATTCCATCAGAATCTTCGGAAAATGGAGGACCGTTATCAGTGGTGGTGGGACTCACATATGATGGCAGACTACTTTTGGAGTTTGCAACTAGATCTACCTAAAGTCGGTCATTCAAGGAAATCTTATAAAAGATCATTTGATAGTGTTCAATAGAAATTTTGTTAACATAATGTATTAATTTTCTGTATTTTTTTGTCAAAATAATAAAACTGTATATTTCAAAAAGTATACCTGTTAGCAATCTCCCAGTATTTTTTTCATAGTCAGGGCCATAGAAATACGCAATAACAGAAAAAAAATTGAAACAAAACTTGTGTTGACCAGTGTAATATATTATGTTATATGTTTAATGAACTACAATGAGCAATGGAAACTGGCTCAGGGACGCATTATATGCTGTTTTGTTCAGTAATCCATGAAGGAGCAGTCAATATTCATTCTGCCAGCAATGAGTTACAGGAAGCTTTTAGGGCTGCCTCCCAAGCGGCGCATCAGCGACACAATTCTTTTGCGATGTATAGGTGTAAAGCCATCCACTTGTGCATCTGCAAACATAACTGATGCGCTACAAAAGCGTGGTAACCCCACCACCATCCGAAACGTATGTTGATGGGGTTCAAACGACAGACAGTATGCCTCGATTAAAGTTATTTTTACCTGTTCAGTGCAACGAGCAAACCTACGGGACAGCATATTAGCTCTGACTGACAATGCCCTGCGTTTCTTCTCTACATCCACGTTGTCTATAAGGGCTTCAGTGTTCCGGTGGCTTAGGTACTTGAATTATGGCACTCTCTTGAGAGCACTGCCGTGCACTGCGACGTGCAACTTGCGGGACGGTATCATAATAGCTCATGCATGGCTTTACACCGGACTTGAATACCATCAACTCACTCTTGCTACTCTTGCACTATTATAGATGAGCCCATGGGCCTCCACATAGCACTCACACACTTTTTTCAGGTGTCTAAGGGCAGTGATCGATGGATTCAGCAGTACCATATCGTCGGCGGTATCGTGAAGGACCAGCAACCGTCGAACACTCGTGGAATCTTTCTGGCCCAGCATCCCAGAAATCATACTCCTGAATTGAACACTCTGTCAACAGATAACATTCTTTAACTTCGTCATGAAATATTTGCTCACCAGAAAAAAACGACATGTGAAGCAATAATTAAAAAGGAACTTGGCATTAAAGTTAAACTCGATTCTGAATTATACACAGGATGTATATACAGGTTGGCTGGTTGAGCGAGGGACTTATTAAAGGAGAATGTTCAGTACTTGATTCTCTTCCAATTAATTTTTGTTTTTATTTTCCAATCGATTAACGATTAAATTAAATCAATAACTGTGGATACTATTCCGCGTTTACAAATCAAAGTTTCATGTAGTGAGGTGAGGTGTGCACCTAGCAATATACATCGGTCGCTCTTTCCACCATTTCCACCTTTTGTGCTAGCCAGCTGACCCCTAAACAGTCATAGCTTCATCATCATCATCATTTGAGCCGAAAGACGTCTACAGCTGGACATAGGCCTCCCCCAAAAGGGGGTATATGCCATAATAACTACGCTTGGCAGGCGGGTTGGCGATCACAGAAGCCAGAAGAAATCAGAGATTGCGCGAGCATTTTTTTTTCCTGTACGCGTGGTTTACCGTGGAATATATATATAAAAAACATTCATTATGTGTACGCACTATTTTTGAATATGTCCCTCGTTCACCTAGTCATGCTATATAGGTAATACCGTAAAACACATTTCACCAACACACACACACACCGTGAAAGTAGTTTTTAACGTAAAACAAGTCATAAAAGTAATTAGGTTTGTAATAAAACAGTGAACTACAAAAGGAGCCTACTGTAATAACTTGTCAATGTTAATAATGAATAACCACATAATTTCTATAAATTACGGTTTGACTTAGTGTGGGAAATTAACCACCAGCTATATAGAGAGAAAACAGTAACTGTTAGTGCAGAAAACCCGCACCAACTGCTTCCACTGCATGCAAATAATAATATATTTTACGAACCCTACGAAGTGGTCTCGAATAAATTCGTTTTTCCGATAATGTTTTATCTGTTTTTTTGGGGTGATATTTTACGTGAGTCAGTTGGACGCCGTATGTAGCTAATAATCCTCTTACGTAGTAACCACATCGGCTGGTAGGGCGGGCCGAACGCCTGACCTGACCGACGAACGACAAAAAACGAGGCAATTAATCCTTCGCAATTAGACAGAATGAACCAATGTCAAGTTAAGCGTTCGTGATGATAAATTGTAACACTAACAGTTATAAATACATCATTCAAGTAGCCAGGTGGACCGACGACCTGAATAAGATAACTGGGGTTTTGTGAAGTAACTTGGGAGAGCCCTATGTCCAGTGATGCTATGAAATTTCATCATTATTATGACTTCAAGATTTGAGTAACGCAATTTAATTATTAATTTTTTAAGTGAATTCTTAGTAAATAATACAAATGCCATTGTGATAATAATAATTGAGGACCTAATGTGCCTTGCACTTTTCAATAAATCAGGACTACTGAGCTCGGGAGACTGCCATAAATATATCAAGGAACAGACCACATTCAATATGCTTTTGTGTTGCTTTTGTATACATAGAAAGCTCGTAAGCTCTGCTTTGTGTTTAATTAGAATTAGAGCCGATTATAAACATGGCCATCTAGCGATCAGGGATGCTCAAGATATGGAGGAGGCAAGTTATTATATGCCTACACAAGACCGACAGTCGTTCGTTCAAACTACATACTGTGTTTCTATCTGCAAAGTAGTATCTGTTAGTAATTATATACCGCAGCCTCTTGTGTAGTGTGGCGGTACACATGCTACCTTTTGAGAGTGATATAGCTGTAAGAATATTTTTACTTAATACAAAAGTTTAGCAGTATTGTTAATAACAAATAATATTGCTTAAAAATTATATAGTTTTTGGATTGTAGTATCTGGGTAAAAATAATAATGAGGACATTGGCAATGGACTAACTAGAATATGTAGTCAGTGTTTTGATAAAAACGAGGTTAATAAATATGTGCCTCGTTGGTCTAGTGGTCGCAAGAGCGACTGCTGAGCGTGGGGTTCTGGGTTCAATTCACGGGTCGGGCAAAGTGTTATTGGGTTTTTTCAGTAGGAAATTCTCAGTACCAGTCCGGAGTCTGGATTTGTGCTCGGTTATTGGCAATAGGCTCGCCACCTATTACATGGGACATACAACATAACTGGCGAAATGAGGGTGTACTATACACCTCTGCCTACATACAGGCGTGATGTTATATTATGTAACGTGTGTGAATTTGCGAATGCGTACCGAATGCGAAAGTTACACACACAAGTACTGCTTCTAGGTACCTCATTTCAATAACGACCAGCCACTGGAGGGATAAAGATCATGAGATAGATATTACGAAATAAATTAAATAAATTTCAGATAACAAAAGACCTATGACGGAATACGCGGAGCGCGATTTTTAAGACGCGGGAGCTCCCGAGGCTCCGCCACACATATTTTATGATAAAGTAAATAATGTGTAGATAGATAGAATATACTTTATTGTACACCATGAAAATAGTAGTAAACAGAAACAACGTATAAATTATGGGTACAGCTGTCTTATCGCTAAAAGCGATATCTTCCAGACAACCTTTATCAACTATAATTGTTATAAACTATTTATATAGCTTTTTATCTTTATAAACTATTTATATAGCTTTTTATCTTAGAACGTCAGAGCTTAGGAATAACCTTGGGATAACATAAACGAAAGTTGATTGGTATTTTTGGTTCTACAGTATAACATTGTCGCTAACTAATAACGAATAGACTATTGAAGTCACGTAACTCATAATAACCCATTTTATTAAACCGATAAAACGCTATGAGATAGGTATTACTCAACTATATAATATATAAGGATTCAGATTTAGAATGAGTACTATCGAATATCAACGTAGTACGTAATCATCAGATACGATCAAAATGTAACACTCCATTATACGGATAATGTAGGTACATAAATGATTTCTAGTCGAACTTTATCGTGCACTAGATTTCGATGTGTTTTGTTTTTTATAAAACTGAGTCTTCAGGATGATGAAAATTCGCCTATTAGTATAGACTTTATTTACTATATTAATATGTCGGCGAATTAAACAACATCAATGAAATAAAGACTTACAAGACTTACAAGATGAGCCGTCATCCCACTCAGACCTCTAAGATATTAATACCGTAAACAGCCTGTTGAAGCTGTATTCTTTCAGCATTACATCAGCAGGCATAGCCATAATGTCTTCTTTTATAAGGTCCTCATAGAGTGCCCTCATGGCGATAGCTTTTCATCTTGGACTTCCCACTATTCTGGTCTCACCCTAGCGTTTATTTGCATCTGCACTTGCAGACACAGACAGTATTAAAAGCCCTAAACTCACAGGAAATTTACTACAAACCCGCCTTAAACTTAGAAGCAATTGACTCTTCGGAAGAAGTCTTTCTCAAGGAGCTCTCATCATTTTCCTGCCCCTGGTCCTAAATTATTTGGGGTATGCGTAATATGTCTTCTTCTTCCATTGTCCTCTATCAGCCGTCATTTCATAATTTACTACCTTTTCATCCATATCATTCTTCACGCAATCCATCCATCTTTTCTTTGATCTCCCTCTCTCTCCATGAACATTCGTATTCAGCACTCTCTTAGTAACATGGACACAAGAAGCTCTATCACTATTTCAAATATTCTTCAATAAAGAAACTGGACAAAATGCAGTGTTCCCAGACAATTTATTAAGGATTTATCATAGATATTGCCATAGCTATATTTAAAACCAATAATCTATCGCTAATGGATAAAAAAAACGCACCATTCCGTGAGTGAAAGAATTTGCCGTGAGCTCATTTATCTGTATGCCTACTTATAATATCGGAATGCGTTCGCCAATCCACGTACATACCATTGACCGACGTTGGGCTTTGTGGTACCTATAGAATATGGAATTATGACGAGTTTCAATAAAAGATCTACTACTACACAGAAATACAAGTCCAAACAATATTATTTAACATCTTAAGAAGCTGACAACAGCCAAACACCCCAAATAGGCTTCTTTTAAAAACGTTTTTAGCTGTATCTATTCAGTTTGTGGCAGTGAAAAAAAAAATTTTTATCTTAATCGTATTTTCTAAAACTGTATTGTGCCCAAAACACGTTTTCTTGAAGTTTCTCCGATAGAAAAGAATTATAAACTAACCTCTTAAAACATGCTTTAAAGCAAACAATCTCTATTATTTACCAAATATTATAAATGAAATTAAGGAAACATTTAAGAAAGACAATAATCTAAAACACTGTTGTTTCTGTTTTTCAAATAAGCTTTTAGATTTTTATTAAAAAAAAATTTGTTAATTTTCATTCAAGTTGAGCGACGCATCCGACGTCCCTCCGCTCGTTGCCTCTCTTTCTTTTCTGTATAAAACGACAGTGACCGCAGAGGTCTGATTTTTTAGGTGTTGTCAGCGTCTTAAGCATTCTAGACAAGTTTTGAACATTTTTATATACATAATAGATTGCATTTAAATAAAAACCTAATTTAAAAAAAGTAAAAACCGACTTCAAAAAGGGTAAAATAATTTGTGGGAAACAGTTTAGGAAGTAGGTCGGTTTTTACTTTTTTTTTAGTTTATTTTATTTTTCTTTTTTGAGTGGCACTAACAATAGAAAGACAAGTGATTACTGCAATCCCGGATGATTTGATATTATCCATTGAAGAGTTCCCTTCTTTATCTCCGAAGGTCTTCATCAGATCTTCACCAAATGATACTTTCTGAATGCAAATGCTTGACTTGTTGATGAAAATACCAAAATAGCTATACATATTATATATGCCTATAATATTTGAGGAGTTCCCTCAATTCCATATGGATCCCATTATAAAAACTGGGTTTTGACCAATTAAAAAATTCCAAGTATGCAATTTCGAAAAAAAATATTTTTCCAAATCGGCATAAATGACGAAATTCTGAAGTAACATACATAAAAAGAATTAAAATACAGTCGAATTGAGAACAACCTCCTTTTTTGAAGTCGGTTAAAAATATACATCACTTTGGTTTGGAGTAGGTTTTTTATGTTTTTCACTTCAGATAACCTACCCTAACCTTAACATTATAAGTAATGTAATGTTAATCACAATTTATTATTCCATCCAATAATATAATACAAATCCCATCTCATCCCACCTCCCTATAATATTATAATTGTGAAACTTTGTTTGTGAATCCGAATTTAATTAATTATCTCTTGCTTTAAAGGTAAGAAAGCATCACATTACAAAATATATCTTCTAAATAAAAAACAAACAGTAAATATAATTACTCGCTCACAATGACTAAACCACAGAAATAGATAAAATGGAAAAGTGGGCAGGGCGCGCGTGCAAACACTCTGCATCATAGTGCAGGGCATTTCAAACCTTTCTCAGTACGCCTTATGACTTGTTTCTGTAAATACTGTAACAAAAACCCGCAAAAACGCCTTATTGTACCGTTTCTAACTGCAGAAACAAAAGCTGTAAAGTACATTTGATTAAAGTTAATTTTAAAAAAATATAACTTTAATATGTAAGGCGTAGTTTGTTCGAAAGTTGCCACGCATGAGTCGCAAGTAAAGTAAAATTGTGATTACAACCATTCTACCAGGCCCCTCAGAAAGTATTGCGAAAAAAAGTTTTTATATATGGGAGACTGGCCAGTTATAATGTTTTTCGAAAATATGATTATTTATAAGTAAAAATAAGTAAGTTCCAATTTCAAAATTTCCCTCCACATTTTTTGCGAGTTAATTCAAAGTATTGTGTCTCACTGAAATATGGATCTGCGCCGGGAACATTTTAGAGCTATGATTTTATACGATTTCAAGTGTCGCCTGAAACCGGATGAATCGTACGATAGACTTCAAATGGCATTCATGGATGAAGACCCTTCCAAGGCAACCGTGTATCGTTGGTATAACGAATTCAAGCGCGGTCGACCAACTTTGGGGGATGACGAAAGAAGCGGTCGCCCTTTGACGGCTGTTACCGAAGAAAACGTGCTAGCAGTGAAAAATGTAATCCAAGACAATAGGCGAATTACATATCAGGAGATTCAACACATATTGAAGATTGGATCGGGAAGCGTTCACGAGATTCTACACAGCCATCTTCGCGTGAGGAGGATAGTATCACGCTGAGTGCCGCACAACCTCACCGATGCTCAGAAGCAGGCCCGGGTGGAATGGTGCCGTGATATGCTTAACAAATTTGAAGCAGGCTCGTCTCGGCGTGTTTACGACATCGTTACAGGTGATGAGTCCTGGATTTATCAATACGACCCAGAAACCAAGCGCCAGTCGACTGTTTGGGTGTTTCAAAATGAGCCAACGCCTACCAAAGTGAAGCGATCTAGAAGCGGGGGTAAGATTTTGATCGCTAGCTTTTTTAATTTGACTGGCCACTTGGTATCAATTCCCTTACGGGATCAAAGAAGCATTAATGCCGAATGGTATACTACCAAATGTTTGCCAGAAGTTTTCTCTGTTATAAGCAACAAGCGACCAAACACAGGGCTCCGCGGGCTACTGCTCCACCACGACAATGCACCTACGCACACCGCACTCAAAACGAGGGACTTCCTGGACAGCACGCCAGTCAAACTCCTGGGTCACCCTCCTTACAGCCCTGATCTAGCACCGTGTGACTTCTTTTTATTCCCAAAAATAAAAAATCAGCTCAAAGGGATACAATTTTCGTCGCCGGAAGATGCGCTGGCTGCGTTCGAGCAGGCTGTAAACGAGGTGTCTGCGGCGGACTGGAAAAAGTGTTTTGAAAACTGGTTTAGGCGCATGAATCTTTGTATAGAGGCTGGTGGAAAGTACTTTGAAAAGATTTGATAAAAATATATGTACGTATAGAACAATTTTTTTTAGTTTCGCAAAACTTTCTGAGTGTCCCACGTATCTCTATCTATTTCTGTGGACTAAACGAAGTTTCTAGACTTTAAAGCCTATTATTAAGTTTTTTATTTTTACTAAAACATCACATCATTCGTTCGTTGTTTTATAACGTTGTCCATTTGTAGTGATAGCAAGAAGGTACCGGGTAAAAGCAACGTGCAAAATTCACTATTTTTTACGGTTTTCGGTTAAAGCTGGACGTAGTATTCCGTGCCTATTCCTTAGTTTTCGGTTCACGAAGACGGAAAACATAAAATGTTGCATTATGATACCATTAAACATTGGGTTACTAAAATTATTAGGTTGCTGACCACAATTGTGCTGAATGCTGTACACAAAGATGTGGTGTGAAGAAAGTTTTAACGACCGTGGGCTGGCAGTCGTTCCCGACTTTCCCGCTTATACAAAGTTATCAGCGAAATACAACTTAGTCATAAGCATAATGTTACTAACCAAAATTTCTGAAACGCTACCCGAACGGGTCAAGGACCCGAAATGTCCTTTTACTCCTTAAGTAGCTAGCGTTGTTACTTGTTACCACTTTCGATTCGTCACGAAGGCGCGTGATAAAGCATAGCTTGACTGTAATACACCCTATCATGTGAGTTACTTGAAAAATTGGTTTAATACCTAAGGTTAGTAAGGCTGACAGTTAAATACAGGTTCGCGTGTAAGCCGTCGCGTGAGCACTCGATCGCGTATGCAAATACAAGTTCTGCGCGTTAAAGCAACTCGTGGAGGCAAAAAATCGGATTTCAATACTTTTTTCCAGTATTAAAGTTTAATTACATAAACATTGCACGTTATATGTTTTATGTTTATTAGCGATATTGCATGATAACCTACTTTATGGTTAAAATAATAACAACCAGTAATGATGTTATATTTTATTTTTACAATGATTTATAGTATAAAATCGTTAGTCGTGTTTTTCGGCGCAAACGTTTTTAATGTTGGATTCTCATATATTGTCGATAGTTTATATTGCTTCCGCGAGGAAAACTTCAGTCGCTGGATTACTTCCGGAATTTTTTTATTATAAATTTAAAGGTACGATACCGCTTTGGTCGGCAGCATTCACACCTTAACTGTTTCCATAATTACATTCAAAAAGCTGAAATAAAAGTCATGTCTCTGATGTGTATAATTAGGGTATTGTCTTCATTTGATTCTAAAATTGGCTGATAACACAACAATGTCATATTGTTATCGGGTCTATAATATTAAAGTTAGTTGCTTGTATGGTATGAAAATATCCCTATCGGACTAACAATGTCCGCATCAACAAATAAAACGTATTTTTGTTCAACTGTGTGATCTTCCCAATGAAAGTAAGATAGATACGTAAACAGTTCTAATATCGAACATAAACGAGTGCATAAAGTAAACACAGCAGATCAAGCATATATAATTAGCCAAATTGATATATTTTTAATTAAAATTAAATATGTATATTAAAGTAGATATTTGATTATTATGTCAAATAGGCTGATTTAAAAATCTTCTTGTGCAAGTCCGCACGTTAGTAGTAACCATTTGACCTTGACCGTGTCTTTATTTCGTAAGGGTAGTTTTCGAAATTCAAGTGTACATCAGTATGTTTGGTCGACTGTACTGTACCTATGTATGAATCCAAAATATTTATAATGTACGTTTCTGATTATTTGAATAAAAGATAAACTCGTGTTTTGATTTAAATTTTTATCTGTTATAAAAATCTATTATCATTCCAGCCGAAAAACGTCCACTGCTGGACAAAGGCCTCCCCCTAATGGTAATATGCCATAATCGCCACGCTTGGCAGGCGGGCTGGATGAAAATCTTTAGGAAAGCCTATTTCCAGCGATAACATCTCTGCAGCCTAAATTTGAAGTATTTTATTTAAAATAATATTTTTAAAGATTTTGTAGGACTTAAGTTTCATTAATAAGTTTGATTTGCAGATATTACCTTTTTATGTGGTACCTAAGCGTCAACTACCTACGCACTACTCGCTTAATGTCAATATTGAATATAACATGAACGAGCTCGAGGTTATGCAATTACTAATATGTACCGCAAATGGATTAAGCTATGTTCTTCGTAATGAAATTGCTATTCTTATCAAATGGCTGAAAAAAGTAAAGTTACGCAAGTAAGAGCCCGCAGATTTTTAATTACTTAGGCAAAAGGCGCCTCAGAATTGTTAATAAGATTTAAATTCGGTATCTACCAACCAAGATTAAATAACTTTACTTAAACTTAATTAAACGTAATTAAATATATGTATATGGCTAAATATATAATGAAGTTGGTGAAAGACTTGGGAAGAAGACTCAATGCATACCAATAACAACACACACAAACCAATAATTCTTATTTTTTTTCATGTATCTGGTCTGCTCAACGTTCGTATGTCATTGCAGGGATCCAGCAGTCAGGTATAATACCTGGCACTTGCTGAGCTGGACACCCATTTGGTACAAAGTGCGACAGATATCACACTTATTCATGCAAAGACTGCAAGATAATATAAAAAAGTCACTGTTTTCTTCAAAGATTTTCAAGATCCTTTTTTATGTTTTTTTGTGAAGTTATGTCTTTGTATTGTCTTTTTACTTGTATATCTTGGGTCTTGTTTTACACTAATAAAGGTTTTATCTATCTATCTAATTGAAAAATGAATTCAATATAAAATGTATGTAGGTTTACAAAATACTGTGTAAATACGTCATAATATTTAAGCTTGCCCCTATTCCCCTAATTCTTCTCATTCTGAGAAGAAGCCCGTGCCGAGCAGTGGGACGATAATGGGCTGGTTACATTTGTTTGCCTGTTTCCTTTATTAAGGATTTCCAATATTCCATACCAAAATAATATTAAATTAAATTAAAGAAAATAAAAAAATTGGTATTTGCCAAAGTACTTAATTAGAGCTTATGCATGGATTTACTGTATTTGTAATTTCACTTTTAAGTCTAATGACTTAAAAGTGACATTACAAATAACGCGTGGCAAGCGACGTCATCCGTTCCTAACATACTGTGTTATGACTCTAATTACTATATCTAAATACTATAATTAAATTAACAACCAGAATCTTGAATTGCCTCGAATAGTTGTTTATCTGAATCTGTTCCTTAAGGATTTGGCCCATGATGTGCGGCTGTTTTCGCCACATTTACTTATTCTACCGACGCAGTAAAGGAAAAGTGTTGGGTGCATACAGACGTATAGCAAATTATAATGTATATATTTTCTGAATAACTTTAGCAAAACATCCCTTAGTTTTATGTACCTGATGAATTGGTTTTAATAGATTAAGGCATTTTAGTGTAGGAGGATTACGAAAATACGGTAAAAACTAAAAAATATTGATTATATTTTACCCCAATTATTAGGTACTTCCACATAATTAATGTATGTATAATTTAGCTACTTGTGTTTACAGAGAAAAGGCCAAAAAGTCTTCCATGTGAGTTATCATCATCATCATCCTTATCCTCAGCCTATATTAGTCCACTGCTGGACATAGGCCTCTCCAATGGCACGCCACTGACATCGATCCTCAGCCACTCGCATTCAGTTGCTACCAGCCACCTTGCCAATATCATCGCTCCACCGAGCCCGACAGCGTCCTACCCTACGTTTATTGAACCCGAACCGCGAATCGAACCGGGTTCTTGAGTGGAGACCGCGAATCAGTGACTTATCAATAATTACTTAATTAACAGAAGGTGAGTGCAAAATATATAGAGTGAGATTATCCGGAGAAGAACCGGAGTGACCGATATAGCTTGGATCAGTAAGCTGAAGTGGCAGTGGACTGGGCATGTCTGTCCAAGGTCCGGCTGTTGTAGCAGACAAGTCCTTGAGTGGAGACCGCGAATCGACAAACGCAAGTAGAGCGCCCCCCAGTCAGGTGGACCGACGACTTGAAGAAGGTAGGTGGGGCGGCTGGATGCGGAAGGCGGAGGACCGAGTATTGTGGCGCATCTTGGAAAAGGCCTTTGTCCAGTAGTGGACTGCGACAGTCTCAGTTGATGAAGTGGAAATTATACAAAAATGTATCCACTTCACTATAACAACCAATTTTATTACAAGACCGTTAAACAGAGTTTTTATAGTTTAATGGGTGGGAAAGTATCTACAAAGTGTCAGTTGAATTTATGGACATTCATTTTTAATTGCTCTTAAAGGCTTCTTTGAAAGGTAACAGTTTTATCAGTTAAATATCAGAAATAAATATTTGAATTCTAATTTAAAGCATCGTTTTCACGCGGTAACACAAAAAATATGATATGTGATAGTACCTAATACAATAATGTTGTTATACGTCGTAAATCTAATGCATTCCATTTTATTGCCCCGCCGAGATTTACGATCGTCTCAGCTTATCGAGGAACTGTACTAAACTTTTACGTGAACGGGGCACATTTAGTTAGAATAAGTTAGTAAATAATGTTGGTGGAGGCTGCGGATGCTGGTAGTACTCACGCGACATGGTTGGCTTGCGGTAGGAAGGCGGCCGCGAGCGCCAGCAGGAGCGGCGCGGAGCGGGGGCGGGCGCCGCTCATGACGCTTGCGGGAGTCGCATGGGAGCTGGCGCGTGTATGTGCGGCCGCGCTCGCTCGCTCGCCGCTCGTCGCCGGTGTCGCGAGGCGGACTGGCTGCTCTCCTGTCCGGCGGCGGCGTGGTGCTCGAATGCTCCCGCCGCCGCGCCGCTATCGATCGAGGCAGGCGTGACCCGGGCCGGCACCGCCTGTCGCTCCAGCTATCGACCGTCGCGCCGCCGCAGCCGATGCGACGCGTACTCACCTCCTAATTACTACACAACCGGACTCCTTCGCATTAAAACTTCAAACATGCGCGCGACACCACGGAAAATAAATATCACATGATTTTACGGACTTGTAAATTTTCTAACTTTAATTTCAAAACCGTTTGCGAGGTGCATTAAACAAAGTGATAGTTCAACTTTTAATACACACCTGGGCTCGTGGGCTCCTAATTAAAAACTTTGTTAAAACTTAAGTAAATGATTTTTTTTATTAAGAATAACGTACTCGCAACATTTTGGAGCGCATCAAGTGAAACAATTGACGAAGCAGGATCTCGAATTACAAATAGTTTTACTTCTTCGTTCATGTTTTAAATCGCAACTAATTGGTACCTACCTAAATATTATGTAGTATACATGTTGTGTTCTCTGTAATTTGTCCTGATGCCTTTTTCATAAATGTATATTTTATGTGTGTGGCAAAAGAAATGGTTTAAATAATAATAATAAAATCAAGATTCATCCATATAAGTTCAAAACAACAGATTTAAGAATTTAACTGACTTTTTAGCCGTTTGCTCATTATGGAAGTGTTAGGATATAACATTTACCTAGTTGGAAATCTGTAGTCCCTACCTACCCCAATGGAAAGCAGGCGTGGTAGTATAATGTACTATGTATGTTTGTTGAAAAATTCATTAAACCTAAGTTGTAACATTTAGTTGAACTATCGAGTATTTGTGTATAGTTTAATTATAGTATTTTACAACTATCTACATATCTAAATAATGCTAAGAAAACTGCTTAAACGGAATGGTACTCATATATTTAATTTAAGAAATACAAAACATTACTGTTAATATTAACTTTCGCAAAATCCGAATCACGCCCGCCATTGTAAGCTGATATCAAGATACAAGCGGGACTATCTCAAACAATATAAATTAGCTAGAAAACTAACTCTCTTTATAGCCCCAATGATTCAACTGCGTAATAAGAATTCGAGTATAACGCGTACTTGTACTTCGTACGTTCTGCTTCTTCAATATTCTATGACAATTTCGGCGCACACCACAACCCGGCTTTTCATTCCGAGTGACGTCACGAAAATTTCACATGCCTTGCCAACGTTTGTTAGTTGTTTTTTGCCGCCTGTCAACATTTATAACGACTTAAGTCTTTCACAGTTTTGATAGAACTGTGCCATGATTGGATAAAATAAAAGCGTTTTAAATGAACCGAAATTCAATTTATGTTGGGTATAGGAATAAAATACAACTAGAAAAAAACGTTTTCATCGGTCACATAAACCCTTTATCAGAAATTAAACAAGGCGCTTATTGATATTATCCTTTTCATGGGGTGCAAATATATGTACGTGTGTGCGTGTATTTGTTTATCTCTACGCTACGCTTCCAGGGTGGTATACCGCGGAGGTGCCTGCCCTACATTTTCTACTACCCATATCTCGGCGACACAATATCAGCTTATTTGTGTAGGATGTCAAAAGCTCGTGAAAACACTTCCTTTCTTCCGTGTTTATCATATTTTATGCTCTACATATTAGAATCCTTCTCTAGGAATTGCGCATACCTACTGTGTTTAGATAATAATTCAAATTTCATAATTTGTATTTGAATATGAATGTAATTAGGTATCTGTTTGTTCATTTTGTTTTATTCATAAAGGGCTTGCTTTTGGCCGCCACCTTAAGCGATGATACAGTCGACGATTTATCTTGTGGTGGTGATCCTATTTTTACGGCATACGTTAGATATTTATATTATGTTGTAGATTATTAGGTACATCTACAATCTCTCGTGTAACAAGACTATCCTGCAGTTGCAGAAAGGACTGATGGCTATTGAAAATTGGAACAGACGAGTCCTTGAGTGGAGACTGGAGACCGCAAATCAGCAAACTTAGAAAAAGACGCTCCCCAGACAAATAGACTGACGACCTAAAGAAGGTAGCTGGGATGGACTAGTAATCAAATGGAAGCTGCATTTCCTCAATTTATTCTGATTGGGACTACAGTTCCGAACACTTAAAGTCAAAATACTTTGCTAGTAAGTGGTTAAGCTCAAACATAATTGCTGATATTGGACTCATTGCAACGTCAACGTCAACGTTCCTTTGTTTAGTAACCTAACCTTGTTACCTTGTTGTTGGTGCATCCTCATCTTAGTAATCTTGCACATCGTGATTGCGCTGACCTAAAGTAATCTATGTCACTTACTGCTGTGCGCCTAGTGCCTAAAAACCTGCACGAGGGACAATCTCTACGCAATGCCATTGATGTGGCCACATTTTACTCAAAGGGATAATGGGAATTCGTGGTAACACCACCGTCTCTCCTTTGGCTCCTCTTATCTTAATGCTGGCCAGCACAATATGCCTTTTCAGCCCTGTGATGCGTAACCTAGAGCTATTGCACAACCTTGGTGCATCCAGGTTACGCGTGACAGGTACACAGACTAGTGTTGAGTAGAACTTACAAGAGCCACTACTCTTGTCCTGCACAAGAGAGAAAATTTAAAAAATTAAGAAATACCTTGGCACTTTGACGCAGAGTCAAGTTTTGGCAAAGTCGTCTAACTGGCTCAGGTGGTAAAACGCAGTCGAGTCGAGGGTGGTGTCCGCAGAAAATGGGCCACCATAAAGTAAATACGCTCACAATTAGGGAAGAGCACTGCAGGAATGTAACTATCGGGTGTCTCTCTAAGCTTAATATTTGCCATGCCGCTTCGTTGTTGCTCACATATCGGCCCGGTAATATAAACATGATAAATATTAATATTGCTCTGTTCATGTAAAATAAATATTGCTTGGTCACTGCCCTTTTTTATGTACTTGCAAATGTACTTTATTGCCTGGACCGGGATAGAAAACTCCATATCGATGTAGGTATTAAATATTTTTGACAGAAGAGGTGAGTATGGGACAACCTAGCTGTTGTCAACTAGGGGTGCTGGCCAGAAAACCTCCACGTGTGTCTGACGGCTGCTTGTCCTTCTGGACACGTCTAGAGGGAACGGCAGTTGTTAGGCCGGTACATCCTGGGCACGAACAATTAGTCTCCTTTGGACCGGGGGACCTTATTGCCTGTGCCGAATATTCTGGCACGGGCGGGGCCCGATGTGGGCCAATGGGAAGTTGCTCCACGTGTCCCTCTGAAAAAGCAGAGGGCACTGTGGAGGAGCAGGGGCGGGCCCGGTGTGCACTCACCCTGCCACTGGGCAGGCAGTGGGGGGACTTTCCTTCCCTGCTCCCTTCGGTCTCGTAATCCCAGGAGTGCCTGCTGAGTAGTGTTCTCGCGCCTCTTGGGACCGAGGGTCTTGGCTTTACCGCCCGGACCGCGAGAAAGAACACCTCTATAAAAATTACAGGAAGATAGGTCTGCAAGCAGCAGACTCGGGGTAGGCTGCTGCCCGACCAGCAGCTGGCGTAGTTGGTGCAGCTGGTAAAGGCCCGTGAGATGAGGTGGCGTGCAGTGATCCGTGTGCGCCACAGAGGAGGGTGCGGCCGTCGTTAGGCCGCACGGTGAGAAGGGGCTCGCCTGCTTGTGGAGAGCCGGGACCTGTCGAGGGTGGTTGTGTGAATACTCGCGGGTCCCCACGCCCCCGGCTAAGGTAGTTGAAGGAACACCGTGGTGGTTTTAGTCTGTAAGAGTCCGACACTGGCTCCGCCTACCCCGGGTGGAGTGCAACCACGAGGATTTCCCCACGGAAAAAAAAAAGCTGTGTTCTTGTGACCTCTCATTTTAATTGTCATTAAAATGAGACATAAAACATAGTCGGATAGTGCAGAGTATCTTAAATCAGTGCATGTCAGCAATCCTGGCGAGGGAATCGTCATGCCTGCGCCAGACGATGTCCCTCAGGGTGGTGGGGTTGACGCCAGTGACCACAGCCAACACCTCGGCAGCTCGGCACGCTGTCAGCATGGATAACCACGACGACGACGACGACGTCTGTGGTCTACTGGTTTGAGTGACGGACTGCTGATCACGAGATCGTGGGTTCGATTCCCACAGGACACAAATATATGTGTGAAGAACATAAGTGTTTGTGTTGGTCTGGGTGTTTCTTTGTGTATTTATAAGTATTTATTTACAAAAAAAAGCACATAAGTATTATATCCATTGTCTAGTACCCACAGTACAAGCTCTGCTTAGTTTGGGACTAGATATAAGTGCTGGTGTAAAAATGTATTTTATTATTACTATTATAACCATCTTGCAGCTTTCCTCAGGCATTTTTAGACGGCCGTTTTGAATTCATGCGTCAAAACATTATTGTCATGAAGGACTTGCAGTATATATAGTACAATCGCCCGTTGTTTCCCGGAATAATTTGACACTGTCTATCAGTCTCCGCGTCTTTGACCTCCTAGAATAATTAAGTGAGCTTGTGTGGCTGACCGGTTTAGCAGAGGTAGCCGTCATCTTTCTGCCCTGGCCCCATATTACTTGGGGTCGGCGCAATACGTCTTCTTGCATTTTTGTCTATCAGCCGTCATCTCGTCATCTCATCATTTCATCATTATCTCATCATTTACTCCTTTTTAATCCATATCGTTCTTTACGCAATCCATCTATCTTTTATTTAATCTCCAGCTCCCTCTGCATCATGAACATTCATATACATCACTCTCTTAGTAATTTGCGTTTCATCCCTCCTCAATACCAACCCAAACGATTTCCTTTCAACTTATCTATTACCGACGCCACTTTCAAACTACATTTGATATAGCTGTATCTCTGCTACATGCGATCTTCTTTCATCCCTCTTCTTCATGGCCCAGCATTCCGATCCATACAGAACGACAGGTCTTAAAACGGATTTTTAAATTGTATCCTTTTAATTGAGAGGCATCCGTGGATCACAATGTTGCTTAACTGGGGGTGGCAGAGACTACGGTGAGTTTTACGTTTGGGTAATCTTGATATTGTATCTCTTAATATCTTAATTGCTTCAAAAGTGTTTGAAAATCGATGCAGTGCTTTTAGTGATGTGACTAAAATCTGATGTTTTTACAATTTATAGAATATTGCACAAAATGCCTATAAAATAATGCATGAATAGTAATGCAGTTTACTGCTGTAAGCAAAAGCTTCTCACGTGTTTTACTTTGCGGAATGAGTATTTAATTTAGGTGCTTCGGTGGAAAATTGCAGGCCGTGAGTTCTTGAGTGGTTACAATTGTGGCTACGCTTATTTACTGCAACGATGCGACTCCTACTTCTTTCAGAGAATGTCAAACAAAGTTTAAAGTATGCAGTTACGTTTGATGGGAATGAAATTCAAACATAAATAATTTGAAAATTTAGATACCGACAATGGAATTGAATTTGTTAATAGTGACCGAACCGCTTATTTTTCTTCTCAGGGTATAGTTCACCAAACCACAATACCGTACTCTCTGCAGTCCACAACAAAATGGTGTGACTGGATATGACAGTGGTAACACGTCTATTCGAAAACCACCCTTACTGCTTACGAAATAAAGATGCTGCTAATGTCAAAGTGTTACCACCGACGTGCGGTCGACCGTACTATACGTTGGATTGTGGAAAAATATGCGCATATGCTTAGTGACTAAATATACTGGGAAGATGATTTAAAGACTGATGTTTATTTAATAAATCAGTGCTGTGCATACCTACATGCACAGCAAATACTGAGCTGGATCCCTTGCTACACATATTATGTTGTATACATGTTGTGTTCTCTGTAATTTTTCCTATTACCTTTTCATGTAATATGTATATTTTATGTGTGCGAAGCAAAATTAATGGTTTAATAAATAGGTCTTCTCATCGTGTTTTAAACTGTGAAATCTCTTATAATAATAATAATAATAAATTTATTTAATTCAAAAACACTGGTACAAATGTTACAGTTTAACAGCGGTTTTCAAACTAGGCAAGCCTGTATCTTGAAAACCTGGGTTGAGTATCACTTACATGAAAAAAACATCATTATAAATAAAAGAGGACAAACATTGGCACATGGCCTTGAAATAATTGATTAAACTTAAACTTAAACTTCGAAACTAAAGTCGTATCTATTAAACACAAAAAAAGGAAATTAACATAGTTATCCACTAAATAATTAAAGAAAATGAAATCAAATGGAAATCAATCAAATCAAACATTCAAAGTAAAAACAAAACAATAAAATTAAAAGGAATCAGCATTATTATAGGTAATCCAATAAAAGATTACAGAAAAATAAAATATATAAAAAAATTATAAGATCAACTCAATCATTCTAAACAAAATCAATTTTAGAGTACCTCTCAATAAAATTAATGGGAAACTAACATTCTTAAACTAGGTAAGTAATTAGTTCAATAAAGTCAAAGTATAAACAAAACAAAAAAATTATAAAAAAATAATAATAAAAAAAAATTTGAACTTTGCATTTAATTTTGCACTATGATTACACTCGTATGTTCGTTTGTGTGTCTGGAATATGTATGTGTGGAAGGTGCGTGTTTGTGTGAAGTGTGCGTGTATGGTATTTTGTATGTGTTCGTGTGTGAATATTTTGAAGTTGTGATGGTTATGCTTTATATTGTGAGTATTTTTTCCGATTCGTCGTACGAGAGACTGAGCAACCACTTTTTAACCGACGAAAAAAAGGAGGAGGTTCTCAATTCGACGCGTATATATATATTTTTTTTTTATTTTTTTATTTTTTATGTATGACCACGCATAACTTTTTACAGAGTGGTCCGATTTTGATGATTCTTTTTTTTATAGATAGGGTATATCTCGAAGTTGGTCCCATTTAAATTTCAAAATCAAAATCCACCCCTAAGGGTAGTAAAACAGGGTTTGAGTGTTTATTCACCCACTGAATTCTTATTTGTTGACCGATTCTGTTGAAACTTGACACACATAAATATAGTTCTAGACACTACGACATAATGGAGACCTGGAGTTAGATTTTAACCACAAAAAATTGAAAAATAAAACTTTTTAACAAAAAATTGAACCGACGAAAGCAGAAACTGAAAAGCGAAAAATAACTAATTATGAGTCGGCGCCAAACAACCAATCAACGAAGATCATTAAATTACTTTAAATAAATCATAAAAACAACGTCACATCAAATACAACGTGAAATTTTCAACGATAAACAAAAACTTTCCAAAAATGCGTTCTCCGCTCGGCCACTTGCAACTTACACGCACTTTGCTTGTTAAAAGTTCGTTTGGCGCCGACTCATAATTAGTTATTTTTCGCTTTTCAGTTTCTGCTTTCGTCGGTTAAATTTTTTGTTAAAAAGTTTTTTGACAACCGTTTTGCATGATGAAAAATTGAGATCTTTTATATTAAAAGATATGATGCTGCTGACCTTGTTATAGACAAATATGTGAAGGAAGGATGGGCAACGTCTGGCTAGGAGAGAGGTGGTTCGGGGTTGAGGAATTTTGAACATACGTTTTGATCTTATTGTATTGTAGTCAGATCTTTTTTTTAAACTATTGTGACTATGTAGACAGGCATTAAGGATGAATAACTGTCGGACACGGAGAACAGCAAATTCTTTGTATAATAGATCTGTAGGGTAGAAAAATGGTTTTTTTTGAAGAACTTTAATGACAGCCCTCTGAGCTCGTTCGAGCTCAATCAGGGTCGTTTTGCCAGCTCCACCCCAAATTGATATGCCGTATTGGGTTAGGGATTGGCATATTGCGAAATACACCGTGCGCAATGTGTCCTTTGGAGTACAGTCTCTCAGCTTCTTCATAACGTAAATAAGCTTTCTCACTCGGCCAGAAAGAAGTTTAATGTGTTCTTTAAACGATAAATTTTCATCTATAAGTAAGCCTAGATATCTAATAGATTTTGTACGGCATATACTTTCGCATGGACAGTCTCCGAGTAAGGTATTGAAATGGTTCTGGCAGGTGTGAAATCTTAATCTAAGGTCATTAGGAGGACGAGATGTGCGTGTTTTGGAAAATGTTATGAGTTTGGTTTTCTTGATGTTAAGTGTCAGTAAGTTCCTGTCGAGTGTCTGTGCTACAGTTGCTAGGCCGTCTTCCGCAAGGCAGTAGACCTGCTCCCAGGTTTTGGCATGAAAAGTGATAACAGTATCGTCTGCATAAGAGATAAGTTCCGCATTAGGAAGGGTGAGGTTTAGGATGTCATTCATATATACAGTAAATAAGGTTGGACCGAGTAAACTACCTTGCGGGATTCCAAAATTAATAGGAAGAAGTCCACTTGAATGGTCACCTGATTTGACATATTGCTTACGATTGGTGAGATAACTGTGAAGCCACTCAAGTGGTTTGCCTCTTATTCCTACGGCTTCTAATTTCTTTAATAGGAGGTCGGTTGAAATTGTGTCGAATGCTTTGGCTAAGTCTAAGAAGACCGCCATGCATCGTTCACCTTTTTCTATTATTGTAGAGACAGAGTTTGTTAACAAAACAGCTGCGTCCTCTGTTGATTTGCCTTTTCTAAAACCGAACTGTCTTTCAGATATCATATTGTTTTTTTCTAGAAAATTTACCAGACGGGTATTTACTACCTTTTATGAAATGTGCCATGGTACAAAACCAAGCTGAAGCCATCTTAAGGTTTATCGTTTTAGAGCCCACCTTCAAGTGACTTCTTGTTAAAGAAGAAAGTTAGATAAAGCTAATGAAAACATTTTTGATGGATATTCAGATGATCCTTTTTTTTGGAACGTAGTTCCTTATCGCGCGTTGTGAAAGGGGGCTAGACGGAAAAAAAAATTTTTTTGTTAATAATATAGGATGGCGAAACGAGCTAAAGGCCCACCTGATGTTAAGTGGCTACCTTTGCCCATAACAACAGCAATACCGAATCGAAAGGAACTTCGTTCCATCCGGGTGTCCCTTGACACCTCACAACTTATTTTTTTTGCCTTGGGGTAATCCTCATGGACGCACTCCGCCCGAGGTAGGCGGAGCCAGTGTCGGACTCTTACCGACTAAAACCACCACGGTGTTCCTTCAACTACCTTAGCTGGGGGCGTGGGAACCCGTGAGTATTCACACAACCACCCCCGACAGGCACCGGCCCGCCTCAAACAGGCGAGCCCCTTCTACCCGTGCGGCCTAACGACGGCCGCACCGTCCTCGATGGCGCACACGGAACACTGCACGCCACCTCACCTCATGGGCCTTTACCAGCTGCGCCAACTACGTCGGCTGTGCCAGCTACGCCAGCTGCTGGTCGGGCAGCAAACTACCCCGAGTCTGCTGCTCGCAGACCCTACCTCCCGTAATTTTTAACCGACTTCATTTATAGAGGTTTTCCTCCTCGCGGTCCGGGCTTTGAAGCCAAGACCCTCGGTCTCAAGAGGCGCGAGAACACTACTCAGCAGGCACTCCTGGGGTTACGAGATCGACGGGGGCAGGGAAAGACAGTCCCCCCGCTGCCTGCCCATTGGCAGGGTGAGTGCACACCGGGCCCGTCCCTGCTCCTCCACTGTGCCCTCTGTTGGCAACAGAGGCTAAGTAGCATCCGCGCGGATTACATGATCTGCGAGGTTATTTTTTCATTTTATTTGTTCAGTGGTATACATAACAAAAACATTCTAAAGATGTAAATTTTTTTTTCATGTATGTACACCGATTTCTCCGAGATTTGTGGGCCGATTTACGTGGTTGTTTTTTTAATTGGTAGAGGAATCCCGCGCGGTGGCCCCACACAAATTTTATTGACTTAGGTTGAGTACTTTTTTAACCAGCTTCAATAAATCAGTTTGTTTTAGCTTCGCCTATCTAGATGATCTGCTCATTGGTTTGTTTTTCTGAGAAATCTTGGCCGATAGTGATTGAACGTTTGGAAGAACATGAACGAGACTTTGTCCAGCAGTGGGATAGCAAAGGTTAATAAAAAATATATTCTCAAATTGGTTTTATAAACATTTATGAATCAACCCTCGCAATTATCAACTAAAAACTATGAAATAAAAACTTTTTAACAAAAAATAAAACCGACTTCAAAAACCTTAACTAAAAAGTAAAAAATAATCTTTGTATGTATTTTAAAATCTTATCAATCTTATCATAAACCAAAATTTTGAAGGCGGCGCGTGATTTTCATGTACGTTGACATAAACTGTTTTTTACTATAGATATGCGCTCGACTGTACACACGGCTACACATCAAGCTGTACATTTCCAGTTTATGCTGACCTCGCATTGTATAGGCTTTCCGTACAATACGAGATCAGCTTATACTGGAAATGTACAGCTTGATGTGTAGCCGTGCGTACATTATATTTACATGACGCAAAGGGTCAATCACGCTCCGCCTTCAAAATGTTGGTTTATGTTAAGATTTTAAAATACATACAATGATTATTTTTTACTTTTTAGTTAAGGTTTTTGAAGTCGGTTTTATTTTTTGGTAAAAGTTTTTTTAATATTATTCCATTATTAGTTTCATTATTGTTTGTTATTCCACTTTTAGCTACTAAATTGCCTTAAGTACCTTGTAACCATAGGGTTCGTTAAATAAAAAATACAAGCAATAGTGCTTGTATTTTTTATGTAACGTCATCGGGGACAAACCGTCACTTACGTTCAATACACCAGCCAAAAATTATGATCAAATATAACACAAAAATCTTTAGGGACGTAACCGTTTTGTGAAGCAGAATTTACTGCCGGGAGGGGCTTTGGTTTAGCTATGGTGCCGACAATAATATGCACCGCATTGCGACTTTTATAGGACACGACGTATCATCTGTTATATATCGGACCCAGCTAATCCATGAATATTTATTACCTATAAATACAAAACTTCAAGCTTCGTCATCTACTACTAATATAAAATTGTCTTAAATAAAATTATAATTGATTTTTTTACAATTATCCTGAAAAGTAGATACTCTATCACATAGGCCCTATATTATCTATAGTATATTATAGATAATATTATATATTATTATATATATTTAGTACATTATCTATATCTATAGTATCTACTTTTCAGAATATAATCATGATGATGATGTTCTAAAAAGTAGATACTCTATAATATAGGCTCTATATTTATAGGGTATCATTTATAAATTATAAAATTATGAAATGATGATGATGATTTGAATGTGAAAGAAGTTTCTAAAACGGCCTACGATGTCCCGTTGCCGTTAGTCAACAGTCGTCTTCACGAACGTTCCTCGTTTGGAACAATATAATGTACTAATCTTTGTACGTATGTATGTTAGTAGATAGATAGAATATAGATAGAATATACTTTATTGTACACCATGAAAATAGTAGTAAACAGGAACAACGTACAAATTATGGGTACATGGGCGGTCTTATCGCTAAAAGCGATATCTTCCAGACAACCTTTGGATGGACAAAGAAGACGTAAGATCTAGATAATGGGGGCAGTCCGTGGCGTACTACTAAACTAAAATAAATAAATAGCACAAAATATATTACACATATAGGTATCATAAATATATATAATATATATATAAATAATCTTACAATTTAGAATAGAGATTGGGTACATAGGCAATGTCTTAATAAATTACAATTAATTTGGAAAGGTAGTATTCTTTAACTAATTTTTTAAATGAAAACAGTGACTGAGCTCGCCGTATAGACACAGGTAACTCATTCCACAGACGCACAGCCTGAACAGTAAAAGATTTATCATAAAATTTTGTAGAATGCATTGGCATCAGAAGCCCCAAGTTTTCCGATGATCTTAAGTATCGTGTATGTGTGTCATGAAGGAACTTGAAACGTTCTTTGAGATAAAGGGGGGTCTTGGGATTAAACAGAATACTGTAGAGAAGTGATAAAATATGGGTATTCCGGCGAAGACGTATAGGGAGCCACTTGAGCTTAGTGCGGAATTCGGAGACATGATCATATTTGCGTAAGCCAAATATAAATCTGATACAAACATTTTGAAGTCGCTCAAGCTTATTTAGTTGTGCCTCAGTAAGATCTAAATAGCTGGCATCGGCATAGTCAAGAATAGGGAGAAGGAGGGATTGAGCAAGCGCCGTTTTGGTAGCAGTAGGGAGAAAATTGCGTAGTCGTCTCAAGGACCACGCTGACGCAAATAATTTACGACTGACTTCCTGCATCTGATGATTCCAAGAGAGATTTTTGTCAATATAAATTCCAAGATTCTTGACTGAATCACTTAAAGGTATTGTGGTACCATCAAATACAATTGGAGGAAATTGTGACCAATCAGGAAAAAAGATACAATATTTTTCCTACCTTTTATTAATATCTGTAGTACCTAATCCGTAATTATCTGTGTGGGAATCTAACCTGTCTGTCTGTCTATCTGTTCGAAAAATAATGAAGTTCCCGTATTCCCCTCACTCGTAGCATAACTGCGCATGTTCGCGATCCCAATACTGTGATGGACTTATAGACGCTCCACGTTTCACGTCGCTAACGTGCAGGTTCAGCCAGTCCTTTATTTGGTTAAATAATACATTTAAAATTTTTCAACCAAATATCAATATTCTTAGTATTTTCATCAAAAGCTTGAAAGCGTATCGAATAACTAATTATCAAACGCAAACCACAGACAGCCATCGTGCAGCTATATGCTAATGAGAATCATGCTGAATTTATATTGGATACGATTTACAGTACAAACAGTTGAATAATATTTGATATAAATAGGTATATGCTAATGAGAATCATGCTGAATTTATATTGGATACGATTTACAGTACAAACAGTTGAATAATATTTGATATAAATAGGTACTTACCTACGCTGAATTCAAAAGCGAAATGAAAATATGTATTGGACTTCTATATTATGCGTCGTATAATGAAGAAAAGTTTAAAACAATTTGTTGCAGACATTTGTGGCTCTAGCACTTGGTGGTATGGTTTGAAGCTTCAACGAATCAATAACTTATTCGATTTCTGTAACACCAAGGCACGCATAGACGGGACGGGACCATAGGGTGCATTTCCCTGCAATTTATTCGTTGTAGACAGGACACTTTGAATAAAATCGAAAGGAAATCAATAGGTTGGAAGTTTTCCTTTGCCTTTATTAAAGGAGCTCGATAAAAATAGTTAAAACCGACCGCAAAAAGAATAAAATAATTTGTGTGAAACAGTTTAGGAAGTAGTTGCCTTTGATTTGGTTTGATTTAAGAAAAAATTGACTTCCTAAACTGTTTCACACAATTTATTTTTTGTTTCAAGTCGGTTTTAACAATTTTTTAATGTTTATTTAATTTTTCTATTTTGAGTGACATTAACAATAGAAAGACAAGCGATTGCTGCAATCCTAGATGATTTTCTGTCATCCATTGAAGAGTTTCTTTATTTCTGAAGATCTTTATCAGATCTTCACCAAATGATACTTTCTGAATACAAATGCTTGACTAGTTGATGAAAATACCAAAATCGCTATATTTAATATGTATGCTATAGGAGTTCCTTCAATTCCACAAGGATCCCGATATCAAAACTGGATTTTGATAAAAATGGGACCAATCCAAATAGGTTTACAAATGACGGAGTCCTGAGGCAACAAACATAAAAAAAAATACAATCGAATCGAGAACCTCCTCCTTTTTTGATGTTGGTTAAAAATACAAAATAAATTCTGTCGCCACACTAGGGCTGGAAACACGTCTGTAAAAAAGGCTTGGGAATGTCTCACGAACGAATTCAATAGAGACGGATACCAGGGTAGTGTAGCGTTAATCCGCTACGGATAAAAAAAACTTTTTGCCTTTATATGGCTACCTATTTTTAAACCCCGACAAAAAAGAGGGGTGTTATGTTTTTGAGGTGTGTATCTGTGTGTCTGTGTATCTGTCTCTGGCACTGTAACGCCCAGACGGATGAACCGTTTTTGATTTAGTTTTATTTGTTTGAAAGGTGACTTGATCCAGAGTATTCTTAGCTATGATTCAAGAAAATCTGTTCAGCCATTTGAAGATTATCTGCTCTTTTCTAGTTGATGAAGGGATGTGAGCAACTTCCACAGGACTAATCGATTAGAAATTTGTGTCTGTTTGTGTTTGTGTTACTCCAATGATGTTGCAAGTACATGGTAACCTTGACCTTGACCTTTTAACAGCTACAGCCTGCATGTGTGGCATTGATCCTCAATCAATGTCACACTTGCTATGCTGCTCCTTGTCTCCAAGTACTTGCACATTGAGTGACCTTATCGATGCCATAGACAACGCACAAGACGTGGCAAATTTCTGGCCCAGCAGCGTGTGATTACTGTGCCACTATCAGTAAATTTTTTGTACCGTCGACACGAAGAAGAAGAAGAATTTAATCTTAAAACCTAATATTTTCCGAGATATTAAGGTGTAAAAGGGGCCGGGTTGAAAACTGTATCGACAGCTTTAACTGGATAACCACGAAAGCTATCAATACCTATCCTAGGTACAAAATAATCTCCGGCGAATTTAGAACACTTGTACTGCTTTCTTTTCAAATTAAACCCTCTAAATATATAAATATAAGTAATTTAAATTCGGCTGGCCCGGCCCCTTTCAGTCTCTAATATCACTCTCAATATCATATCAATTTCTTTAAGAAGGCGATCTTTGCATTCCTATACAGCAGTACATCAATGCAGTTTGAGTCCTGTGTCTATCAGCCGTGTATTTGAGACGATAATTGAAATCTAAAATATGTTTGTATATATTGATCGAGTGACCATCTGTCAAGTTCAAATTTTCAGGACATTATGGCTCCCAAGCCATAGAGGAGCTGGTTTTCTTCTTTTGTGTTCGCTCATTTACACCTTTTTTTCTGGTGTGATAATAATTCTCCGGTAAAACCGTTGTTTGGTTAACCTAACCAGTCGGCTACATTTCATATTTGTAAAAAGAAGGTGTCCATATTAGATTGTTCTCTCCTGTTAGTTTGACGTTCATACTAGTACACAAGCCAAATTTCGGCTTCACCCCGTGGGTCCAGCTGCAAGGAGCCTGGTCTCGATACGGCACCGATGCATTGTTGCCGAGGTTCCGTGACTGCAGATTTGAGGAAGAAGGATCTTCGTCGCTGTACTCCACTCAAATTGCCTACCGGAAATGCGACATCCCTACCAACTTCAAAAGGACAGCCGTTTTGTTCAAGGCCTCACTTTTGTTTTCTGTTAAAGTAGTGGTATATAGCAGCGGATATTTTTTCTTGTTTGTTCGGTTCCTTGTTTAAAATTGTTAGTTTTACATATCTCGCCATCCGCGGTATATAATATTTTATTTTGTGTAAAGTACGGAAAACGAAACGTTTTATGTTATTTTAGTTTTTTGAGATAGGTGTGCTTTGCTTTAGGTCGATTAACATAAATAATAAATATCTTTGGGACATTTTTACACAGCACCATCTAGTCCCAAACTAAGCAGAGCTTGTGCTATGGGTACTAGACAATGGATATAATACTTATATACTTTTTTTTTGTAAATACATACTTATAATACATAAGCAACACCCAGACCAACACAAACACTTATGTTCATCACACAAATATTTGTGTCCTGTGGGAATCGAACCCACGATCTCGTTAACAGCAGTCCGACACTCGAACCACTAGACCACAGAGGTCAATCAATTCATAGAATCCCGACTCTGCAGTGCCTTCTTCGAATTACCTTTTTTGTACCTTTTTTATATGTTGATTTAGTTTTTTTTAACCAAATTAAACGTTTTCTTTGAGTAAATCATGTGAAATGTGAAAAGTGTTTTTTTTCTCTTATTTTTTACGTTACAGTAGGTACTAATTATATCGTAATTATAACCTGTCTGATACAAGATTGCCATTACCAGCACAATACCAGCTTAGCGCCAATGGCTTTACTGTTATATTGGACAACTTTTGAGATAGTAATTGTCGATAATTGAAATTTGACAAAGGTAAAACTAGTTTAATTCCAAGTCAAAAAGACATAATCAGTAGATTCGTCTGAGAAGAACTGGCAAAAAACTTCATGATATTCTTCCTGTATAATACTAACATTTTAAATGTGAATTACTATGTTATAAAAGGAAAAATGAATGCCATAATTCAAATAAAAATCTGTATTTACTATTCAGTCATCTAATTTGGCAAACAAAAAATCTTTAACGGCCCAAATCAAAGACAATTGCAATATTTCGACTCGAAATTTTGATTCAAAATTCCCTACAATTGTTTGCTACACCTCATCACGAGATTGTGGCTGATCATGTAGAATTCAAGATAAGAGAAGGTGATATTAGGGGAGCAGCCAGAGTATTGTTTAGCAGTGATGTGGTCGCGCCTTACTCTCCAGAGACACTTACAGCTCTCGAGAGTAAGCACCCAGCCTCAGTGGATGACCTTTCCTTCTCTGATCTCCCTGACCCCAATAAAAACATTCTTACTGTTACAGCTCGCGAATTGGTCACAGCCATAGGCTTCTTCTTCTTCTTTCTATAGGGATGCTGAGATGCCTATACAACGCTGCTACCATGACTGTTCAGCTCCAGGACCAAAAGACGAAGCCAATCCAACTGCGCAGAGGGGTGAGACAAGGGGATGTAATATCCCCGAAATTGTTCACTAACGCGTTGGAGGACGTCTTCAAGACGCTGGACTGGACTGGACAGGGTATCAACGTTAACGGCGAGAACATCTCACATCTCCGTTTTGCCGATGACATCGTTATAATGGCTGAGTCGCTGGAACAACTGGGCGAAATGCTGCACAGCTTAAACGGAGCTCTCGTCGTGTCGGTCTCGGCATGAATCTGGACAAGACTAAAGTCATGTTCAATATGCATGTCATGCCGAGGCCAATATTCGTCGAAGGGTCGGCTCTCGAAGTTGTAACGGAATACGTCTACCTAGGGCAGGCAATTCAGCTTGGTAGACACAACTTCGAGAAAGAAGCCAACAGAAGGATCCGTCTGGGCTGGGCAGCATTCGGCAAACTTCGCCGAGTCTTCTCGTCGCCTATACCGCAAAGTTTGAAGACAAAGGTCTTCAACCAGTGCGTCCTGCCAGTCATGACTTACGGTGCCGAGACGTGAACACTGTCAGTTGGGCTAGTCCACAAATTTAAAGTCGCTCAGCGAGCTATGGAGCGAGCTATGCTTGGAGTTTCTTTGAAGGATAAAATCCGTAACGAGATTATCCGGAGAACAACCGGAGTGATCGACATAGCTTGTAGGATCAGTAAGCTGAAGTGGCAGTGGGCTGGCCATGTCTGTCGAAGGACCGATGGCCGTTGGAGCAGACGAGTCCTTGAGTGGAGACCGCGTATCGGCAAACGCAGCGTAGGGCGCCCCCCTGCCAGGTGGACCGACGACCTAAATAACGTGGCTGGGGGGGACTGGATGCGGAAGGCAGAGGACCGAGGGTTGTGGCGCAACTTGGGAGAGGCCTATGTCCAGCAGTGGACTGCGATAGGCTGAGTTGATTGATTGATTGATAGGCTTCTTCCGGAGGGGCTCCGCCAGCGGCCTAGACGGCCTGACGCCTCAACACTTAAAAGGTCTGACGTGTTTGGGCGCCGGGGAGGCTGGTGAGTCACTTTTTTAGAGAACCTACGGCTCTGACTAATTTAATGCTTTCCGGCAATGTGCACAGGGCCGTCATCGACATCATTTACGGGGCCAATCTTTGTGCCCTGCGCAAGAGGGATGGCGGCATTCATCTAATTGCCGTTGGTTGCACTTACATCTGAAGAAAATATGGTGTTAAAAAGTTTTATAAAAAGGACTGGACAAGATGTGTTGTGGTGCAGTTTGAACTATAGAAAACAAACATTGAGACTGTTCTGCCTGTGTTTAGGTATCTACTCAGCCTGAGTTGTAAGTCTATCCATATTACGATTAAATGGGCAGGTGCAACTTTATACCTATAAGGATTATTTTAAAACCATTGTGCCTGTCCGTACCGTGCATGTTGTAATGTGGACAAAACCAAACCTGTGTATACTCATAGAGTATTAAAATCTATTGCCATTGTTCAAAATATCTCTAATAGTTTATGTACAAAGACATTGAGGAAGATCCTCTTACAAAAGGAGTAAATTCAAGGGAACAAGCTGACTTACAAAATCAAACTAACGAGGTGGCTGGTGGAACATGAAACAGGTACTGCAAAGATATATTTTTAAAATAATTATATTTTTGAGACTTCTGTACATTCTGGGTGGTTATGATAGCATACACCACACAATCTTAGATCATTCTCTTAACTTAAAAAATCTTTTATTTTATTTGTTGCAGCTGCGAGTAGAAGCACAGTAAATGGATATCACCACTCTCATGCGAATAGAAGCACAGTATATGGATATCACCACTCTCATGATCCACCCTTATATTCAGCAACAAGTAAATTGGATTATTTTATAATATCTAATACATTGGTATTTATGCAAGTATTTTGCTAATCATTGGATTACCTAAATACTTGCCTTACATTCTATACTACAACATACCATACCATGTTTCCAAAGTTTTCATCTATAAAATAAGTGAATATCTTAAGTATTTTATAGCATAATTAGGAAAATGATTAATTTCCATTTATAATTTAATTTGAATAGAGTAAATAACATATCAGCGCAGAGTAAACAACGATCATACACTAATAATGTTCAATGTTGTTTATAACTAGAAAAATATCAGAGCTCATGTTATCAATGAGGGGTTTTCTCTGAGACAGCAGAACTATAAGCGGGTTCAAGATAGAAATGAGGAGCTCCACAAATTAAAGCTGGTCGAGAGAAAAGAGCAGCTCTTTAAATAAAACCGGCCAGGAGCATGTCGGTCCATGCTCAGTATTATAGGGTTCCTTAAGTAGGTCTAATTACAAACGAATCAAATCGAATATTAATCATTGCTATTTTAGTTTTTGCAAACAGCGCCACCTAGTGCTAAGTTTATGAAGCTAAATTTAAGAAGTGTGTTTCTTTTTGTGATTTTTTTAAATAGAAAGTAACTAAAGGAGCATTATTTGCTACGATCATTTTTCTCTAAGGTCAATGACCTATGAACTAAGACGTCTTAAGTATTTTTCAGTTTTCTCACTATAACTCAAAAATTTATAATCACATTATACTCGAAATAATTTTAAAAGAGAGTTTTTATAAAGGTCTATCAATGTTGAAGACTATAAGTTTCTACGTTGCATAGTTTGGAAATGGCAGGGGGGGGGACACATTGCAAGCCACTTTGGCGAACTGTATTTTGCAGAGGGTATACCTGATAAAAAAGTTGTGTATGAAACCTTACCTTCATTTTAGTAGACCTATTCAACGATACCCCACACGAGGGGGTGCAGCGACAAAAATATTTTCATCGCCATTTCATATGTATGGGTGCCACCCCTAAAATACGTAATCAAGATTTTTTTATTCTTTTAAAATTGAGATCTATATCTATTCCATTTTTTGTCAAAATTTCATTTACTTATGTTTATAACTGTAGAAGTTATTAAGCGGTAAAGGATTAGGACAGATGGACAGACGGACAGACGGACAGACGGACGGACATGACGAAACTATAAGGGTTCCTTGTAGGACTTCGGAACCCTAAAAACCGAGCTTTGAACACCAGGCAGCACACAAAGTATTTGAGTGGAAACGTATAAAGTGGGAAGAGGCGGAGTTTTCGTTTTATAAATTAAAAATAATTGACAAAAATGATGGTTATTATCTTATCCTTTCTTACTTCTTTAGTCCTATCTATATAGCACAAAAATCTTACTTCTTTAGTCATATCTATATAGCACACATTTTTATGCACATTATGTGGTATTAGTTCTGTAATGATAGACGTCATGGTTGATCATCAAGTCCCTTTATTTACCAAGGAGGACGCACATCTGTCGCTAACAATTAAATAATACTACATCTCTTTCTTATAAAAACAATAAAAAGAACTTAAACAAATCACAATAACCAAAACTTGAACTAGTTAACAATAAAATTACTAACATACATGTGAATTATTTATAGATAAAAGCAATCAGGTCCCGTGCCCTCTGAGCCGCTGCTCTCTGAGTCCGTCCCAGTCTACCAGCCTGATGCTGATCGACTGGCGGACCGTCAGCGTGCACTCCATCTGACCCACTAGGGCCTCTAGGTCCAGAACCAACATCACTCCTCTCCCTTCCTTCCTGGGAACTGGAGGATTGCATGCCTACCGGTTCACTAAGTTCCGAGTGGACCTGTCGCAAATGCCGCCTATTACGCCTAAAAAGCTTACCACCTGCGTCTGAGACGAAATAAGACCGCGGTTGTCGCGCCTTGGAGTGCACACTCATGTTACGATTGCCTGAAGTATCTTTCACTATGACCTTATCCCCGGGTTTCAGCTCGGACATTGGACGTGTATGCAAATCGTAGTAAAATTTATTAGAGATTCGATTTCGAACAATGTTTGAGTAATCCCTATTGTTGTCACGTTCTGGCCTTAACCTATCTGAATTAACTGGCAATCGCGTGTTCAATCTGCGACCCATCAGCAATTGCGACGGTGAGCTTATATCACCTCTGGGCGTAGCTCGTAAATTAAGTAAACCTAAATGAAAATCTGTACCAGTAAAAGAAGACTTCTTTAAAATATTTTTTATCGTCCTTACCGCCCTTTCACTTGGCCCATTCGACTGAGCATAATTAGGAGAGCTGGTTGTGTGTAAAAATTCCCACTCTTTGCTAAAACTCAAAAATTCCCTTGACGAATACGCTGGCCCATTATCAGTAACTAACTCATCTGGAATACCATGCCGCGCAAAGCACTTATAACAGCATTAGAAGTAATGCTACTCAAAAAACATACTTCTATAAAATTTGAAAAATAATCTACTAATACAAGATAATATTTTTTACCAAACTTAAATACATCAGAGGCCACCTTCAACCAAGGCAAATTTGGAACGTTATGTGGAATCATGGGTTCGCGCGGCGGTGCGGCGGCGTGCTCGGCACACACGCGGCATCGGCGCACGGCGCGCTCCACGTCGCGTGACATACCGCACCAGAACATTACGTCACGGGCACGACGTTTACAGCACTCAATGCCCAAATGTCCTTCATGAACACGAGATATCATTTCACTTCGAAGTTGCCTTGGAATGTAAACAAGATTATCTTTAAAAATAACCCCACCTAAATATTCTAGTGTTTCTCTATGTGTCCAAAGCGAATGAACCCTGACGTCAGCTTGGCTCTTGTTAGTTGGCCAACCATTTTTTATATATTCCACAAGTATCTGACATTCAGAATCAAGGATCGTAGCTTCTTTTACACTTTGTAACCTGCAGTTACTAAATCGAACGTTAGCCAACAAAAAACACGACTGCTCCTCTACATCTTTAGATACACTATCAGACATGAGCTCCGGCAAAGCAGCTCGAGATAAAGTATCTGCGATAAACATGTATTTTCCAGGTTTATAAACAACCTGGAAGTCATACCCCTGAACTCTAAGCATCATTCTTTGCAGACGAGCTGGAACCATATCTAACGATTTTTTAAACAGTGACTCTAAAGGTTTATGATCTGTTTCCAGAACCAACATCACTCCTTCCATAGACGTACTGATGAAACCGTTCTAAAGCAAAAACTATGGCGAGCATTTCCTTTTCAATTTGAGCATACCTTTTCTGCGTATCTGTCAGAGTAAGAGACGCAAATTCTACTGGACGGCCCTCTTGGAGTAAAACAGCTCCCAGCGCCGTTGAACTTGCATCTACAGATATGAGGATAGGTTTATTACCAGAATAAAATGTCAGTACAGGTGCACTGCACAACGCCTTCTTTAACTGCGACACTACCTCATCGTGTGTCGCGTCCCATATCCACTCAACATCTTTCTTGAGTAAAGATCTCAACGGGCTAACTATCTCTGAATAATGCGGAATAAACTTAGAAAGATAATTCACCATACCCATTAACCTTTCCAATTCAACTCTATCAACTGGAACAGGCATGTTTATTATGGCCTTAACCTTATTTTTGTCAACGTGCATACCCTTTGCGCTGAACGTATGACCTAAATATGTCACTTTTTCAACACAAAATTGACATTTCTCCTTATTGAACTTAATACCTACCTTTCGAGCTCTATCCAGCAAACACTTAAGACGTCTATCATGCTCCTCCTTCGTGGATGCCCACACAATTACGTCATCAATGAATGAATCTACCCCTTCCAAATCCTCCAAAAATTGACGCACTTTGCAATGAAAAACCTCAGAAGCGGAATTAATTCCAAAAGGTAGTCTTAAAAATTGGTACCTACCAAACGGAGTTCCAAAGGTGCACAAGTCAGCACTCTCATCATCGAGTTCGACCATCCAAAAACCAGATCTAGCATCAAGTTTGCTAAAGAAACGCGCACCAAATAACTTTGTAGCCATTTCTGTCAACGTAGGAAGTGGGTAGTGCGCACGACGGATAGCACGATTCAATGGTCGCGGGTCAAGACAAACCCGTAACTCACCATCTTTCTTAGGGGCCAATACAATCGCATTTACCCACGGAGTAGGATGCGTAACTTTCCTAATCACCCCCATTGCTATCATGCTGTTTAAGGTATTTAACAATCGATCCCTTACATTCCATTGGTATTTTTCTGACAGGGCAAACAGAAGGGGGAACATTTTTATCTAAAATAATTTTATATTTACCTGGAAGTTTGCCGAGACCTTGAAATAAATCATCGTAGCCGCTTAGCGTCAATGACCAAATACGTTTTACCAACCCGAGTTCCTCACATGCATATTTTCCTAAAACACTGACAGTCCATATTCGCAATAACAAATTGAAGCGTGTACGCTTTATTCCTACATAACCATGTACTGTCATGTGTTCCTAAGGTGGGTATAAAGTTACCACAGTAAGATTGAGCGTTAATTTTATTAATTTTTACATCGTTTACATGAAAGCCTAAATACTCAAACGTTTTTAATGAAATGACATTGAAATCCGCGCCAGTGTCTAACTTAAAATTAAGTTTTATCCCAGAGGGAACTAAAATTAACGACTCATACCATTTAGATATGCTATTTACGCTAGCAATCTGAAAACGGTCACTGATTGACGATAGGTAGAAAAGTCGTTCTTGATCGGCCTCATTACACACCTCATGAATATTCCTGGTACCTGCAAATCTTTCTGGACACATTTTCTTATAATGTCCGCGCTTATTGCACATATAGCACGTTGCAAACTTAGCTGGACACTGCGATCTGCTGCTACAACGTAATTCCCCGCACATGTCGCAACTCTTCGCCGCGCTCTCATTGGGTGGTGGCACCGCAGTTCGGAAGGCACGCTCTCCGCGTCCCCAACGCATGTCTTGACCTCCTCTGCCTCTGCTACCACATGCACGCGTACCTAATACCGCGTCCACTGCTACTGGCAATGCTTCTGAGTCACCAGCACTACTCGCCTTAGCAACTTCAATTTTGCGACTGTTGTAACGAGGTCCAACTCGTTATGCTGCTCACCCTATTTGGACTTCCTGGCCACTTTATTAAAACTTTATCAATCCAAATTCAAAATTCAAAATTATTTTCAAAAATGGCTAATTTTCCACTATTTTAGCTCAGTTTCTATATTGTACGCTGAAAGACACTCATGTGTCTGTGACTGTGTCTTATAATCATTATATTATTTTATTAACAAATAGTAATTAAAAAAAAAAAGTGTAACGAGGCTAAACTCGTTACGCTGCTCACCACCTTATTTGGATTTCCTGGCCACTTTATTAAAACTTTACCTATCCAAATTCAAAATTTAAAATTCTTCTATAATTTTCTATTTTTAACTTACAAGGGACTTATATCGTAGCCTTGGCCGGGCATGGACGTGTCCGACCATTACAGTTTTTTTATATTATTTCACTTATCCAGTTTCCATATTGTACGCTGAAAGACACTCATGTGTCTGTGACTCTGTCTTATAATCATTATATTATTTTATTAACAAATCGTCAATGTATCAAGTTACCAGTTAGTGAGATACAGTATACCCAAAACGTTCCTGTTGTGTTTTTATTGTTTGTGCCGACCTACCAACCTACCTACCTACCTGAATCCAGCCCGAGCTAGCTGCATGGACATAGCAGCAGCTCAATTGTTTTATAGTCGGAGTTGACCTACCACTCCTCCGGCCCTCCGTACTACTGGCCCTCTCTGCCCTCCATACCTCAGAGGAGTTCCATAACTCCATACCACTAGTTCCTGTAGTTCCTGTACCACTAGTTCCTGTCGTTCCTGAGTTCTGTTCCTGTAGTTCCTGTTCTCCTCCTACTTACCAGTGTCACGTCGTGGCCGGTGTGGGTGGCTCGGGCAGGAGACTCGCAGGGTCGAGGGTTCGGTGGCTTGGCACACGGTGACACACGGAAGTAGGAGGAGAACAGGAACTACAGGAACAGAACTCAGGAACGACAGGAACTAGTGGTACAGGAACTACAGGAACTAGTGGTATGGAGTTATGGAACTCCTCTGAGGTATGGAGGGCAGAGAGGGCCAGTAGTACGGAGGGCCGGAGGAGTGGTAGGTCAACTCCGACTATAAAACAATTGAGCTGCTGCTATGTCCATGCAGCTAGCTCGGGCTGGATTCAGGTAGGTAGGTAGGTTGGTAGGTCGGCACAAACAATAAAAACACAACAGGAACGTTTTGGGTATACTGTATCTCACTAACTGGTAACTTGATACATTGACTATTTGTTAATAAAATAATATAATGATTATAAGACAGAGTCACAGACACATGAGTGTCTTTCAGCGTACAATATGGAAACTGGATAAGTGAAATAATATAAAAAAACTGTAATGGTCGGACACGTCCATGCCCGGCCAAGGCTACGATATAAGTCCCTTGTAAGTTAAAAATAGAAAATTATAGAAGAATTTTAAATTTTGAATTTGGATAGGTAAAGTTTTAATAAAGTGGCCAGGAAATCCAAATAAGGTGGTGAGCAGCGTAACGAGTTTAGCCTCGTTACACTGTCTTCAGTCGACATCTCACTGGCCTCGCATATCTTTATAGCCTTGACCAAGGTTAAGTCGTCAGTTCTTAGAAGCCTGTCCCGTACTGATGTCTCTTTTACGCCACACACGATGCGATCTTTTATGAGACTTTCTTGCAGCTGCTCAAAGCTGCATTTTTTACTCAACAGTCTAAGAGCAGTGACGTACTCATCTATAGTTTCGCCTTGTTCCTGATTACGTGAGAAAAACTTGAACCGGGCCATAGTCGTATTGGGTTTTGATGTGAAGTGTTCATCAAATTCTTTTATTATTTTATTGATGTCATCACTGTCATCTTCTCTTGTAAATTTGAAAGTTGAGAAGATGTCATATCCTACTGGTCCGATTAAATTAATCATTAAGCTAGCCTGCACATCCGGTGACTCCTTATGCACACCAGAAGCCTTAAGAAAAATCATGAACTGTTTTTTCCATTTTTTCCACTCGTCGGCTCGAGCCGTTGGTCCACCGGATAACACCAGCTCGGCCGGTGCCCTAGCGTGCTCCATATTAAATGTATTTAATGAAATTACTCACATATACTGTTCTTGCTATAATATTAAAAGTTTTTCGGCGATTTTCTTAATAAAATATAATAAAATTTATACACCGCTGTCACCATGTAATGATAGACGTCATGGTTGATCATCAAGTCCCTTTATTTACCAAGGAGGACGCACATCTGTCGCTAACAATTAAATAATACTACAACTTCTAAAGAAGGTAATGCAACTTCATAAAATTCTCAATTTTTGAATGATTTTCGGTAGCACCAACTTCTGTAGTGTCTTGTGGGAAGAACCGGAGTTTTCGTTTTATAAATTAAAAATAATTGACAAAAATGATAGCACAAAAATCTTACTTCTTTAGTCCTATCTATATAGCACACATTTTTATGCACATTGTGTGGTATTACTTCTAAAGAAGGTAATGCAACTTCATAAAATTCTCAATTTTTGAATTATTTTAGGTAGCACCAACTTCTGTAGTGTCCTGTAACACCGGGTAAGTACTGTATTTTTTTTAAATGAGATATAGATCTGCTCTTGACCGCAATCTAGACAGCTTTGTCAAGATGTGGTCGACGATGGAGCAAGCAAACCTATTAGGTGCCGATTCACTCAGGATTTAAAGGCGTTAGGGTTGTAAGTTGTATTACGGATGTGATAGTAAATTTTTGTTTGTTAATTGTAATACGTATTGGAATATTATTTATATTGATTGTGGAGATGTATCGATAAATAAATTAAAAGATGGGTGGTAATAATATTTTTCTTGGCTTCCACAATCAGAGCAATAACCTCTATCTCTTTAAATTGTGATTTTAATGGCAATGCTTCAGTAATAATTGGGTTATCTTTCGTTATAAGTCGGTTTTATCGTCATCGTCTTGAACCATTTGTCTTATAATTTGTCAAATTTCATTATTTTTGTGCTCTAAAATATACCTTTTAATTTTCGGTCTATCAATATAGGCAATGGCCATACTTTGAAAAATACTGTCAAATGCACAAGTATTAAATATTTTCTCGTTGTGTGTATATGAAGTAGTCAAAGAACCATTTTTTTAAATATGAACTTATTTTTTTTAGTTTTTAGTCTTGGATTCATTTCCCCTCCCCAATTTTCCGTAGTAGACGGAGCGTCTAAAAATATTGATAAATTTTTGAAACTTTTACAATCATCTGTTTCCATCGTTATAACGGTTTAGTTTGCTGTTATTACACTATACTTATCTATGTCGCTGATGGCTAATTTTAGTGTACCTAAGACTTGTTCAATATGTTTGTGTAAAAAATCATCTCCTCTTAATCTTTCCCTGTGTGAGTCCATCAAAAGGGTCTTAATATCTTTAAAATAGCTCTCATCTGTTAAGCAATAAAACGCATTTAACATAAAAACTCTTAAGTCGTTTGTCCAGTGTCCACGTGATCAAAAAGCAGCCCGGAGTCTGGATTTGTGCCCGGTTGATGGCAATACGCTCGCCCCCTATTACATGGGAACATAACTGGCGAAATGTGGGTGTATTATACACCTCTGCCTACCCCTTCGGGGAAATACAGGCGTGATGTTATGTTATGTTGTTGTTGTTATGTTGTTAAAAACATGCTTATATTTTCCTGTGTGTTTACTTCTGACAGCATGTTGCATAAAGGGATACTAACTACCTCCTTCGCGATAGCACATCATTACGTAAAAAAAAACGTGTTTTTTTTATTTTTATTTGCCATTTCAGTAAAGATTTATACAATCGGTAGTAAGTTTTTTTTAACTATAGAACCCGTTGCATCATTGATACTGTAATGTACTTTTCTGATTCAGAATAATTATGCTACAAAATTGAGTTGCAAGATTCCACTCTAACAAATTACATACATACATACATTGTAAGTTAAATAAAAGCTTGTAAAAATGTTTTTTCCTTTGACCAATAATGGATAAAAAAAGGAAATAAAGAAAATTGACGTTAGTTTCAGAGTATGGTGGTGTGAATGCCATTCTCCAAACTGAAATTATAGGTGATGAATGAAGTTTTATGCTTGTTTTATCTTATGTCTGATTTGTTGTAATGATTTTAAATTTAGTATGATACTGTTCTACATCTCCTGGTTTCATGTATTTTTTTCCTTTGACCAATAATGGATAAAAAAAGGAAATAAAGAACATTGACGGGTAGTTTCAGAGTATGGTGGTGTGAATGCCATTCTCCAAACTGAAATTATAGGTGATGAATGAAGTTTGTATGCTTGTTTTATCTTATGTCTGATTTGTTGTAATGATTTTAAATTTAGTATGATAGTGCTCTACATCTCCTGGTTTCATGTATTGGTGAACAAGTAAGTTTCTAGTAAAGGAAGGTTTATTTTTTGCTAAAGTGTATGCTAATAGTTACAACTTTATTGTTGCATTTCATTTCGATATACGAGGGCAGAGTGATAAGTCTAGTAAAAATATAACAAGGAATACATAATTTGTAAAAGTTATTATTTATGTTTCAACATAGTCTCCTCCTAGCTCAATACACTCCAACGTTTCTCCAACTTTTCGATCCCTTCAATATAATGAGATTTTGGCAACCCTTCAAAATAGACATTGGTTTCGTGCATGATATCTTCATTGGAGCTATATATTTTCCCAACCAGCCATTTTTTTTTAATTTGGCACCAGGAAATAGTCGCTGGGGGCTAAATCCGGAATGGAATTTGGCCATGGCAATCGCACAGGGTTGCACTCGTGCATTGCCTTGTTGGAAAACGATTTTCTTCTCAATCAAATGCGGCAATTTTTCCATTAAACTGTTGAAATAGTCCAATAAATTGGTACAATATTCGCCGGTAATCGTTTTACTTTTCTGTATAGATAATACATATGGAATATACCACTTGCATCCTCAAAAACTGTGGCCATCACTTTCTTGGTCGATAAAACTGCTTTGGCCTTCTTCGGCGCAGGTTTGCTAGAAGCAATCCCCGTTTCGATTGTTCCTTGGCTTCTGGTATATAGAAGTTTTGTCTACAGTTATGAAATGATGCATAAATACTTTTTTATTGAGTTGAAACAGCACCAAACCTGACTCTGAAGTGGTCACACGCATGCGTTTTTGATCCACAGTGAGTAAACGCGCCACTCAACCCGCGGAGACCTTCATGTCTAAATGTTGATGTAAGATATTGCAAACACGTGCGTTTGAAATGCCTACTATGTCAACTATCTCACGAACTTTCACTTTTTGGTCATTTAATACGATTACATGGATTTTGGCGATCATCTCTGGTGTTGAGACCTCAACAGGGCATCCTGGACGTTCAGTATCATTTGTGCTTGTATGACCACTACGAATATTGGTAAACCACTTATGAATAATTTTGGTCGACAGAGCGGAGTCCCCATAATATTTGCCAATCTTTTGTTTCGTTTCCGTAGTAGTGTTTTTACGCAAAAAATAAAGTTTAATCATCACACGAAATTCACTTTTCTCTATGTTTACGAAAACGTAAAGAAGTGTTTTCGTTTAATGGCTCTCTAAAAAAAATTCACTGACAGAACTGGCTGAAAATTAACATTTAACCTTTTAGAAGAGTTGTAAATGAAAGGATAATATTCAATTTGCGATAAATTTATTCCTATGTTGATTTTTACTAGACTTATCACTCTGCCTTAGTAGTTATCTGTTGATATACAAGTTGAAGTATACATTAATTTTTGCTTGGCATAGTTTACAATAACCTTGGCAACAATGTTACCATTTGGCCGAATATAATTATGTTTAAATATCCATTGTTTTTATTATGATTGCCTCGTTGGTCTAGTGGTTGCAAGCGCGACTGCTGAGCGTAGGGTCCTGGGTTCGATTCCCGGGTCGGGCAAAGTGTTATTGGGTTTTTTCATTAGGAAATTCTCAGTAGCAGCCCGGAGTCTGGATTTGTGCCCGGTTAATGGCAATAGGCTCGCCCCCTATTACATGGGACTATAACAACTGGCGAAATGTGGGTGTTCTATACACCTCTGCCTACCCCTTCGGGGAAATACAGGCGTGTTGTTATGTTATGTTATGTTAAATATCCATCTACATTCACTTTTCTTTTTTTTTCAAATTTGTTCTCGGAGAAGGCTAGTCCATTTAAGTTTTTTTGAATTGTTTGACAGCTGTACACAAACTACCAGCTGCCGAATTGCGTAACTCACTCGCGATTGCAATCATCTGGATTTCAATGTTCATTGCTCCGTGTGTTTTGACAATCCGTGTTATCGGCAACTACGTACCACGCAATGAATGTTGCTTTAATTTCAAAATGAAAGCTAATGTCAAAGTGAATGCATTACACAATTGCCCCACAGGTTTTGTAATACCGTTACGCGAATATTGATATATAGTTGGTTCTATTTCACGCCACTGATAAGTATAAAATTGATATATAGTTGGTTCTATTTCACGCCACTGATAAGTATAAAATTGATATATAGTTGGTTCTATTTCACGCCACTGATAAGTATAAAACTGATATATAGTTGGTTCTATTTCACGCCACTGATAAGTATAAAATTGATATATAGTTGGTTCTATTTCACGCCACTGATAAGTATAAAATTGATATATAGTTGGTTCTATTTCACGCCACTGATAAGTATAAAATTGATATACGTGGGACACTCAGAAAGTTTTGCGAAACTAAAAAAAATTGTTCTATACGTACATATATTTTTATCAAATCTTTTCAAAGTACTTTCCACCAGCCTCTATACAAAGATTCATGCGCCTAAACCAGTTTTAAAAACACTTTTTCCAGTCCGCCGCAGACACCTCGTTTACAGCCTGCTCGAACGCAGCCAGCGCATCTTCCGGCGACGAAAATTGTATCCCTTTGAGCTGATTTTTTATTTTTGGGAATAAAAAGAAGTCACACGGTGCTAGATCAGGGCTGTAAGGAGGGTGACCCAGGAGTTTGACTGGCGTGCTGTCCAGGAAGTCCCTCGTTTTGAGTGCGGTGTGCGCAGGTGCATTGTCGTGGTGGAGCAGTAGCCCGCGGAGCCCTGTGTTTGGTCGCTTGTTGCTTATAACAGAGAAAACTTCTGGCAAACATTTGGTAGTATATCATTCGGCATTAATGCTTCTTTGATCCCGTAAGGGAATTGATACCAAGTGGCCAGTCAAATTAAAAAAGCTAGCGATCAAAATCTTACCCCCGCTTCTAGATCGCTTCACTTTGGTAGGCGTTGGCTCATTTTGAAACACCCAAACAGTCGACTGGCGCTTGGTTTCTGGGTCGTATTGATAAATCCAGGACTCATCACCTGTAACGATGTCGTAAACACGCCGAGACGAGCCTGCTTCAAATTTGTTAAGCATATCACGGCACCATTCCACCCGGGCCTGCTTCTGAGCATCGGTGAGGTTGTGCGGCACCCAGCGTGATACTATCCTCCTCATGCGAAGATGGCTGTGTAGAATCTCGTGAACGCTTCCCGATCCAATCTTTAATATGTGTTGAATCTCCTGATATGTAATTCGCCTATTGTCTTGGATTAAATTTTTCACTGCTAGCACGTTTTCTTCGGTAACAGCCGTCAAAGGGCGACCGCTTCTTTCGTCATCCCCCAAAGTTGGTCGACCGCGCTTGAATTCGTTATACCAACGATACACGGTTGCCTTGGAAGGGCCTTCATCCATGAATGCCATTTGAAGTCTATCGTACGATTCATCCGGTTTCAGGCGACACTTGAAATCGTATAAAATCATAGCTCTAAAATGTTCCCGGCGCAGATCCATATTTCAGTGAGACACAATACTTTGAATTAACTCGCAAAAAATGTGGAGGGAAATTTTGAAATTGGAACTTACTTATTTTTACTTATAAATAATCATATTTTCGAAAAACATTATAACTGGCCAGTCTCCCATATATAAAAACTTTTTTTCGCAATACTTTCTGAGGGGCCTGGTATAGTTGGTTCTATTTCACGCCACTGATAAGTATAAAATTGATATATAGTTGGTTCTATTTCACGCCACTGATAAGTATAAAATTGATATATAGTTGGTTCTATTTCACGCCACTGATAAGTATTAAATTGATATATAGTTGGTTCTATTTCACGCCACTGATAAGTATAAAATTGATATATAGTTGGTTCTATTTCACGCCACTGATAAGTATAAAAAAATATGAAAAATTTATTCTTTCCTTCTTATGTGCCCTAATAAAATCTTCAATTGTAGAGTAGGTAAACGTCATCGTTAAAAGGACCACAAATAGCATGTACTAAATTAAATGCTGTTTATAACTGTTTATATGAATTTATTGTAAAGATCACACTGGAGCACAACGTGCTAGTTTCAAAGGTGAATTATCAGAAGGCGGAAACAGCAAGTGTTGCCATAATTAATTTATAATGTTGCACCACAGATGAGCAACATTAAGTGGTCAGTACTCGACTAACTGACTATATGTTTGATGTTGTATTGAACATTAGATAATAATTCAAACTCTATCGGGTATGACTTGTCATCTAAGCTGAAAAAAAATCGTCATCTTCCTTTCTTCCTTCATCACGGTTACTGACTCGCGCGTCATTTTTACGTAGTCCTTCTTCACCAGCTAACAATTTCGTGTCGCCGTCAAGCTAAAAAAAATAGTTTTTTTTATAGACAAAGATTGTATCCACGGAATACTTGTATCCTTTGTCAATAGAGTATATCGTAAATTGGATAATTTCTTTTCGGCTATCTGGGATAAAATATATCTTTGTGTTCTAGATATAAATTCTTTTATTTGTCCATTTCAATTTTACTACGTTTAAAGCATGGCATTTTTATTCTAAATTGTTTCTGAAAGCAAATTAAAGGAGTGAATACAGAATCCTACTAAATGCGCAAGTTTGTGAGTGACCAATGGATGGATGTTTGTTGCCGTTTCACACAAAAAAGGAACGGATTTTGATTAAATATTGTATGGAGATACCTAGAACCCTGGAAATAGACATAAGCTTTTAGCCGATTTTGGAAACAAATACCTATAATTAAAAGTATTCGACACACCTAAATATACAGGTTGATTTATTTAACTGAGTCAGTACTAGCAAATCCTGAACCAAAACACATACAGGAAAACTCTCTTTGGAAACATTTGCTCTTTTTATAAAAAATATATTAGCATAATTAGGGGCTATCCATAAATTATGTCAAACGTTAAAGGGGGAGGGTCAAAAAAGTGTGTAATCGTGTGAACGGGGGGGGGGGACGAGTCATAAGCTTCGTGACGTCACATGTATAAATCTAAAGTATTATAAATCTAACGAAAATCTTTAAAATATTACCAACTCAATATTATTATATGGTTTAAATTTGCCTGTTTTAAACGTAAAATTGAAATATATGTGACGTCACTCCAGCGGAAGGGAGGGTTACAGAAAGGAGAACATTCAGCGTTCATAAATTTTTGGGCCTTTTCTCAAAGTTAGGCCAGAAAAAAAAAAAATATAAATTGATAGAACTAGTCATTTTGAGCTTTTGTTATTATGGCACCAAAGCTGTAGGGTCATTCTGTGACCTGCTATATGGGTTCGAAAAATAGAGATTTTCAAACGAGATTTCATCATTTTGAGCAACAATTGGTCATTTAGAGCAGTTGTTATTATAGCACAAAAGCTGTGGGTCATTCTTTGACATTTTCTACAAGAGCTTGTCATATTGAAAAATTGTTATTAAGACACAAACAACGCATAAACACAAGCTCAAGTGAACACAAGCTCAAGTGCACAATAAGCTTCCTGTGGACTATATATCGGTTTCTCTGCTTGCTACACCTCAGTGTGAGAGTGAGTAGAACAGAGACATTCAGAAATATCACTGGATGTGAGTATATATTTCTTTTATTAGTTATCCATGCGAGTTTAGTTACATCGGACGGCTACCTGTTTACGTTTCAGTGACATCTATCTGGCGAAGTACGATCAAAGAATGTGGCAGATCATGATATGCCTGGGCATTTCTTGCAACGAAGCTTTTTCATGAATTGGCAAACTAATGTTACAATATCGTGGATCAGCCAACCCAGAGAGCACTTCTTATCAGTGGAAGGAACGAATGAAGTCACTATGTCTTGTATTTTGAGTCAATTTATTATACTTTCAATTCATCATATTTATATCAAGCCAATTAAATTATTTAATTGATCAATCATATCATATAATTTTAGCCTAATTATCAATTTACTTAACGATGTATCGATTAAAAGTTTAATCACGTTGGCAACACTAGATTCCTAGAAATTATAAAATAACGTGTAACTGTCATTTGGCCCTCTGTTGGCTGTGAAACTCGGAATAAACAACGTCATGTCTTGACGCTTCGTGTTGCTGCATTCATCACCTACGCCCAGATTCAGGAGAACCCGCACACCATGGTTCACTTCCAGCAACCCCTTCGTAACACTAACGATAACATAAAATGAAAAACGTTTGAAGATTTGCCCAGCCATGTTTGGGTATCAGCTATATCGATCTCGTAAGGTAACCAAAGTATTAGTAAAGAAAAAAACCGAGGTAATCTACGATGTTAGAGTGAGCCAAGAGAACTCCAAAATTGAGGCACCCTGACTCGCATAATTTAGGTTTCAGTGGCTGCACCCGCTCACTAGACCCCATCATTCCCTTCGATTTTATGTACTTTGGATACATTATTACAATCATATTTCCACTTTCTATATTCATGTCTTAGTTTGGCAATACCGTTTAGGCAACATTCGAGGAGGTATTGTAGTTTATTTTATTATTTTTAACGCATTTACGCATGCGAAGCGAAATCTAACGATTTAAATTGTGGAAAGAAAAAATCGCTCACGAGCAGGATTTGAACCTGCAACTCCTGGTTACCAACCTGTGGACTATATCTACTGTTTGCTCTGCTCGTTCCACCCCATTGTGAGAATGAGCGAGACAGAAACAGTAAAAAAAGGAAGTTTACCCATTTCGTATTATTGACATTTAGCTGTCAAAGTCCGATCGTAGAATTGGGCAGATTATGATGCGGATAGTTGTCTTTTAGGAACAAAGCTATTTGATGAATTAGCCAGGAGTCGCAGGTTCGAATCCTGCACGTGAGCGATTTTTTTTTTCCACAATTTAAATTTTTGGTATTGTAGTTATTATGGGCAAAGGTTGCTCATCAGGTGGGCCTGTAGCTCGTTTCACTTTCCATAAACAATACCCTACCACTACAGGATCAATAATGCCCAAACATGGCTGAGCAAATCGTCAAACATTTTGCATTTTACGTAATAGTGTGTATTAGCTGGCTATTTCATCAAATAGCTTCGTTTCTAAAAGATATAGTCCACAGGTAGCTTATTGTGCACTTGAGCTCGTGTTTATGCGTTGTTTGTGCCTTAATAATAATTGGTCAAAATGACAAGCTTTTGTGTGAAAATGTTACAGAATGACGTGATTCATTCTGTGATATGATGACAGCTTTTGTGCCATAATAAATATTGCTCCAAATGACCAATTGTTGCTCAAAACTATGAGCACTTGTATGAAAATTTCTATTTTTCAAAATCATAAAACAGAAAAGGAAATCACCCCACAGCTTTTTGAATGACTTTGTCTCGCTCACTCACTCGGGCTGGAGTTAGCAGATAAACTAGTGTCGTCCACAGGTTGTGCACCTGAGCTTGAGTATATGCGTTGTTTGCGTCTTACTCTAAATGAGGAGCTTTTCTAAAAAAAAAACAATTTTTCAAAGCCTTATAACAGATCACAGAATGACCCCACACCTTTTGTGCTCAATACTCAATTCATGCTATAATAACAATTGCTCAAAATGACAAGTTCTCATATGAAAATCTCTATTTTTCGAACCCTTGTAGCAGGTTACAGAATCACCCTACAGCTTTGGTGTCATAATAACTATTGCTCCAAATGACCAGTTCTAACGATTTATAGCAATTTTTTTTCTGGCTTTCTGGCTGACTTTCAGAAAAGGCCCAATTTGAATGATGTCCTTTGTATGACGTTATTTATGGTTGGCCCCTTAGATTTAAGGCCAAAGCGATTTTTTCTTGAAAATCAATAAAGGTGGTTATTTTACTCAAATTGAATCAGTTTCGTGTAAGGATTAATTCTTTGTATCGGTGAAAAAAAACCGAGTAGCAGAGGTTAGTCATATTTGACGCGAATTTTCTTAATAAAAAATGTTCTACAGCAGTCATGTAGGTAATGCTATAAAATACATAAGGGGCTCGTGGCTAAGTAAGAACCGTGTGGATTACACGATCTGCGAGGTTAAGCTGCACTAGCCGCGGTCAGTGTGTGGATGGGTGACCGTTTCGTTACACATCGAGACCCGATAAAAATCGGCTGTTCGGAATTTAAACTGAGTTCATCTTGAACTGTGTTCAGAAATGCAAACCGGTGCGTGCTCGGAACGCACCGAAACGTGTAAACTGAGTTTATCTTGCACTGATCGCGTTTAGTAACATTGGTGAAATCGGCTCTTAGGTCCTTTTTATAGAACGTTCCTCAAGTCATCGGGCTTATTCCAACACGGTAATCATAAACTTCAATATAACAACATTAGTCATATCACATGAATATAACCTGAAATACAAAATAAATCTTTACTCAAGCGTGGTCTCGACCAACACTTGAGTGATTGCAGATCTAATCTCTACTCAAACACCGAAACAAGTGACAGTCTAGAATAAAGCTAATCTCAGTTGAACTGTGATCAATGAATCTATGCTTGAGGAATATTCTAAAATTAAATTCCAACTCAAAAACAGTGATCAACGCTTGAGGAAAGTTCTGTAATACGGGCCTTAGTATGTGTTAGTCATCGAGAAACGAAAAACAAAGTGTACCACCGCGAAGTATCGTGACTGTACATGACAAAAAAACGAGTCGAATACATAACCTCCTCATTTTTTGAAACATAACCTATCATCACGCCTGTATTTTCACGAAGGGGTAGGCAGAGGTAATACACCCACATTTCCCCAGTTATGTTATAGTCCCATGTTAAAGGGGGCGAGCCTATTGCCACTGACTGGGCACAAAAATCTTTCCTTTCTTTTGTAAGATCGTTTTGAAAGCGCCTTCGATTTGTACTTAAAAATCAATAGAATAAAAAAAATAGATCCCTTGCATTACACGACCTTCGAATTGCATTGAAAATGAACTCATTACAATTATGCATACATACACATACATTATTACATATTATGATTGCATTAGAAAAAGAAATACACAATAAATATATACTGGATATAATTTATTTTTTTTACTTATTGAATTTTTGACCATCCTCGCATACAGATGGCATAATACTGACTTACTCACTTTGCATTTGTTTCAAATTAACCAATAGTACGCTCATGGGCCGGTAAATGCAAAACACAGAATAGTACAAAGTACACGAATAGTCTCGCCTATGCGCTTGCGCCCTTTCTTTTTTTATCAACTTTTTTAGCCAGTTATTTTTAGGCGAGGTATACCGTAAAACAAATAAAACGTAAACAAATGTTGTTATTGTTTTGTGTTAGTGTTATATTTTAGACATTTGATAATAATACATACAAAGTAAATTCCAAAACTCTTGTGTGTTTCGACCTTTGACTAACGAATTTTTGTCTAATCCTAGGAGAGACTAACTTGGATAATCAAACGCCGAAACTCAATTTGATGAAATCGGAGTGACTAGTCAGACCTAAATTAGGTATCGGTGTTACAGTCAAAACTCTTTCCCAAGCATTTGCAAGAATTTCTGAGTTTACTCCGCCAGAAGATTCGCTTTGTCGCCTCTTCGTTTCCCTCGCACACAGGCCTCGTGCACTCGTTACACTCAGGAGCTCCTTCGCGAACTTCTGGCTTCACGAATTTATAAAAAACACTAGCACAGTCATACCACATACAGTCAGGGTGCGTGAATTTTATACAAAACTATTTTCAACCACACTCTTAATCAAATCGACCTTTGACTGCCTCATTTCAGTCACTTCTAAGATAGATTATGCAAAGTCCGAAACAGATTATTTTACTTTTGACATTTGACTACCAAGTTCAGGTATTTCTACGGTAGATTAAAAATAAATCAGTCAAAACACGAAATTATAATATTTTTCGGGGTTTGCCGAAAGCTGTTGGTCAAACCTAGGATGCCCAACATATCGACCTTTAACTGTAACATAATTCTACAATATTTTATTTCTGAAGGCCCTGGGTATAATTTTCATACTATGGGGCCCAATGACCTTTTATTATTTATTCAAACAAAAATATTAAAATAATTCAATTTTCACATCGCGTAACAAGCACCTCTTCACAAATTCTATCAAAGTGCGCGCGTGCTCTACGTTAGGGTGAAGCTAACTAGTCTTGATTATTAATATTGTTACATTTAAATTATTTTAACATGTAGAGTAGTGTCATAACACGGGGGTTTTTTATCATTTTTAAAAAAATTTGGTAACTTTTTGAAATATGAGCGTTTTCATGAGGAGAGCCGGCAAAAAAACTTTTTAACAAAAAATTGAACCGACGAAAACAGAAACTGAAAAGCGAAAAATTTAATGAAGCTATTTAGTCTAAATAAATATTCTCCTAACTAAAGGAATGTAAATAAATAACTAATTATGAGTCGGCGCCAAACAAACAAGCAAAGTGCGTGCGAGTTGCAAGTGGTCGAGCGGGGAAAATTTCATGTTGTATTTGATGTTATTTTGTTTTTATTAGTTTAAGTAATTTAATTATCTATTTCGTTGATTGTTTGTTTGGCGCCGACTCTTAGTTAGTTATTTACATTAGTTTAGTTAGGAGACTAGTTAATAAAACTAAAAAGCTGCATTTTGTTTTTCTCTTTTCAGTTTGCGTTTTCGTCGGTTCAATTTTTTATTTAAAAGTTCTAGAACTACATTTATGTGTGCCAAGTTTCAACAGAATCGGTTAACAGGTAAGAATTCAGTAGGTGAACAAACTCAACAAACACTCATCCCCTATTTTTCAACCATTAGGGGTGGATTTTGATTTTCATGAGATTCAAATTTAAATGGGACCAATTTCGAGATATTTATTAAATTTTAAAAAAATAATCATCAAAATCGGACTATTCTGTAAAAAGTTATGCGTGGTCATACATAAAAAAAAAAAATATACGCGTCGAATTGAGAACCTCCTCCTTTTTTTTCTTCGGTTAAAAAGAGTTTAACTACCAAAGTAAAACTGGATTCAATAATTATTTAGGCCCATCTGGTGATAAGCGGTTACCTTTGCCCATAGCAAAACAAATTCGCCTACCTTATGAGAAAAGTCCCCTCTCCTAACTGCACAGAGTGTGGTAAAGTGGAGGACGTTTACCACATCATAGCGGAGTGTGTCCGGAACGAAGATCTGAGAGCTGAACTATTAATACACAAGGGTATTGACATCAAACAAGTTGGAAATTGCAATAGCATTTTGGCGTATCCTCTTTCTGAGACAGCAAGAGCATTATACAAGTTGGTGTTGGTCGGTATGCATAGACGATAGTTGGATAGTATACCTATAAATAAATTACTATACTATGTTTTTTTTTATATAACTTAGTATGATATTATAATACAAAGATGATGTATGTTTTATAAGATAGCCTAACGGAGCGACATAGTCTTGTAGACCAAGCTCCTTAAATAAAGATAATTAAAAAAAAAAAAAAAAACTGCAATACCAACTAGGCTGTTGCCTATATGTTACCCCGCAAGTCGTTTCACCAAACTAAGACATAAAGATGAAAAGTTTCATGTGATTGTGTTGATGTTTTCTTTATGACGAAATTGCTTTACGATTTAATAATAAAATTATGATCAAGGTACATATCATGCCTTGCCACTGACCTAGACTCTGAAGTGAAAGAAGTACAGACAAGCATTTCACTATTTTTTATAAAGATTGTTGTAGATGTCAAGTGAAAACTTCGATTAGTTTTGATTGCTTGTTTTTATGCCATAATGAATTTTCATATCAACAAATGATGTGAAAGTTCGGATTGTTTTGCATTTTAATCCTATAAATATATATTTAAAAAAAACGCGTTGAATTGAGAAGCTCCTCCTTTTTTTCGTGGGTTAAAAAAGAACACATTTTTCAGTATTTTTCGATTTAAAAAAAAGGTTTTATTTTCTACAAAATATAACATTTTGTGTATTGTAACCCTTATTAATATGCGCATTTTGACACATAATTATTTTGATACTAACTTAACTTCCGTAGACAAAGCAAATTAGCACCGTTTCTGAAAATTGGCCCCTACCGGACCGATCGAAAACACATTTTCAATGTTAAAACGCAATTGTGAAGTCGTTAAGTATGGCGGAAGAAAATTACGACAGCACTCGTAGGCAACTTGTCTAGACTACGGTTCTCCAATATTGCAATGAAAAACAAAAGTTTTATTCCTTTGTAAGTTGTAGTGCAATAAATACGGTCCGTTATTCTGCTTACCTAAACAAAGGACAAAGAACTTGATAAATGTAGGGCACCGGAACAAAATAGCGTGTTGAAGCCCTGGCATATTAACAAACATAGATTGAAGCTGGCTCATGCAATCGTGACCTAGAAATACATATCAAGCTGTTTATGCACCGTTGCTTCTAATACTTCATGTATTGTTCGAATACGTTAGGTTTGTTATGATACGTTAGGTTTGTTATGATACTCTATGCCGATAACGTTTCGGAGAATATTAGGTGGTCGTCTTCAAGGTATTGCATTTGCATACAATGTTCGGACACAGATAATATAATACTAGTTTCAATATACTCAAATCTTTATTGCATTCCATATTGGTAATAAAAACAGGTGGTAGGGTTAAGAATAAGATTGAAATATGTTTAAATATGTTTGGATAACTGATGCCCATAATTCAAATTGATTTCAATGTATCAATAAGATAGAGAGAGAGAGAGAGTACTCGGTAAAGTATAAAAAAAATACTATTATATTGAACTCTTAAAATTATGTAAACTAAATGACGCACACTTATTAAATTGTACTTTATGATACAAATGTGTTTTACGTAATCAAAGCTATCGACGGTAATCTAATTACGTTGTGAAAAGCTCGGTATTTTCTTAAGCGACGAGCTCACGTTCTAGGTCCATGACGAATCGTTGATTGCCCGCCGATCCTCTCAACATGATCTTTTATATGTTACCCAAGGGAAGTTATAACGGCCGAGAACTTCTGGTGTTCCATTAATAACCGAGACTACAAATTTTCTATTGGTCGCGGCCGCCAGCGGCTTTGTGCCGGTTGATGGATATAAAAGTTATTAAAATGTAATTTTCTATTGGTCGCGGCCGCCAGCGGCTTTGTGCCGGTTGATGGATATAAAAGTTATTAAAATGTAAGGCCTCCCGGATTGAAATGTATAGTTAAGAAAATATTATTTTATTTCTCTTCTTCTTTGTCTTAACTTAAAAAAAATATTAAGCAGTCTTCGTGCATATTGATGTTATGCCTTTATTCATATGAATACACACTAAGTACATTTTAAATGTTTCAATACTTATAGAAATATAAAAAAGTAGCCCACAAAACTAGTAGGTATCGAGAACAGAGTCCAAGCTACCCGTGTGGTGGTAAGGGCCTCAAAGAGAGAGGAACTTCGTAATGACACGCGCCGAATCCAGAAGTACCGCTTTCTGTACCAACAAGAGCCTCTTTAGGTGCTGGCCGAGGCTTTATCATTGGCTGTAAAAACAATCATCACCATGACTGCTGATTCAACATCCCACATGTCAACAACAACAACCAACATGTCATGACAACCTCGTGTGGCAAGGCATCATGGCATTTAATTTCCTTAACCTTCTCGGCCTTCTCGGTATGAGGGAGGATAATATCAATAATATTGTGCGGTTGTTTAATCGATCTATCACCACTATATCAGGCTTATTGGCTACAATAGTCCTGTTAGTGATGATAGATCGATACCAGCACAATGTCACATGACCATTCTCAACTCAACTGGGTCGGGAAAATGTTAGTATATTGTTTAGGTAATTGTTCTTCAGAGCAACTTACAGGCTTACTCAACTAAGTTGTGCCTGTTCGACGTTAGCAAGAAAACAAAAGCCAGGAAAAAATGGCGGATAGAATCCCCGATATTATTATTATTATATATTTTCAGCCTTTATTGTTCCACTGCAGGGCAAAGGCCTCCCTTTCCTTATTCCACTCTTTCCGGTCAAGCGCAATTGTGAACCAGTCTTTTCTTTACGAGTCCAGCTCGTCCCGCCATCTTCGCCTGGGTCTGCCGCGAAGCCGTTGCACGTTTTTCGGGACTCACACGGTAAAAATTTTAGCCCAAAAATTTACCGACATTCGGCAAACGTGTGCGGCTCAGTCCCACTTAAGGTGGCAGCTTTTTGAATTACGTCAGCAATCTGTTTTGGAGCGCAGTATTGTGTTCCAGATTCGGTCTGTGAGTCCGACTCCCAGGATACTGCGCTCCATTCCTCGCTGGCAAACCTCAAGCGCGGACCTCTGGTGAACTGTCAAAGACCAGGTTTGAGCACCGTATGTGAGGATGGGAAGAATGCACTATCCATTAGTTTGCGTTTATGGAACATTGGAAGGTCGCCCTTCATGAGTTCCTTCATAGACCAATAGCTCTTCCAGGCGTTTTCGGTGCGTCGAGCGACTTCTTTTTCCTGCCTCGCTTGGAAAGAGACTATTTGGCCTAGGTATATATACTCTGGGACATATGCAATCTCCACGCCCTATACTTATAGTTTTCGTTTGCTGCTATTAGTAATAAGTTTGGTCTTGGACATGTTCATCTTAATTACAATCTCGAGGCTTGCTTGGTTTAAATTTTCGAGCATTTCACCCAATTCTGCTGCCGAGAATGAGAATAGTACGATATCGTCGGCGAAACGCAGGTTTGTCAGCCTTGTTTCGCTGACAACAACGCCCTTGTCTGCCCAGTTGTCAGATAATTTTTTAAAAACTTCTTTGAGAGTGGCAGTAAAAAGCTTAGGGGACAGCGGGTCTCTTTGCTTGACTCCTCTTTGGATAGGAAAGGACGGTCCTATGGAAATTAATTTAACAGCGGCTGTACTACTATGCTGGGGACTGGATGCGGAAGGCAGAGGACCGAGCGTTGTGGCGCAACTTGGGAGAGGCCTATGTCCAGCAGTGGACTGCGATAGGCTGAGTTGATGATGATGTTGATGTACTACTATGGTATATGGTTTTAAGTAGTTTTATATATGTAGGGTCTATATTTTGTCTATATAGGGCATTAAACAGTGAATGATGGTGTATGCTATCAAACGCTTTAGCGTAATCAATAAATACTAAATAATTCTTAACGCAAGCCCGATAAGAATTAAAAACCTTCCTTATAGGGTTCCTTAAGTAGGTGTTACAAACAAATCAAATCCAATATTAATCACGGCTATTTTAGTTTTTGCAATAGACGGCCGAATTGGCGACTCAGAGAGTGATGTCAGTAGCCGCTAGATGGCGCTATACAGTGCCAAATGTAATACACGGCACTTGACGCCAGCATTGGCGACTCAGAGAGTGTTGTACGACGCCGCTAGATGGCGCCAAATTTAAGAAGTGTGTCGTCAACATAACACAAAGTTACTTTTTGTGATTTTTTCAAATAGAAAGTAGCTAAAGGAGCATTATTTGCTATGATCATTTTTCTCTAAGGTCAATGACCTTTGAACTAGGACGTTTTAAGTATTTTTCAGTTTTCTGTCTATAACTCAAAAAATTATAATCACATTATACTCGAAATAATTTTAAAAGAGAGTTTTCACAAAGGTCTATCAATGTGGAAGATTATAAGTTTCTACGTTGCATAGTTTAGAATTGGCAGGGGGGGGGACACATTGCAAGCCACTTTGGCGGGCTATATTTCGCAGATGGTACACCTGATAAAAAAGTGATGTATTAAACATTACCTTCATTTTAGTAGACCTATTCAATGATACCCCACACGAGGGGGTGCAGCGAAAAAAATTTTTTTTTCCCCATTTCACATATATGGGCGCCACCCCTAAAGAACGTAAAAACTATTTTTTTATTCTTTTAAAATTAAGATCTATATGCGGACTATTTTTTAAAAAAAATTCATTTACTTATGTTTATAACTGTAGAAGTTATTAAGCTGTAAAGGATTAGGACAGACGGACAGACGGACAGACGGACAGACGGACAGACGGACAGACGGACAGACGGACAGACGGACAGACGGACAGACGGACAGACGGACAGACGGACAGACGGACAGACGGACGGACATGACGAAACTATAAGGGTTCCTTGTAGGACTTCGGAACCCTAAAAAGGGGCATTTTAAATTCCGTGTGCTTCTCTAACAACTGGTTTAGGCATTGTAGGTGGTCAGTGGAGAGGCCTCGTCGGGATTAAAAATTCCCCGATATATGTATCGGGGAATTTTTAATCCAAAAAATATCAATCAATCAATAAATCAATCAATCCTCAAGCACGTCCTCCACCCGGGGATGGCGGAACTAGTGTTGGACTCTTACAGACTAAAACCACCACGGTATTCCTCCAACTACCTTGGGCCGGGGACGGAGGAAACCTTTGTATTCGCCAACCACTCTCGACAAGTCCCGGCTCGCTACAAGTAGGCGAGCCCCTTCTCCCCGTACGGCTTCACGTCAGCCGCCCCCTCCCCGGTGGCGCACGTGGAACGCTGATGCGTGCCACCAATGTCTCGGCCATGCCAGCCACGACAGCCATGCTAGCCACACCATCCACCCCTGCCACGTTAGCTAAGCCAGCCATGCCAACCATGCCAGCAACACCAGCCATGCCAGCAACACCAGCCATGCCAGCGACGCTAAGCAGCAGATTACCCCAAGTCCGCCGCCCTCCGCCCCGCGCGACTCGCGAAGCCACGCTTCATTGGCCAGTACATTCACAACGAACACTAAGATCCCCCGAAGAAGAGTTTGCCCATGCTCACAGGGTTCAACATCCCAACGAACTGTTGTTCCATCCAGACGTATCGAGGAGGACCAGCAGGCATCATACACTGAGGTTTTCTGGCCCTACACCCATGTGCTGTCCTTTACAATTCATGTTATTATTATTATGCTTAAAGAATATTCACATGTCATGATGTCTACGTGGCTGTTTAATTGTTATTACGTACTATAAAGTGGTAATTTTACGTTTAAGCCTCCGACTTCGACCGACTGAAAAAGGGTTCGTATTATTATGGGTACTCACGCTCGAAGTAGTAAAGTCTAACAAAACAATTAGTATCCAGGGTCGCCAAATATAAATGAAGATTTCTCAGGAAATCATTATGGAATGGTTTGATCAGGGTTTTGTATAAGTAGAGTATAACTTTGTCCGTTATTAAAATGATATTTCACTCGAAAACATCCATAATCTTCAGAGAAAACATTCATAATCTTCAGAGAAAACTTCATTTTATATCTGGCGATCCTGGATACTAATTGCTTTGTTAGACTGTACCTGCATAGAACTAACTAATCTTGCTGCCGTGCAAGCTAAGAGTTAAATTCCGATGTTTTTTGAAAATCCTCGAATAAGCCTTCGACTTTGTGACAATCGCCGACTTGTTTTCATAGCTCTGAAGATTTGGGGCGGAAAGAACTTACTTTGTGATTTTTCTTTTCTGCAAACTAATCTGATTAGTACGACGCTAATGCTACTCTATTTTTGAAATATGCTATTGCAGACTCATAGTTAGGAAGATACAAGTAATAGACGTAATAGTAACTTGGTATAAATGAAATTTGTGCCTAAGTATGTGATACCACACTAAAACCGGCCAAGTTTGAGTCGGATTCACGCAGTAATGGTTTCGTATCACCCATCGACCTGATAACCTATAGGAACTGATTTAATCTATGAGAGTTTATCAACCAACGTACCGTGCGCGAAATATGAATTTTTGCATCTCTTTTTTACGCAGATACCACCACATATGTCTATGTTTGCCCTAGTTTTAGTATTTGTTGCTAAACTACATGGTATGCACTATAATCAGACCAAGTTTGACGCTGGTATGTATTACCGTTTTGAAGATAGAGCAGAAACAAAAACGTTCAAAAAATTGCATGTTTTTCGTGGTTTCTTGTATTGGGAGGGCATGCAGTTTCATAGATTTTCAGTTTCGAAATTAGCTTATGAAATTGGCCTCATCAGTATCGAAATTTCGAAATTTCGAAATTGTGAGCAATATTTAAAACACCTAATTACTAAGCCTATCGCAGTCCATTGTTAAATATAGGCTGCTCTTGAGTTTTTCCACAATAGACGAACCTTTATCTTTCGCACCCAGTCCACCCCAGCTACCTACTTTAGGTCATCAGTCGACCTGGCTTGGGGGTACCTAATGCTGCGTTTTTGCGGTCTTCACTCAAAGATTTCTCTGCTCCAACAGCCATCGGTCTTTTGTTAGACTGACCTGCCCACTGTCACTATAGCTTGCCCTAATCTACAAGCTATGTTGGACACTCTGGTTCTGTTTGGATAATTTTATCCTTCAAATAAACTCAAAGCATAGCTCGCTCCAAAATTCGCTGAGTGACTTTGAATTTGTGGACTAACTAAACTGTCAGTGTTCACGTCTCGGCATTGAAGGTCATGACAGGCAAGACGCACTGGCTGTTGGTTCTTTCATGAAGTTATACTAACTACTAGTTTACCAAGCTGAATAGAACAGGTCTAGACACATTCCTGCATAACCTCTAGCGTCGTTTCTTTGAGGAAGACCGCGTGGCTTCGGCACGCTCGCACGCGACATGCGTAATGAGCATGATCTTGCCTGCCATAGTCTTGTCCAGATTCCAAGACCGATACGCTAAGTGACATCATTTAGGCTATGCAACATCTCGCTTAGCTCTTTCAGAGACTGCCATTACAATAATGTCATCGGCAAAGCGGAGACGTAAAATGTTCTCATCTTTTCCGTCACTACCCTTCCCCGTCTAATCCAGTGTCTTGAAGACGTCCTCCAAAGCATTAGTAAACAGTTCCGAATGAGTATCCAAACCCACCCGAAGGCCTTCTCGTAGTACACAAATTCACAGCATCTGATTGTTCTCTTCAATCTTTCTTCCAATCTGCCGAAAAGAATGAATATATTCTTCGATGCTATTCAACTCGACCTATCTCTGTCTACTGCAGGCATTTCTGGTCTCTTCCAAGATTCGGCACAATACTCAGTCCTCCGTCTTCCGCATTTAGTCCACCCCAGATACATTTTCCAGGTCTTCGGTCCACCTGACTGGCCCGGGAACATCCCATACTACATTTAAAGATCTCCATTCAAGGACTTATCCACTGCCACTTTAGCTTGTTGATTCTATAATTTATGTCGGTCACTTTGGTTTATGTTTCTGGATAATCTCGTTACGGATCTTATTTTATCCTTTAAATGCTTGGTGCGCGAGTTTCAATTTGTGGACTACCCCAACTGTCAGTGTCCACGTCTCGACACATCCGGTCTCAGCCGTGACATGTAGAACGCACTGGTTGAAGACTTCTGTTTTCGAACTTTGTGGTATATAGGCGACGAGAAGTAGGCGAAGTTTGCGAAATGCTGCCCAGCTCAAATGGATCCTACTGCCTGATACTTATTTGAAGTTGTATCTACCAAGCCGAATAATGCCCCAGATACCTGCATACATTCGAGCTAAGTACCTTCAACGAACCTCGGCACGACATGCATACTGAACAGGACTTTGATCTTGTCCAGATCTATACCGATACGGCTGTAGCCTCTTCTAAACCTGGTTTACTTTCGATTGGTGTCTAGAAATCGTTGAGGCTTCTGAAGAGAATAATTTGTTTCGATCTTCAAATTTTGATTTCATTTAGCTTTTTACTGCCACCAATCGGGACGTCATTCCATCAGCGAGCGGCACCATTTATATCACCGAACATTTGAGCCGACCAATCATTGTCGTCAGCCCCTCGGTCCCCGCCAACATTTTACGACTGTGTTCTTATACAAAACTTTGTTTATGTGGCGTCTTGAGGCTTACTGGTCTGTGTGTATACATGACTCAGTATTAAGATGGATGTTATGTAGCCCTCAGCAAGGTTTTATCAGATTTCTTGAAAAACAGAACCAACACACTCCTCTTCATGCCTCTGGTATAATGTCTTGTTGAATGAGATAAACAGAGTTGAGTTGAGCTCTTTGGTCATCGTTGCTAGAAAGGGATTAGAAAAGACAATTTGCCATCTGCGGATTTAAGTTTGATCAGATAGGTCCTTTTTCGCTTGTGGAAATCCTCATAGAGATTAATTTTTTTTTTTTTTTTTATTAAAAATGGGTTCTTCGAAACGCTAGATTGACATAAATTCAGCTGCTGATAAAGATTCTAAGTCGGTTTCAAATGCAGCCTGCCGCTGAAAAAGCTCTACTTATCTGGAGCAAATGGAATTCTATTGAAGATTTAACATTAAACAGTCGTCTGTTTTTAAATAAATAAATTTCGAAATTTCGAAACTATGGGTGTCAATTTCGACATTGAAAAACATGCAAATACGGTCCGAAATTTCGAAACTATGAAGTTTCGAAATTTCGAAATGCATGCCCTAATTGGGACCCCCTTTGGTTTTAGATTTGTCGTAATAGGCAACACAGTAACACATATTCTGTGAAAATTGAACTGGTTATCTATTACCGTTACAAAGAAACAGCCCTGTGACAGACGGACTGACGGACGGACAGACGGCGTAGCGAGAGTAATAGGGGACCGTTTGGCACCCTTTTGGTACGATATCCTAAAAATGGGCTGATCTACTTACATTATTACCAAATCCTTATGATTAAATTCTTCACTTTGTCAGTTGGAACAATCCTTCTTCCTACTAATATTATACACGTGAAAGTTTGTGAGGATGTATGGATGTTTGTTACTCTTGCACGCAAAAACTACTGTAGGGATTTTAATGAAATTTGGCATATAGTAGAACATAACTCGGATTAACATATAAGCTACTTTTTATCCCGGGAAGATGAGCAGTTCCCGAGGGATGCTGGATAAACTACATCCACGTGGGTGAAGCCGCGGGCATAAGCTAGTTAAACATAAAAACTGTTATAACTATTCATAATTATATGTACAAAAAATATTGTTTTTTTAAGGGATAAATAAAATATAATCTTTTTTTCTAACCGTAAATGCGCATGAGAGTTGATTGTTTTTGGGCGAAGTAAGAGCTTTGAAATCGTGTTAATACTTTCTCCCACGCTTACCAGCTATCAAGGGGTACGAGTGGCTTCATATTTTAATCAAGAGGCAGTTAATTTGCTATTTGCGTAGTTATTTCTTTTTTGGTGTGTACAGTCGACTGCATGACAGTGGTAACACTTCAATTCGAAAACCGCCCTTACTGCTTACGAAATAAAGATGCTGCTAATGTCAAAGTGTTACCACCGACGTGCGGTCGACCGTACGACCGACCGCTCGTATGGTAACACCTGAATTACGAAAACCGCCGCTTAATGCTATTACCACTGACGTGCGGTCGACAAGATTTATTCATTCCATAACTACTTACAAATGGAGTACCTGCATTTGCCATAAAATTGCCTGATGTAAAAGTTAGAAGAAATAAAGAAAATTTGCTACTCTTTAATCCTGCGTGCTTCCAAACTTGTGGGCATATGTTATGCTTCTATTTTTGTGTGAAATATGTAGTATTATGCTATTCATTGTGTAATCAATCAATTTGTGTATTTAAATTAAGCTAGTAAGTATAGTCTACAAACTTTTTCTAAGTACATAGACGCTACGGCGTTTCTACACCCCCACATTCTAATGTTCGTATAACATAGATATGTATGAAAAAAAAAAAAATTGCGGTAGCTTGGCTACGGTAGCCGTACCCTAAGTATTAGTCCAGTCAAAATAAGTTTTGAGATTACAATAAAGATATATGAATAAATTGGTTTCGAAGTAATAGTATTGTCATTTTGATAGACATTCGTCGTTAATTCGTGGTTATATGGGCCTTATACCATAAGAAATACCTAAAGTTGTGTTCTTACTGTTTTACGCTAAACCAAAAATGTACTTTTGGTGAAAAGTTAGATTTATATCCATGGACACCTTATAATTATGGTACATAAGTTATCCCTTGATTTAGGTTTAAAATTCTTAACATTACGTTGATTTTTCTTTGACAGTGTAAAACACCAGACTTACAAAATCTTACTTTTGGGGATTTTACCGTTTTTACTTTCCCAATGTAAGCCTCACTTGTGTTAGTTTTTCACCTAGGTGACTGTTTAGGAACCTATTTAAAACATGTTTTTTAAAGATTTCCATATTATACATAAAAGATATATAGTATTTTTTCTTGACCATGCAAAAAAAAAAAAATCTCTATTATAAATAACAATTATCCCTCGTTTTAATCATCAAAAAATTTATAAAATCGAGTTCACGTAAACTATTTCATTATCATTACATTCAAAACATCGAAATAGCGCGCCTAACGCAGCGTCATCGCATCGCCGCCGCCGCCAAGTGGCCGGTGTGAGAGAGACAGAGCTAACGGACGCGAAAAGGACGAGACTACCTATTATTTATCACTGTCTATCACTTAGGAACAAGAACTAAAGAAAGAGTCTTGCACTCACTGCTATTAGTGCACGTCAATATAGTCAGATTGTGCGGCTGCGGGCTGCATTTCTGCAATAATGATGTTCTAAATTACGGTGTCTCATTTGAGACAGTTGTAGTTGGCTGTAAACGCCTAGACACGATTGCGGAAGTAGAAAAAGTATCACGAGTTGCCATAGCCTAAATATACCTCATTTTTTGACTCACCTACGTTGCTGGATACGTGATTAATGAAATTACATTGCTGGATACGTGATTAATGAAATTACATTGCCGGACAGTGAACTTTCTGAAATCGAATGCACATGACACAACATCAGTGGCGGTTTGACCGTCAACGATTTGGAAAAAGAAGTGTTCTGCATAATCATAAATTTTTCGATGTTATCTACAAATTAGAAAGAAAAAGCCCGACTGCAAAACTCTGGATCAAATATTTTAAAATGGCTTGCCTGATTAAACTTTTTTTAGATGACTACCAATTGATGTATTTTTTATTTATTATTATTTTATCGAGTTATATTGTTGATTTTAATATTTTTTTCGAGTTTCTTGGAAAAATTGGCAAAACAGGAAACTTGGAATTATTAGTACGACATTGTCTCTTGAAGCACTCTTATTATTTTACACAAGGCCAATAGGCAATACCTTGTGTAATTAATAATTATTATTACCTACTTATCTGATTATAATATACACTGTTTCTGAAATAAAACTAAGAAGCATAATACTAAGAAGTTTTATTTATTATTTAGAATTGATTCTTACACATACACACTTATACATTACAAATTCGATTAAATCGTGTACAGCTGCGATCGAAGATTTTCTCATTCGTTTTTATATCAAAAACTGCTGTGAAAGACGAACATACAGACGAACGCAGAAATAATCTTATAAGGGTTTAAGTTTTCACTGTCAAGGTACCAAACCCTAACAATGAAAAATAACAAAAATGAAAATTGACAATAATGACAAATGTCAAAGGAAGACAAATAACTCTTTTGTCGCAACCATAGAGATGTACCTATGGAGGCGCCCTATTCTTCTATATCTACCTCGTTTATTCTATTAAGTATCTATCTATATTCAAGTATATATTAAATCGTTATAGGAATATTATTATATGCTTTGTCTGTTGTTAACCAACGTATAATGTCGTCTGGTGAAAGAGATGGCATGATATCTGTGTGTTTTCTGTTTGGCAAAATTTTTACGTGGCGTCAGAATATCTCTTTCACGTGGCGAAAATCCACCATTTTAGGGGCAATGGTTTTGTATTTTGTATGTGTGCTGTCAAGTAAACAAGCATTTAAGATTTGGATTGCGATTTTTGGCTTTAAAAACGGTCCTAAAATTAGTGCTGTGGACACCAAATGCAAATGTAATATGGAATATAATAAGTTTCGGTTACTTACATCTCTTGCAATGGCCGCCATTTTACGGGTCCGGCTATTGTGAGTATAGCACACAGGAGTCTGTTATATGCCAAGCGTATTTCCTAGGTATTTCTAGTCCATAGGTTTCATAGGTCAGTGGTCGCAACTGAAGACTAATAAATCCTCTATAGTAACTGGATATGAATCGTTACTCACAATGGCGGGAGGTCGAAAAATAATTTTATTTATTTATATTATTAGAAATTCTTATTATAGGGTAAGGGTTTTCTTTTAATTTATTTAAACAAAAAATATTGCTATTAATATTTATGAAAATATCCTAGAAAATTTTAATGTACGAGAGTTAAAATTAAATTAATATTTACAAAAAAAAAGTATCAAAGTTATCTTGGGGACTATGTATGTAGTGATTTAGTAGTAACAATGTAAATACTTTGGTAAAATATCATTCTTTATGCCAGTATAATTTTGAAGTTATCTTGCATTTTGGACACAGTATTTAATATCTACTCAATTTAATGATCTTGACCGGGGATTATTGCTACTAAGATTAAAACGCATTAAGGTGAATGCTACAGGGTAGCCCACGAAATTCAAAATTTTTGGTGTTTTTTGCAAATTGTAGCTTTATTTCGCGTTGTATATCAATCAAAATATGATTGGTGGAATTAATAACAATATATCTACTGAATAATACTCATAAAAAAATATTAACCTAGCTCTATAAGCTGTACAAGCTCGAAAATCAATAATTTGATCGTAAATTAATATTATTGAGCTTGTACAGCTTATAGAGCTAGGTTAATATTTTTCATGAGTATTATTCAGTAGATATATTGTTATTATTTCCGCCAATCTTTATTTTACCGATATACAACGCAAATTAAAGCTACAATTTGCAAAAAACGCCGAAAAATTTGAATTTCGCGGGCTACCCTGTAGCATTCACCTTAAAAGAAACCATTATGTACAAAATCACCAGTTTTCAATGAAAACACACACACACACACACACACAATTAATTTCACACTTAAATTTAAGTTAATTGCTTTATTGTCCAATTACTCATCATCATCATCATCATCATCATTTCAGCCGAAAGACGTCCACTACTGGACATAGGCCTCCCCCAATTAAGGGGGGATATGCCATAATCGCCACGCTTGGCAGGCGGGTTGGTTGGTTGGTCCAATTACTCAATTATAATAAATTATAAATCGGGGATTATTGTGAATTTATGTTTTTTAAACGTATCTCTATCTTAATCTAAATTATCACCCTATTTACATTTATTGCAATCTACTCCATAGAAACAGATTTATTTTGACTAGACTATATGGGAGCAAAGTGTTGTAAAGTTTGCCTTTGTCTGGGTCCAGAGGTACTTAATCCGCGCTACATCTCTGCTCCGGTTTAAAACTTGTAACTTTACTTTGTCGCGCATGATAAGTTTTCTACGATTTTTTTATCTTGTCTTATTTGTTTCCACTCTTTAACTTTGTGTGTAATATTCATTTTTGATTTCATATGTTGGATTTAAACATGTCTCTGATTCTTGAATCTGCAATTAAATTGTTTATTGCGAACAATTGTTACATAGCTATGTTTAGGGAATAATTTTGTGCAGCTATACTCCGCCATTCAGCATGCAATATTTAATAGTAACATAAATGATTAGTTTACAAACCAAGATCTACCTACCTACTTATTTAAAATAATAACATGAATAACTCAACATGTGCTTCTTCCGCCATCGCATCCATGCAAACCCCTTTTATTTTCATCATATTTATCGCATCCATGCAAACCCCTTTTATTTTTCATCATATTTGTTTTATTGTCAATTAGAAAAATTAAGAATAGCTCTGCTCACAATTTATTCACATTTGCTGGAATTTTATGTATTGTGTCATCACTCATTCATATTATTTTTTCTCGAATACCTATTAGGGGTAACTGATCCCTACGTGACAGGGAATCCTATTGTAGGGATTAGTGTTCTAACTTTATAAGCACCTTTTTAGGGTTACATACCCAAAGGGTGCTAACCGGACCCTATTACTCCTAGCTACGCTGTCCGTCCGTCCGTCCATATGTAGTATTCACAGGGCTGTATCTTCGTAACGGTAATAGATAACCTGTTGAAATTTTCACAGAATGTGTTGCTGTGAGGTGTATCACGCAAATACTACAAATAAAAAACCTAAAAGCAAAGGGGTCGAAAAACATGCATTTTTTTCCACGTTTTTGTTCCTGCTCAATGTTCAAAAAGGTAATATATACCAGCGTCAAACTTGGTCTGATTATAGTGCATACTATCTAGTTTAGCAACAAATACTAAAAATAGGACAAACATAGACATATGTGGTGGTACCTGCGAAAGAAAGATATGCAAAAATTCACATTTCGCGTACGATCGTTGATGTCTTTTGATAAACTCTCGTAAATCAAATCAGTTTCTATGGGATATCAGGTCGATGGGTGCTTCGGAATCCTTACTGCGTGAGTCCGACTCACACTTGGTCGGTTTTTTGTTATTGCTATAACTGTACCATAAAAACTGATATTATGGGAATAAATACATTTTTTTTTAGACAAAACGAAATACGCCTGCTGGATGGGTGTAGTTTATCGCGCAATTTAACAATAAAATGTAACAATCTTTGAGCTTGACCATAATAGGTGACATGGTTTCACACCTGGATGATTGTCCATCAACCTGTCATCTATATAGATAAAGGATCCCTTTTGTTTTCCTTACCTTGCCTCTAAAATTAAAATAACTATTCCAACTAACGATTTACTGTTTTAGACACAATTATGATTAATGCTGACAACATGATACAGTTAGATGACAACAAGCAGGTCAACAGCTGCACTGTAAAGAATAAATACTATTTATTCTTTTGCCGGATTTTGCAGCACTGTCACTGCTACATATCTACGTCTTAAGAGTTATCGGTCGTTGGCCGCAGAACCAGATTTTGTCATGACGCTGTGCTCCGTCTCCAGGTTTGGGATTTAGAGCCGACCAGTAGAATTGATAAATTGCCATTTGTTAGTCTTTACGTCGGTAAGTGAATACACTTAAGTTTTGATGGCAATATATGGCACTATGTTCACTTATTACGTAATTTTAGTCTAGGTTTTGTGTAAATAGATGGCAGTCTTATCAAACATTTAATTTGACCAGACTGTGTCATCTATTTACGCGAATAATTTCTTATTATATCGCTTTTTTTTAAGTTTTCGTAAGGTTTTATGATAAGTAAGGTCTAATATAGTTTTGTGGTTATATCAAAGTGTTTCATTCATTATCACGGAGCATCAAGACGATAAGCCTTATGTCTCATCGGAGCCGGATCAGCTGCTTTTCGAAAATCTAAAAAAGCAGTTTTTGATTTCTCGAAAATTGAGCTCACAAAGACTCCTTTTACAAAAACGTCCAGCGAAATCATCTGTAAGAAAAATTTAAGCGTTTAAGCGTTTTTTTCAGTAATCTAAGTAAATTGATTTTTCAGCACATTAACTTAGTTGTAGAAGTCTGTTGAAATAATAAATATTTATAAGCATTATCTCGGTTTCGTTTTAAATAAAATAATGCTATTTGTTGTCTATGCATGATGCGATTAATGTTTTTTTTCTTTTGCGGTACTTTGGGCGTATGGCCTTTTAGCCAAAACAAAAAAAACTTTTTGGTAGTGAAAAGCATCAGAATATTAAGCGAGAATACGGGAACCTATCGACTATAAATAAAAAAATTATTGCTGTACGAAATCGCTCTTTCAAATCAGGTATCAATCATGCTGTAAGTGTAGGTATAGCCAGTGTTGTCAACTCTACCAACTTATTGGTAGATCTACCTAATTTGCCTCTAGTCTAACGATAGTCTAATGATAGTGCAACTTCCAATAAGTTTACCACAAGGCAGTTAGACTATGTAGAATCATCAGTTTTTCTCAAACCTTGTTCAATAAATGAAATCATACGTATAATTAGATCTCTAAACAATACAAAATCTGTTGGTTATGACTCGATCTCTACGCACATACTGAAATCTTGTGTTGAAGATATTGCGCCTTTTCTAACATATCTTATTAATCTTTCATTCACACATGGAACATTCCCCGAAAAACTAAAAAAGTCTATCGTTAAACCCCTGTATAAAAAAGATGACTGCCATGAGCTTAACAACTACAGGCCAATTACGTTAATACCGGTAATGTCTAAAATATTTGAAAAAGCTATGCATAGTCGAATCACCAGTTTTATAACAAAATACCACATTCTTAGGAACGAACAACATGGCTTTCAAAAATCCAAGTCCACCACGCTTGCAGGTTTCTCACTTATAAGTCGTATAACAGAATATATAGACCAGAAAATCCCAGTGGTTGCAATATTTTTCGACATGTCTAAGGCTTTTGATTGTGTAGAACATAAAACTTTACTGAACAAATGTGAAAAGTACGGAATCAGAGGACCGGCTTTAGAATGGATCCACAGTTATTTGACAAATCGCCAACAATGCGTTGATGTGTCACGTATAGATAACAAACTCGAGTTGACATGTTACAGATCTCCTTACCTTCGAAACAGCTATGGAGTACCACAAGGCAGTGTCTTGGGACCATTATTGTTTCTTTTATACATTAATGACTTGCCTAGTATAACAAATCATCAGTCAGTATTATTTGCTGATGATATATCATTAATTATACCCCATGTCAATAAGTCACAAATATACGAACACGAGATAAATTCTGCTATAGAATCAATTCTATCTTGGCTTGAAGACAATAACCTTCGTGTGAACGCCACAAAAACGAAATACGTTCAATTTAGGAACTATAAAACAAAAACACAAATATTAAATTTAATATGTAAAGGCGAAAACTTGGTTGAAGTTCCAGATACAAAATTTCTAGGTGTCACTATAGACCAACATGTGAACTGGAAACCACACGTTAAAAACGTATGTAAAAAAATTTATCAATTCGTGTATGCACTGCGTAAACTTCAAAATGTGGCTAGCCCGAAGGCAGCACGTCTTGCTTACTATGGGTTTGTTGAATCGGTCCTAAGGTATGTATTGTTACTGTGGGGTAACTCTGTAGATGCAGACGGAGCTTTTATAAGTCAAAAAAAGTGTATACGCGCTCTGTGTAACGTAGGTCCTCTTGAGAGCTGTAGATCTTTATTTAAAGATAATGTGATAACTTTAACTGGTTTGTATATATTAGAGATTTGTGTGTTTGTTAAAAATAATCCAAATCAGTTTATCTCTGCTCGAGACAATAATTCAATCATGACAAAACGGGACCCCACGCGTTTGTTAATGCCGTCATGTAAAACCACGTTATTCCAGAGGAATTGTCTTATAATGTGCATAAAAGTATTTAACAAACTACCAAAACAAATCCGAGAATTACCATTAATGCGCATAAAAATAAGTTTAAAACTATGGTTAAAAACAATGTTTTCTATAGTTTAAAAGAATTTTTTGACTATAAATTTTAATAAATGCTCATCTAATTAAGGAATTTGTCTGCAAATGTGTGATTTAACATTAGCTTTGTTAGTTTATCTCTATGATTGAATTGCATTTGTTAAATTTATCTCTATAATTAATTGTTTTCAATAATTTTTGTAATTGTTTTGACGAAATTGTATTCGTATATATACATAGCCCGAAAAAAATTCTATAATCGGAACCAATTTTTATCTTTGTTAATATTGTGTCACTTTGTGTTTTATCATGCAAAAATATGCATAAAAATATATCAGTTAAATTGTAACGATGAGGACTAACCAGAATTAGTGTATGACAAGTGGCGCCTTGTATACTCTTTTATGCCAAACTAATCTGTTTTTTTTTTTTTTGGATTTGTTTTAAGGCATTAGCCTTCTCATAAAGCGAAGAGGCCCGTGCCCAGCAGTGGGACAGTAATGGGCTGGTTACGTTATGTTAATCTGATTTTAATTATTATTGTTATAAATTTTTTGCGTGCCACTTATGGCAAAATATTTGGAAACTAACTGTGACTCTTTATCTATCTGTCTGGACCCGTATTTTTTGCGAAATAAATTATTCTTCTATTCTTCTTCTTCTAACTACCTACTGTTAAAGATCTTTATTTTCTCAAAAGAATTCTTCTTGATACTACTCGCGCAGCTAAAGAATGGGATTGAAAATGGCATCACTTCTATTGTTTTATGTGCCTCTCGCTCACACAATACTGTAAGTGTGAGCAAAAGGCAAATACAAATGCCACCATTTTTGCAATCTCATTCTTGATTGCGCGAAAATTAGGGCGAGTTTTGTGTTATGATTTTCATAACTTTGTTAATAAAATACCTATAATAATAGTAGGTACATTTAATATGTTGTTTTGTTTCTAGTCTTTTATTAACAAAGCCTCTGATCGAAGCGATGTATGAAATAAGATCTTTTGGAACAGTTTTTACATATTTTGAATCCTGAAAAATCGGATTTAAGGTGGTCGATCTACCTATTTTTCGTTCTGAATTCTGCCAATTTCTACCAACATTAGGCACTTTCAACCAATTTTCTAAAATAAGGGCTAGCAATACTGTGTATAGCTGGCCATTACTTGTTCGTGTTCCGTCGTCGTAGAAAAATTTTTTTTTTAAAGTAGAAAAAAAGGTTTGTTTATGTGACATTATGTTTTCTGTCAAGTCACTTGTTGTCACTAGTGATGGCGAAATATCAATAGTCGACTTTGAAAATCAGTCAGGATATCTATAGCATCGATACTATCGATAGCGCTAAATGCACGTGCATTAAAAGAGCCTCCACGAGTCACGATATTAAATTGATCGCCCGGCGCAACCCTGGGCATTCAGCACCGCTACCAACCTGCTGACTGGCTAATCTTTTTCCCATGGCATGAGCTATTATCATTATGTAGATCATGTCGACACGATAGAAGAAGCGCTAAATGTGTTAATACTATTGATCATGTCTAATAGTATCGATAGGATCGATGGTATTAGACGTAAATGGTGTCTGTACTATCGATAGAATCGACAGTATTTGTGTTCTACAAGTACTTATTAATGATATTATCGATACTATCGATAGTTTGACACAATCGATAGTAACAAAATGGTCGATAGTATCGTTCAATACGTAGGTAATGTAGAAGGAACTATTGAATAACAGCCATCTATCGATAGTCTAAAATAATCGATACTGTCGATAGTATCGATATAACTCGTCTAGGAGGACAATAATATCGATAGTATCGATACACTATTGACGTGTGATACTATCGATAGTATTACAAATTATCAATAGTATTATCTCATTCTGCGCTATTGATACTATCGATATGCGCATTGTTACTGGACTATCGATAGACTGTCGATATTCTATCAATAGTCACCTATCGAGCGGCATCACTCTGTTGTCACTCGCTTTGCTTTTTTCTGTTTTGTCTTGTGTGTTGTAGGAAAAATGAGACTCTTGTGTGTTGTAGGAAAAATGAGACTTTTCTATTTTATTCGACCGGAACTGCATATTGGACTATTCTATTCTAAGAACTTAGATTGATTGCATAGTCTCTTGTGACTTATTGGCTACGATTGTAGTAGAAGTAGTCAACGGTTATTTTAAAAGAGATTTCCAGATTCTAAGGCAAGAATTTCAATAGGGCCGTTCCACATATGTGATGGAAAACATTTCGATTGCAGCAGCTCTAATTAAGAAGTTTGGTGTATAATAATATCTGCTCTGGCAGATTTTTTTACTAACAAGTTGTTTTATTAACTAACCACCTCCAAATACTTTCTAATCGATTCTACATACATAATGTCTGTTTCGTTGTGTCTGTTAGGTGTTTCTAGTCTTCCATGATAGTTTGGAAAGGGAATTTAATGTAGGTATATTATGTCAGGTAAGTTATACATTGTAATAATGTTCTCCCGGCCGAATTTCGGTCACGGCGGCCAATCTCAACAGAGACTAGCCATCTGCGCGGGATATATTATAGTGCACAAGTGTGTGCGCAAACACAGGTGCACTCTCTGTTCCCTCACTCTCATAATCCGATGGGACGGTTATTCGACACGACCGGATACATTGTAATGGGTACATACCGAACGTATTTATTATTCATTTAAAAATAACTACTTTCTATACATAAATAACGTATAGTTATATTATTATAGTCTATACATTCATAGGTACACATAATAAAGGTACTTTTCGTTTCATTTAGCTATCGTGCGAAATGTGGTTAGATAAAATGACAAACTAAAATCAAATAAAATCTCATAAAACAAAGTTTAACCGGATTAAATCGCGTATATTATTACTGCGTGCATCGAAGCGATTTTGATTAATAATATTGTGCGGTAGATAAAAATATTTTTTTAGAAATATCTGTACCTAAAGACGATTGTCATCTCAGTCTACCTGCGACCACGAAATGCTGCAAAGCTATCGAAACGTCAGGAAAACCTATTTAAATAATATACGCGATTTAATCCGGTTAAACTAGTGATCGCGAAAACCTAAGAAGTTAACATCTCATAACCTCAAAATATTCGAAAATTCAAAATGCAATATCTTATTTTTCAGACTTTCTCCAACTAATAATATTAGTACAAAGTTGTTCAGGAAGTAATGCTGAGTTGTTTATATTTTTTTTACTTCTAAACGGTACACGACTTTACCTCAACGATTTACCTCAACTTAAATCATGTATGGGGAGGATCTGCCATTGTTCTTTTCTCTCCTTTAACAAAAGCCAAACATGGGTGAAAACACTATTTATTGGCAGATACATGTACACTTACGGCCAAAATTAATATCCAATCTATCCACGATTTACCCTATTAGAGATAGAAATTTGACATATTTTGTATGGAGCTTATGTCAAATTCCTATCTCTAGTAGGGCAAATCGTGGATAGATTGGATATTAATTTTGGCGGTTAGTTTGTGAAGGCTTTATTAGGTCATCGAAAGTTCCAAGATAAACTTCCTCACATGATGTATCACGCTCAACGTGGCTTAAACTAAAAAAACCGGCCAAGTGCGAGTCTGACTCGCGCACTAAGGATTCCGAACCACAATGACATTATCTGTGGTAAGATAAACTTCCTCACATGATGTCTCACGCTCAACGTGGTTTAAACTAAAAAAACCGGCCAAGTGCGAGTCTGACTCGCGCACTAAGGGTTCCGAACCACAATGACATTATCTGTGGTAAGATAAACTTCCTCACATGATGTCTCACGCTCAACGTGGTTTAAACTAAAAAAACCGGCCAAGTGCGAGTCTAACTCGCGCACTAAGGGTTCCGAACCACCATGACATTATCTGTGGTACCACCCATCGATCTGATACCCCAAAGAAACAGATTTAATGCATGATAGTTCACCAAAGGTGCAGCACTACGCGTTCATGACTTTCATATTTGCATTTATTTCTTACGCGTGTACCACCACACTTCTGTTTGCCTTATTTTTATTACTAATTACTGAATTATTTTAATTGTAGGTAACCTCCATAACATTGCTCTAACGAAAAAGTAAGTCGGATTGAAGAATAAACATAACTTTGCAGTGAAAAAAATTGATACTAAAAACTAGTTGTATGATATTTTTATTATTTTATTGTATTATCTGTGAATTGTGTTTGTTATTTGCTGTAAATGATCTGTACAAGCCAAAATAAATATCGTTCTTTCTTTTTGTCCTTCAAAAACAAATTCTCCCATACATCAGTCTACAACACGGTAATTTCTCTAAATTACATTTGTAAGCAATAGCAATAGTTAAGTTTGTGCAATAGTTTAAATGCATATTCAATGTAATGTTTTTTATGGTGTACAATAAAGCATATATAAATGAGATTGCAATCACAAAAAAAAAAACTTGTGATATAACCACAAATTCATGATTTTCGGATATTTTCAACACTTGTGCTGTGAGACCTTGCTTTCTGCAAAATTTCATGATTCCAGATCAACGGGAAGTACCCTATAGGTTTTGATGAGTGAGTTTGCGAGTATCAAAATGCGTGACATAAATGATGGCCCTATCCTATGATTGCGTTGACTTAGAAGCTTGTTTTTTTTTACTTCAAGGGATCATTGACCTTAGTATGTGGTATTAATTTCAACTTGATAACTTTACCCGTTCCTGAGATAAAAAATCTTGACAGACGGACAGACAGACAGCCAGACAGCCAGACTGACAGAGAGACAGACGGACAGGCGGACAACAAAGTGATCTTATAAGGGTTCCGTTTTTTGGTTTTGAGGTACGGAACCCTAAAAATGAATAATCTACTGTCTCAGCTCGGCGCATGTATTTATGATATCTGTTGCGACGGTTGTTGGCGGTTCGCAAAGCGATAAGCGAATTTATCTCTAGCCATATCAAAGTCTACATCCCTGAAAAACTCCTTTGTTTGAAAATCTTTTCGAATAAATGTTAGCTTAGAATACAAATCTTGTCTGTTCACGGAATTATGTTAGTTAAATCACTTTTATTTAGGTACCTCTTTGAATTTTATACAAAGAAAGCTTTATACTCAGATGAGGAAGACATGACATGGAAGGTACGGTAGTGGTCCGTATGTTAAAAATTGATTGTTATAATCATGATAGATAACATTTTCATCTCTAGAAATCTCGTTAACCGTTTTTCTTTTAAGGGAATGGGCTCAAAGCTAGTTGTACAAAGAGGTTGCAATAATCGCAGAATTCCTTTGAAGTTTTCCTCGTTTGACTGTAAAAATTACACAAATCCTCGGGGCTGTTATAACAAATTGTAGTACCCAAGCTTATGACTATTATCTGGTATTCGCTGAAAGCAATTTTATTGCGGTGACTCTTCATACAATTCCCGGTACGCTCTTAAGCAATTTAATCCCAGTCTTCTATTCTGTGCAGCGTCCGCATCTACTCTATTATATTTTTCACCCGTTGAAAAATACCAGTCGGAAGTTACTCAATTTCTGCCAAAAGAAGTCACGACTGGCTTCGAGTTTAATTAAACGACATCTATTAAAAATTAGTTTTTCTATTGAGTACAGTTGAGTATATACAGAACAACCACCACAAAAACGACGCGTAATTTAAAACGTTACATGGAACTTTTTACTATATTGTAGTCAAGTGTGGCACTTAAAATTAAAACAACGTAATCGTCGTGAATAAATATAATAAATGTTTGTATTATCGATATAAATTTACGTAACGTTTCAAAACGTTAACGAAATGTGCCTTTTTGGGTGTACAGCTTTTGCATGTTAGAGAGTTTTGTGGGCCTATTGCCAAGTATGCGATAGTCGCTTCTTGTGAAGGAGAGTGGGGACTGTGCCAACTAAATTCACCCTCTGGCCTGAATATTTGGCACAACTCAACGGAAGGTAAATAATACAAATGTAAGGAAACAAAAATGTTTTAAGTGCTTTTGTACGAAGCCGTTGCGAGTATTACCTTCAAAACATGTAGGTACTTATATTACCTATGTAATTATGTATATTGTGGCGAAGAAATATTTGGGGTCAACAACGCCAACACGAGTTTTTAAATAATAAAAAGTTCTTTAAGCTTGTATGAACTTTCATGTTTTTATGTGGTTCTAAGTACATGTTTACTGATTTCACAATAAAAGAAAGGAAACACATGAAAGACGCCGAGGAATTTTGACTATCGCATGAGTTGTGGAAAAGATTTAGAATATAACAAAAGCCGAAATCATTTACAGTGCAGTGCCAGTCAGCTCTCTGAGTAAAACAAAGGTTTTTTTTTATTAAAACTTGAATTGCTGTATCCCGAAAGTAACAAGATAGGTAGCTGTTAGTGCTGGCGTTTTTAAGCAAAGTCATACATAGGTTATTCAGCATAGTTCACCGGAGATAGAACAGGAACTGAGCATTGAAATAAGTATGGCAAATATTAGGAATTTAATGGAAGAAAAGGGCCTTAAGGATAAATTCATCGAGTACACTGTGAAGGTGGCGACCAAAGTCATCAAAAGAAACAGATAGGCACATAGCCACACTTAGTATGTATATTTAGTTACAATATATGACAGCAGCGTGGAAATATTGACAATTGATGATAAGTCTGTGATATTAGATAGGAAATTGTAATTGTGTCCAAAGTCATCAAAAGAAACAGATAGGCACATAGCCACACTTAGTATGTATATTTAGTTACAATATATGACAGTAGCGTGGAAATATTGACAATTGATGATAATTCTGTGATATTAGATAGGAAATTGTAATTAAGTGTGTCCAAAGTCATCAAAAGAAACAAATAGGCACATAGCCACACTTAGTATGTATATTTAGTTACAATATATGACAGTAGCGTGGAAATATTGACAATGTGATGATAATTCTGTGATATTAGATAGGAAATTGTATTTAAGTGTGTCCAAAGTCATCAAAATAAACAGATAGGCACATAGCCACACTTAGGGCCGGTCTTTCAATTGCGACTTTACTGGACAGTTAGCTATTCAATGAGTAAATTTAACTGATCCTTTATCGGCTAGGTAGCTTTGCTCGGGTCTTTCAATTTGAAATTACTGGACAGTTAGCTAACTGAGGTTTATTTCTTCAGAATGGCAACAATTTATTATTAACCTTCTTTCAATGTGGTAGCGGTGGATCAGGGACCTTACAAAATGTTTTCATTTAGCATTATATTGTTGGTGTCCTTGCCGCACTTGAAATAAATCAATATAGCCATCCTGTAATCAAACGATTGAGACTGGCCCGGATTTTTATGCAATTAATATGCAAAACTTCATTTTGACATTAGGTACATATCTGTCACTTGGGTCGTCATGTTGTTATATTCAAATATTTTCAATTAAGCTGATTTATTTCTATTTCTATTCAAAATGAGTGAAAACAAAACGAAAAAGAGGAAGGACTGTAAATTCCAATAACAGAAGCAAAAGGCCTATACAAAAACAGTTGAAAAACGTACGCAACAGTACAGACAAGGAAGCAGCTTGGAACTTATATTGTATTGTTTTTGTTGGTATTGTAATGTTGTTTCTTGGCGAAATAAATACATTGAATTGAAGTGTATTATAATTTTGGATAAGTAGGTATATTGTGTAGGTTATCATCATTGTCAACTGCATTGTCATCATCATGTTATAACATGATGACCAGCAAGTTAGTAGCAGGGTATCTGAAATGAATCGGCTCGTGTGTGTGCAATACAGTTGGTAGGTAAATATCCTGATGAACAGGGATAGTTGAAATGTAGGGACGGGTGTGCAAGGCGATCTTCATCAAAATAAAAACAAATTTTTTCACACAACAAAGGTACAGTCAGCGGCAAAAAAACGAATACACTGCGAAATTAATACGTTAATTTAAGAAATAGAAACTAGATGGCGTCGGCGGACGCTCGAAAGAAGGAAAGTCTCTACGCGTTTTCAAGCGTGGATAGAACACGCGTGTGGGTTAACAGTGACGTTTTTTATCGGTTTACTCCCTGGTGGCCGAGCGCACAACGACGCTATAGAAGCTTCACTTCAAAAGTAGTGAAATCTGATACATAAACTACCTGGTTTGTGAATAGTGAATATATAATCAACAAATTTTTCAAAAAATCACGTTTTGGTTTCGTGGAGTGTATAAGTACATATTTTAGCAGCTGACTATACACTCGAGTTTCTGTCAGCTAGTTTGACATTGACGTTTGTTAACAGGAGAGTAATAGCCCTAACTGGCTCTGAAACAGACAGGTAGATTTACTCTTCAGTTAGGTGTTTTACTCATCGGTTATCTCTTAACTGTCTCTTGAAAGACTCAAATTTCTCTTAACTGTCGAGTAAATCTTACTTGACTGTTTAACCGTAGAGTAAGAAGCTTACTTGACGATTGAAAGACCGGCCCTTAGTATGTATTTTTAGTTACAATATTTGACAGTAGCGTGGAAATATTGACAATGTGATGATAATTCTGTGATATTAGATAGGAAATTAATAAATTGAATTACCAAGCTTAAGTGGCAGTGGGCGGGGCACATTACTCGCAAAAATGATGGCCGATGGGGCAGTAAAGTTCTGGAGTGGCGACCGCGTACTGGAAGGCGCAGCGTGGGTAGGCCCCCCACAAGGTGGACCGACGACCTGGTGAAGGTCGCGGGAATCCGCTGGATGCGGAAGGCGCAGGACCGGTCGTTGTGGCGATACTTGGGGGAGGCCTATGTCCAGAGTGGACGTCTTTCGGCTGAAATGATGATGATGAGATAGGAAATTGTATTTAAGAGCCGAGTTCACGGATATTGAAACAACCACTGTTTGCAAAATCAACCTGTTATTCAACAACAGATGTTTAAAACCATGACGCGGGAATTTTCATGTTCACGACTCCTATCTGATCATTGATTCTGAAACCGAGCGTTCTGGGAATGAAAGAACGAATGATGTAACACGATTAATCAAAATGGTAACTAAATGGCAACAACACTATGAAAAGAACGACAATTTAAAACGGTTGCCTATTAGGTACTCTTCCAAAATTAAAAATCCTACTATAATGCTACGTACTCTATACATTTGACATATCTTTTTAATTTGGCAGGATAAGCGGTCTTGGTAGTCATAGGAACCAATTGAATACGCCATTTTGTTGTTTGAATATTAGGCCGCTTACACACTCGAAGCGTATCGGGCGGGCACGTTTCTTCAAACATGATAAGATTCTAGTAGTTGTGCTTAGCCAAAACTAGCGGTAACATTGTGCAGATTTTGCGCGAGCATCGTTTATAAGCCGCATTCATTTTTATTTTTATTAATTATACAAAAACTGCACAATCCGGGAATCCGCTGGATGCGGAAGGCACAGGACCGGTCGTTGTGGCGATGCTTGTGGGAGGCCTATGTCCAGCAGTGGACGTCTTTCGGCTGAAATGATGATGATGATGATACAAAAACTTATAAATAAAAAAATAACGTACTACCTCAATACGACAATAACAATTATGTTTACACATCTTTCATAAGTTTTCTCAAAGCATAAGCAATATGTCTGCTTTGTTCATGTTCGTAAAAGAAAAATGCACGCTCGAAAAACGGCAACGTATTACAGCCAATATTTTATTAGTTTTTTATTGTAAATTTTACGAATATGGTTTAATGTAATTGTTTTGTTATCTTGGAGAGTAATAATCCTAATATTAATATTTTATGCAGCATAGACTTCTAAAATTACGAAAAACAATCAAATACAGAATATCGATGAATAATAACCTCGACAATTTCAACCATCAAACGTCAAAAATGTCTTGTTTAAATTAAATTTATTTATTTCAGGCAAATCCACCCATAGTTACAAGTTGCAGTCATTGCATTTATAATAATACCAATAATATTAACAACAACATAATTTTATCATTATTACACAAAATTAAACGAATTTCAAAGACATGGAATTAGAATGGCTTAATAAATAATTTGGACAACTTCTTACAAGGAAAAAAATTCAACTCTGAGGCGGCAGACCAAACCGCCTTCAAAGAGTTTAGTTTTTCTCACCCCCATGGTTTTTTAGTAAAGGAATCAATGAACTACCTGTGAGATCGCAAAAGTGCATAGATAACAACGGTACATACTTTAATTATTTAAATATATTTTACAAAAAAAAAAACTTTGTATTCCTCCCGTACAACACGCCAATTTCATATGAAAGGACCTAATAAACTGAACTTTAAATCATTAGTCGATTTAAAGTACACAAATAAGTATAACAAATATTAAATATTGTACTGAATCTACAAGTACGTACAAATTACTGATGGTTCTCGCATCGATCATTATTGAGAACAATGGATGTAGAAACTGATTTTTATGACAAACCGGTACATAATAAATAATCTGGCGATTGCAAACAACAGTTTAATAAATAATGTATACATTGCCATTAAAAAATTAAAAAGTAAAAAATTGTGACATTCCCTGTTCTTTTCCTGTACCTAACCTTCATTTGTTTCCACCAAAATCTCGGGAGTTTTACCTGAAAACATACAATTTGTTCTGCGACTGGAAAACCATGAATGGCGCCAATTCCTTCTCAGCGTCCATACATACATACATACATACATATTATCACGCCTGTTTCCCATTGGGGTAGGCAGATACTATGGCTTTCCACCTTCTACGATCCTGACACACCTCTTTCGCTTCATCTACGTCCATTAACCTCGTCATGCATGCTAGTCGGTTTAGAGAACTCTTAACCTGGCATTTTTTGAGAACATTCTTCCAACTCTTCCATCAACACTCGCTTCGTATACTTGTTTCGTCAATCTCCTCTCGTCCATCCTCTCTATATGTCCAAACCATCTTAACATACCTTTCTCAATCTTTGTCACTACATCTTCTTTCACTCCTCAACGCTCTCTTATCACGTTATTCCTTACTTTATCTCTCAAAGTTACACCACACATACTTCTCAGCGTCCATATCTTAACTAATTTAACGAATTAACCAAAATTATGAAGTTGTCGTCACTTTGGAGCATATATAAAGCCACAAAAGCCACATGTGTTAAGCCACAGTGAGAGTCAAACACAACATTTTTATTTCAAAATTCTATGCGAGCTATCCGAGGGTAATAAGCCAAAGAAATCTAAAGTGCTAACCTCCCAAAACATTGAGTGTTTTCTAAATGATGCACCTGACTACAGCTTTCTGGCCGTTAAAGTAAGTACTTACTTACCTAGTACCTACTTATCTACAAACTTACTGTACTTTAACAAGTTTTCCTGTAATAAATACATATTTTTTCATTATTGTTCACAGGTTGTGCTAATTTTTGGCGTGAATGGTGCCTGTCGCAGTAATGAATTATTCGAGATAACAATGAACGACATCCAGAAATACTCGGATGAATTATACTTTATGGGTCATGACCAATCACTTTCGGGTAGCATGCTGATATCTACAACAGTCCCCGCAAACCATCAAATGCAACAGAAACGAAAGGCTTCTTGCTATTGATCTTGAAAGTTTGAAAATCAGATATTTTTTGAAATTTTGTTACATCTTGATAGCAGCTGGGTCAAAAATACTCAAAAAAGTAAATATAAGTTAAATGATACTAAAAAAATTAAAAGCAACTTGCTAGTCTTTCCTTAAAAATGGCCATAGGTTACACTCCTAGATTTATACCGCATGGGCGGGAGAGGGCTGCCAAAGTTGATAGTGACTGATGGAGTTGACTGGTTGAGTTGAGTTGAGTTGAGTTGAGTTGAGTAAAGTTCTGGAGTGGCGACCGCGTACTGGAAGGCGCAGCGTGGGTAGGCCCCCCACAAGGTGGACCGACGACCTGGTGAAGGTCGCGGGAATCCGCTGGATGCGGAAGGCACAGGACCGGTCGTTGTGGCGATGTTTGGGGGAGGCCTATGTCCAGCAGTGGACGTCTTTCGGCTGAAATGATGATGATGATGATGATGATGGAGTTGACCACGTCAACGTCGTTCATATATTTGTCAAGATCATGGGCGTTACCAAGGGGGAGCAGGGGGGGGAGCTGTACTTATACCTTATAACTTATACTGTTTTTTAACCGACTTCAAAAAAAGGAGGAGGTTATGTATTCCGCGGGTTTTTTTTTTTACTATAGATCATGCGCTCGACTATACATTACATCATCATCATCATCATCATTTCAGCCAAGTCGTCCACTGCTGGACATAGGCCTCCTCCAAAAAGGGGGGATATGCCATAATCGCCACTCTTGGCAGGCGGGTTGGCGATCGCAGTTGGTTGGTTAAATACTCAGAGAACGCTGCTGCCCATACTCGGGTCCTTGTCTTGTCCTTTAGTCGCCTTTTATGACACCCATGAGAAGATATAGAGTGGTGCAATTCTTTACGTCCGGCACCACACGGAACATACATTATTATTACATACATTATATACGTAATATTATACGTAACGTTACAATTTAATATAAATAAAACAAAAGTTATTTAATTTCACACGTAAGGTAATAACTCCTAAAATACTGTACGACAAATCAGTCTTGCAACCAACAAACTCGGCGACATTTCTTGGTATAGTAATTGACAATGAATTAAATTGGAAAGAACATGTTAATAAGGTTTGCACTAAGCTAAACAAATTTGTTTTTGTTCTAAGAAAACTTAGATTAACAGTTTCTAAACTAGCAGCCCTGTCCGCCTACCACGGCTACGTTTCGTCAGTATTACGGTACGGAATAGTTATATGGGGGAAATCTGGTGACGTGAACAGAGCTCTCTTAGTACACAAAAAATGTATACGATTATTTGTGTGGAGCTGAATATCTAGACCATTGCAAACCACTCTTTAAAGAATTGAAAATTCTTCCGGTCCCATGTCTCTATATATATTAAATCTGTTTGTTTGTAAAAAAATATCAACACATGTTTATTTTACACGACGAAGCCCAAAAAAAAGAACATAGCAGAGACCCCCTGAGAGTGTTGGTGCCAGGTCAAAGGCTGCATTTATATGGTAGAAATGCCTACTGCATAGCAATAAAAATATTTAATAAACTACTACTGAAAGTTAGAACATTAAAATTAAATAAATCAAGCGGGAAATGTTTAACTGACTCTTGGACAAATGTTTTTATTCTTTGGATGAATTCTTAGATTATAGATTCTGACAAAATCAATGATGTCGACATGAATTATTTTAATAAAATTATACATTTATCACAGATTTATTAAGTTTCAAGTTAGTAATCTAGCCATGCATGTGTCATTAGACTCATTAGTTTTAAATGGTTAGGGGTAGAGTGACAAATAATTATTTCCACGCCTACTGTCGGTAGAGTATGTGTGACTATTCTTCTTCTTCTTCGTGTCGATGGTACAATATTCATATCCTGCTGGCCCAGAAATTGGCCACCTTAATTTCATTTTCTGTAGCATTGTTCAGATCGCTCAATGTGCAGGTGTAAGGGCAAACGCAAACTCGTTAAGAATAAAAAAAAAGAGCAAGATAACAGATGTGGCATTGTGACTATTACAATTTATATCAAGACCTCGATGTACCATGTTCTTGGAAATAAATAAATAAAAAAGGAATTCTTTTGGACACTATTATAATTTATATTAAGACCTCGATGTACCATGTTCTTGGAAATCAATAAATAAATAAAATAAATAAAAAAGGAATTCTTGAGGACAAAGTACTAGCTACAAACTAACGCGGGAGATGTGGTTTTGAAGAAACACATTGAGGATGGGGAAAAAAAGCAAGCTATCGATTGGATGATAACCAAAGTGAAATTGTCAATATTACATTGTAGGGATGTGCTTAAGGCAGACATTATGAAAAAAGTTAAAAAGTAGAAGCATAAAGTGTATTAGCAGACGAAACAGCTGAAATTTCTGAAACAGAACAGTTATCGATTGGACTGCGATATTTCCATGAGAAAAACAACAAAGTCCAAGAAGTGTTTGTTGGATTTGTTGAGCTGAAAGGTCTGGCTGCGAAATCTATTGCACAAATCGTTGATGAGTATTTGACACAAGAAGAACGTTATCCAGAGCAATGTGTTGGATTGGGATTTGATGGCTGTTCGATGTCCGGAAAAAACGGTGTTGGAAGCAAACTTGCGCAAAAAATACACCAAAGCTTTATTCTTTAATTGTTCTTTGCACAAACTAAATCTTGTTAAAAATTATTTCAATGATTTGCCTGAAATTCGTAACATGGGAACCATCAAAGACATTATTAGATTATTTCGGGAATCAGTTTTGAGAAGGAAGTTAGAAACTAATATTTTCAGTCTCTTTGAAACAAGGTGAAGCGAGAAACAAAAAATCTGATGGTTTTAAGGATTTTTTCCTGCTATAATGGAGACCTTGGAAACTTTATCACGTAAGGGAAATAGCTCCATGCCACTGCTTCCAAAGATTAATTTATTCTGAACCTTGTGTTGATAAGCCAACTACTAGGCTTTAATTAAACCGGTTCTACAGTCTCTCAGCACATGAAGCACATTTAGCTATTGCTTAAAACCACCGTGATAATTCCGAAAAAGTCTGACGAAATTTTGTGGAATGCTACGGTCGTTGCAAAAAGACTTGGACTGGAGGAGGGCATGATATCAGTGTCGCGCACTGTTGGCAGACAACGTCATCGAAGCACCTATCCAGCAGAAATTAATAATACCATACTTGGACTCCATTTTTACTTCTCTTGAAGGACGGTTTGCTGAAAAAAAACACTCCATCGTTCTCATTATCTAAATTACACCCAGCGCAAATGCAAAAATCATGACCGTGGAAAGTCTCAAGGAACTTTACAGATTGTATTTATTTTACCTACAATTCATATCCTTTATCTATCATCTTGCCCCCCCCCCCCCCCCCCCCCCCCTGGCCCATTGGCTGGCGACGCCCTTGGTCGAGATTATATTATTTGATTACTTTTTGACATGTTTTCATGATTAAAGAACTTTTGAATTATAAGGACTGTATACTTCTGTATATGTAATATGTAGGTACTTATGCAGATCGCCAATTGTACTAATATTATTAAGAGCTATGCCTATTGGGCTATCACACTTACGACCACTACAGCCAATGCTTTTTCAACATAAAGAAGTATGTAACCCATCACGCTATGGGACATGTTATTGCTCTTACACACGAAACACTACAATGTGTGTATTGCTTTTTTGCCTTATTTTCTTTACATAATTATGATTATAATTTGTAAAACTTAAGGTCAATATACGGTAAAAATATGATTTAAGAGTTTATTCATTGACCAATGATTAATTTGATGATAAGCGATTTATTTAGCAACAAGTTAGTGTTGTATCGGTTCATCCAAAACCATACTCTTAATATATCATCATCATCGTTTCAGCCGAAAGACGTCCACTTCTTTATTCATCAGACAACAATTATTGGTTAGTGTATAAGACAGATTCTAAGATTAAGAATGGCGTTTCGGCACCAATGTAAAAATCATGTAAATCTTCAATGAAACCTATGAATGTAGTTGAAAATAATATTTATTGAAAAATAACGTACGTCACCTTGGACAGACTAATGTAGAATACCTTTTTTATTAGTAACAAAAAGTGTTTCCAGCTATGTATAAGAATCTGTCTTATACATAACCCCCCCGGGGGAAGAATAACATATTCCTGAAAGTTTGTGAAAACAAACAAAATCGATGTGGGCGAAGCCACGGTCATAGGCTAGGAAAAAATATTTATGTACAAATAACTTAAAATAATTATAGCTATACATCAATAGGCAAAACTACTATTTTTGACACGGCTAATGTTTAGAGAACCTATAAATTGCTTCGAAGATTCGGCCTTGTGTCTATAACAAATTACACATTTGTGTATTACACTTTTACGTTCTCGTACAGAATTTATAATATAATATTTTTGAGGTAATCTACTAAATACATGCTTTAGGCCACCATGCATTAAAACTAAATGGTCTTGTCTTATTATTAACCTTTGGCAGAATAATAGGAACTTTCTTTAAAAAACCTAAATCAGCATTTTGTAGTCTGCATCCAGACCATGCCATGTCTTTTTTCTCGGCAATACATTTGAATTTTTCTGTAAAGCAAAAATTCTGCCTTTGAATAACTTTTATGATGACAATCAATGCTTCTTTGAACTCTTTAACATAGATCCGCCCTGTATTAGTAATTCTTCCTTTACATTTGTTTATAAACCTGATGACAAAAGCCATAATGCGTACAGTTTTACATATATTGGAATATTTTTCAAAAAACTGATCTAAATTTTCTTTATCTACAATGGTATGACATGTGATTTTTTCATAAATGTCTAAAGATCTCTCTACTTCAGCTTAATGAAAATTATAATCAGTGCAATTTTGTAAGTAATCAGGTCCGTGCTTCCAGAATGTATTGTTTATGATATCCTTCGGATTAGCGCCTCTGGATAAAATGTCTGCTGGATTAAATAAACCAGGTGTAAAATGCCAAATTGATTCAAGTCTTTTAATTTTTCTTAAACGGTTCCCAATGCAAGCAGGGATCTTTACAGGTGAAGTATCTAACCAGCCAAGCACAATTTTTGAATCGGAAAATAGGTGTACATTTGTAATTTTAAAAATCGATGACACATGACTAGCTAATTTTGCTAACAGTAACGATCCATTTAGCTCTAATTTTGGTATAGTTAACTTTGAATTAATACCATTCAACCTGGATCAAACTAGGTGAACATGATACTCATTAATCCATGTTTCACTTTTACATACATACTACAACCACAACCATTTTCTGTAGCGTCGTAATAACCTATCATTTCGACCTTATCTGCACCTGAGGTTTGTAAATACCGTGGGATGATTATTTCTGGCATATTTATTAGATTTGTATAAACACTTTCCCAAATTATTTTTAAATTAATAGTTAATGGACTGTCCCATTCCAAATTATGCTCCCATGACTCCTGTAAAAATAACTTTACTTCCATAGTAATAAATAAAACCGGCCAAGAGCATGTCGGGCCACGCTCAGTATTATAGGGTTCCTTAAGTAGGTATAATTACAAACGAATCAAATCGAATATTAATCATGGCTATTTTAGTTTTTGCAATAATCGGCAGCATTCGCGACTCAGAGCGTGTTGTTAGTAGCGCCATCTAGCGATAAATTCAAGAAGCCAAATAAAAGAAGTGTGTCATGTCAAAGTTACTTTTTGTGATTTTTTCAAATAGAAAGTAGCTAAAGGAGCATTATTTGCTATGATAATTTTTCTCTAAGGTCAATGACCTTTGAACTAGGACGTTTTAAGTATTTTTCAGTTTTCTCTCTATAACTCAAAAAATTATAATCACATTATACTCGAAATAATTTTAAAAGAGAGTTTTTACAAAGGTCTATCAATGTGGAAGACTATAAGTTTCTACGTTGCATAGTTTAGAAATGGCAGGGGGGGAACACATTGCAAGCCACTTTGGCGGGCTATATTTCGCAGATGGTACACCTGATAAAAAAGTGATGTATGAAACATTACCTTCATTTTAGTAGACCTATTCAATGATACCCCACACGAGGGGGTGCAGCGAAAAAAAAAATTTCATCCCCATTTCACATGTATGGACGCCACCCCTAAAATACGTAAAAACTATTTTTTTATTCTTTTAAAATTGAGATCTATATGCAGACTATTTTTTAACAAAATTTAATTTACTTATATTTATAACTGTAGAAGTTATTAAGCTGTAAAGGACAGACGGACAGACGGACGGACATGACGAAACTATAAGGGTTCCTTGCAGGACTACGGAACCCTAAAAATGGCATAGAGATCTATCATTGATGTATGCAATTATAGATCTCTATGCCATTTTTATCAAATTTATCAAAAAGGTTTCAATCTATTCTTCTAATCTTATTAAATCATATCTAGGAGAGTTCTAATCTTATTAAATCATATCTAGGAGAGTCTTCTACACCTATCTCCAATATCTCACCAGAACTACTAATATCACTAACATTAATCAGTAGGAATCACTCTAATCATGTCACGATTCTCAGATGAAGACATTGCGATTGAACAACTTGGGAATGGGGAGCAGCATATACCAGAGATGCTTGATATTTCAGGAATAGGTCCTTTAATTACTGGGCAAAATAATAATTCTGAATATCATGGGGTCAACTCTCATCAGGTCCTTCAAAGACTGAAGAATTTTAAGATCTCTGACCCTCCCTTAGTTCAACCTGAATTAGATGAAGAAGAGTATTACCCTCAAGGGTATGAAACTTTTTTTTTATTATTACAAAAAACTTTTATTTCAATCCTTTAGTATGTCATCCGATGGAGGAGTGCTTTGAATTGTCTGAACTTTTGAAGAGAAATCATGATCCCATGTCCATTGAAATTCTAACACAAGTAGACAAAGTAGGAGTACCATTAGCAAGCGCAACAATTATAAACAATCCTTATGTAAATTATATACAGACAGAAAGTGCAACAATTAAAGAGGGCCTTCAACTTAAGAAGTAACTCATTGCTTTGATGCAATACGCGAATTTTAAACTGCATAAATGGGTTTCAAACAGTTCAGAATTACTTATTGATATACCGCAAGAAAAAAATGGGTTTAATTGTAAAGATTTGGATCAGGATAAGTCTATAGTAAAGATCCTAGGTATATCATATGATGCGCGAGCAGATGTATTCCAGTTGAGCCGGTCGAGTATTAACCAACATCAAAATTGCAACAAAAAGGAACGTGTTCAGCTCCATCAGTAGATTGTTTGATCTTATGGGATTTGCCGGCCCTATTACTATGGAAGTAAAGTTATTTTTACAGAAGTTATGGTAGCATAATTTGGAATGGGACAGTCCATTACCTATTAATTTAAAAATAATTTGGGAAAGTGTTTATACAAATCTAATAAATATGCCAGAAATAATCATCCCACGGTATTTACAAACCTCAGGTGCAGATAAGATCGAACTGATAGGTTATTACGACGCTTCAGCAAATGGTTATGGTTGTAGCATGTATGTAAAAGTGAAACATGGTAATGAGTGTCATGTTCACTTACTTTGCTCCAGGTTTAATGGATTTAATTCAAAGTTAACTATACCAAAATTAGAGCTTAATGGATCGTTACTGTTAGCAAAACTAGCTAGTCATGTGTCATCGCTTTTAAAAATTACAAATGTACATCTATTTTCCGATTCAAAAAGTATGCTTGTCTGGTTAGATACTTCACCTGTAAAGATCCCTGCTTACATTGGGAACCGTGTAAGAGAAATTAAAAGACTTACAGAAAATTCATTTTGGCATTTTACACCTGGTTTATTTAATCCAGCAGACATTTTATCCAGAGGCGCTGATCCGAATGATATCATAAATAATACATTATGGAAGCACGGATCTGATTACTTACAAAATTGCACTGATTATAATTTTCATTTAGCTGAAGTAGAGAGGTCTTTAGACATCTATGAAAAAATCACATGTCATGAAAAAATCACATGTCATACCATTGTAGATAAAAGAAAAACATCCACTTTTTGGAAAATATTCTAGTATATGTAAAACTGTACGCATTATGGCTTTTTTCATCAGGTTTATAAACAAATGTAAAGGAAGAATTACTAATACAGGACGGATCTATGTTAAAGAGTTCAAAGAAGCATTGATTGTCATCATAAAAGTTATTTAAAGGCACTACTTTACAGAAGAATTCAAATGTATTGCCGAGAAAAAAGACATCAGAACTTCCCTGAAGTCTTTGTACATGTTTATTGATGATAAGGATGTTCTCCGTACTGGAGGCAGACTACACAATGCTGATTTAGATTTTTCAAAGAAATTTCCTATTATTCTGCCAAAATATTGTGATATTACAAGGTTAATAATAAGACAAGAGCATTTAGTTTTAATGCATGGTGTCTAAAAGCTTGTATTGAGTAGTTTACCTCGAAAATATTATATAATAATTTCTGTAAGAGAATGTAAAAGTGTTATACAGAAATGTGTGATTTGTTGTAGACACAAAGCCGAATCTTCGTAGCAACTTATGGGTTTTCTAAACATTAACCGTGTCGAAAATAGTAGTTTTATCTATTGATGAATAGTTATAATTATTTTAAGTTATTTGCACATAAATATTTTTTACTAGCCTATGCCCGCGGCTTCGCCCACGCAGATTTTGTTTGTTTACACAAACTTTCAAGAATATGTTATTCTTCCCCCGGGGGAGTTATGTATAAGACAGATTCATATACATAGCTGGCAACACTTTTTGTTACTATTAAAAAAGGTATTCTACATTAGTCTGTCCAAGGTGACGTACGTTATTTTTCAATAAATATTATTTTCAACTACATTCACGAGTTTCATTGAAGATTTACATGATTTTTACAGTTAGTTTTTTTTTTTTTTCAAAATTCAAAATTATTTATTTGTCAAACATAGGTATGATGTACAAGACATGGTGTTAATTTTTAAATAATCCAGTATCACTATGTTTTGCCTTGATAGGCGTACAAATTTGGTAACATAAAGATAAAGATAATACTTATTACAGATTTGTGGAAATTAATTGTTTAATAATAATAACTGTTTTTATTAATATATATTAATGAATAGATCAACAAAGAAATCGGACTCTTGTGTCTTTACCTAAAGTTTGTTGTATCTGTCAGAAAATCATTTACTGAATAGTAAGCTTTCAGAACAAGAAAATCTTTGAGCTTCTTTTTAAATGTACGTATATCATCAGTCGATTTAATGTTTTTAGGCAATTTATTAAATATTTTTGGAGCCATACCTAAAAAGCTATTTGAATAAAGTGCTGTCTTGTGAGGTTTCACACGAATAATATTTCGAAGGCGAACATTATTTAGAGTTTCGAAAAAGTTAAAATATTGAATAACAAATAATGCTACCTCAAAAATATATAAGCATGGGAGGGTCAATATTCTAAGTGAAACAAAATACGGCTTACAGCTGTCAGTAGTCTGAATTCGGCAAACTGCTCTAAGACATTATTTCTGTGCTTTAAAAGCTAATTCTCTATCTGGGGAATTTCCCCAAAATATTAAACCGTAGCGCAGTGTTGATGAAACATATGCATGAAATGCAACGAGAACAGTGTCTTGATTTGATATTTTACTGAGATTGTGGAGGGCATAATGATATTGACTAAGTTTTTTTACAGTATGGTCAATGTGTTGTCGCCATGTCATATTTTGGTCTAACCAGAGTCCTAAAAATTTCACGTGATTATTTTCAGCTATTGCTTTGTTCGCGTATTGAATTTTAAGGTTTATTTGTTTTGTCCTTTGTTTAAATGTCATGGTGCAGGTTTTATCAAGATTAATTTTAAGATTATTAGCACCTAACCAAGTTACTATACTACCTAGACTCTGATTTATTTCGGTTTCATGTGAAGCTATGTTATGTCCAGTAAATACAACAGTACTGTCGTCAGCGAACAAAGTTATCGAATGCTGTATAATTTGAGGCATGTCGTTTATGTAAACTAGAAACAATAAAGGGCCTAGTACACTCCCCTGTGGTACTCCAAACATAGTTGTTCTTGGATTTGATACATATGTTTGCTCTATTAATGAACGTTGGCAGATTTTCGTAATACTTGTAATTTGTTGTCTATCCGTTAAGTACGATTTTATTAAGCTCAAAACCACTTCTCTTATTCCGCACTTTTCGAGTTTAGCTAATAATATTTTAAAATCGACGTAGTCAAAGGCCTTAGTTAAGTCCATAAACAGTGCAGTCACTGGGCTTTTCCTGTCCATATTTGTAACCACTTTTTCAAGGAAACCATAAATTGCCAAATTAATGTTTTTACTTTTCCTAAAACCGTACTGTTCCTGTGCAAGTAGGCTATTACTTTCTAAAAAACTGTATAGGTTATTATATATAACTTTCTCAATAATCTTTGAAAGTATCGGTACTAGAGCAATTGGGCGATAATTTTTGGGGTCTTGTTTACCATCCTTTTTATGAAGAGGTTTTATTATCGATGTCTTCAACGAATTGGGAAAAGTGCCGTTTTCGATGCATAGATTAACAATATAACTCACGACAGGAGCGATTTCGATTGATACGTTTTTGACTACATTTGTGGTTATACCGTCGTATCCCGCACTTTTAGTATTTTTTAGTGTGCCAATTATTTTATATATATCATGGGAAACGGTTGATTGCATGAACATTGAATCTGATTTAGTATTGTACGTGAAATACTTCATCTTAGAATGATTGTTTTGGGCTTGACTCATCGGTTGCACTTGATCAATAAAGTAATCATTAAATTTGTTTGCAATTTCAGTTGGGTTAGTAGCAGGTTCATTATCAAAATATATTTTAGAAATGTTTTCTCTGACAAAGTTTTTTTTACATTTATTTATAATTTTTACAAATGTAACTTATCATTAGTTAGTACTTTACAGTGATTTGGTCCGATTGACTAGCACCTACACAAGCGGGCCATCAGCTTGGGCGAATACACTAATACATTGTTATAATATTTTATTATTAACCGACTTCAAAAAAAGTAGGAAGTTCTCAATTCGATTGTTATCTTTTATCCCTTAATTAATCTGTTTTTTAATAATTATCATTGGAATCGGCTCTTGCAAGGAGTAACCTCTCTACTCCAATACTTTACATGTTAGGTTGACTGCCTCGTTGTTCTGGTTCTGGATTCGATTCCCGGGTCAGGCAAAAAGTGTTATTAGGATTTTACTGCCAAGAATTTTTTTCAGTAGCAGCCCGGAATCCTGATTCTGATCCTGATTCTGAACTTTCTGAAGTTGGCGGTGCTAAAACGCCGTGCCTCCGAGAGCACGTAAAGCCGTCGGGTCTTGCGTCTGATCTCTCTTTAGTCGTTTCGGATTGCCGTCCTATCGGATTATGAGAGTGAGGGAATAGATGGCTAGTCCCGCGTAGATGGCTAGTCTCGTTGAGCTGTGACCGAAATTCGGCCAGGAGGACATTATTAGGTATAAAGCAATTAAATACTTATTAAACAGCATTGCGTAAGATCATAACACTCTCCAGATTGTTGGGCCTTGTCAACCAATTAGGTACCTATATTATGTACGAGAATAACGTACTGTTTTTTACAACTGATTCATACATTCAGTTTATATTTAAAACTAGTCTTTTTGTATAACGTTAGGGCCAAACGAGCAAGCGGGTCACCTGATGATAAGCAATCTCCGCCACTCATGGACATCCGCAATACCAGCAGTCACTGATGCGTTGCAGAGCTTTTAAGAAGACGTATGCTCTTGAGTCTGTAAATAAGTCGTCAGTCTAATATTTTAGCCTTATGATCAAGCAGTGCTGCAGTACCTGTCCTTGACACTACCTGTCTGTACCGTCTATACTTAATTACATCTTTGCTAGTAAATAAGTGTATATTAATACTTTTACCGACATTTTCGTTTATCGCAAAACTCCGAACAATGCTCACCAACCTTCGGTTATTAATTTTATCATAATTGTTCGGGAATTACAGAAAGTACTTGGCTTGCAATACGTTGAAGTCTCAGATGACAAAAATATATATACTTATATACTTAATTGTATGTTATCACAGACATATTTACTATGTCTGGTGGTTACGTAAGAATACGTTTCGTTGCGTCTGTGCGGGTCAGAATCTCCCGATTATTAGAATTTAGTAAAGGTTACTAAATGAATATTTGAACTGTTGAGCGTATTCACGGAATACGCAACGTAATCGGTTGAGAACGGTGGATAAATTAACGGCCAAAATTAATATCCAATCTATTCACGATTTGCCCTACTGGAGATAGAAATTTGAAATAGCTCCATACAAAATACGTCAAATTTCTATCTCTAGTAGAGCAAATCGTGGATAGGTAGGATATTAATTTTGGCCGTAAAAGGTAAAACGGAGGTAAATCGAAGCTATTGAAGCTGCGTATATATTCCGTGTATTTTGTTGACTAGTAAGTAGACGAGCTGCTTCAAAGATCCTTTTAATTTATTAAAATCTAGTAATGGGATTTAGAAATTGATGCAGGTAGGTTACCTTTTTATTGATTAATTAATCTTCGTGAATACTTACAGAGTTCCGTCAAGTAGTTTGAGAATATGATAAAATTGGTATCTTCTATCCCTACCTTATTCAGTTATATAGGGTGGTGGCATAAATGATGGTGTATAGAGGTGCTGATAGATTACCTAAAGATCTATTAAATATCACAATTTGAACGTCGAAGTTCCATGGGTTACGGAATAGTCACTGTTGTTATTATTTTCCATAAAAATCGTACCTGCTCTTACCCCCAGTTTCCGAAAGGCTGATCAACACAAAAATTAACTAATCTACTGTCAAATCTCAGGTCAAGCGATGTGATTGGTTTTTAGTATTTTTGCCGACCAATCACAGGAGCTGACATTAGATTTGACAGTAGATTAAATTGATCAGCTTTCCAGAAACTGGGGCTGAGTCTTACATTCAGAGACGAATCTAAGCGTGAACTCATGCTTCCAACCGTAAAATAGTACTTCATTTTTACAGTTGGATTAGAAGCAAATTGGTGGCGGTCAAACGCAAGCCCGTTAATAATAAAAAAAAGGCATGAGTTCACGCTTAGATTCGTATTTCAATATAAGCCTTATCTAGATCTTACGTCTTCTTTGTCTATCCAAAGGTTGTCTGGAAGATATAGCTTTTAGCGAGAAGACCGCCCATGTACCCATAATTTATACGTTGTTCATGTTTACTACTATTTTCATGGTGTACAATAAAGTAGCAGGCCCCTCAGAAAGTATTGCGAAAAAAAGTTTTTATATATGGGAGACTGGCCAGTTATAATGTTTTTCGAAAATATGATTATTTATAAGTAAAAATAAGTAAGTTCCAATTTCAAAATTTCCCTCCACATTTTTTGCGAGTTAATTCAAAGTATTGTGTCTCACTGAAATATGGATCTGCGCCGGGAACATTTTAGAGCTATGATTTTATACGATTTCAAGTGTCGCCTGAAACCGGATGAATCGTACGATAGACTTCAAATGGCATTCATGGATGAAGGCCCTTCCAAGGCAACCGTGTATCGTTGGTATAACGAATTCAAGCGCGGTCGACCAACTTTGGGGGATGACGAAAGAAGCGGTCGCCCTTTGACGGCTGTTACCGAAGAAAACGTGCTAGCAGTGAAAAATTTAATCCAAGACAATAGGCGAATTACATATCAGGAGATTCAACACATATTGAAGATTGGATCGGGAAGCGTTCACGAGATTCTACACAGCCATCTTCGCGTGAGGAGGATAGTATCACGCTGGGTGCCGCACAACCTCACCGATGCTCAGAAGCAGGCCCGGGTGGAATGGTGCCGTGATATGCTTAACAAATTTGAAGCAGGCTCGTCTCGGCGTGTTTACGACATCGTTACAGGTGATGAGTCCTGGATTTATCAATACGACCCAGAAACCAAGCGCCAGTGGACTGTTTGGGTGTTTCAAAATGAGCCAACGCCTACCAAAGTGAAGCGATCTAGAAGCGGGGGTAAGATTTTGATCGCTAGCTTTTTTAATTTGACTGGCCACTTGGTATCAATTCCCTTACGGGATCAAAGAAGCATTAATGCCGAATGGTATACTACCAAATGTTTGCCAGAAGTTTTCTCTGTTATAAGCAACAAGCGACCAAACACAGGGCTCCGCGGGCTACTGCTCCACCACGACAATGCACCTGCGCACACCGCACTCAAAACGAGGGACTTCCTGGACAGCACGCCAGTCAAACTCCTGGGTCACCCTCCTTACAGCCCTGATCTAGCACCGTGTGACTTCTTTTTATTCCCAAAAATAAAAAATCAGCTCAAAGGGATACAATTTTCGTCGCCGGAAGATGCGCTGGCTGCGTTCGATCAGGCTGTAAACGAGGTGTCTGCGGCGGACTGGAAAAAGTGTTTTGAAAACTGGTTTAGGCGCATGAATCTTTGTATAGAGGCTGGTGGAAAGTACTTTGAAAAGATTTGATAAAAATATATGTACGTATAGAACAATTTTTTTTAGTTTCGCAAAACTTTCTGAGTTTCCCACGTATATTCTATATATCTATCTAAATATCTATCTATCTATCTTTCTATCTTAGGGTCGGTCTTTCAATAGCCAGTTAACTTTTAACTGAGGAATAAGTTTAACATTTCGTCAGTTGTAGTATAGAAAATCTGTCAAGACGTCAAATTTATTCCTCAGGTAAACTCTTAGGAATATTCTAAATTTTATTCCTCAGGAAAATCTTATAGGTACTTTGAGTGCGAGAGAGAGTTTAATATTTTACAAGTAGGTACTTAGTTGTTTTCTCGATTAATGAGAACACTTTATTGCAGACTATTCATACCCAACGTAGGAAGCGCAGATACAATTTAAATCGATTTGTTTTTTATTTTGCAATAAAACACACAAAAAAAACATGCTCCTGAGATTCTGAATTCAATCCACTCTCAAATAAATAGACCCAATCAACAGAATTATTAGGTATGTAGAAGTTTATACCAAAGGCAGAAAATCATTTTAATTTTAATAACAATTTCAAAAAAAAAGGTTCAGTCGTTACAAGCACATAGGTACAAGATATGGAATTTTTTAAAGTTCATCAAGTTTAAAATGGACAAATTTTTAAAGAAAATATGAACTAATAGCATCATTAACGATAAAATAATAATGGAAACCCAAATGCAATTGCTACATGACACATGACATTTTCAGTAGGTATTTATTTGGAAATGACGTTTGAACGCATAATTATCAAGAACAGCTAACTTTTCTTTACGTGATAACGCATTCGCATATTGACACATCAGCAATTGAACCAACACGCAAAAGGACGCATACGGCAAAGACGTGCCGCCAAGCGACCTAGTCGTGTTCCGGTACGATGCCCGGTGTAGCCACTTGAGAGGATGTGTCGAAATATTTCACGCCATCCTCTCACCTTTGCTGGGCAAGCGTGTACCATCGTCGTCCGCACCATCGCCTAACATCAGGTGAGGTGGCGGTCAAACGCAAGCCAAAAAAAAAATTACGTTAAATGATCCATCCGCACAAAGACCAATACGCACAATGATGCATTCGCGAAACGACGCACATGTAGATTTCTGATGTTTTTTTATGAATGGCAAAACGAGCTAAAGGCCTACCCCTTATGTTAAGTCCTCTACCGAACCTTGGCCGGGGGCGTGAGAAATACTCCCGTATTCGCCCAACCATCCCCGGCAGGTCCCGGCTCACCACTAACAGGCAAGCCCCTTCACCCCGTGCGGCACCCACATCGGCCGCACGCTCCTCTTGATTGGCGCGCGCGAAACACGACGCGCCACCGTCACGGGCCTTGACTGGTCGGGCGACGGGCCACCCCGAGTCCGCCGCCCGCAGGCCCACACCTAGGATGGCTGGAGGTACGCCCTCCTACGACGCCCAGGTCGTCTCCTGAGATGGGAAGAGAGGTTATCGCCTCTCGAACCCTCTCCGCCGCCTACGTAGCGAGCATTACATCCTCGCAGAAGGAGACGACGCCTTCCCAAGCGCTCTCGCTCCCGACCATAGACAGAACCACGGCCGGAAGCGAGAGGTCACTGTCGCCTACTGCAGTGATGAGGACACGGCGCTGCGCGGCCCAAGGCCCAAGCTGGGCACTAACTTGACGACCTTTGCGGTCTAGTGGTTCGAGTGTCGGACTGCTGATCATGAGGTTGTGGGTTCGATTCCCACATGACACAAATATTTGTGTGATGAACATAAGTGTTTGTGTTGGTCTGGGTGTGTTTCTTGTGTATTATAAGTATGTATTTACAAAAAAAGTATATTTAAGTATCATATCCATTATATGAAAAAGCGATTATTTCTTTCCACAGTTTAAATCGGATTTCGCTTCGCATGCGAAACTGCGTTAAATAAAATAACCTTCAAACAGATAACGGTGGTGAATACTGCAACAAATTTTTCGATAAATACCTAAAACAGAATGGGATCAAGCGTCATTGTCTGACAGCCCCATACACGCCGCAACAAAATGGTATGACGGAAAGAAAGAAAAGGACGCCGGTAGAAAAACCTAGATGTATGATGTTGAATGCTAAGGTATCTAAAGATTTTTGGGCTGAAGACACAGACACAGCCAACTATCTAGCGAATAATAAGGAAATCGAAAATAAGACATAACATAACAACATAACATCACGCCTGTATTTCCCCGAAGGGGTAGGCAGAGGTGTAATAGTACACCCACATTTCGCCAGTTATGTTATAGTACCATGTAATAGGGGGCGAACATATTGCCAAAAAAAAACACCATAAAAAAAGGGACACCATTTGATATATGGGTCGGACGTAAACCACATGCAAATCACCGGCAATGGCCAGCAGTGCCATAAACGATTCGCCAACAAATATATCATTTTATAATAAAAAAAACAGCGACTTTATGCCTGTAAACAGCAAATAGTAAACAGAAGTTACCCAGTGGTACCTAAGTCTTACAATATTATAGTTGTGTAGTTTCAAAATACCGGATTGAACTTAATATGCAAAATCTCGAACGTTCAAAGTGTTAAATCATCTCCGTAGTAGGTAGGGTAGTCATGATTTAGAAATGCAGCTGCCGGAGTGCAACAATTAAAATCAAAACAAACAGGCGATGAGTCCTCCCGGAATTAAAAAAATTGTTACTGGCCGGTTGTTCGCATGGTGACAACTTGGATTTTAGTGATGGAATCATTTTAAGTTGCCCGTCGCCCTTTAACCAACTTTAGAGTACTTACAGGGACTTGAAAAGAACTCTGAACAGTATGAATATAGTGCCTCTTGTGTATACTCTAATGAGTGACTGGTCTGGAAGATACAATTAAAGGTATAATATTTTTTTTTTGTTAATACAATCCTTAATATCCAACTGGAATCCAAGGGCATATATAAAACAGATTACGAAAAAGCAGCAATGAGTGCTACAGCGAATGTTTCCTTCTGCAGCCATAATACAATGCTAATACCACTACAACAAAGCCATATTTGCCATAAAGGTCCTTAGCTCAGAATAACGAAGATCCAAACTCGCACAACTCGCACTCGGGCGTATTGCTGCTATTGCCGCCAATCAATATTTTAAAATTTAGGGTTTACATGGAAAAGCATTTTCTGGCATTCTTTTTAAAATAAATTGTAATTGGGAATGACCACTTGGCCGATCAAAACAAATCTAGTGAGATATCCAATGTTCAATCCATTGTCTTGCAAGTATTTGGGTCGAAAACATTTATACTGGCAAAAGTAAGAACAGAGGAAAATTTGGTACCAAAGTGGACGAAGGCATTTTCGTCGAATGTTCTGACAATTCGAAGGCATAGCGAATATACCTGAACAAAAGGTTTTTGGAAGTAATCCGCGACGTAAAAGTTACGGAACACATGTACGTTACTTTGCCCATTTGTCAAATGGAAAATGGAAAAACTAGAAACAAGGAAAATCGGGAATGTTAGTAATTACCTTTTTTGAACATTTCATTCTAGTGTCAAGAAAATATACAAAAAAATCTAAATTTTACTACTTCAGGACGGTACGTATAAGTCTGTTCCATCACCATTTTACCAATTGTACATCATCCGCGTGGATTTATGATTCACATACAAATCCAACAACGTAGCACCAGTGATCTATGGCCTCTTGTCTGATAAAACGGAGGATACATAACACACGGTTATTTTAATTTTATTTGAAATTTATCCAAAGAAAGTCGAGAAATAAAGAAAATAAATTCGTAGATTTTTTTGGACTAAATTTGCCGCTATACCAGAATCACACATAATTACTCGATTAAATGAGGAGTAGGGATGAAGCCCCCGCTATGGGGTGCGCGAAGCAAACCCATTCACAAGGGGGATTGGGGTTGAAGCCGCCGCAAGGTAGATGCGGGGCGAAACCCTGGCAAGCGTGACCCAGGGTGAAGGCTCCACAAGGGGGTTCAATAAGAAAAAAATTGACGCGCGAACCGAGCGAGCGAAGCGATGCCACAGCAGCGGCCAGCAGTGCCATAAACGATTCGCCCACAAATATATCATTTTCTACAAAAAATGATGAAGCGCGACTTTATGCCTGTAAACAGCAAATAGTAAATAGAAGTTACCCAGTGGTACCTGAGTCTTATAATAGTGTAGTTTCAAAATACCGGATTGAACTTAATATGCAAAATCTCGAACTTTCAAAGGTGTTAAATCATCTCTGTAGTAGGTAGTGTAGCGTTAATCCGCTACGGATAAAAAACTTTTTGCATTTATATGGCTACCTTTTTTTTGTAAATTCTTTTAAAAAAAAAAATCCCTTTGCGTGTCATTTTTGAACTTCGATTTCGTAAAGAACAATGGCATAATAATCAGTAAGAAAAATGTAAGCGTTTAAGAATGTGATCTTCAGTAATCTAAGTAAATTTATTTTCTACGATTTTTCAGCATATTAACTTTTGCTGTAGAAGTCTGTTGAAAAAATAAGTATTTTATGCATATCGGTTCCGTTTAAATAAAATAATGCTATATTTTGTTGTCTATGCATGGCATCATGCCATTAATGTTTTTTTTCTTTTACGGTACTAAAGGTGTATGGCTTTTTATCTACGATAAAAAAATACTTTTTGTTAGGTAGTGAAAAGCAACAAAATATCAAGCGCGAATACGGGAACCTATTTTATGCATATCGGTTCCGTTTAAATAAAATAATGCTATATTTTGTTGTCTATGCATGGCATCATGCCATTAATGTTTTTTTTCTTTTACGGTACTAAAGGTGTATGGCTTTTTATCTACGATAAAAAAATACTTTTTGTTAGGTAGTGAAAAGCAACAAAATATCAAGCGCGAATACGGGAACCTATAAACTTTAAATAAAAAAATTATGGCTGTACGAATGATTAATTTAATCGCTCTTTCAAATCAGGTATCAATCATGCTGTAAATGTAGGTATAGCCAGTGTTGTCAACTCTACTAACTTATTGGTAGATCTACCTAATTTTCCTCCAGTCTAACTACCTACTCTTAAAGATCTTTATTTTCTCAAAATAATTACAAATTCACTTACAGAGACATCATATACTTAAAAATAAAAGTAAACAATATGCCATTAAGCGAAGCTCAATATAAAGTATGCAATGCGTTGATTTTGTATGAAAAAATATAACAATGATACTTATCTATCCATCTAGGTAGTTTTACATAAGGAGCAGTGAGTTGTGATTTGTGAATGAGCGGCGCGGGTAGGTCTCGTTGCATTAGCGTGTTTCGGCCTATATACTACCCTAATTCCTGATGTAGTGTTGCGTCTTTTACGCCTTTTTTTACTTACGGTTTATGTTTATAACATCATTTATATATTCAAATTAAGCAGTAAATTATAATTGTTACCATCATATTTATACTGACACATGACATGTGTCGTATGTCTGAATGTTTTCTTAATATATAATAATGGCATCGGCCAGTATAGGTAGGCGTAGCTCACATTGTTCAGGGTGGAATAAATCATGTTACAGATGATCAGAGCTTGTCGCTGGCCACTAATGGAAAAAAAAAACAATCATATTCAAAAATCTACCTTGGTGTTTGGAACAGATCGAAAAAGATGGGGCTGTCAGTGAAAGACTAAATCTGGCGCCGAGCTGATGCTTTGAGTTGAAATATTGATAGGGAAGTCTGAATTCCGAATTTGCACGGAAGGTTGGATTGTGAGGGACGCCTCCTATTTAGCCAACTCCCTAAAGCTTCCTCTTGAAAAGTTACAGACAATCCAGACTGAAAATCAAAGGTGCTCTCTGCTTTGCGGCCCGTCTTCTGCAGCCTGCTGTTCCGTTTTGCGGAAGAACCATCCGCTACCCGGCCCTCCGCTACTCTGCTCCGCGTGCTGTGTAATCGAAAAAGATGGGGCTGTCAGTGAAAGACTAGATCTGGCGCCGAGCTGATGCTTTGAGTTGAAATATTGATAGGGAAGTCTGAATTCCGAATTTGCACGGAAGGTTGGATTGTGAGGGACGCCTCCTATTTAGCCAACTCCCTAAAGCTTCCTCTTGAAAAGTTACAGACAATCCACACTGAAAATCAAAGGTGCTCTCTGCTTTGCGGCCCGTCTTCTGCAGCCTGCTGTTCCGTTTTGCGGAAGAACCCTCCGCTACCCGGCCCTCCGCTACTCTGCTCCGCGTGCTGTGTATATATAGGGACATTAAGTGTTACGGCCGGTGTTTTTTTTAGTGATTTTTATAAAATTGTATATAATATAACATTTGCCTTTTCCACTAGGGGCATTTTCATTGGTCCCTCCGACCTCTACACTACAGTGACTCTACCTTTCTACCGCCCTAATCCCTGAATCTACCTATTTTTCAAAATATTATTACACCTACATATTATATTGAAAAAAAAATTTTACCGTTAATGAAATAAAAATAAGTATATCATGTGATAGCAATGAGTTCGATCTGAGCCATGCATGTAAAGGAACGTTACAGACTGAGTTTGACCAATCGCAGCAGTGACAATGACGTTGACAGCTGACACTTGCATTTTGGTTTCGCGAGATTTTTCTTGATAGGTACTACTCGCGCAGTTAAAGAATGAGATTGAAAATGGCGTCACTTCTATTGTTCTATGTGTCACTCGCTCACACAATACTGTACGTGTGAGCAAAGGCAAATACAAATGCCACCATGTTTGCAGTCTCATTCTTTATTGCGCGTGAATTAAGGCGAGTTTTGTGTTGTGATTTTCATAACTTTGTTATTATAATACCTATAATAATATGTACAGTTAATATGTTGTCTTGTTTCTATTCTAGTCTTTTATCATGGCCTCTGATAGAAGCAATGTATGTAATAAAAAAATAAGATCTTTTCGAACAGTTTTTACGTATATTTAATCCTGAAAAACCGGATAAATTAAGGTGGTAGATTACCTATTTTTCGTTCTGAATTCTGCCAATTTCTACCAACTGGTGGCACTTCATCTACCTATTTTCTAAAATTAGGGTTTGCAACACTGGGTATAGCTGGCCGATACTTGTTCCGTCGTCGTAGAAAAAAATACTCCGTTTGAATAAGTGACAATCTGTTTTCTGTCAAGTCACTTGTTGTCACTAGTGATGACGAAATATCGATAGTCCTTCTATCGATAGTTGACCTTGAAAATCAGTTAGGATATTGATAGCATCGGTACTATCGATAGCATCGATACTATCGATAGCGCTAATTGCACATGCATTAAAAGAGCCTCCACGATTGACGATATTTAATTGGTCGTCCGGCGCAACCCTGGGCATTCAGCCCCGCTACCAACCTGCTGACTGGCTAATCTTTTCCACATGGCATGAGCTATTATCATTATGTAGATCCTGTCGACACGATAGAAGAAGAAACGCTTAATGTGTTAATACTATTGATCATGTCTAATAGTATTGATAGTATCGATGGTATTAGACGTAAATGGTGTCTGTGATATCGATAGTATCGAAAGTATTTGTGTTCTATAAGTACTTAATAATGATATTATCGATACTATCGATAGCTTGACACAGTTGATAGTAACACAATGGTTGATAGTATCGTTCAATACGTAGGTAATGTAGAATAAACTATTGCATAACAGCCATCTATCGATAGTCTAAAATGATTAATACTATCGATAGTATCGATACAAATTGTGGGTAAATATGGTAGTCCGCTAAGGGGGTGTGGCAACATAAATACATATTATAATATATATTTATGTATACATATAGACACACACTATTTACATCTATTATACATTGTATTTACATATGGAAATTATACTTATTATTTACATGTTTACATATTCTATTAACTATTTATATATAGGAAATGTATCGATTTCCAATGAAATATTGATAAATAAATAATAATAGAATATGTAAACATGTAAATAATAAGTATAATTTCCAAATGTAAATACAATGTATAATAGATGTAAATAGTGTTTGTCTATATGTATACATAAATATATATTATAATATGTATGTATATCGCCACACAATCAAAAGCGTTTCCACTATTGACGTGCGATACTATCGATAGTATTACAAATTATCAATAGTGTTATCTCATGCTGCGCTATTGATACTATCGATATTCGTACTGTTACTGGACTATCGATAAACTATCGATATTTTACCAATAGTCGCCTATCGAGCGGCATCACTAGTTGTCACTCGCTTGCTTTTTTCTGTTTTCTCTTGTGTGTTGTGCGAAAAATGCGATTTTTCTATTATATTCGACCGGAACTGCATATTGCACTAGTTTATTCTATCGGAGATATTTCCACGCGCAATTTATACCAAAGTAATCAGTGATTACTAAAAAATGTAAATGTAAAATGTAAAAGTGAAATGATGAATCAGTGATTTGTGCTTGCCTACTTGTATTATGCTGCAAGACTATATTTAGAACGTCTAGCGGATTGAGAGGCCTACAATACTGATATTTATAAAACCAAAGTACTACCTATACATAAATAACGTATACTTATATTATTATAGTCCATACATTTATAGGTATGCATAATAAAGGTACTTTTCGTTCAATGTATCGTGCGAAATGTGGTTAGATCACAGACATAGAAAAAAATATAGACTAAGTGCTGCGAACAACCATAGTGAAGCCAACAAAAACCGTGCTTCTTCATGTACAACCAGTGCTCACGTACACACCATGCACCTGAAGGATATTTGTTTTCGCGATGCTTACTGGACGATGCCGCGACATGTGAACTGAGATGGGTGAGCACGGTTTAAGGTGCATGTGTGTGCGTGAGCGCTGGTTTGTACACGGTGGAGCATGATTTTATTGGCTTCACTATGATTGTTCGCAGCACTTCATCTATATTTTTTACTATGTCTGTGGGTTAGATAAAATGTCAAACTAAAATCAAATAACGTCTCATAACGTCAAAATATTCAAAAATTCAAAACGCAATATCTTATTTTACAGACTTTCTCCAACTAATAATATTCTCCGCAAAATTTCCAGTATTAGCTTACCGGCCGGCGTTCCTGTCCTCGGTCCACAGTAGGTACTGAGAAATTAACCAGGAAAATTTTAGCATCCTCACTGGTTGAGTTTGAGGTACCATATTTGACCGACGCTGTGAACGCTTGGAAAATGGCCTGCCTCAATACGGAATTGCCTCATCTTATCTTCCCAGAGACGGTGGGTCGGGCCGCTCTGCAGTTTGACACGGAATCATCTATTAAATACGTCAGTCAATACTGCCGAGCGTGCCCGTCTGCTGGCTGTGGGTGAGTGGGAGTCGGGACTGTGGCTTCAGGCCCTCCCGTCACCCAACTTAGGCACTATGTTGGATAACACAACTTTTCGGTTTGCTACCTGCCTACGGTTAGGCGCTCCATGCGTTGCTCCACATCGGTGTCATTGTGGTGAAGCTGTCGACAGCCTCGGACACCATGGCCTTTCTTGTTGCAGGAGTGCAGGTCGTATATCACGGCACGCCAATATTAACGACATTATTCGTCGTGCTCTTGCCACCGCCGGCGTACCAGCCGTACTAGAACCTAATGGCTTGGCACGTGACGATGGTAAGAGACCAGACGGTGTGAGGTTATTACCTTGGAAGTTGGGTAGGCCTCTGGTGTGGGACGCAACCTGTGTCGACACCCTTGCTCCATTCCATCTTCCTAGCTCGGCGGGCTGTGGCTGTGCTGCCGTTGCAGCTACGGAGACCCTTAAGCGGCGCAAATATAGTAATCTCATTGGATGCTATGATTTTGAGCCGTTTGGAGTCGAAACGCTCGGGCCATGGGGTCCGAGCGTACGCCTCCTTTTCAAGGAAATATCTAAGAGACTGGTCGACACTTCGCATGACCAGAGGGCTGGCTTGTTCTTTGGGCAAAGAATAAGCGTTGCCATTCAACGTGGCAACGCTGCCAGTCTTCTGGGCACGCTTCCGGGTGACAGTGATGTGTAGGAATTCTTCGACGCCTAAGTCTACTTATATGATATTTTAATATTATTGTTTCTATTTTTTACACATGTTTATGTTGTATATATTATTTATATTAATGTAGATAGGTAGTAGATAATTATAAGATGTGAATTTATATTGTATAAAGTAGTATGTAACTTCAATATGTATATTTTCCCACAAATAAAAATTTATTTAATTTAAAAATAATATTGGTACAAAAGTTATTCAGGAAGTAAAGCTGACTAATTTTGGATTTTTTTACTTCGAAACGCTACACGTTTACCTCAGCTAAAATCATGTATGAGGATCTGCCATTGCTCTTTCCATGGTCAATTTTTTTTTTTAAAAACGCTTCACTGCAGATTTGTGAGCCATCGGAGCTGGTTTTCTTCTTTTGCGTTCGCTCATTTACTCCCGGTAAAACCGTTGTTTGGTTAACCAGTCGACTACATTTTATATTTGTAAAAGGAAGGTGTCTATGTAAGATTGTTCTCTCCTGATATTTTGGTATGTATTAAATTTTTTCTGTTATTTAATCCCATTTCTAATGATTTACACTCCCATTATTCAAAAGATTCTGCTTGTACCAGGCCCCTCAGAAAGTATTGCGAAAAAAAGTTTTTATATATGGGAGACTGGCCAGTTATAATGTTTTTCGAAAATATGATTATTTATAAGTAAAAATAAGTAAGTTCCAATTTCAAAATTTCCCTCCACATTTTTTGCGAGTTAATTCAAAGTATTGTGTCTCACTGAAATATGGATCTGCGCCGGGAACATTTTAGAGCTATGATTTTATACGATTTCAAGTGTCGCCTGAAACCGGATGAATCGTACGATAGACTTCAAATGGCATTCATGGATGAAGGCCCTTCCAAGGCAACCGTGTATCGTTGGTATAACGAATTCAAGCGCGGTCGACCAACTTTGGGGGATGACGAAAGAAGCGGTCGCCCTTTGACGGCTGTTACCGAAGAAAACGTGCTAGCAGTGAAAAATTTAATCCAAGACAATAGGCGAATTACATATCAGGAGATTCAACACATATTGAAGATTGGATCGGGAAGCGTTCACGAGATTCTACACAGCCATCTTCGCGTGAGGAGGATAGTATCACGCTGGGTGCCGCACAACCTCACCGATGCTCAGAAGCAGGCCCGGGTGGAATGGTGCCGTGATATGCTTAACAAATTTGAAGCAGGCTCGTCTCGGCGTGTTTACGACATCGTTACAGGTGATGAGTCCTGGATTTATCAATACGACCCAGAAACCAAGCGCCAGTCGACTGTTTGGGTGTTTCAAAATGAGCCAACGCCTACCAAAGTGAAGCGATCTAGAAGCGGGGGTAAGATTTTGATCGCTAGCTTTTTTAATTTGACTGGCCACTTGGTATCAATTCCCTTACGGGATCAAAGAAGCATTAATGCCGAATGGTATACTACCAAATGTTTGCCAGAAGTTTTCTCTGTTATAAGCAACAAGCGACCAAACACAGGGCTCCGCGGGCTACTGCTCCACCACGACAATGCACCTGCGCACACCGCACTCAAAACGAGGGACTTCCTGGACAGCACGCCAGTCAAACTCCTGGGTCACCCTCCTTACAGCCCTGATCTAGCACCGTGTGACTTCTTTTTATTCCCAAAAATAAAAAATCAGCTCAAAGGGATACAATTTTCGTCGCCGGAAGATGCGCTGGCTGCGTTCGAGCAGGCTGTAAACGAGGTGTCTGCGGCGGACTGGAAAAAGTGTTTTGAAAACTGGTTTAGGCGCATGAATCTTTGTATAGAGGCTGGTGGAAAGTACTTTGAAAAGATTTGATAAAAATATATGTACGTATAGAACAATTTTTTTTAGTTTCGCAAAACTTTCTGAGTGTCCCACGTATCTTTTGTCTGAACGTCCTATTTGTTCGTCCTTAGACGTTCATATGTGTTCTCAGACAAATAATGGGATCTAGACCTCATGTATGCAAACGGGTCGGTTCTTTGCAGTTTTGCTGGAACTATTATAGTTTTTACAGGTTCTTTTTGAGAAGTCGAAACGGGAGATTCAGAGTTTTCGCGTTTTCTTTTATAATTTTGTTTCACTATGACTTTGTTGTTTTTTATGTAGACTTCATTACCCTTCTCTTTTTCCTTAACGACTTGTTGTTGTAGCTCTTTGCGTATCAATAGTGTTTTGGTGGCATTTTTTTCTTACATTTCAAAATATCAATTTTCTTGTATTATTATGTAGTAAGGGAAATGGGAATTGGTCTTACTTTTCCTGTATTTTGTCTTCCCAGTCTATACATTTTATTGACATCATAGGGTTCGATTTGTATTTCTAGCTTACTATACAGTTATTTTCTGTTTCATTTATGCCATGGAATATTATGTTGTTCTTCCTGTTCACATATTCCAAGTTATGTACTTTTTTATGTAGCGTTTGTATTTCCACTTTGAGGTTTTCATTTTCGTCAATTATTGGTTGTATTTTTTCATCAATCATCTGCATAACTTTTTCAGAAACAGAGTTGGTAATCGTAGCAGTTTGTTTTTCAAGTTCTTGTTTCATCATATTAAATAACATTGACATTTCTGGAGTTACTGCAGGTACTGTAGACGTGGTTGTTAGCAATAACTAAACGAAGCGTCGAGATTTGCAGCGTGGAATCGAACGTACTTTTCTTTATAATTATTAAGTTGGTAGCCCTGCCCGCTGTTTCCTCGTGGTCATACTAGTTTGTCATATCAGTATGACCACGAGGATATACATGTCCTCGTGGTCACACTGTACATAATATTTTCAGAAAAAAGGGTTTCCTTCCCCCTGTATACATAAATACTTTTTCGCGTGTTGACTTAATAATGTAAGAGAGTTGGCAATTAGGAAATACAAATAAATTGACATTATGAATAATTTACGTCAGGCAAGGATAAATATTGTTATATTATAATATTGTTTCATTGTTATATTATAATATTGTTTCATTTCGTCGAATTGTGTTTATTCAATAATAATGGAAGAATTGGTATTCGTTAAATGAAAAAGGGTCCCCCCCTTGCGTCTTGCTGTTAAACGGACGCCAGCATTACAAACAGCGTTCTTACAAAAATGCAAGCACAATTTGGAATTGCAGTCGCGTTAGAAAGGATAAGTGCCGGGAATCAGTTACTATTCAGGTAAGTTGTAAGTATAGTTTTGAGGAACTTGCTCAGAGGAAGTCATCTGGCCTCGTTAATTTCCTTCTGTAGGTACAGTAAGCGTTCGTAAGTGCAGTAGCATGTTATTGATCATATATTTATGAACGTAGCGAGCGGACGTCTGTTTGTATGAGTGATGACTTAACGCACTCGATGAGACCTCACACACATACACCTTCACTCACACACTCAGCCTAAGTAACAAAGAACTGATGAAAGAACCGATGCGATTATCGAGCAAACTAGTCCGTCTGCTCGGTAGTCTTTTTGTAGGGTTCCGTAAAAACATAGGAAGGCAAACGAGCAAGCGGGTCACCTGATAGTAAGCAAGTAAGTCGCTTTAGTCTTGGTCCTAGAGCAGAAAAAACCGGTCTCGGTAGTCTTTGGTACGCATCAAACACATTATTTTTGCCAGTTCATTATTTTGCTAAAATTCGTGATAATCTAATAAACATTGGTGTCGATTCTCTTGTTCACGAACTAAACTTGTTTTAAACTATCGCTCTCTTTTACAAATAGTAGATACAAGAAAGGGATGGCAATCATTTTAGAGCTGTCAAATTAGACGGAATTAAAATTTCCATACAAGTTTAGTCGTGATCTCGGAACGTGCCCACTAAAATACAAAGAAATGTAACACGTAAACTAATTTGACAGTTCTAAAATGGTTGCTATCCCTTTCTTGTATCTACTTTTAGTAAAAGAGAGCGATAGTTTAAAATAAGTTTAGTTCGTGAACAAGAGAATCGACACCATTGTCAGTAGAAAAAACCAAGCGTCCGATCGAAGCGTTCGATCCTTATTCAGCGATTTTGGCATTTTCATCAACGAGTCAAGTATTTTCATTCAGAAAGTATCATTTGGTGAAGATCTGATGAAGATCTTCGAGATAAAGAAGGGAACTCTTCAATGGATGACGGAAAATGTTCCAAAAAAAAACAGCTTTTCCATCAATTTTATTTTATACTCGCTTCTGAAACCAAATTTTTGAAGGCGGCGCGTGATTGTCATGTACTTTCAACCAGATATCAATAGTAACAAAACCATTATAAGCGGAACTGACTTAGTATGTAACTTTTATGCAAGACAGGCTCTGCTTATACTGGTTTTTCCATTGAAATGCACTTGACTGTACATGTTTACTGGCCTTGTATACAACGTAAATACACAAACCCCCCGACTACTTGTGAAATAAAGGTGCTGTTAAAGTTAAGCTGTTACCACTAACGAGCGGTCATCTGTACGGTCGACCGCACGTCAGTGGTAACAGTTTGACATTGACAGCGCTTTTATTTCGTGAGCAGTAAGGACAGTTTTCTAATTCATGTGATACCACGGTCATGCAGTCGACTGTACGTGGTCAGATCCAGATCGACTTTTTAAATTATTATTATAATTTTTATTGATAGGTCCATGGGTTAAAGGGTATCTCGAGAATAGGTTCTTGAATATTGAATTTTTTTTTTTTAGGATAACCGCTTTGTTTTTTTTTTATGGTATAGGATGGCGAAACGAGCTAAAGGCCCACCTCATGTTAAGCGGTTACCTTTGCCCATGACAACTTCAATACCACCTAGGCTGTTGCCTAAATGGTACCGCAAGTCGGTTCGCCAAACTGACACATGAAGATGGAAAGTCTCATGTGATTGTAATTTCACCGGCACCCGTACCCTTCAGACCGAAACACAGCAATGCAAGCATCACTATTTGGCGGAGAAGTTGTCAAATCTATAAGCCATACCATGCGTAGCCGACATTACCAAAAATTATATCGATATTACAGTCGACAAAATGAAGGAACAGGCTCGACTCACAGACACACCGATACCCCAAATCTACAATTTGGGAATAAACACTTTGAAAAGTAAAGGCGCACACTTCATCTCCTACCTCCGTTAAAAAGTCTAAAAACATCTTTGTACGCACATAGGAATAGAACAAATTTTTAAGATGTAAATGACGTAGGTAGGCCCCCCACAAGGTGGACCGACGACCTGGTGAAGGTCGCGGGAATCCGCTGGATGCGGAAGGCACAGGACTGGTCGTTGTGGCGATGTTTGGGGGAGGCCTATGTCCAGCAGTGGACGTCTTTCGGCTGTAATGAATGATGAAATGACGTAACAATTCCTAAAAAGTTCGAGAGTTTTATGCTCGCAGACTATTGTGATGAAAATTGTCGAATCATAGTATTCTGTTCCGAAGAAGGGCGAAGACTGATACAAAACGTAGATGATTTTTTTTATGGACGGGACTTTCAACAGTTGCCCTTGGCCATTTGTGCAACTATACTCTATACATGGAGACATTTCTAAATAAAGTAAATCTTATATGGAAACGAGTGTCGTACCACTCGTTTACGCTCTAATGCCAGACAAGAGACAAGAGTCATACACAGTTTTATTTCAAATGATTAGATCACAAATTACGGGATGGTTACCAAAAAAAGTGCACTTGGATTTTGAAACCGATGTTTCAAATGCACTGATTCAAGTATTTCCAGAAATCCAAATAAAAAAATGTTAGGTACTACCACTTTACGAAAAGTTTATGGAAGAAGGCAAAGGTTTTAAAATTAAGTAACAAAAATGAAAGAAGAATTGTCGGGCTATGCACGGCATTACCTTTATTACCTGAAACGCTAATTGATGAGGGTATGGCGTATATAAAAGATAACTGTCCCAACACTCCGAAAACAACAAAATTCTTCAAGTACATGGATACGACCTGGCTTAAAATAAATTCTAGAAGACAGTGGTCTATATTTGGAGAACGCCATAGGACCAATAATGTGGTAGAAAGTTGGCACTCTCAACTCAATAAAGAGGTAAAAAAGCGATCACCAGTGTCTATTTTGCGTTTAATTAATGTTATAAGTGAAAAGGAAAATAATATAAGCGAAGAAGCGAAAAAAAGACGCAAAGAGTACATCGATCGAGATGAATTTATTATGAAATGTCAAATGGAGCTTACACACGGAAAAATAAGTGTTGGTTTTTTTTAGAAAAAATACGGTAATCCTAAGATTTTGACTTATTCGCCAGATCCGTTATTGTTATAATTAAAAGTTTTTCCTAAGTTATGTTCTGTCTAGTTATTTCTAAATCTTCATTTTTGTTTTCTTATAGACTGGTACATTTACATATTTTTTTTACATAAAGGATGTGAACAAATGAAAGTATGACCACGAGGACATGTATATCCTCGTGGTCATACTGGTATGACAAATTAGTATGACCACGAGGAAACAGCGGCCCTGCCATGCAGCGCTAACTCCGCGTTAACTTCGTGTTGTTCACAGGTGTTGTTTAAATAAGTAATGACAGTTATGACTTGCAATGATGATCGAACAAATAACCTCAAATGCAAACACTTACGTAAAAAGAACGAATTCTCGTTTTGTGATCTCACTTTTAGTTATTAAAGACGTATGTGATCCTTCAAAACCGTGAAACTTGCGTATATTCTCACTTTCAAAAATAATCGGGAGCACTCAGTCAATACGTGTTGTGTCTTAGAACACCGGAAAAGAATGTTACCTTATTATTTAGATTCCTAAGCTGTAGCTACCAAATAATGTTCACTGTGTTTATTGCATTTAAGGTTGAAAATTTTTTGTACCGTCGACACGAAGAGGAAGAAGAAGAAGGTTGAAAATAAGAGAAATATGCTATATTGCTTGTTGATAGCGACAGGCTTTTGTGAAGATTGTCGTCGGCTCTATTGGCCTCCCGACGAAGTGGATAAGATAACTGTTGAAAGTTTATATTGTCGACTATGTACAAATGATTTATTCTGCCGAGAAAAACAACAAAAAAACAAAACAAACAAAAAATATTTAAAAAATTGTTTTTTTTTTTTTAAGATGCTTGTTTAATTGATTATACATGCATCTTGAAAAAAATTGACTTGGACTAGAGTCCTTCAGTAGCAAATCATAAAACGCAGTCGGAGGCTACATATGTTTTGGTCAGATAAGGTATTTTGTAGAGACTCCTCCGATATTTTGCCATGGTCATGTTTAAGTACTTATTTTTCACGAATAGCTAGGATAGGAAGGAGGGACATTTTATTGCTTAATTTCCTTATAAGACAGATACCGACAAAATATAACTTGTAACCATTAAATATTTTAATGTAGAAAAAGTAGTGTCACAAATTACAAAGCCGAAGGTGCAGTCGAAAAGCAGAGGTCCGCCTTATTGAGTATATAGTTCTGTGGGCCCGTCAGTCGGCACGGCTGTGCTAACATGTCACGGCTGTGCTAACATGTCACGGCTGTGCTAACATGTCACGGCTGTGCTAACATGTCACGGATGCGTCTCGAATCTGACAGGGTCATTTCTAAATCATATTTATTTTACTACTTATTTATGTATTTTGCGAACATTTATTTAATATATAGTTTACCTATGCTTATAATAATATATGATAGACCAATGACGGCAGTAGCAACACTAACGAAGTGTCAGCCAACCTTTAACATTGCTGGATGTCCTGATTGGGCCGTTTATTATGTCATCATTGCCTCCAAACACGTTTTTTCGAAGCGAGCGAGGCCCGAGTTTGCATTTTGGGAAGGTGCTTTGACGCCGAAACGTAACCCTCATTTCAACATCAATCCCACCATCACCCACAGTTATTTTTCATCTATTTTGTTACTCCACACTAAAATTAAAAAAAAAAACAGTTTCTCTGTCGCACAAAATCTCGCGTCGCACGGGATAACTAGCAATGTGTTTATGAGCAACTACTCAGACTCACCTTCTTTTATAGAATAGGTTCTACTACATGTTCTAAAAAGTAACGTAAAATAATCTGGGTATAAAATGAACGATTTGAACCACGACACAAAAAATCTTTCCCGTAAGATCAGTTACAGTTTATTGGTAGCATTCAGGAAATAAAACGTTCAAGAAAAAGATGCACGCACAGATGGACATTCCGGTTTTAATTTTTCACGAAATATTTTTTTATGGAAGAGCATTTCATTTAGCGTTTGTAGAAGAAAAATATACTTCTCATTCAACCGGTTACCTATTACCGTTCAAAAGCCCTGTGACAGACAGACGGACGGACGGACGGACGGACGGACAGCGTAGCGAGAGTAATAGGGTCCCGGTAAAAGATAATTAATTCCACAAAGTAGAAACATACTTTAATAGCTGGCAGTTTGGCCTTTATAGAGATGTATGAAACATCCAAATTTCCGAATAATTTTTATTCTATAAATGAATTAGATCATTGTTTTGAGACTAATGTGTGTTTAGAGTTGGAGTACATTAATCGTGCAAGAAACACAAAATAATGAATTAATTTAAATTTCTTTGTTTGTAATTTGTTCATTAGGCTCTGTGACGTCAGTTTATTTTTTCTAACACTTATGCATACTTTGCCTGCAGAAGCAGCCCAAGTAGTGGGGTTGCTGGATTCTGGGCTTAGTCAGCGTGTTCTGGCGTGCAAGATTGCATCTAAGCCTCTCGACTGTTCATAGAGTGTACCAACGCTATTAGGAGACTCGTTTGTTCAAGCGCCGTCCGGGATCTAGTCCGCTATTCAGAACCACACGATAACCAGTTGTCGACCAATTCGATTTGTTATCTCTTTTTCTCTCGTTGCGTGAATCATTAGACGAAACGAGATAACAAACCAAACCGGTCAACAACTGGGTATCGTGTGGTTCTGAAGCGGGGAGCTGGTAGGAATCGGGCCATTTCTGAGGGAGACGCGGTCGTCTAAACCGGTGTTTATTGCAACTTTTTCATTGCGAAATCGACGGCTTACGACGCTTTTCAACTGCAGCAGTGACTAAGTGACTCAACGATTAGAAGAAGATTGAAGAAACATGGATTGGTACCACACAAGCCAGCTAATGGGCCAAAATTAACAGTAGACCATCGAAGAGCGCGCCTTAACTTTTCACGTGAGCACTTAAATTGGTCATACCCACAATGGAACATGGTTCTCTTTTCTGATGAGAGTAAAGTTATGCTGTGTAGTAATGACGGAAGGAAGAATGTATGAAAAAGAGACGGAGAACGTTATGTACACTGCTGCATTGAGGAAAGAGTAAGCTACGGTAGCGGTTCGTGGACAGTTTGGGGGGCATTAGCACCGACGGTAAAACAGAACTTGCCTTCGTATCTGGGCCACATCTGCCTGCACTAAATGGTTCGTAACATTGAAGAATGTCTTGAGGCTCATGTGGTTCGTGGACAGTTTGGGGGGCATTAGCACCGACGGTAAAACAGAACTTGCCTTCGTATCTGGGCCACATCTGCCTGCACTAAATGGTCATCGTAACATTGAAGAATGTCTTGAGGCTCATGTGGTACCCTATGCATATTCCATTGGGGTAGACTTCATATTCATGCATGCTAATGCCAGGACTCATACCGCGAGGATCGTACGAGATTACCTTACTGAAGTCAGTTTCTCTGTTATGGAATGACCAGCAAGAACCCCTGATATACCAGGCCCCTCAGAAAGTATTGCGAAAAAAAGTTTTTATATATGGGAGACTGGCCAGTTATAATGTTTTTCGAAAATATGATTATTTATAAGTAAAAATAAGTAAGTTCCAATTTCAAAATTTCCCTCCACATTTTTTGCGAGTTAATTCAAAGTATTGTGTCTCACTGAAATATGGATCTGCGCCGGGAACATTTTAGAGCTATGATTTTATACGATTTCAAGTGTCGCCTGAAACCGGATGAATCGTACGATAGACTTCAAATGGCATTCATGGATGAAGGCCCTTCCAAGGCAACCGTGTATCGTTGGTATAACGAATTCAAGCGCGGTCGACCAACTTTGGGGGATGACGAAAGAAGCGGTCGCCCTTTGACGGCTGTTACCGAAGAAAACGTGCTAGCAGTGAAAAATTTAATCCAAGACAATAGGCGAATTACATATCAGGAGATTCAACACATATTGAAGATTGGATCGGGAAGCGTTCACGAGATTCTACACAGCCATCTTCGCGTGAGGAGGATAGTATCACGCTGGGTGCCGCACAACCTCACCGATGCTCAGAAGCAGGCCCGGGTGGAATGGTGCCGTGATATGCTTAACAAATTTGAAGCAGGCTCGTCTCGGCGTGTTTACGACATCGTTACAGGTGATGAGTCCTGGATTTATCAATACGACCCAGAAACCAAGCGCCAGTCGACTGTTTGGGTGTTTCAAAATGAGCCAACGCCTACCAAAGTGAAGCGATCTAGAAGCGGGGGTAAGATTTTGATCGCTAGCTTTTTTAATTTGACTGGCCACTTGGTATCAATTCCCTTACGGGATCAAAGAAGCATTAATGCCGAATGGTATACTACCAAATGTTTGCCAGAAGTTTTCTCTGTTATAAGCAACAAGCGACCAAACACAGGGCTCCGCGGGCTACTGCTCCACCACGACAATGCACCTGCGCACACCGCACTCAAAACGAGGGACTTCCTGGACAGCACGCCAGTCAAACTCCTGGGTCACCCTCCTTACAGCCCTGATCTAGCACCGTGTGACTTCTTTTTATTCCCAAAAATAAAAAATCAGCACAAAGGGATACAATTTTCGTCGCCGGAAGATGCGCTGGCTGCGTTCGAGCAGGCTGTAAACGAGGTGTCTGCGGCGGACTGGAAAAAGTGTTTTGAAAACTGGTTTAGGCGCATGAATCTTTGTATAGAGGCTGGTGGAAAGTACTTTGAAAAGATTTGATAAAAATATATGTACGTATAGAACAATTTTTTTTAGTTTCGCAAAACTTTCTGAGTGTCCCACGTAAATCCCATAGAGCATCTTTGGGATGAACTAAAAAGATGATTTCGAGCAAGAGATCCTGCTCCGGAGACTCTTGGTCAGCTGAAAAACGCAAAGTCGTGATTCATCCGATCCATGAAGAACCGTATGGAAGCAGTCATAAGAGCCCGGGGACCACACACATTATTGAATAAACTGTCTTTAAACTTTTTTTTGATATACGTGTATTTTTATCCCATTTCTTAAATACTCCAGACAGGGTAAAGATGACTTGTTATAGAAAACAAAGCGTATGGAAATTTAATTTTAATTGTGAACAATAACTTAACGAATTCAAAACCTTAAACTACCTACTACTGAATGGCATTTTTTTTCTTTAGTGAATATTTTTCTAATAATCTATGCAAGACAAACTTGCAAGGTATTTCGATTTTTTTGATGAGAAGTGTACACACGGCTACACATCAAGCTGTACATTTCCAGTTTATGCTGACCTCGCATTGCATAGGCTTTCCGTACAATGCGAGATCAGCTTATACTGGAAATGTACAGCTTGATGTGTAGCCGTGCGTACTATTCAAAATTCTTACAAAAATCTCTTTCACGTTAACCCTGAAAGAGTTGACATGGACGGTATGGTAGCAACGCATATTACATGTGAAAGGACGAAGTATATTGCCACACGAGTTACGTATCTCACGCATATTACAGAATGTAATATTAAGTTGGGAAAATCAACAAGCTTCACGAGCCGAGGGTGGAAGAACTGAGAGGATTCCAAAATAATGTTTGGTGCGAGTGATAGATTCTTTATTAAAAGAAAAGCGTTATTGTTTAACAACTCTATGGGATGATTGTAGTCATCAAATTGAACAACTTTCATTGTGACACCAAATTAGAACTAGTACAAAAAACCAGCAAGTGCGAGTCGGACTCACGCAGTAAGGGTTCCCGTACCACCCATCGACCTATACCCAATAGAAACTTATTTAATTTACGAAAGTTCATCAAAAGACATCAACGCACCGTGCGCGAAATATAAAATTTTGCATCTCTTTCTTACGCAGGTACCACCAATTATGTATATATTTGCCATCGGACGAATAAAAAGGCGGACAGAATCTCGCTAAACAATAAGTGAAGCATCCATAGTATGCTGGCGCGCTTAAAAGTACATTCACATTATGCCAAAAAGCCGCGATTAAGCAAAACATTACGGTAGTCATTGTTGTTGTGTCATAATAGTAGTTTTCAACACACTTGCTCGTAAAGTGGCTCTTATTGCATCGCTTTTAGGTTCATAATGTGGCTTATAACGCACGCGTGCTTTTTTAATTATATTATTGCACTAGTGCTTTTTACTTTACAGTTTATTTTTAAATCGCAGCAAAGAGTTTTTATGCCTGAACTAAATTAAACATTTTTGGGAATAAATCAACTGTATTAATTAAAATATGCTGTATATAAACATTTCATTTCATCAAATTATTAATTTTTATCAACAAATTAATATTAATTTGTGCTATAAATAAAAAAATCAATTTATAATATTTTTATATTAGGCTGTATGGCGGTTTCCTTCGACCACCAGCGCGCGCATAGCTGTATGTCACCACGCGGCCCGCGCGCCATTTTTATCATCTTTCACAAATTCAATATTTGTCTAAAATGTGTAATTTATGTTTTTTTCCTCGCAAGTGTGTTGAAAAACGTCGTATGACACGCGTGAGCATTGACTATTATACTCTCGGCTCCATTACGCCCTCGCCTTCGGCTCGGGCCGCAATCCAGCCTCGAGTACAGTAGTCAACTTAGCTCACTTGTATCATAATGTACTATTATGAAACTGTTGCATAACCATGTCATTACAGAATTGATGATTTTTTTGGCTAATTCAAAGTTGGTGTCATAATAAAAGTTGCTCAAATTGATCAGTACAATCATTCCTTAAAGGGTTGTTAGTAAATTTAAAATAACCCTGTATACTATTTTTAAAAAGACTTTTGAAAAGAACAATGCTAGCCATTGCAAGAAGCTCAGTTCCCACAAAAAAAATAATTTGCGCTAATACTAAATGTACCATTTTACTGCTACTTTATTGCTGCTAACAGAATGACTTTTCAAATTCTTTATAAAGTTGAGGTTTTATTATATTTTACTATCACTGATTCGGTATTTTTGTGGAGAAGTCTCCACAGTGAACCCGAATTTTACAAGCATCTGTTTTTAATTACTGTTACCGATACAGGCGCATCCCTAGAACCGGAAGCGTGTACTTCGCCACCATATATGGTAACGCGCGTCTAAATTACCTTCGGTTACATGGCGGCGGGGTGCATCTGGCAGGCGATTGGCCGAGGCATGAGCGGCTGTGCGGCGGGGAGCGCGGTGGGGTTCGCTGTAATGTACAAAACCACTGCGCCCTCGCCGCTCGGGGGGCCCATCCCGCCTCCCTTATTCATCCAGGATAAGGAATATTGGACCAGGATATCCGACTGGTGCAATCAAAATAAGATAAATTTCACTAGTGCCCGCCCCACACAGCAGGGCATTAAAGTAGTTGTCCCCACCCCCACTGATTACCGCAACCTTACCAGGTTGCTACGCGAGCGTGGTGTGTCTTTTCACACCTACGCACTCCCAGAGGACCGACTCCTTAGAGTGGTGATCCGAGGGATTCCGTCCGAAGTCAGCTGCACGGAAGTGCACGCCGACCTCGATCGTCAAGGGATCCCGGTTGCAATAACCCACCGTATGTTCCGTGGTAAGCACGGGGAACCCTATAACATGGTCCTTGTCATTTGCCACCCTGGCGAAAACGCCAAAAATATCTATAATATAAAGACCGTATGCAATTTATCAGGCATCACGGTCGAGCGCCCCCACAAGTCGAACCAGCCTGGTCAATGCCACCGTTGCCAGCTGTATGGTCACTCCCAGCGTAACTGCTACGCAAAGCCCAGGTGCGTTAAGTGCCTAGGCGATCACGGGACTACCGAGTGCGAGCGTCCCAAGGAGAGGGACCAGTGCACGGAGCCCCCTAGCTGTGTCCTTTGCCGTAAAGCCGGGCATCCAGCAAACTATCGCGGATGCCCCAAAGCCCCCAAAATGCGCAACGCCAAAACGGCAAAACGCGCCTCCGACCGCGTTGAGAGGGAAGCCCCCTCCTACGCAGCCCCCTTCCATTACCAACCACCAAACCCTAGAGGCCCACTCGGGCCCTCCCCTAATTTCCACGGCCCACTCGGGCCCAACCCCTGGTTTAAGGGTAATCAAAAGCCCCAATACCCACCTCTTCCGACCTCTCGTCTCGCGCCCCCGGCCTCAGAGCCCCCCGCGCTGATGAACTTACCCATCCCCGCACCTGCTCTCAGGCCCAAAACTGCACCAGCAGCTAAAGCCCCGCCCCCCATGAGAACCCCCCCTCCGGTAAACTCCCCCGGCCTTCTGCCGAGAGAATACCTCGAACCCCAATCAGGGGAATCCCGCATTGACGCCTACTCTAGACTTTGGGCCTTTACCCAAGGCATCCACGAGCAGCGCCTTCAGGTACTTACCAAGTACCAAGACATCTATAGAATACTTAATTCCAATTATAATGTATAATACGGCCCCACCCAAAAGATTCAAACCCCGTTCCCTAAATTTAGGCTTCTTTAATGCCAGAGGCATTAGTGGTCAACGCGATGACGTAGCTGTCTTCTTGCGTGAGCACCAACTTGACATATTACTCGTTCAAGAGTCCTTTCTCAAGCCCCACTGTCGTAATCCCAACATAGCCAATTATAGGCTGATTAGAAACGACAGAACGTACACCGCACTAGGCGGAACGCTAATCTATTACCGCAATTCTTTATATTGCATCCCCATTGACCCCCCAGAGCTAGCATGCCTGGAGGCTTCAATCTGTCGCCTAGGCATGACAGGGCACCAGCCCATCACCATAGTTTCGGCCTATAGGTCCTCAAACAAACCCGCGAGTCTGCTCGAGGACGACCTAAAATCCTTACTCGATCTTAGTAATTCTGTAATTATAGCAGGCGATCTAAACGCCAAACATTGCTCATGGAGCTGTGTCTCCAATAACACCGCTGGTGTTCAATTAGAAGCACTTAGCGACAGACTTTCCTTTGACGTCATCGCCCCGATGCGTCCCACTCACTTTCCCGACACAGTAGGGCAACGGCCCGACATCCTAGATATAGCCCTCTTAAAGCACGTAAACCTCGGTATTCGCTCTATCGAGGTAATTCAAGAATTAGACTCAGATCACCGACCTGTGATCATTCAACTGGGTCCCCGAGGTGGTCCCTCGGATCCCGGTACTCCACCCTTAACTAAAACAATAACCGATTGGAGGAGACTAGAGGACCGCCTCAAATCTACCTCATCCCCCCAACTAGATTCAATCCCTGACTCCATCGAGACAGTCGCGGATACGGTGGCCGCGATCACCTCGCTCACCAACCATGTACAGTCCGTAGTGGGCGAATGCTCACGGCAGGTTCCGATGCTGGATGACCAGCGTCTGAAACTGCCGGACGATGTAAATGAGTTGAGGACCGAGAGGAACGCGGCCATCCGTGCCTATGACGCTTTTCCCAACGAAGCCAACCGTGCCCATATGCGCTCTTTGCAGAATACTGTAAAAAGACGTGTAGCTCAGGTACGGGAGGATCGCTGGGACAAGGAAGTCAGCGAAATCCAACCGTCTCATTTAGCCTTCTGGGCACTTCAACGCAAACTCAAATGCGAGACCACGGCAGCTATGCCCCCCCTAAATCGACCCAATCAAAGGCCGGCCTTTGATGATGACGAAAAAGCCGAATGCTTAGCCGACAGCTTGGAGTCTCAGTGCACTCTCAGTACGCTTCCCGTAAGCCAAACCCACCTTGACAAGGTTAATTCAGAAGTAGAGCGTAGGTCAGCCCTCCCCCCCCCCCCAATAGATGACCCTGATGACCCGCTCCCACCGATCACCCCTGACGAAGTTCTCTCTATAGTCAAGGATCTTAAGCCCAAAAAAGCCCCCGGCGCAGACGGCATCACCAATAAGGTGTTGAAACGTTTCCCTGCCACCCTAATCGCTCTAATGACCGTCATCTTCAATGCGGCATTTAAAAACCACATATTTCCCCAGGCTTGGAAACAGGCTACGGTAATCGGTATTTCAAAACCGGGCAAACCAAAAGCCGAGCCGAGTAGTTACCGGCCGATTAGTCTCCTCAATGTCTTCGGTAAAATCTACGAGAAGCTTATTTATAAGCGACTCAAAGATTTCGCCGACTCAAATAAACTCCTTCCCGACGAGCAGTTTGGCTTTCGTACAAAGCACTGCTGCGTTAATCAACTGCACCGCATTGTAGAACACATCAGTGCAGGCTTCGTACGCGGTCAAATGACCGGTACTCTCTTTTTCGACGTAGCAAAGGCTTTCGATAAAGTGTGGCACAACGGCTTATTATATAAGCTGTACACTATGAATGTGCCACATCGTCTCGTGCTCATCATCCGAGACTACTTATCGAATCGTACCTTTTGCTATCGCATAGAAGGGGCTCTCTCCTCCCCCCATCCCATTCACGCCGGTGTGCCACAAGGCTCCGTGCTCTCCCCCCTACTGTTCACGCTGTACACCAGCGATATTCCAAAATGCGGTGCAGCCCGTATTGCCCTTTTCGCCGACGACACGGCAATCTATTACTCCGGCAGGAGCCATGTCGCTATTTCTCGTACCCTCCAATCCGCGGCCAACACCCTAGGTGACTGGTTCCGGAAATGGAGAATCGAAGTCAATCCCGAAAAAAGTGCAGCGGTCCTCTTCGATAAGAGACCCCTGTCACAGTATCGTAAAGAATTAAGCGTACCAGTCTCAATGTTCGGAAAACAGATCCCATGGCAACGAGAAGCCAAATACCTTGGCGTGATCCTTGACCGTAGACTGACTTTCAGACCGCATATCCGCAAGGTGAAAAACCGTGCCGCCTTCGTCCTCGGACGTCTCCACCCCCTACTCAATGCGCACAGTAAGTTGCCCACTCCTCTCAAAGTAAGGATATACACCACCTGTATCCGCCCCATACTCGCCTATGCTAGCGTTGTGTTCGCACACGTTAAGCCGGTGAGAATTCACATACTCCAAACCCCCCAAAACCGTTTCATGCGAAGGGCCGTAGGCGCCCCCTGGTACGTACGCAATGTCGACCTCCACCTAGACCTCAAACTGCCGACCATCAAGCAGTTTTTCAAGCGTGTCTCAAAACGCTATTTCGATTCCGCTCCCAAGCACCCCAACCCCTTGGTCGTGGCGGCCACCGTCTACCAGCCATCTGCTATTAGCAAAACCCGACGTCCCAGACACACACTCATTGAGCCCGATGACGCTATTACACTCCTCCAGGAGTCAGATAAAAGTACAAGCACACTCCGACGCCGTCGTCCAAAATATCGTCCCCGCCGGCGAGGACCGACGCGACACACACACAGAATCCGAGAGTCCGACTCTCGAGAAACAGAAACACATGCCGACGCAGCACCGGCTGCTGGGGGGATCAGTGGCGGGGTCCCCCTGCTGCACCCTGAGTCGAGGTCCGAGCTCCCCCCTGGGGACGCCCTCACGGTGTAAGCAACCGGAGATAATCTCGTCACGCGAGACCGGCCCTATGCTCTAGAGTAGTTCCTAGGAGCAGGCTATTGCGTAGCCACTGGTTAGGTTTTCTAGGTAGGTCTTAGCCTCGCCGGCGAGGCTTGCCGCTTCACGGCGTTTAGCACGTCACCCGATAGGGACCGAAAGTCCGCTACTTTCGAGGAAACCAATTCGATGCAGCAACGGCTGCTAGGGGGACAAAAAAAAAAACAAAAAAAAAAAAAAAAAAAGCCGCTCGGGGGCTTTTTTCCGTCGCTGTCTCGCGGTCCGCGTCTCTAGGTTTCTAGTAGTAAGAAATAACTAACAAACGATATATGTGTCTAATTGTAACGTTAGTGATTGTGATTATATTATATACTCTTTGTGAATTATTAAAGGCTTGTGGAGAACATTCGCTGCGTTTTATAACAAAATACTAGCATGTACCTACACCTACTTCCTCGAGCTGGGCGGCACACATAGGCAACACAATCCTATCCATCAAAATTACAGTAAATTAATGATAGTGGCTATCTTAAGTTAGCAATTAAAGACATAAGATGACGTTAGTCGTTCAAAAAAACTTTTTAACAAAAAATTTTACCGACGAAAACAGAAACTGAAAAGCGAAAAATGAAATTAAGCTTTTAGTCTTTTCCTAACTAAACGAATGTAAATAACTAATTATGAGTCGGCGCCAAACAGAATCATCAAAATCGGACTCCTCTGTAAAAAGTTATGCGTGGTTATACATAAAAAAATAAAAACAGACGCGTCGAATTGAAAAACTCCTCCTTTTATTTCGTCAGTTAAAAATAATATAAAACGGCATTTATTCAATATAGCTAAAGCCAATTAGCGCCTATTGAGCGTCGACAATAAAGACAGCCCCCAAATACCCATCCTCCACCGTTTTCTACTATTTGAGGTGGGAAATAGCAGCGCAACAAACTGTTTGCACATTTCTGTCTATAGCATTGATAAACCTCCATCAAGTGAGCGTGCTCGCTCACATGCGACCTAATACATACATACATAACATAATCAGCCCATTACTGTCCCACTGCGGCCCTCTTTTCAGGATGAGAAGGTCAGGCCTTGGTCAGCCACGCTGGCCTAATAATACAGGTTGGCGGACTACACACACCATCGAGAACTGTATGGAGAACGCTCAGGTGTGCAGGTTTTCTCACGAAAAATTTAGAAAAATTTACAAAATGTAAAGAATTATCAGTTAAAAGTAATCTTTTTTTTTTTTGACTACCTCTTTGTTCTAGTGGTTCGAGTTTCGGACTGCTGATCACGAGGTCGTGGGTTCGATTCCCACAGGACCCAAATATTTGTGTGATGAACATGAGTGTTTGTGTTGGTCTGGTTGTTTCTTATGTACTGTATGTATTTACAAAAAAAAAGTATATAAGTATTGTAACGAGGCTAAACTCGTTATGCTGCTCACCACCTTATTTGGATTTTGGATCCAAATTCAAAATTTTAAATTATTCCATAATTTTCTATTTTTCATCAAAAACAACGGACTTATATCGTAGACTCGGCCGAGCATGGACGTGCCCGTCCATTAACAGTTTTTAAGCTATTGCATAGCTTCTATCGCGGGCCTTGAGCGTGGAGACCGAATCCAGAAATTCCGTAACGAAAATAACCTAACACCCCCAACTCCGACCGGCACAGCGGTGATACTTTTTAGTTTTGCCATCTATCGATGAATAGCAGAACTTTTAATGACTTTTTGAAATATCACGCTTGTCTCTTTAGTTCTGCAAATCGCCTCTAGGTGGCATTGGTTGTATCGGCGTTACTGCGCTTAAGCTATTGCATAGCTTCTATCGCGGGCCTTGAGCGTGGAGACCGAATCCAGAAATTCCGTAACGAAAACAACCTAACACCCCCCACTCCGACCGGCACAGCGGTGATACTTTTTAGTTTTGCCATCTATCGATGAATAGCAGAACTTTTAATGACTGTTTGAAATATCACGCTTGTCTCTTTAGTTCTGCAAATCGCCTCTAGGTGGCATTGGTTGTATCGGCGTTACTGCGCATGCGTAATCCCCCTCTTCGCCCCGCAATCTGGTGACTCATGCCTGCTTAGAGTTTCGGCGTTAGGGCACTTCCTCTTTGTATTTACATAAAAAATGCTATGCAATAGCTTTATCGCGGCAGTCTCCGAGTGCCACACGTCTTTTTTAAATATTATTTTACATGATCAGTACAGTGTATTATATCAGCGTTATCCAATCTGCAAGATAAAGAATTCAAGTCGTTCCTGCTTGTTTTATTGTGTTTGTGCCTACCTACCTACCTACCTACCTACCTATCTGCTTCCTGCCAGAGCTCGCTGCACTATCATAGCAGCAGCTCACCTTCGGAGTTGACCTACCACTCCTCCGACCCTTCATACTACCGACCCTCTGTACCCTCCGTACCTCAGAGTTCCATACCTCAATACCTCTGGGTGCCGTTCCTGCAGTTCCTGACTACCAGGTCCTGTACCACTAGTTCCTGTTCTCCAAGTTCTAAGTTCCCGTGTGTCACCGTGTCAAGTCTCCGAACCTTCGACTTTTTCATTTTTTTTATAATCACCCATCATTTATTTATCATTTCAAAATTCTAAAAGTCACCGGGCGACAACATAATCGTTTGTATTGTTCTTATTTGGCCATCATTTACCTTATCATTTTCACCTGTTTTATAACCCATAAATTTCTTAATTTTTTTTTAAACCAGTTTGTTATAAAATAATCATTACAAAAAAATTACACACATTTTAATCAGACAATTAATACAAATATACAAACGTAACTCCATACAAAACTATACAGTATACAAATCAATAAACATACTGCATTTACATACAATAATACTGCACCGGCTGCTCAACAGCAGCTACACCCACTGAAGGCACTGAACGTTTAAATCCAACTTGAGAAAACTTGGGTTGGATTACCAAAAGTCGCTGGAAGATAACACATCCTCGTCGAAGGAGAATATTCTTCCACTTGGTACTGCTACATACTCCCAACGGTATATCCATAGGTCTTCGAGACCGACTCTGGTGTACTGTTGCGGAGCACACATTACAATCACTACTCACACCAACAATAATTAAACTGGTAATAATCGATTCTTCAACCACATTTATTTTGAAAAAAATTATTGACACATTTCGTTGACTGACAATTAATCGTCAATTTGACTAGTGTCAATTTAATTTTCATATCCCGAAAATTAGACATTTTTATTCTTCATGTCACCAAAAAGGTGCCAATACTTCCAATGCAATATAAGTCAATTAAAAAAATAAATTAAAACTAAATTCTCTTTTTATAACTATATATTTACTATCACTCATCTCATTAACCTTGGTATATTTTGGCAATTATATTACACAATTACAATACTTACCAATTGGCAATTATATTACATAATAATATGTACTTATACGTATATACTTCTATACTAATACCTCTATTCCATTATATTATTTTTTCATTATTATTATTCTATTTTACCCTAGATGGGTTTAGACTCACAATAGTCTCTCTTTTGTAAGTTTCGAGCGGTGCACAACTTGACATAAATAAGCCTTATGTGTTCGAGCGGTGCATAACTCGATAAAAATAAGCCTTATATGTCGAGCCGTAAAAACTTGTAACGAGGCTAAACTCGTTACGCTGCTCACCACCTTATTTGGACTTCCTGGCCACTTTATAAAACTTTACCTATCCAAATTCAAAATTTAAAATTCTTGACTTACATCGCAGACTCGGCCGAGTATGGACGTGTCCGTCCATTACAGTTTTTTTATATTAATTTACATCAGTACTATATATTCTTACCAGTTAAGTGAGATACAGTATACCAAAAACGTTCCTGCTTTTGTTTTTATTGTTTATGCCAACCTACATCTATCTACCTACCTACCTGAATCCTGAATCCAGCCAGAGCTCGCTGCACTGGTGTAGCAGCAGCTCAATCATCTTATAGTCGGAGTTGACCTACCACTCCTCCGACCCTCCGTACTACTGACCCTCTGTGCCCTCCATACCTGAGTTCCGTTCCTGTAGTTCCTGTACCACTAGTTCCTGCATTTCCTGTTCTCCAAGTTCCTACTTCCGTGTGTCACCGTGTGTCAAGCCACCGAACCTTCGACCCTGCGAGTCTCCTGCCTGAGCTACCCAACACCGACCACGACGTGACACTGGCGCCCAAGTGTATTTTTATTATTTTATTGTGTAATATATTTATTTTCTTTGTTTTTTTATAATTACCCATCATTTATTTATCTTTTCAAAATTCTAAAAGTCACCGGGCGACAACATAATCGTTTGTATTATTCTTATTTGGCCATCATTTACCTTATCATTTTCACCTGTTTTATAACCCATAAATTTCTTGATTTCTTTTTTATACCAGTTTGTTATAAAATAATCATTACAACAAAATTACACACATTTTAATCAGACAATTAACACAAATATACAAACATAACTCCATACAAAACTATACAGTATACAAAACAATAAACATACTGCATTTACATACAATAATACCGCACCGGTTGCTCAACAGCAGCTACACCCACTGAAGGCACTTGAGGTTTAAATCCAACTTGAGAAAACTTGGGTTGGATTACCAAAAGTCGCTGGAAGATAACACATCCTCGTCGAAGGAGAATATCCTTCCACTTGGTACTGCTACATACTCCCAACGGATGTCCTACGCCATATCGAATTACAAAATATCGAACGAACGGTATATCCATAGGTCTTCGAGACCGACTCTGGTGTACTGTTGCGGAGCACACATTACAATCACTATTCACACCATATTAATCTATTCTTCAACCACATTTATTTAGGAAAATTTTATTGACACATTTAACTAGTGTCAATTAAATTTTCATATTCCGAAAATTAGTCATTTTTATTGGTAAATGTCATGTCTCTGTTTTTATTCTTCTTTAACCAAAAAGTAACAACATAACATAACATAACATCACGCCTGTATTTCCCCGAAGGGGTAGGCAGAGGTGTACAATACACCCACATTTCGCCAGTTATGTTATAAGTCCCATGTAATAGGGGGCGAGCCTATTGCCATTAACCGGGCACAAATCCAGACTCCGGGCTGCTACTGAGAATTTCCTAATGAAAAACCCCAATAACACTTTGCCCGACCCGGGAATCGAACCCAGGACCCCACGCTCAGCAGTCGCGCTTGCGACCACTAGACCAACGAGGCAGTCAAAAAACCAAAAAGTATATATGGATATAAGTCGTATTTTTCAAAATTCAAACTATATACTCTTTTTATACTCTTCCACCCTTATCTCTTCTCATGGGTGTCGTAAAAGGCGACTAAGGGATTCACCAGAGGATGGGCAGCAGCGTTCTCTGAGTATTTAACCGACCAACTGCGATCGCCAACCCGCCTGCCAAGCGTGGCGATTATGGCATATCACCCCCTTAATTGGGGGAGGCCTATGTCCAGTAGTGGACGTCTTTCGGCTGTAATGATACTCTTTTTATAAATATATATTTATTATCACTCATCACATTAACCTTGTTATTTATTTTGGCAATTATATTATACAATTATTTTGTAATATTATGTACTCATACGTATATATTTCTATTCTACTACCTATCCTTCAATTCTTTTCTTCTATTCTATCCTTCTATTCTATCCTTCTTTCTTCTACTCTTCTATTCTTCTCTACTTCTATTATATTAATATTATATTATTATTATTTTTCTACTTTACCCTAGATGGGTTTAGACTCATAGTCTCTATTGTAGGTAGCGAGCGGTGCACAACTCGACATAAAATAAGCCTTATGTGTTCGAGCGGTGCATAACTTGATAAAAATAAGCCTTATATGTCGAGGTGTAGGAACTCGTAAAAAAAATCTAATCGGGTTTTCTATTTAAATAAATAAACGTTAAGTCATTTTAAACAGAAGGATTTCTTGACGAGTACCTCTCAGAAAGTATTGCGAAAAAAAGTTTTTATATATGGGAGACTGGCCAGTTATAATGTTTTTCGAAAATATGATTATTTATAAGTAAAAATAAGTAAGTTCCAATTTCAAAATTTCCCTCCACATTTTTTGCGAGTTAGTTCAAAGTATTGTGTCTCACTGAAATATGGATCTGCGCCGGGAACATTTTAGAGCTATGATTTTATACGATTTCAAGTGTCGCCTGAAACCGGATGAATCGTACGATAGACTTCAAATGGCATTCATGGATGAAGGCCCTTCCAAGGCAACCGTGTATCGTTGGTATAACGAATTCAAGCGCGGTCGACCAACTTTGGGGGATGACGAAAGAAGCGGTCGCCCTTTGACGGCTGTTACCGAAGAAAACGTGCTAGCAGTGAAAAATTTAATCCAAGACAATAGGCGAATTACATATCAGGAGATTCAACACATATTGAAGATTGGATCGGGAAGCGTTCACGAGATTCTACACAGCCATCTTCGCGTGAGGAGGATAGTATCACGCTGGGTGCCGCACAACCTCACCGATGCTCAGAAGCAGGCCCAGGTGGAATGGTGCCGTGATATGCTTAACAAATTTGAAGCAGGCTCGTCTCGGCGTGTTTACGACATCGTTACAGGTGATGAATCCTGGATTTATCAATACGACCCAGAAACCAAGCGCCAGTCGACTGATTGGGTGTTTCAAAATGAGCCAACGCCTACCAAAGTGAAGCGATCTAGAAGCGGGGGTAAGATTTTGATCGCTAGCTTTTTTAATTTGACTGGCCACTTGGTATCAATTCCCTTACGGGATCAAAGAAGCATTAATGCCGAATGGTATACTACCAAATGTTTGCCAGAAGTTTTCTCTGTTATAAGCAACAAGCGACCAAACACAGGGCTCCGCGGGCTACTGCTCCACCACGACAATGCACCTGCGCACACCGCACTCAAAACGAGGGACTTCCTGGACAGCACGCCAGTCAAACTCCTGGGTCACCCTCCTTACAGCCCTGATCTAGCACCGTGTGACTTCTTTTTATTCCCAAAAATAAAAAATCAGCTCAAAGGGATACAATTTTCGTCGCCGGAAGATGCGCTGGCTGCGTTCGAGCAGGCTGTAAACGAGGTGTCTGCGGCGGACTGGAAAAAGTGTTTTGAAAACTGGTTTAGGCGCATGAATCTTTGTATAGAGGCTGGTGGAAAGTACTTTGAAAAGATTTGATAAAAATATATGTACGTATAGAACAATTTTTTTTAGTTTCGCAAAACTTTCTGAGTGTCCCACGTATGTGTCACCTATAAATGTGTACAATATCTCTCTCCGTATGCAAGAATTTTGAGTGATGATGTATGAATAATTTTGAGTGATGATGCATGAATCTGTACCAAGTCTTCCTTCGAAACATCAAAATTTATAGGTGTTAATAATATTATTGTTCAGGGATTTAGGGGTATTTTTATGTATATATAGATAACTCACTCACCTCATCCATTAATATTTATTTTAATATTATTTTATTTATATTTTTCTTATAAAACTTACATATTAACTTTGAAAAAAAATCTTCTAAGCGATTTTTTTACACCGGCCCACCCGGGTAATGTAACGAGGCTAAACTCGTTACGCTGCACACCACCTTATTTGGATTTCCTGGCCACTTTATTGTAACTTTACCTATCCAAAATCAAAATTTTAAATTATTCCATAATTTATTTTATTTCTATTTTTCATCAAAAACAACGGACTTATATCGCAGACTCGGCCGAGCATGGACATGCCCGTCCATTAACAGTTTTTTTTATATATAATTTTACATAATCAGTACAGTATATTTATATTTATTTATATTTATTTATTTAAACTTCATGCAACATGTGTACATAGGCGGACTTAATGCCTTAGGCATTCTCTCCCAGTCAACCTTAGGGTGATACAGAGATGACAAGGCAGGTGCAATATTGATTCACGACACAAAACAAGATGAGAAATAAATTACCACTAAAACAATAGATAAACATGTACTAAATATATATAATAATATACTATTATAGTCATAGATAAAATACTAACGAGATGATTCTGCCAAAATTTTATCTAGAAAGAACTTTCGAACTTTCCTTTTAAAAGAGTCCCGACTGGTGGCCATCTTAGCTTAGGCTCGAGAGGTAGCTCATTCCAAAGAAGAATTGATTGAATATGAAAGGATGAGTGAACAAAATTAGAGCTATGATAAGGGCAATGTAGAAGACGATTATTAGAAGACCGTAGATTTCTAGTGTGTGTAGAGCATAAATATTGAAAGTGGGGAGTTAAGTAAAGAGGGGGGGAAGGAGAATTAAGTAACGAAAAAAGCGTAGTCAAAGCACGTACTTGTCTCCGCTGACGGATGGGCAACCATTTAAGTTGAGACCTATGTGAAGAAACATGATCATACTTTCTTAGGTTCTAAATGAACCTGATACAATTGTTAAGCAGCCGGTCGAGCTTACTGAGTAAGACTGAAATCAAATCGTAGTAGCACATGTCACCATAGTCGATTATAGGAATGATCATACTTTCTTAGGTTGTAAATGAACCTGATACAATTGTTAAGCAGCCGGTCGAGCTTACTGAGTAAGACTGAAATCAAATCGTAGTAGCACATGTCACCATAGTCGATTATAGGAAGGACTAGAGTCTGCACAAGCATTATTTTGGTCTTGGCGGGTAAAAAGTTCCTCAGGCGGTAGAGGGAACGCAACGTAACGTTGACTTTTTGGCTTACCTTGGTGACTTGTATGTGCCAGTTAAGTGAAGAATCAAAATGTAAACCAAGGTTTTTGACGCTAGAGCTGATTGGAATGACACTACCGTTATAGAAAATTGCTGGGAGGGTCCCAACAACTACTCTGCTCATCATTTGCAAGCTTTCAACTATTATAGCTTGACATTTTGTGGGGTTAACTGAAACACCAAACCTGACAGACCAGGTTTTTGTGGCCTCCAAATCACGATTAAGCTGGTTAATTGCTTCGGGCAAGTTGTCTACATGAGCTTGTGCATATAACTGAAGGTCATCAGCATACAGATGATACAAACATCGAAGACTATGAGTAATGGAATTTATGAAAATAGAAAATAACAATGGAGAAAGTATACCGCCTTGCGGGACGCCAGCATGCAGATCACGCCAATTCGACGAGGTTTTATCGACGCGAACTGACTGCTGACGCCCACGAAGATAAGAATTAAACCATTCCAGCGCCTCAGGAGAAACCATGATGTTGGAGAGGATAGAAAGGAGAATGTCGTGACTGACGGCGTTAAAGGCATTAGAGAAATCTATTAAAACCAGTACAGTGACTTTGGTACCCTGCATCCCCTCTCTAATGTCACCAGTCACTTTAAGGAGAGCAGAAACTGTACTATGCCCCGGCCTGAATCCAGACTGTAAAGGGCTTACAAGGTCGTTGCAATGAACAAACCTAGAAAACTGGTTATGTACACAGGCCTCGAGCACTTAAGACAGAAAAGGAAGTATGGATATGGGACGGAAGTGGCTAAGAAGGGAAGGATTGGTGACCTTGGCTAGAGGCCGCACTAATGCCTTGCGCCAAAGGGAAGGAAACTGACCGGAATCAAGTGAAAAATTGATGACATGGGCAATCGGGATTAGGAGATAGTCAAGGATTGTGATGACCATATTACGACTTATATTGTCGTACCCAACGGCCTTGGATTTTATGGAAAGGATGATTTTCTTAATTTCTTCCAAGGTGGCTGGAGAAAAGTTGAAGCAATCGATAATAGAACGAGATAGGCCAACAATGTAATCAACCGTCCTACATATTGGAGGTCGCATATATGTATGCACTGGCCTGTATGAATATAATAATCATACTTACACATTGCTGTCACTGATTTAAAATAAGTATAGTAATGGCTTTTGTCTTGACCATGTCACTTGTGTAAAAAATGTAAAACCACTAATAAATATAGCAACTATCTGAACACTGCAGCTCTTATTATTGCCTCTATTTTCCAATAGGTTATGGGCCCAGGTTGCCCAGGTAGAGCATAATTATTGAGTGGTTTGAATATTTATAGTGTGCCTATGAATCTTACGAAATGTCAATTATGCCAGCTGAGGTAGGTATAAGTGGAATTAAGAGGCTGAAAGGATCGTCCGACTACCCAAACTGGAAATTCTTGGTGCGAAATTACTTGGAGAATAAAAACTGGTGGGAAGTAATTTCTAAAGATGTAGTAAATGCTGACGTAGACCGGCAGGCACGAACGACAATATGTTTGTTGTTGGAACCAGAGTGCTTTACCCATGTCTACAATGCGAAGACTGCGAAAGAAGCTTGGTACAGCTTACAGAAAGCGTATGAAGACAAAGGTTGGGGAAGACGTATACATATTCAGCGAGAGCTTTTCAACTGTAAGTTAGAGAATTTCGATTCTATGGAAAGTTACACATCCAAAATTACATTCCTGACACAACAATTGTCCGATATTGATGCTCAAATCCCTGATGATTGGATCATATCGATTTTGCTAGGTGGATTGACCGCAGAGTACAGCCCTCTCATCATGGCTGTAGATAATAGTGGACAAGAGATCACGTTAGAGCAAATTAAAATGAAATTGTTACAAGAAGGAAGTAGACAGAGTAAGTTGAACACAGAGTACGAACAAGCCTTAGCTACACGTAAAGTACAGAACAATGCAAGATCTAACATTAAAACTAACGATCGTAAGCAGAAGTTTGTCTACAAGTGTTTTAAGTGCCACAACCAAGGACACAAGGCGTCCGAATGCAAGGAGCGGACCAAAACCGCGAATATCTGCCTGAATACGAAACAAAGATAAGTGGTATTTAGACAGTGGGTGTTCAAATCATATGACCCACGATAAAAGCAAATTGTTGTCTTATACACCTGAAAAGGGCAACATGAAGATCGCAGTAGCAAATGGCGAGAAATTATTGGTGAAAGGACGAGGAAATGCTAATCCACGAGTTAGCGAAAACGAAAAATTAATTTTAGAAAACGTTTTACATGTTCCTGATTTATCCATGAACCTAATTTCTGTGAGCGATTTGACCAAGAAGAATTATTGCATGAATTTTTACAATGGAGGTTGCATGATTCAAAATAAAAATCAAATTGTTGCAAGATGTCAAGAGGTCGACGGTATTTATGAGTTGACAGAAAATAAAAATAACGTCGTGAATTTGACATTGTCAAAACAAAATGAAAATATTTCGAACATTTGGCATAAAAGACTAGCTCATTTATCGCGTAATTATATGTATAAAATGAAAGTTTTAGTAAGCGGTATGGAATTTAAGAGTACCGATTTGTGCGAGCCGTGTATTGCATGTATCGAAGGAAAGACATGCAAAAGTCCCTTTAAAAACCAAGGTACGAGAGCGAACGAGGTCTTACAGTTGGTTTTTAGCGATGTTTGTGGACCAATTGAGGAGCCGTCGTTTGGTGGTTCGAGGTATGTTCTTCTATTTATCGATGATTACACTCGGAAGACTCATGTTTATTTTTTGAAGAACAAAAGTGAAACTTTCGATAAGTTCCGTGAATACAAGGCGGAAGTTGAGAATGAGACAAGTAAATCTATTAAATGTCTGAGATCTGACAACGGCGCAGAGTACTGTAATGGTAAATTTCAATCTTTTTTGAAGTCTGCAGGCATAAAACATCAGACGACCGTACCGTACACACCGGAACAAAATTCTGTCGCAGAAAGAGCGAATCGGACTATAATAGAAAAGGCAAGAACTTTACTGTCAGAATCGAATCTCAGCAAAAAGTATTGGGCTGAAGCTGTAAATACTGTTGTATATCTAAAAAACAGAAGCCCCACGAAAGCATTGAACAATGCGGTACCAGAGAAGCTTTGGACTGGAAAAGATGTAGATGTCAGTCATCTGAAAATCTTTGGTTGTTTGGCGTACAGTTTGTTACCAAAACAAAAGAGACGCAAACTAGACATGAAGACGGAACCGATGATTTTTATTGGATATCCAGATAATCAGAAGGGTTATCGTCTGATGAATCCTAAGACCGGTAAAGTGACAACTGCGAGAGATGTTAAATTGCTGGAAAACGTCTTTCTCCAAAAAGAAAACGTGAACAATTCGGAAGTTGTCATTAACCTGAATACAGATTCTGTTCCTTCCAGTTTACCCAGCGGATCTACAAGCAGATTTGAGGAGGCTCATGGTGATGTATACCGTGATGCTGTAGACGTAGAATTGACGGAGGAGATACCTGAACCTGTAGAACCAGAGCGAGTACCTGACGACGTATTCACTGAAGAGGAAGTGACAATACCTGAATCAGAAAGAAGGTATCCTGTAAGAGAACGCAGACAAGTCGATCGGTATGGATGCAATGTTATGTATACCGAGAAGAGCAATCTTCATGATGATCCATTGACTATTAATGAAGCGTTGGCGAGACCCGATGGTGACTTATGGCAAAAGGCGATAGACGATGAACTTATGTCACTAAAGGAGAACCAGACTTGGACGTTGGTGGATCTTCCAGCTGATAAGAAGCCTATTCAGTGCAAATGGGTGTTCAAAATCAAGAAAGACAGCGATGGCAAGGTAACGAAGTACAAGGCTAGATTAGTAGCAAAAGGCTTCACACAGGTATGCGGTGTAGACTATACTGAGACTTATTCTCCTATTGTTAGAAGCTCTACTCTACGATTGTTGTTCTCGCTAGCTGTTGAATACGGTTGGTTTATTGACCAATGGGATGTCACGACTGCCTTTTTATATGGCAAGATTAAAGAGGACATTTACATGCTCCAACCGAAAGGAGCAGTAGTCAAAGGTCAAGAAACCAAGGTATGTAAGCTGCAACGTTCTTTGTATGGATTGAAACAAGCTTCGAATGCTTGGTTCAAGGAATTGGACAAAGAAATATTAAACTCAGGCTTTGTACAATCAAAAATAGAACCGTGTTTGTATCAAAAGCAGCTTAAAAACAATAAGAAGTTAATTATTGTTATTTACGTAGATGAACTTTTCATTTTTGGAAATTGTGAACAAGAAAAGCAAAAATTAAAAACCGATTTGCTTGACAAGTTTAAAGTAAAAGACTTAGGCGCGGCTAGGCATGTTTTAGGCATGAGGCTGAGGAGAGATAAAGATGTTATTTGTATAGATCAGCAAGAGTTCATTTCGGATATTTTGAATGACTTTAACATGACAGACGCTAAGCCAGTTTCGACTCCAATGGAAGTCAGTATGAAATTAGAAAGATCGACAAATTCCCATAGCAATCTGCCATATCAAAGCTTAATAGGGTGTCTAAACTATTTGGCTTGTAATACGCGACCAGACATAGCACATGCGGTGAGTGTACTTTCACAATTTAATTCGTGTTATGATGAAATACACTTTAAATGTGCGAAACGGGTCTTAAGGTATTTGAAGGGTACGTCCAACATATGTCTTACTTTTAGGAAGTCGGGAGATTTAGACTTACGAGGTTACGTTGATGCAGATTGGGGAGGGGCACTTGATAGAAAATCTTTCACAGGATTAATTTTCAAGATAGGTAAAAATATAGTGTCATGGGAGAGTAGGAAGCAAGCGACAGTATCCTTGTCCTCCACAGAGGCAGAGTACGTAGGATTGAGCCAAGCTTCGAAGGAAGCTCTTTATTTACGGAGTTTACTGAACAGTTTAACAGCTGTGGATAATAAAGCGGTAGTAATTTATAATGACAATCAGTCGGCGCATAAAATAGCAGCTAACAAAATGATGCATAATAGGACAAAGCATATAGATATCAAGTATCATTTTATTCGTGAATGTGTACTGGCTAACAAAGTTGAATTAAGGTACATGTCAACTGATAAGATGATAGCGGACATCTTAACGAAAAGTGTTCATAGCCCGAAGCTTAGAGGTTTTTTAAAGGATTTATCCCTGTCAAATTATTCCATTAAGGGGGCGATGACTAGTTAGATGTTTTGTTGTTAGGTTGTATAAGTGTTTTGTGTAATAGATAATTTTCTAAATTTAGTTTCGTTATGCATGCTTTATTTTGTTAGATTTCTTCTGTTTTTGTGGGTTTTTTGTATTCTACTTTTGAGTACAGTCGGACACAAAAGGGTTAGCGATTTATTTAATTTTATGTACCGAGTACTGACAAGTACAGAAGTAATCATACGCATGTGTAATAGATTAAGGGGGCGTATTGGAGGTCGCATATATATATGCACTGGCCTGTATGAATATAATAATCATACTTACACATTGCTGTCACTGATTTAAAATAAGTATAGTAATGGCTTTTGTCTTGACCATGTCACTTGTGTAAAAAATGTAAAACCACTAATAAATATAGCAACTATCTGAACACTGCAGCTCTTATTATTGCCTCTATTTTCCAATACTACAAATGGTTTGGTGATTCAAGCTAACAGAAGAAGTGAAATGATTATTGATGTCATCCAAACGGAGATTCATTTCACGTGGCTTGCCGATACCTAAAGTCCCGAGGAACTTCCAGATATCAGCAAACGAGGAACAAGAGATGTTATCGAGGATATGACGGCGTTTAGCGTTGCGTATCATCTGATTGCACTGATTTCTTGCTGCTTTGAAGAGACTCCAGTTTTCTTCCGTCCGATCTTTTTTATATCTACGGAAAGCTCGATTCCTACGCCTCATAGACATTCGAATACCGCTCGTCATCCAAGGAGCAGGTGCACGCTTAAGTTTCACTTTTCTGACGGGGGCATGAACATCATAGAGTGCCAGGATATTCCTATTGAGGATACTGACCTTGTCATCAATCGTAGCGGCCTCTAACAGATCATTCCAATCAAGCTCAGAGGCATCATTTCGTAACTTTTCACCATCCATACGTGCAAAACAACGCATGTACACAACTTTTGGGAGAGGTTTAGGAGGTTTTAGAATGTAGGAAACGTAAATAAGGTCATGACGGGAAAAACCAGGAGCAGGACATTGACCATGAGAGGAAATCAAGGATGGGCAGGACGTAAGGATGAGATCGAGCCAGGTGTCCTCACCTAAACTATTAAAGTGAGTGGCTTGGAGTGGCAGAACATGGAGATTGACCGACTCAATCATATGGAGAAGTTTACAGGATCTAGGAGTATTGCAAGGAAGATTTGTATTGAGATCTCCCATGATGACATGATGCTGAAAATCAGACCCTATGGACTCCAAAGCCAATTCAAGACTATGGAAGTAATCGACCGCAGGAGGACAGTAAACAACTCCAAGAAGGGTTTTGACCCCCTTAAGAGTCACCTCAAGAAATAGATATTCGGCAGAAGCACTGTAGTCAGGCGGAGAAGTAGCAACAATTTTATAGTCAAACTCACTTCGAAGATAGATTGCGACACCACCCCAGCCCTTTCCAAAAAAAATGGTCATTCCTGAAAAGAGTGAAACCAGGAAGGGGGTAAGTGGTAGAAAGAAGATCAGGTTTGAGCAAACTCTCAGAGATCAGGACAGCGTGAACATTTGTGCTAGAAAATACCTCCAGTAACTCACTATGGTGTCTAGGTATACTTTGGGGCATTAATATGACAAACATTTAAAAAGTTCCTATTTTGCTGGCTGAACTGTTGACGAACAAAGTCACCAGTAGTATCAGCCAAGGAGCAAAAACTAGTATCAGATTCGATGGCAGAATGAAATGAATCATTATCAGAACTTATATGATAAAATAAATAATAAATATATAAATAATAATAAAATACAGTAATAGAATAACTAAAAACTAAAACACAAAAGGTGCAATAGGTACCACGACCTCTGCACCACCCGCCAGCACTAACAACAAGAAATTCTAAAAGTAATTTAAACTAATAATATAACACAACAATACAATACAAGGTATGGTATGAAAATATACGAGATTACATTTAAAAGAAAAAAAGAATTTAAGCAATAAAATGGAACGCAACCAAACGTATAGTTTCTTTTCAATAACACAAAGAAAAAAAAAGAAACAGGGGTGCGTTCAGTTCACGCTGTCCGACGACGGCGGACGACGTTCGGATCGTAGTTTCATGATTTCCACTGGGTTCTGAGGTAGCTTCTTAAATCGTTGGTTCTGAGTAGATGACTGAACGACACAAGCATTAATCTGAGACCCAAGCACACTCCGTGCGCCGCCAAAAGACATAACTGAACGCACCCAATAAATGAAGTAATTGTCAAATTAACATTAACATTGACTATGACAGCAATCAAATAAAAAAAACAACAATCATGATTTGTTTTAGTTTGAGTCAGTTTGAGTTTAGGTACGGAAAATTGAAAAACATATCGTAATAAAACGTGTAAACACTGTCGATAATTGTATGCTTACAAATAAGTTACTGTTCCGTAATATTATAGGCAAGTAAAATAAATGTACCTTCATATTGAGTGACAAAGTAAACGTTTGCTATTGATCAATACACTCACTTGTACAACATTTTCATGGCTTCTTCTTGGTTGCAGCCGATGATTCACCCGTCACCTTTGGATACTTTAGCAACAATGGGTCTAGCTCCTCCGAGGAAGAAATCTTATGCCGATTTCCATCGAGGGATTTTATGATAATAACCCCGTCTTGAGTCCAGCATGCCCGCATCCCAAAGTGTAAACGAGCGCGACCAAAGACAGTCTGTCTGGGCCTAGTTAGGAACTCTTTAACTGTGATTTTGGAGCCCTTTAGAGCAGACTTGGCCTTCCAAACAGCGGAATTCTGATCGACATTACAAAACTTCACCAGGACAGGTCTTTGATGTTCAGAGCTGAGTGCACCGAGCCTATGACATGCTCTGATGGAAGATATATCATTCAGACCTAACTTATTATGAAGAGTATCCAAGATGAGGGCTGTACCGTCTTCTTTGTCCGCTTCAGCAACCCCAGTGAATATCAGTGCTTTGCGCCTGTGCCGCATCTCCATTCCGTCGACAACTCTAGAGCATTAATTTATTTGTTTGCGAAGCAGACTCAACATATTAAACATGAGCTATCTGAATGCCCGGAACTCTTCAGCTATCTTTGCAACGGTGTCCTTAGCAGGTCCCGCGGTTTGTATCTGTGCTTCCAGCTCACTCATCTTCTTCATGAAGCACTCCTCCAGGCTCTTTTGGGCAGATTGGATGTCAGCCAGTTGTGACATGATGAAAATTGGTGCAGAAACAAGTATTGTTGTTCACAGTGTAAGTGATGTGCTGACAGGTGATGCAGTCGAAGCACTTACGTCACATAAAAAGTATCACCAACGTATGTACTAGATAATTAGTGGTTCTTACACTTATTTTTGAGATAAATTGTTGTAAAAACTGAATAATTGTATTTAAATTCATAAGAGCTTAGCAAATTTGCGTCTTAACTTTTTCACACCTACCCCCGAAGAAAGTAAAATATGTGTTATCCAATCTGTGAGATACAGTATTCCAAATCGTTCCTGCTTGTGTTTTATTGATTGTGCCGACCTACATATCTACCTACCTATCTACCTGGTTCCTGCCTCCAGCCAGAGCTCGCTGCGATGTATTAGCAGCAGCTCACCGTAGGTGTTGACCTACCACTCCTCCGACCCTTCATACTACCGACCCTCTGTACCCTCCGTACCTCAGAGTTCCGTACCTCCATACCTCTGAGTTCCGTTCCTGTAGTTCCTGTACCACTAGTTCCTGTTCTCCAAGGTCCCGTTTGGCACCGTTTCTCAAGCCTCCGAACCTTCGAACCTCCGAACTTCCTGTCTCTGCTTGCCTCCGCTGTCTCCGGGTTGCTACTACATCTCCGGGTTGCTACTACATCTCCGAGTCTCCTGCCTGAGCTACCCTCACTGAGACCACGACGTGACAGTATTATATCCATTGTCTAGTACCCATAGCACAAGCTCTGCTTAGTTTGGGACTAGATAGTGATGTGTAAAATGTCTCAAAAATATTTATTTATTTATTTATTTCTCTCTGTTTTTTAGTAAACTTGTAAAATTGATAAATCATAGTTCGCCACGTAGGAGTTAAGTGTTTTGAGTAGAATAAGGAACACAAAGGAAATGCAGACCATCACTATACTTAGTACTAGGTACTACTTTTAAAACAAAAGAAATAGTAGACAAAGTTTAAAGCATTGCATTTTTATATCAGGGAATACTCACATAGTTTTCCGAAAGGAATTCAATTTGAACTTTGCCTATATTCTTATTAGATGGATCACAGCCACAAGGAATGCGGCAGAGCTTGGCGCAAATCTCTTTACAATTGCATTTCTGCCGCGCTTCACATAATGTCGGGTAAGTCATAGACTAATATATAATGGGTATTATATTTTTTTTTAAGAGCCAATGTTCAAGCTCTTTGTTTTTTATTAAAACTTTGAACATTTAAATTAAAAGTGTAAGACAGACAGCTGTTTTGTTCATGTACAATTTCTGACGTCCACAGATAAGTTTTTAAGCTATTGATTCAATGTATGTTATGTAAGGTAATAAATTAAGCAGTAATTCCGATTTTTTTTATTCCTGTGTTTACAGCAATTTAAAAAAAAAACCTAAAAGCTTTATGTTTCTACCCTATTGCCAAAGAACAAACGATAAACTTTGTTTACTCTAATTTCATTAGATGCAGCTGGTGGGTCATGGTTCTAACATTTAGAATCTAAATGAACAGAGGTTCTCGTAGCATTACATCGTAAGGATTTTCGAACAACATCTAAAAGACTTGCCTCTATTTGAGGAAACCGCAGTACAAGGACTGAAAAGGTGCACAAAAGAAAGAAGATGAAGTTTTTGTGAAAATCTATCCTTTGAAATCGTTTTCTGACGACTGTTAAAGCAGGTAATCGCATAAACTAGAAAGGAAAGGAATAGTGTCTTTACATTGTTTAAGCAAACGTCACGTAACTTCTTATGTTCAACTTATAAATTAAAGTGTCCACTTGGCAAATAAATTCCGGAATTTTTCGAACTAGTTTCTACAACGAGTGCAATTTTTCTATTGCCAGGCACTTTCTCTGTGTGTGGAATTTAAAACGTTGAAGTTAATTTGCTGCAAGATCTTGTAGAACCGTTTAGATAGGAATTACATATAAATCACTTGATCAAACTAAGTACGATGCAACAAGATGCCTAAAATCTTTTTATATAGCATGGGTACGCTGTACGCTGCCTGCACGCCTGAGTATTCCATACAATTTTCGATAGTGTGTGTATTCTGCCAACTCGAACTAAGTCAGCGTGGTGGATTAAGGCCTTAACCTTCTCATTTTGAGAAGAGGCCTATGCCCAGCAGTGGGACAATAATAGGCTGATTATATTACAATGTTATGGGTACGGTGACGGTGACAGCAGGATAGAACGATGCCTTATGAATATGTGTAAAAGAGACTTCACCACAATAACAGAAAAATACGTGTACGGCCATTGTGTTGTTGACAAAAGAAAAAACATAAGATATGGGTACGAGATTAGATATTGCGACGTGATCATTTAGGTTTTCAAAACCAATTATTAAGAGAACTGAATCTACTACTACTTTTGTAATCAGTCTTGCTATGGGAAGGTGGTGACTTACTATCAGGTGACCTGCTTGCTCGTTTGCCCTATATAAGGCTTTGTCGCTTAGCGACCACACTGCCTTATCAGATAATATCACATACAAAATAATTATAAATAATTTAATCCAACGAATTAACTAATTTATAAAAATGCTTGGCTTCATCAGAAGTCGGACAAGCTAAAATAGAGTTACACAATCCAACATCAAAACATTTTTCTTGTCCAAAAAGGGACATTCTTACATCCGAATTCCGACCACATTCCATCAGAATATGCTGAACATCGTCAATAACTCCACACGAAGAGCAGTTAGGAGAAGGCGTTTTCCTCATTAAAAATGCGAATTTATTCGATGGGATGTGGCCGGAGCGGAGTCTGAGAGCATCAGTCAATGACGGCTTATTTAGATTTACCTGGTCAATCCAAGGGAACTTATACACATTCGATTGAATAGTGCGGTACCAGATGCCCTTTTCCCTCGAACGTTCGTCAAAGTATTCTTGCCAACTATCCAAACAAATATTTTTAACATGAACGATGTAATCTGAGTGCAGAGAATTTACACTAATGGGAATTCCATCAACTAGGGCTTGCTTAGCCAGCAGGTCCACTTTATCATTTTCCTCTAGATCAATATGCGACGGTATCCACTGAATAAAAACAGACTTTGAATTCCGCATTTTTAAAATTGACTCATAAATAACATAAGCTATCGGGCATCCTCGCCCTGGCGAGGTGTACCGAGTCAAATGTTGTAAGGAGCTTTTGGAGTCCGTCAAAATTACGACTTTATTAAAATTAATTGATTCTACATATGATAATGCTTCTGCTATAGCAATTAGTTCAATATGCATGATTGAAATATTAGAATCAATCTTAAGTTTAACAAACTCCCAAGCTGTGAGTCTAAAAAAGCTGCACCTCCTAAGCTCTTATCCTTAGAACCGTCTGTAAAGATTCTATAACATCCAGGATACTGATTTTCTATAAAGCTAATACATATATTTCTAATAATTTGAGTATCATAATGTCGTTTGGCACGAGATATCGCAGGAATGCTGGCATTAACCACATGGGTAATGTCAACATTACTTACCCAAGTATCAAGGGAAAACATATCGAGTTGAGGGCTGGAATGTATAACCAGAGAATTAAAATAATTAAATAAAGATACAAGCAGGGGAAGTTTTTTTCCAACCCAGTAACTATCCAGCCTATTAATAAAAAGTTCCTCTAGTAAAACCAGAGTTTTGTTGTCACGGAATGATTTTGCCTTCAACCAAAATTTTCCCGCTAAATACTTTCTACGAATAAAAAGCGGTGGAAGACACAAATCATTTTCCATGACATGGATAGGGGTGCTGCGGACATAGCTGCCTATAATACGAAGAGCCCTATTTTGTACCCTATCTAATTTTAACAAATGTGTCTTACAGCTATTGTCAAATAGAAAACTACCATAATCAATTCTACTACGTATTATCGAAATATATAACCTCCTTAAATGTTTTTGATGGAGACCCCACCCAGAACCTGACAGTACTTTTAATAAATTCATAAATTTATTCACTTTTTCAGCCAATTCGTTAATATGTTTTCCCCATCTTAGGGAGCTATCCAACCAGATACCCAAATGTTTAACTTGATTTACTACAGGAATACAAACACCACTATTATGATCAAAAGAACAAGCAACATCACCCCTGAAACGACCTTATTTAAAAACGCAAATCTTGCTTTTCGCAGGAGAAATCTCCAAACCTAGACGATTAAATAACTGATTAATGTTTCGCAAAGCTAAATTTATTTCATCCACAGCCGAGTAAATATCCCTCCTTGCTACATACAGGACGAAATCATCCGCATATTGGGAGATCTCGACGTTAGATACGCTTTTGCATATATTGACAGTGAGAATGTTAAATAAAAGGGGTGACAGAGGGTCTCCCTGAGCTAGACCACGGCCAGTAAGTCTGATCAAATCGCCGTCTGAAGATGAAATTTTAAGAGATCTTCCTTTCAGATAAGACCATAAGTATTTGCATATTTTAGAACCAACCCCCATTTGATCTAGAATGTTTAATAAACAATTAACATCTACATTATTGTAAGCACTATCGATATCAATAAAACAAGCAACTGTAGCCAAGTTCTTGGAAAAATTTAATTGTATGAACGAAACTAGTCGAGCGAGATTATCAAGACAAGATCTAGCTTTGCGAAAGCCGACCATATTGACAGAGAACAAATTGTTTTTTTCAAAATACCATTCAAGCCGCCTATTCAGAATGGAGTGAAAGATCTTACATATACAAGAGATTAGGGAAATAGGACGCAATGAGGACGTGGGATCTCTTCCCTGTTTAGGGATGGGAATTATTTTAACCTCCCTCCATTGTGAAGGGACAAAACCAGATAAAAGACACTTATTATAAATTGAAAGAAGGATTAATTTACCGACAGAAGGAAGAATTTTTAGCATAGAAAATGATATTTCGTCGCAGCCAGGCGCTGTATCTTTATTTTTTATACAATTCTCGAGCTCATGGAGGGAAATTTCGGATTCCAGCTGACTATTAGTTGAAATGAAATGAGGATCAGGAGGACAAACAAAATCTGGAGTGAGGCTTTGTAATAGAAGTTCAGCCCTCTCCTTGTCCACGCAAGAACTAGGTGAACGCTGGCCCTTAAACCACTTCATTTTACGCCACATTTCAGAAGATGATGTTGTTTCATCTGCAGTGGAACAAAAATTACGCCATGAAGAGCATTTTGAGCTTCGAATCAATCTCTGCGCCTCGCTAATTTTACTTTGCAAAATATCCCAGTTTGCAGGCGATGGATTACCTCTCAGATTAGCCAAAGCCAACCGTCGTGCCGCTACAGCCCTCGAAAGCTCTGGAGACCAATAGGGTTTTGGTGAAAATTTTTCCGTAACATGCTGAGGTATCTTAATATAAGGGATATGCTCCTCAGCGGCTTTTTGCAAATTGCTTTCAAACATATCGTACAAATTTTGAGGATCAGAAGGTATAACAGATGTAGTGAGTAGAAAATCTAGAAAGCTGGAATAGGAGTCCCAATTACATTTACGAAAATTCCTCTTCCTTAGAAATTCATGGCTTACATTCGCGGCACAAGATATCTTAATAACTAAATGATCACTGCCAAGAGTTTCGTTCATAGTTCTCCAATCAAATAACAGAGCCAAATCAGAAGAAATAAATGATATATCCGGAGAAGACCTTTGCATCGATCCTCTTACCATCTTTATTCTGGTATGGCTACCATCATTCAAATGAATAAAGTTATGAGCTAGCATGGAGTCAAAAATCTCCTGACCTCTTCGGTCAGTTTTATAGGACCAGTTCGAATGATGTCCATTAAAATCTCCTAAAATAAGAGACTTACTATTCCGAAGAGAAAAGATGTAATCCCAATCGTTTTGAAAAGTGCTGACTGAAGAGGGGCAATAAACAGTAATTATGTTCTCAATATGTTGAAAATTCCTGAGTTGCTAATATTTGTAGGGCAAAAAACAGCTTTAACTAAACGATGAGTCAAAATGGCAACCCCACCATAACTATCATCCCTGTCTAAACGAAATAAATTATAACCATTAATTCTAAAATAGCTATCCGGCTCAAGCCATGTTTCATTCAGGATGGCAATATGTATATTTTCCCTATTGAGCAGCAATTCTAAAGAAACCGTCTTAGGCCTTACACTTTGACAATTCCATTGGATAATGTTGAATTCACTTAATCTAGAATCAGCCATTATTAAAGAACATATTAAAAAACGAACCTACAGACACGTTGTTGAGCATTTTAGCTATAAGCCATTCCGTAAAAGTAACTACAACCTGTTGAATTTTCATTTCTAGAGATTTGTTACTCATAACAATATTTTTAATTTTAATTAAGAACTGAGTAAATGTGAGCTCTTTACTGTTCCTACCCAGTGGCGGTGGTGCATTAATTCCGGCATGATCTTCATTGGGCGCAGGTGGATATTCGACCTCGTCTGAGGAACTTGCCATACTTAAATTAAATACAGGAGTTGGAGGGCGTCGATTTTTCTTTTGTCTCGCCTTTGAACTCACCCCAGCTAAAGATTTCGTTCTATCAGTATTGTCTAGATAAGAACTAGAATACATCTCCTGGGCCGCCTGGTTAAGTGGCAGTTTGCCATGTTCAGGAACCTTCTGAAACTTTAAAGTAGATACAGGTGCACTATATCTAGAATTCTGACTGTTTTCGGGAACACGTGCAGATATAAGAACTGCAGCAGGCTCGGGAACAGGGGACTCTGGTGGAACATATACAGTAAGTGCCTTTCTATAAGTACAATTGAACTCTGCCATCAACTCACGTATTTTCTTTTCCTTAATATAGATTGGACAGATTTTCTGAAGTGCCAAGTGTGGACCCCTACAATTAACACACGTAAATGAGGTAGTTTCGCAATTTTCGTGGTGCTCGGTACATTTAGGGCAGACCATTTTATTTGAGGGGCACATTTTTATAGAGTGACCGAACTTCCAACATTTGCTACATTGAGTCACCGGAAATATAAAAGGTTCTACCTTAATCCTCATATCAAATATATAAACATATGATGGAAGAGATGCCCCTCTAAATCCCAGGCGCACCGTTTCACTCGCAACCCAGCCACTGTTTCCAGGACTTCCTGCATTATCACAGCGTCTATCTAACCTTTTCACTGACAAAATCTCATAATCGGCCGATACATTTTTCATCATCTCATCATTAGATATATCTAAGTCCACATCCTTAATTAATCCGTAAGATATACCAACTTCAGATGTTTTTCGGCTTCTCCATTCTAAGTCAGCAAATGCTTTACATTGTAAAAAAATGTCTGCACTAGCCTCGTTATCAAATGTAATGTGCATTCTGTATTTGTGTATATATTTAACCTGAGAAGTATGTAATATATTATTCTCTTTAAAAAGTCGAGCCAGCGAAAATTGTTTGGGCAGTGGATTTTTACTTGACACGCAAACCTGAATTTTTTCATTCGACATAATCTGAGCCTGACTCCTTTCTACCGATCTTTTTACTAATTTTCGTCCTCGTCCTACTGTGTTCCATCCTTCTTCCGATGAATTGTCATCCCTGCTCCTTTTCTTCCCCAGAGTATGTTCCTCCTCACCCATATTTTGTGTGTCGTCTTCGCAAATAATTGTTAAGTCTTCAACTTCAACTTCCCCATCCATCGAATCAATTGTTGCACCATCTAATGTAGTTTCATTCATCGCAGTTATTAATTACGCGACGCGAAGGCGCGGCTGCTCGACCAAACCGGTTTCGCCGGCCGGCCGGCCCGAGATCGCGCTCGAATAGATAAGAAACTAATGAGTTTACGCAAAATACGCAGCGAAAACAACAACCGACCGACTACTATGAAGAACCGATCACAACGCTCCTAAGTTATAATAAAAAAAAAAAAAGTTTTTCACACACTTCAATTCCCCTAGTCCCCACCAGTGCGCCGAACACCGGTGGAGACAACGGGAATATATTCAACTAGCCTATGCCCGCGACTTCACCCGCGTGAATGTCGTTTATCGCGCATCCCTCGGTAACGGTTCATTTTCCCGGGATAAAATTTTTGCCTATATGTTAATCGGGGTTATGTTCTATCTATATACCAAATGTCATTAAAATTTATATTGTAGTCATTACATCCTCACAAACTTTCATGTTTATAATAAACCATGTCTTAAGTATAACTTGTCAAGACTGATGTGTTTACACTTTGCGCTTAAAATTTTCCACAACCATCCCGTTCGTCTTTTAATGGGACTGTAAATAATTTGGCCACACGCATTTAGGTAAATAATTTGGCTACACGCATTTAGGTAAATAAGTACTGAAGCGTTAATCCGCTACGGGTAAAAACTTTTTTGGTTTATATGGCTACCTGTTTTGAAAGAAGAAGCTGAGCTTCAAGATGAAGCAGGTAAATAATAATATTAATAGTCTATAGTACATGCAGGATAACATGGTATTAGCCTACTAATGTCATACTCTTATATACGATAATGATTCATTTATGCTATTATGAAACTGTAATTGTGCAATTGTTTGTTCGAGCATAACTCTAAAACTACTAGACTAATGAAATTGACACAGATAGACCACGTATAGAATACTTTTTATCTTACCTTAGTTCCAAATTAGCACCAAAATTCATAAAATCCAAAATTGTCGAAAAATTATCCCCTCTGGTCTACATATTGGAAGATGTAAATGGCTCTAGGGGAAAATGGCATACAAAGGTCTTTTTTTACCTTTTATTAATCTTAAAGGAAAATATTTATTTTATTTCTACATTCCACATCCTATCTCACTCTGCGAACAGTTTCTAACTCGAAAAAGAAGCCCTTTGTCCTAAAGTTATTTATGTACCTATTACTATCTTTGGAGCGATATAAGCCCTTAGTCGTCTAAACATTTCCCTATGGAGCGGCCGACAACTCCTTAAGCAAGCCCTTATCACCGTCTCTGAACTTCCCTTGGAGTAGGAGCCATTGAATGTGAGCCCTACCCCTTAGTATGAATGATTGAGGGACGATTGCATATAATATATATTTACTAGTTTACGTATTGTTATTTTGTATGATTGTGCATGTATGATTGATGAATGACTGATCTTGATTATGATTTATGTAAGAGGAAATGAAATGGAGGCTTATTAGTTCAGCTGAACCAAAAAAAAAAAACTTTTTCTCATCATTTTTTTAATTTTTTTTTTATGGGTTTTTGGGGAATGTGTAGTGTTGCGTCTTTTACGCCTATTTTTACTTACGGTTTATGTTTATAACATCATTTATATATTCAAATTAAGCAGTAAATTATAATTGTTACCATCATATTTATACTGACACATGACATGTGTCGTATGTCTGAATGTTTTCTTAATATATAATAATGGCATCGGCCTCATTGTTTATGTTTATAACATCATTTATATATTCAAATTAAGCAGTAAATTATAATTGTTACCATCATATTTATACTGACACATGACATGTGTCGTATGTCTGAATGTTTTCTTAATATATAATAATGGCATCGGCCTCATTGTTCAGGGTGGAATAAATCATGTTACAGATGATCGGAGCTTGTCGCTGGCCACTAATGGAAAAAGAAAACAATCATATTCAAAAATCTACCTTGGTGTTTGGAACAGATCGAAAAAGATGGGGCTGTCAGTGAAAGACTAGATCTGGCGCTGAGCTGATGCTTTGAGTTGAAATATTGATAGGTAAGTCTGAATTCCGAATTTGCACGGAAGGTTGGATTGTGAGGGACGCCTCCTATTTAGCCAACTCCCTAAAGCTTCCTCTTGAAAAGTTACAGACAATCCAGACTGAAAATCAAAGGTGCTCTCTGCTTTGCGGCCCGTCTTCTGCAGCCTGCTGTTCCGTTTTGCGGAAGAACCCTCCGCTACCCGACCCTCCGCTACCCGGCCCTCCGCTACTCTGCTCTGCGTGCTATGTATATATAGGGACATTAAGTGTTACGGCCGGTGTTTGTTTTAGTGATTTTTATAAAATTGTATATAACATAATATTTTCCTTTTCCACTCGCATTTTCAATGGTCCCTCCGACCTCATATGCTTGCTTTCAGATGTAGGATTAAAATTGCTAAGCCAATCTTTTGAACAGGTCATATGTGTGGAGGCTCCGGAATCAATGTACCAGTCCAGTGGACTTAAATTCCCTCCAACACCCAAGGCAAAAATAAGAGTAGTCTCTTTGGTCACATTCTTATTCTTTTTAAACCTTTCCTGTCTACACTACAATACCACAAGCTCTGCTTAGTTTGGGACTAGATGGTGATGTGTAAAAATGTCCCAAAAATATTATTTATTTTATTTTATTTATTTATATTTAAAACCCTGCTAGGTATCATAGTAGTATGAAGTTATTAATGTACATCATCATTTTATACTTGAAACTAACCTACGATTTATTTAGTTACAAATTTTCTTGGGCCCGGAGCCTCATACAAGTTGATCAATGTCCTTTGCACGATTAATTAATAGTTTAAAAAACACTAGAAAAACACACAGGTCTATATATATTTTATACAGGCACCTATGTCAATATTTACACTATTCAATATATAATAGGTTTGTTATATATAACCTTGAAACCTGATCGTGTCCATTACGTGGCCTTTCTCTCAAGTGCAAACACGACTATGATACGATATTCCATCATGGCCTATCTTCCGGCTTCATCATCAGACCTTGAAACCTAATCGTGGTCAAAGTTCATTACAAGACTTTTCTAAGAAATCCAAAACAGCTATGATACGATTTTCCATCATGAAGTTCCAATTCATATCTTCCGGCTCCATCATCAGATCAGTTCGACAGTACCATATTATTGTATTGTCATCAGAATTACATACAGCTGCCAATTTTCATTACACTACGACCCTCGGAAGATGGTTAAATTAGTTACCTTAGGGCCGGTCTTTCAATCTTGACGATTATATTATAAGCTTCTTACTCGGTTAAACAGTCAAGTAAGATTTACTCGACAGTTAAGAGAAATTTGAGTCTTTCAAGAGACAGTTTAGAGATAACCGATGAGTAAAACACCTAACTGAAGAGTAAATCTACCTGGCTGTTTCAGAGCCAGTTAGGGCTATTACTCTCCTGTTAACAAACGTCAATGTCAAACTAGCTGAAAGAAACTCGAGTGTATAGTCAGCTGCTAAAATATGTACTTATACACTCCACGAAACCAAAACGTGATTTTTTGAAAAATTTGTTGATTATATATTCACTATTCACAAACCAGGTAGTTTATGTATCAGATTTCACTACTTTTGAAGCGAAGCTTCTATAGCGTCGTTGTGCGCTCGGCCACTAGGGAGTAAACCGATAAAAAACGTCACCGTTAACTCACACGCGTGTTCTATCCACGCTTGAAAACGCGTAGAGACTTCGCTTCTTTCGAGCGTCCGCCGACGCCATCTAGTTTCTATTTCTTAAATTAACGTATTAATTTCGCAGTGTTTTAATTTTTTTGCCGCTGACTGTACCTTTGTTGTGTGAAAAAATTAATGTTTTTATTTTGATGAAGATCGCCTTGCACACCCTTCCCTACATTTCAACTATCCCTGTTCATCAGGATATTTACCTACCAACTGTATTGCACACACACGAGCCGATTCATTTCAGATACCCTGCTACTAACTTGCTGGTCATCATCATCATGTTATAAATGCAGTTGACAATGATGATAACCTACACAATATAACTACTTATCCAAAATTATAATAGACTTCAATTCAATGTATTTATTTCTCTAAGAAACAACATTACAATATCAACAAAAACAATACAATATAAGTTTCAAGCTGCTTCCTTGTCTGTACTGTTGCGTACGTTTTTCAACTATGTTTTTGTATAGGCACTCTTCTGTTATTGGAATTTACAGTCCTTCCTCTTTTTCGTTTTGTTTTCACTCATTTTGAATAGAAATAGAAATAAATCAGCTCAATTAATCATCTCTCTGTATCATCTCTGTAATCAAACGATTGAGACTGGCCCGGATGGCCAGTCTCAATCGTTTGATTACAGGATGGCTATATTGATTTATTTCAAGTGCGGCAAGGACACCAACAATATAATGCTAAATGAAAACATTTTGTATGGTCCCTGATCCACCGCAACCACATTGAAAGAAGGTTAATAATAAATTGTTGCCATTCTGAAGAAAAAAACCTCAGTTAGCTAACTGTCCAGTAATTTCAAATCGAAAGACGCCAAAGCTACCTAGGCGATAAAGGATCAGTTAAATTTACTCATTGAATAGCTAACTGTCCAGTAAAGTCGCAATTGAAAGACCGGCCCTTAGATTCCATTACATAGTTAGTTAAATACAGGTCGACCATTATTTATTATATTTTATTTTTATATTTTTTTTATATTAAAAAGCGTGTTAATAAAGGGAGCACTACGTTTCACCGAAATACGATCCACCGAAACACGTTTTACCGACAACTATTCGTCGAACGTATCATTCCCCGATGCAACACTTGATCGAAAGTATGTTTAGCCGATGCACGTTTCCCCGAATGTTTTTTCGTCGAAACACTATTTGCCGATGGCTTCTTTTACTGACGTACCTTTGACCGAAGGCTCAGTTTGTCGAATCGTGGTTTGGGTATATCTAGAGTATGTAAACTGTATTTTTATAATTTTATCGATATTTATTTCACTAAACCTACTTATACTACATTTAAATATTCAAACTCTTTGTATGTACTTATTTCAGTATCTGAATAGGCTGATTATAATTCTATTTGTGTTCTCTGTTCTATTAGGTACATTCTATAATTTGAAAATATTGTCATAACTAATATCCAGAAACGTCATCTTTTTGGATCAAAAAATCGATATTCAAAGGTAATTTTTTTATAAATAGGTAATTATAACTAGTTATTTTCTGAATAGCAACAAAGAATAATAACTACGTGAATAGCAAAATGGCTGGTCGTTTGATCGAGGTAGCAAAAACCAAACGTGGAAAAGATATGGCGGTTATCGATGGGTATGCGTTCAATGTTAATAAAAATGTTTCTACAAAATATTATTGGAATTGTGTTCAGAAAAATAATAAATTCTGCAGAAGTACAATAATAACAGAATTTAAAAAAGGGGTTGGGCATCATTTATTAAATAATATGACACAACATTGTCATGCTCCAAATGCTGCACTATTGGACTCAATAAATTTAAAAAATAAATTGAAGAGGGATGCTGCTCATACAATAATGAAGCCAGTCCAACTAATTCAAATGAATCTTGAAAATGTTCCAAGTACCAGTGCTTGTGCTAACAGAATTTAAAAAAGGGGTTGGGCATCATTTATTAAATAATATGACACAACATTGTCATGCTCCAAATGCTGCACTATTGGACTCAATAAATTTAAAAAATAAATTGAAGAGGGATGCTGCTCATACAATAATGAAGCCAGTCCAACTAATTCAAATGAATCTTGAAAATGTTCCAAGTACCAGTGCTTGTGCTATACCAAGCAAAAATGCTTTGAGACAAATAATTCGTCGCACAAGGCAAAAAAATAAGCCCAAGGAACCAGCAACTTTGAATGAGATAGATATTCCATCTGAATATACGGTTGTCCAATCTGAAAGATTTTTGGCACGGGACATAAGATACGATGAAGGTAACCGCATGTTAATATTTTGTACGGAACAAAATATTAAAATACTAAAAGATTCGACCATATGGTTGATGGACGGTACATTTAAAACATGCCCAGGTTTGTTTATGCAAATATATTCAATTCACGGCTTCGTCGGACATGTTGGCGAGTCAAGAAAAATAGTTCCTCTAGTGTTTTGCTTATTATCAGATAAGAAAGAAGACAGTTACATGGTATTTTTCAATGAACTCGTATCGTATGCTGCAGAGTTCCAATACGTGTTAAATCCTCAATTTATATTAACTGATTTCAAAATACCAGTAATAAATGTAATCAAATTGAAATTTCCGGAATCGTCGTTTGATCGAGGTAGCAAAAACCAAACGTGGAAAAGATATGGCGGTTATCGATGGGTATGCGTTCAATGTTAATAAAAATGTTTCTACAAAATATTATTGGAATTGTGTTCAGAAAAATAATAAATTCTGCAGAAGTACAATAATAACAGAATTTAAAAAAGGGGTTGGGCATCATTTATTAAATAATATGACACAACATTGTCATGCTCCAAATGCTGCACTATTGGACTCAATAAATTTAAAAAATAAATTGAAGAGGGATGCTGCTCATACAATAATGAAGCCAGTCCAACTAATTCAAATGAATCTTGAAAATGTTCCAAGTACCAGTGCTTGTGCTAACAGAATTTAAAAAAGGGGTTGGGCATCATTTATTAAATAATATGACACAACATTGTCATGCTCCAAATGCTGCACTATTGGACTCAATAAATTTAAAAAATAAATTGAAGAGGGATGCTGCTCATACAATAATGAAGCCAGTCCAACTAATTCAAATGAATCTTGAAAATGTTCCAAGTACCAGTGCTTGTGCTATACCAAGCAAAAATGCTTTGAGACAAATAATTCGTCGCACAAGGCAAAAAAATAAGCCCAAGGAACCAGCAACTTTGAATGAGATAGATATTCCATCTGAATATACGGTTGTCCAATCTGAAAGATTTTTGGCACGGGACATAAGATACGGTGAAGGTAACCGCATGTTAATATTTTGTACGGAACAAAATATTAAAATACTAAAAGATTCGACCATATGGTTGATGGACGGTACATTTAAAACATGCCCAGGTTTGTTTATGCAAATATATTCAATTCACGGCTTCGTCGGACATGTTGGCGAGTCAAGAAAAATAGTTCCTCTAGTGTTTTGCTTATTATCAGATAAGAAAGAAGACAGTTACATGGTATTTTTCAATGAACTCGTATCGTATGCTGCAGAGTTCCAATACGTGTTAAATCCTCAATTTATATTAACTGATTTCAAAATACCAGTAATAAATGTAATCAAATTGAAATTTCCGGAATCTCATCACAAAGGCTGTTTGTTCCATCTCGGACAAAGCGTTTGGCGACACGTGCAGAAATACGGGTTGGCTTCACGATATGGAACTGACAGTGACTTTTCCCTTAAAATTAGGCAGTTAATTGCCTTAGCATATCTTCCACCTCAAGAAATCCCGGAAGCATTTAAAATGTTAAAAGAAAATGTACTGCCAGAAGAAGCTCAACCTATAACAGAATGGTTTGAGACATACTACGTGCTGGGAAAACTAAAATGCGAGACCACGGGGACTATGGTTTTGTTCTTAAGAAGTCCCCCTATGTTTCCACCGCATTTATGGTCAATACATGTAAATATAGAATTAAGACTGCCTAGAACGCAAAACAAGGTTGAAGCATGGCATCGGAGGTGGAACGCAATTTTAAATAATGACCGACATGGTGTTTATGAAACTATTAGGTCACTTATGAAAGAGCAAGTCACCACTACCCACGACATCGAAAAGGCTCTGGCAAATGTTAATAGGACCCCACCCCGAAAAAAGTCAAGAAGCAAGTCCGATGCCATAGTCAAAATTTTTGAAAATAAGGAGACAATGGACGTATTAACCTTTTTGCGGGGAATAGCCAACAATATTGAAATTTAATTACGACCACGAATGTAGTTATTTGTTTTAAGTTTTTTTTTTTTATATTCTTAAATTTACGAAGCAAAATGTATTTGTTATGTTTTAAGGAAAACCCTTTAAAAGCCTTTAATAAACTTTGATATTTAGTATTTTAAAGTGTGTTTATTTTTATCGATAAAATTATAAAAATACAGTTTACATACTCTAGATATACCCAAACCACGATTCGACAAACTGAGCCTTCGGTCAAAGGTACGTCGGTAAAAGAAGCCATCGGCAAATAGTGTTTCGACGAAAAAACATTCGGGGAAACGTGCGTCGGCTAAATGTACTTTCGACCAAGTGTTGCATCGGGGAATAATACGTTCGACGAATAGTTGTCGGTAAAACGTGTTTCGGTGGATCGTATTTCGGTGAAACGTAGTGCTCCCGTTAATAAATACGTGGAAACATCTGAAATTCTGAAAACTCGAAAGCGTCGACCGTTGAACAGATTTAAGTTCGATTTGAAATCTTTGAAAAAAAAAACTTCTAAAAAAAAGTGCCAATACTATTTTAATAAAGCCATTTGGAAGAAGGGTCGTGAATTAGGACTAACAAAAACAAAACTGCGACGTCAACTAGTCCTTAGTGCAGTGCTTTGTTACCCGCGGACCGTATTTTTAAAGCTGATTTTATGTTACTGGCGACAGTAGTGCTGATGCTGGTAAATTGTAAAATTTCAGAAATATGTGCTCAATGTGACTTATCCCAAATTTTAAAAAAGTGTGGTGCAGTTTTGGTATTCCAAACCGCGCCAATAATTTTGCAGAAGGGTACTAAATAATGCACTAGGTAAAAAACAAACAAATGTTTTAAAATTGCTTACCGTTCTATGTGAGGACGCCAACTGGCACAACGTGAGAGCTGAAAAAAGTCTAAAACGACGTAAGCGACTGTTAGGATGGCAATAAACATTCCGTTTTGACCCAGTCCTTTAAGAAAAGAATGAAAACAGAAGGACAAAATTGAATACAAAAGTCAAATATCCACACACACGCCCGTTCCGTTCCGTTAATGGCCGGGTCACACCAGATGCGTAGCGTGACGTGACGTGCACCGTGACGTGCGCACGCGCGTGCGAGCCCTGTCACACCGGCCAAGACGGGTGCAGTACACGTCACACGCGCAAGCATCACGTCACACAGGTAACTGCTGCACGCGCATGCGAGCCACCTTGTCAGCAGCCTTATTGAGTTGAGAGAATTTGGCGAAAAGATGTTAGACAACAGCAGTTCTTCTGATGAAGAAACGTTATTGTTGCTACTATGCCAAGAATCTTCTGCTGCTACAAAGAGACTTTGGGTCCATGATATTAATAATAGAACAGTGGCGTGCATTCCATATAGGCAAATAAGCAATGCCTACCTCGTTAGAATTTAATATTAACTATTACTAAATCAATTAATCAGCGTATTAAAAAAAAACAATTAACATAATTATGTACTCAATAATAATGTATGAATTCAATGCAAAACGTACCTCAATGTGCAATGTGCGTTCGCACGATTGCCTGTCACGTTCACACACACAATCAAACCTTTTTGGTAACCATATACACTATTATACACACACACTACTTTAGGCTAATACCCGAAGTCATACGACAAAAAAATGAATCACGATATGGCTATGCGTAAATAACTAACATTTGACATTTCGCAATTTAGCCGTCTTATCAAGCGTCACCTGCTTCCGAAAACGTCGCAGGTGACATAACTGAACGTAGCCCTAGTGGCAATAGTCGTGGGTTGTCCGTAACGTTTTTTACACGTAACTGTTATGCGTTAGTAGTTTTGAATCCTATTATTTTGTAACTAGATATTTCCATACAAAGTGATCGTTATAATAAAACTAAACCCAACATTTGAAAAATAGCGGCGAAATAAAGATAATTATTGTTTTATTGAAATTACTGCATTTAAGTGTTCACATTTATAATTTGTAAATGGTATTCGAAGGGTGGTGCCGGACTTAAAGAATAGCACCACCTTTATCTCTTCTCATGGGTGTCGTAAAAGGCGACTAAGGGATTTACCAGAGGATGGGCAGCAGCGTTCTCTGAGTATTTAACTAATCAACTGCGATCGCCAACCCGCCTGCCAAGCGTGGCGATTATGGCATACCCTCCCCTTAATTGGGAGAGGCCTATGTCCAGTAGTGGACGTCTTTCGGCTGAAATGATTCGAAGGGTCGAATAAAAAGATTACAATATTTATTATTATTTTGATGATTGTTTGTACATTGCTACACATTCATCGTAAAATAATGAAGCTCAATATACGCTCATAACAAAATAACGATAAATAGATTTATAACGTTAATTTAACTAATTTAATAACGAATGGTGTATAATAATTGTAGAAAATCTATTGTTTTCGTGCTCCGAAAATCTATTGTGTAACTTTGTACGTAAAATAATCGTTACATTACTATGACAACGTACTACGTATTCGATTATCACCCTCGTAAATATTTTCTCAAACCGACGTTAAATAACGCCCAACTCATAGATTTACTATGGCCCAACTCTAATTGGCTGTTGACACTTGACAGAACTTGACATATGCGTGACGAATTGCATAAATCGTGTAATACCAGGCCCCTCAGAAAGTATTGCGAAAAAAAGTTTTTATATATGGGAGACTGGCCAGTTATAATGTTTTTCGAAAATATGATTATTTATAAGTAAAAATAAGTAAGTTCCAATTTCAAAATTTCCCTCCACATTTTTTGCGAGTTAATTCAAAGTATTGTGTCTCACTGAAATATGGATCTGCGCCGGGAACATTTTAGAGCTATGATTTTATACGATTTCAAGTGTCGCCTGAAACCGGATGAATCGTACGATAGACTTCAAATGGCATTCATGGATGAAGGCCCTTCCAAGGCAACCGTGTATCGTTGGTATAACGAATTCAAGCGCGGTCGACCAACTTTGGGGGATGACGAAAGAAGCGGTCGCCCTTTGACGGCTGTTACCGAAGAAAACGTGCTAGCAGTGAAAAATTTAATCCAAGACAATAGGCAAATTACATATCAGGAGATTCAACACATATTGAAGATTGGATCGGGAAGCGTTCACGAGATTCTACACAGCCATCTTCGCGTGAGGAGGATAGTATCACGCTGGGTGCCGCACAACCTCACCGATGCTCAGAAGCAGGCCCGGGTGGAATGGTGCCGTGATATGCTTAACAAATTTGAAGCAGGCTCGTCTCGGCGTGTTTACGACATCGTTACAGGTGATGAGTCCTGGATTTATCAATACGACCCAGAAACCAAGCGCCAGTCGACTGTTTGGGTGTTTCAAAATGAGCCAACGCCTACCAAAGTGAAGCGATCTAGAAGCGGGGGTAAGATTTTGATCGCTAGCTTTTTTAATTTGACTGGCCACTTGGTATCAATTCCCTTACGGGATCAAAGAAGCATTAATGCCGAATGGTATACTACCAAATGTTTGCCAGAAGTTTTCTCTGTTATAAGCAACAAGCGACCAAACACAGGGCTCCGCGGGCTACTGCTCCACCACGACAATGCACCTGCGCACACCGCACTCAAAACGAGGGACTTCCTGGACAGCACGCCAGTCAAACTCCTGGGTCACCCTCCTTACAGCCCTGATCTAGCACCGTGTGACTTCTTTTTATTCCCAAAAATAAAAAATCAGCTCAAAGGGATACAATTTTCGTCGCCGGCAGATGCGCTGGCTGCGTTCGAGCAGGCTGTAAACGAGGTGTCTGCGGCGGACTGGAAAAAGTGTTTTGAAAACTGGTTTAGGCGCATGAATCTTTGTATAGAGGCTGGTGGAAAGTACTTTGAAAAGATTTGATAAAAATATATGTACGTATAGAACAATTTTTTTTAGTTTCGCAAAACTTTCTGAGTGTCCCACGTAATTAGTTCGTTTTATTGTGAATTGTGAAGTTTTTTGTAAAAATATTGATGTAAACATGGATAAATTAGAGTGCTCGGTTTGTGGGGAAGACTATGCTTAGAGAAATTACGAGAAACCCATTCAATCAGTTTTCGTTTGTTGACAAAACAAAAAAGTGCATTTCAGTAGACAAACACATGAAAATCTGTATTTGACTCAAGAAAAGGTAAAATGTTATGACTATTACATAATACGTTAATACAACTGTTTTGTACGTAGACGGAGAAACGTTTTGTATGAAATGTGTGTAGGTAAGTATCAGATTTTTTAATAATTTTACACTATAGTAACTTGCTCCGTCTGCTTAGTGACTGCCTACCTAGGCCAAAAACCAATGCACGCCACTGTAATAGAAGAGAGGAATGCAATAAATATCATAAACTATGCCGGCTTCTATGAGTTTTTCCTTTAAAATTGTCTCCTTTGCGAAAAAGAACACTCGCAGTTTGTAAATAAATACAACCTGCCGTGCGTGCGCAAGTGCAGCAATGACCGATGCGTGTGCGTGCGTGCCCGGTCTGGCACCTAACAGGGAGCGCCATATAATCAGTATATTACAATGTACTCTGTGCATATAATACAACGTCATCACTGCAGGCGCGTGTGCGACGTTGCCGTTTCGCTATACATCGCACGCGGATTCAGTTTGTGAGAAGATGCGGCTCTGCGTGCGTGGGTCACGCACGTGCACACGTCACGCATCCGGTCTGGCATCTTTCTTACAGTTTTATACATTACAACTGGTGCGTGCACGCGTCACGTCACGCATCTGGTGTGCTCCGCCCTTAAGAAATGCCGGTAAGAACCCAACCGGTGAGCGTCGCCGTCAATCCCTTGACAGCTGGTAAGAAAGAGGCGTGGCTTACATAGCTTTGTCATTTATCGCCACAAACATATAATCAGAATCACAATCAACAATCCAGGATGCCATAGATAGTATTAATGTATTATCTATTGCAAAGAGTATAGTACAACAAACTATACGGTAGTATCTCTATGTAGTCTGTGGAACAAAATGAAAATCAATCAAACTTCACAAACGGTATGTGTGTGACGAATGTGACGATACACCCATTTTCAATCAATTATTTTCTTAACGGACCGGTAGAAAAGGCATATATATTGTCGCCCTTAATTTTGATAGACCAATTTGTCATGGACTGCCAAATGCAACTTATTAATTCTGAAATAAGCACAGAGCATTTTCTAGAAAATTATCTTAACTACGTCGATGAATTAGCACACATAAAGACATTAGTTTTGCGTCTCCCTCCTTACCATAATATGACATGTTGGTAAATACAACAAAACTTTTAAATTGCTGTCAATGTGTGGCGCGAATAGGTCGCAACAATGGGAAAATAGTAGTTTATGAAACTGTTGCATAATAGGGGTTATTAAAACACGAGTGTGAGTTTAAAAACCGAGCCGTAGGCGAGGTTTTTAATAGTATCACACGAGTGTTTTAATACCTATTTATGTCAGTTTCATACACTATTTTATCTACACTCATACAATTTTAAATAAAATACCAAAGTCAAAATCTTAGTAACATTGTCGTTGTTTTTCTTGATTTCTCTGGTAAAAGATTGTTCGTCATTTACGTTGCTGCATCCAGAAATTCAGGCGGGGTCATATTCTCCTCAGTTCAGTATCACTGCTGTAGTCAGATATTTTTGCCCAGAATAAAACTTTCGACATACAAAACCATAATAATAACGTAAACAATAACAATAAATTTACAAGTAACGATGTCCAAATCCAGTAGGCCAGGCGCGCGGCCGCCCACGCACGCTGGTGCGCGCCTACACAGATAATAAAATATAGTCTGGCGACAACATTATAATCGGAACTAATTTTCTATCCTTATCAGGATTCCGTCAATCTCTGTTTTATCATACAAAAAATATGCCTGTAAACACTTAAATATAATTAAAAGCAATATGACAATCAAAAGTTCTGCCAAAAACGCGATTTTAAACGATAAAAATTTTCAATGTATGACAAGTGGCGCCACCCTGAATTTTGTGTACTCATTGGTGCCAAACTGTACGACTGCTAAAAAAAAGGTTTGAAAACTCCTTGGTTAGGTCGAAGTGGCATTAAAAACTCCTTAGTTAGGCTGAAGTGTGCGGTTATGGAAAAAAAATTAAATTACCGCATTATTTTGTTCAGCAAACTGTATCGTAATGAAACTTTTTAAATTCATAACAGGTGCATGTGCGTAAAGTATGTCATTATGACATTACTTTCGAGTTCATAATTCGAATTTTACGATACGAGTGTAGATAATAGTAGTTTATGAAACTGTTGCATAATAGGGGTTATTAAAACACGAGTGTGAGTTTAAAAACCGAGCCGTAGGCGAGGTTTTTAATAGTATCACACGAGTGTTTTAATACCTAATTATGTCAGTTTCATACACTATTTTATCTACACTCATACAATTTTAAATAAAATACCAAGGTCAAAATCTTACTAACATTGTCGTTGTTTTTCTTGATTTCTCTGGTAAAAGATTGTTCGTCACTTACGTTGCTGCATCCAGAAATTCAGGCGGGTTCATATTTTCCTCAGTTCAGTATCACTGCTGTAGTCAGATATTTTTGCCCAGAATAAAACATTCGACACACAAAACCATAATAATAACGTAAACAATAACAATAAATTTACAAGTAACGATGTCCATATCCAGTAGGCCAGGCGCGCGGCCGCGCACGCGCGCTGGTGCGCGCCTACACAGGTAATAAAATATTGTCTGGCGACAACATTATAATCGGAACTAATTTTCTATCCTTGTCAGGATTCCGTCAATCTCTGTTTTATCATACAAAAAATATGCCTGTAAACACTTAAATATAATTAAAAGCAATATGACAATCAAAAGTTCTGCCAAAAACGCGATTTTAAACGATAAAAATTTTCAATGTATGACAAGTGGCGCCACCCTGAATTTTGTGTACTCATTGGTGCCAAACTGTACGACTGCTAAAAAAAAGGTTTGAAAACTCCTTGGTTAGGTCGAAGTGGCATTAAAAACTCCTTAGTTAGGCTGAAGTGTGCGGTTATGGAAAAAAAATTAAATTACCGCATTGTTTTGTTCAGCAAACTGTATCGTAATGAAACTTTTTAAATTCATAACAGGTGCATGTGCGTAAAGTATGTCATTATGACATTACTTTCGAGTTCATAATTCGAATTTTACGATACGAGTGTAGATAAATATATTTACCATTTTATAAATGAAGAAGATAACCTGAAAAAGTTAGACGTCATCATTGATAACATGACGGACAATATCGCGGATATTCGCAGCCACGGCAAATTGCCACCATTGTGGGAGTGACCAAGACACGGCATAGCACACGATCGAGGAGCGTCACTGAAAGATCTAAGCCTGCTGAATGATTTTTAGTATGACTTCATTTTCGAGGATATAAACAGTTGCGTACTCTGTTGAAAATATTAACAAACTCATTTAGTTTATATTTTTATGCATTTGCCAACAGATGGCACTTCATGCATCTTGTGATTTGTGAAAATACAAAAGTTAATTTAAAAAAGTAACAATAAATTACATTAATATTTTCTGAATAAGAAAGAAATCAAATAAAAAAATAAACACATTTGGCTTTCATTTTCAACTTTGAAGTAGAGCACCTAGAGCCCTCTCTAGGAATTAAATAAAATCATGTAGGAAACCTTCCTGCTCTCTATCTATACATTTTCACAGATGTCACCGGGAGGGTTGTAGTTGACCGTCATCACTACCTATACCTACTACAATGTCATGGCGAGAGAAGAAAAATCCGGCCAAGTGCGAGTAAGACTCGCACAGTAAGGGTTCCGTACCTCTCAACGACCTGATAATTCTTAAAAACTGATTTAATTTACGAAAGTTTATCAAAAGACATCAACATACAGTGCGCGAAATATCAATTTTTGCATCTCTTTCTTACGCAGGTACCACCACATATGTCTATGTTTGTCTTATTTTTAGTATTTTTTGC